>JAWKAU010000070.1:0-644000 GCA_033398695.1 Orobanche coerulescens
TGGAAGAGTAACCAATACAATCGTTCAATAAACCAGTTTACATCATTCGCATCAAAACCGTACACACATAATGAAATATAATACATGTACTTGCCTTGGATAATACGACGCGAAGGAAATGACGAAGGAATAGGTTACGGTCCGAACAATCCTCTCAAATCCGACCCTAACACAATAATGATATACAACTAATCTCAACATCATGAATAAGAAGGAATTCATCCTAGTTCTACCCGTTGGGACAATTCATCGGACACCACGAGCGCATAAGGAAATGAAATCGGTCAACGGTGTAATAACGGGATTTCATCCCAACCAATAACAAGAAAACCAAGGGTCACGAGTATACTATCAAAATCTAACAACAACATCGGTTAATTCGGATTAAAACACAAGATCACCACCAAACCCTTCCCAAAATCATACTAGGGTCAAATGAGTTCTTACCTCTTGAAGAATCAAGCACTCTAATCCGAAAACCACGTGTTAGATCCGCAATCCGAGCCACCCGATCGAAAAGAGATGAAGAAATTAACACAATCAAGTGATAGATGGAGGAAATCTCCCTCTCAAGCCACTCTCTCTCGTACGGTTGAAGAAGGGAAGGGAAATGAGTGACTCACGCTGATTAAAAACGCAGATATAGCGCTGACCGCGTTGTGTGCCGCGGCTCAGCTGAACTGTGCCGCGGCACAGGGCCAAAAATTGCGCCCAGTGATCGGCTGACCGCTCGTTGTGCCGCGGCTCATTCGAAGTGTGTCGCGGCGCAGATTCGGCGTGTGCCGCGGCCCTGCCGGACTGTGCCGCGGCACGCGGTGCAGTCGGTTTTGGTCGGCAAGTGCCACACGGGTGTGCCGCGGCCCGGACAAGTGTGCCGCGGCACTGACTCGGCTGTGTGCCGCGGCGCACAATCCTTGTGCCGCGGCACACGGTACAGTTTGCTCGGCCAACAACTGGGTGATGTGTGTGCCGCGGCGCACAATCCTTGTGCCGCGGCCCACACCCCCCCTCGGGTCCCAAAATGACGAAAAATGATCTGGAAAGAGAATAAAAGCAATAGGAATCAATATTTGGGCAACAATAACACGAAATGGAAGTACGGAACCCCAAACGATCTGAGGTACACAACCAAAGTCGAACAAGGAACAAATTCCCTAAACTTCTTGGAAATTACAAAAACGGCCCAAACATCCGAAAATCAGGATACAACGTCGTATTAACAATCCGAAACTCACAACATGCTCTACTCAAACATACGAGCTCATGGAAGTAATAAAATGATGAAATCGAATGAGTTTAACGAGAATCGAATACACATGAGACAAAATATAACACAAGATGAAATTACGTAAAAACATTATCGAGACCCGTCTAAACGGAGAAACTCCAAGAACAAAATAGGTTCAGAATTACAAAACAGTGCCAAGCGAGTTGTCCAAAACGAATATGCACCAAAAATAGAAATTACTAAAAATAGAAAATGCGGATATTACATTATCTCCCCCTAAAAATAAGTTTCGTCCCGAAACTTACAACACGAATAACTCGGGGTATCTCGACCTCATACTCTCCTCCGTTTCCCACGTGGCTTCCTCGGATCCATGCCTCGAACACTGCACTTTGACCAAAGGAATGGTTTTGTGCCTGAGTTGCTTAACTCGACGCTCTAAGATCTGAATCGGCCTCTCCTCGAAGGTAATGTCGGGCCCCAACTCGATCTCTCCAAAATCAATAATATAGCTAGGGTCTGATACGTACTTCCTAAGCTGGGAAACATGAAATACGTTATGCACGTGGCTCAGGGACGGCGGCAAGCCTAACCGATACGCAAGTTCTCCAACTCTATCTAAAATCTCAAACGGTCCGATATATTTCGGACTAAGTTTACCCTTCCGACCGAAGCGGTAAACTCCCCGTCTCGGCGACACCTTAAGCAAGACGTGATCTCCCACCTCAAACTCCAACAGTCGGTGACGTGTATCGGCATAAGACTTCTGCCGACTCTGGGCCGTCAACAATCTACCACGAATCAGGGTAATCTTCTCCCTCGTCTCAACTATCAGGTCGGGCTCGGTATCGATTAGCTCGGACGTATCATCCCAACACAACGGCGATCTGCACCTCCTCCCATACAACGCTTCGAATGGTGCCATTTTGATCGAGGCATGCCAACTATTGTTGTACGTGAACTCGATCAACGGCAAGTGTGTCCCCCAATCATCCTTCCAATCAAAGGCACAGGCTCTCAACATATCCTCCAACGTCTGGATCGTTCGCTCCGACTGTCCGTCAGTCTGAGGGTGGTAAGACGTACTGAGTCTCAACTCAGTCCCCAAAGCTCGATGAACCGCCTGCCAAAAATGTGATACAAATCGGCCATCACGATCTGAAACAATACTCTTAGGAGTCCCATGCAATCTCACGATCTCCGCAATAAACACTCGGGCCAGCCTCTCCGATCCCCAAGTATCCTTAATACTCAGAAAGTGAGCTGATTTGGTTAGTCGATCAACAATAACCCAAATCATGTTCATTCCGGTCCGAGTCCTAGGCATCCCGGTAATGAAGTCCATAGAGATGTCTTCCCATTTCCATTCCGGAATGGGAAGTGGTCGTAGCAACCCCGCGGGTCGCTGATGCTCAATCTTAACCTGCTGACAGGTCAAACACTTCGCCACAAACTCGCTAACATCCGTCTTCAAATTACTCCACCAGTAGTTGCTCCTCACATCCTTGTACATTTTACTCGTACCAGGATGTATGGAGTAAGGTGTAGCATGAGCTTCACTCAAGATCTTCTGTCTCAGCTCAACAACACTCGGTACACAAAGTCTGCCACGAAACCTCAAAACTCCATCATCGTGAACCACAAATCCAGGGGCTTTCCCCTTCCTCACATCCTCCCTCAGCTGGACTAAAAATGGATCATCATACTGTTTCGCCTTGATATCATCAGTCAAGGACGAAGTGATCTCTAACGCACATAACTGGCCCTGGACTCTCTGAACCCAAACCTCAATATTTTGGCAAATAAAATCTCACTGGATCCCACTCTGCGGTGTAAGTACCTCTAACATCTGTAATGCCATCGGTTTCTGGCTCAACGCATCAGCCACTACGTTAGCCTTACCCGGATGGTAAAGTATCTCGAGGTCGTAATCTTTAATTAGCTCCAACCACCTGCGCTGTCTCATATTCAACTCTTTCTGACTGAAGATATACTTCAGACTCTTGTGGTCCGTAAAAATCTTACAAGACGATCCATAGAGATAATGCCTCCATATCTTTAAGGCGAAAACGACCGCGGCTAACTCCAAATCGTGCGTGGGATAATTTACCTCATAAGGTTTCAATTGGCGGGACGCATAAGCAATCACTCTGTCTCTCTGCATCAAAACACATCCTAGACCAAGGCCCGAAGCATCACTATACACTACGAAATCCTCGTTCCCCTGAGGCAATGCCAAAACGGGTGCGGTGGTCAAACGTCTCTTTAACTCGTCAAAACTGTCCTGCCTGTCTGCGGTCCACTCGAACTTCTGAGTTTTCTGGAGCAACTGAGTGAGTGGTCTAGCGATCTTAGAAAATCCCTCAACGAATCTACGGTAATAGCCGGCAAGACCCACAAAACTCCTCACCTCCTTCACATTCTTAGGCGGCTCCCAAGCCATCACTGCCTCTATCTTCTGCGGATCTACCCGAACTCCCTCTGTTGAAATCACATGCCCGAGGAACATCACTTCCTCGATCCAAAACTCACACTTAGAGAACTTCGCGTACAACTGCTCCGCTCTCAAGATGTCTAATACAATCTGGAGATGTAAGGCGTGCTCCTCACGACTCCGTGAGTAGATCAGAATGTCATCAATAAAGACGACTACGAATTTATCTAGATACTCAATAAAAACTTTGTTCATTAACTGCATGAACACTGCTGGGGCGTTAGTTAGCCCGAAAGGCATAACCACAAACTCGTAATGGCCATATCTCGTCCGAAAGGCAACTTTCGGTATATCGATGTCCCGAATCCTCAACTGGTAGTAACCCGATCGCAAATCGATCTTCGAAAAGACCGTCGCCCCCTGAAGCTGATCAAACAAGTCGTCGATCCGGGGCAAAGGGTATTTATTTTTGATGGTCAACTTGTTTAATTCTCGATAATCGATCCATAAACGAAGCGACCCATCCTTCTTCTTAACAAAGAGTACGGGCGCACCCCAAGGCGATGCGCTCGGTCGAATATACCCTTTATCTAACAATTCTCCCAACTGATTCTTCAACTCTAACATCTCTGACGGTGCCATACGGATGCGGTGCTCGAGAAATAGGGCCGCATTCGGCTCAAGATCGATAGGAAACTCCACCTCTCATTGCGGTGGTAATCCGGCAAGTCGTGCAGGAAAACATCGGGATACTCACAAACAAGCTGGAATTGACGACATGTCAATTCCACCATCCTCCGCTGCAGAGCGTAACAAGAATAGCCGACACAACCTCCACAGTTCGAAGTTTCATCGCCTTTAAGGCGCTAATCACACTCCCCGATCTCCCCGGATTTCGACCGATGAGGGTATGCTCAGTGCCGTCCTCGGCTACTATCGAGATGGTACGAGTCCGATAGTTCATGATAGCACCGTGACGCTCTAACCAATCGTCCCCGAGGATTAAATCCTCACCCTTAAGGTCTATAACAATGAGATTCGAGGGCCAATCTCGGCTCCCGATCCTCACGGGGCAATCCCTAACCTCCCGGTCCCCAACCATACGATCCCCGCTAGGCGTACCCACCACAAACGGTTCACACTCAAACAAGCAGTTAAAGCCAATACGATTCACACAATCCGATGCAATAAAGGAATGGGTAGCACCCGAATCAAAAAGCATGGAAACTGGATGAGTAAGGATCTGAGTGGTACCTGACGCCACCGGAATGTCTGCCTCCTCTGTGCGCTTCATTTGATACAATCGGGGGTGAACTGAACCCGAACTCGAGGCTGCACGGCGATCCGGCTGACCCCGACCCCTACCACGACCCGAACCCTGCGGAATATGAGTGGCTGGAATACTGTGATCCTTCTGATCGGTAGTGGTAGTCGGAACTCTAGCGGCCCTGGTGGCCCTCTCACAATGAGCTGCCCGATGTCCGGTCTGTCCGCAAGTAAAGCAAGCAACTAACGGAAATGGGCAATCCTTCATAACGTGCTCGGACTGCAATTAAAACAAACTCTCCTGCCAGTGCCAGATCGACCGAGCAGTTACCACAGGACCCACCGGCTGATGAAACGGCCTCTTCCACGGTGTAGGAGCGACGAGACCTCGAAACGTCCACCTTTACCGCCGAGAACCCGCCGGTAGTCTTCGCTTCTTAGCTTCCGTAACCGTCTCGATTCCGGACGGCCATCTCGATCGCGGGCGCGATCCCGGTATTCCTTCAAAGTGGCACACATGAGCGGTGCCATACTCTGCCTGATATGCGGCTTCATGCGCATATTGAAGTAACGGATTTTATCAGCCTCCGTTCTCACTTGATCTCTTACGAAACCCAACTGCTGATTGTAAGAAATGATGGCCTGAGAAATAGGCACATCCTGAGGTGTAGCGGTGAAAAATTCCACAATTCTGCGCTCCTTGACTGGCGGTGGACAATACTCTGCTTCCATAGCAGCCTTGAATTCCTCCCAAGTAGCTCGACGGTCTCTGGGCACAACGGCCTCCCACCATTCCGCAGCTTCCTTATCCAGGAGGTACTGGGCGATATGTACCCTCCTGTCTTCAGGACAAGCTACGGCATCAAAGGTCCTGGACAACTGAAAGAGCCAATTCTCCCAACCGAGGGAGTCAGAAGCTCCGGAGAAACGAGGAGGGTGCATCTTAGTCACCGTATGAAGCCATTTACTAGCCTCCTCTTCGGGTGTCGGGGGCAGATTCTGGCGTCCGCCCTGAGCTATCTGAGCAAGTTGGGCTACTAACTGCTGAAGTACGGCAGTAGCCCCGGCGTCGGCATTATTACCCGACGGCACTGAGTGAGAGGCTGAGTCCGCAGAGGACTGAGAAAGCGAGCCCTCTTCATTATCAGCACCCCGACCACAGCCTCGGCCGCGTCCCCTGGCTGGTCTACCACGACCTCTCAACATACTAAAGGAAGAATGAAAATAACAAGATCAAAAAGATACACAATTGACAGGGTTGGTATCGCAATCCATAATTCCGATCAACGCAAGAAAACGAATTACAGAAATATAAGAGTTCGAGGAGACTTACAGCCACGGGTCGCACGAAAAGGCGGTAGCATGATGATATTAGGCTCAACGACTGACTTTAACGACACAACTGATAGACCCAAAAATTTACCGACAGCCTAGGTATTCAAAACCTTGGCTCTGATACCATAAATGTAACACCCCAATTCACAACTGGGACATTACACGCCGTAGAACCCTCGTGAGGTCTACCAGGCTAACACTTGACATAAAAACCACAAGGTAATCCCGAATGATGCACTCAAAAGTAAATAAGGCCGTGGCCTCGGCCAAAACATTTTTAACGTAAGACATGAACAGAGATTAAATACTAATTCATTGCCCACGCAGGGGACTTAAACCAAGTTTCAAAATAGACAGTCTAACTTCAATACTCGACAATGCCATGACAAAACATAAAAATGCAGACTCGAGCCACATCATCAAGCCAGCCCATCCTTTGCATGCATGTCCCGTGCTTGCTCCTCAGCCCTCCCGGTACCTGAAATGCATAAGACGCATTTCCCCCATTTAAGGGGTTAACATTCGAATAGCTAGTGCAAGTACACAATTACACAACATTATATACATACACAATTCAATGCAAACAAATCATTAGGAAAAAAACCATTTCGAAAATCATTATTCCGGAATATCGCAATTACACCAAATCAACATATTATCAAGCTTTCCACATCACAATTATCCACATTTGGTAACTCGCGACCGTACCCATTAGTATCGGCCCCCAGAGGTCCCGTCGGACCGTCCCCAGGTGAGAAACCACTTCCGCGGCCGTACCCATTAGTATCGGCCCCCAGAGGTCCCGTCGAACCGTCCCCAGGTGGAAGAACATCAACGCACGCACCCAAGTCCACTTCCGTGGCCGTACCCATTAGTATCGGCCCCCAGAGGCCCCATGCCATCCCCAGGTGGAAGAGTAACCAATACAATCGTTCAATAAACCAGTTTACATCATTCGCATCAAAACCGTACACACATAATGAAATATAATACATGTACTTGCCTTGGATAATACGACGCGAAGGAAACGACGAAGGAATAGGTTACGGTCCGAACAATCCTCTCAAATCCGTCCCTAACACAATAATGATATACAACTAATCTCAACATCATGAATAAGAAGGAATTCATCCTAGTTCTACCCGTTGGGACAATTCATCGGACACCACGAGCGCATAAGGAAATGAAATCGATCAACGGTGTAATAACGGGATTTCATCCCAACCAATAACAAGAAAACCAAGGGTCACGAGTATACTATCAAAATTTAACAACAACATCGGTTAATTCGGATTAAAACACAAGATCACCACCAAACCCTCCTCAAAATCATACTAGGGTCAAAGGAGTTCTTACCTCTTGAAGAATCAAGCACTCTAATCCGAAAACCACGTGTTAGATCCGCAATCCGAGCCACCCGATCGAAAAGAGATGAAGAAATTAACACAATCAAGTGATAGATGGAGGAAATCTCCCTCTCAAGCCACTCTCTCTCATACGGTTGAAGAAGGGAAGGGAAATGAGTGACTCACGCTGAATAAAAACGCAGATATTGTAATACCCGGTTGTAATTCAGTCATTATCATTCAGTAATTTCATTCGGTGATTGTCACTCTGTGGATTTTCACTCAATTATAATCATTCATCAATCATGTTCTTTCACCGTGTTCACCGTTCGGAAAAACTTCGAGTTGTGTATCGTTATTGTTCATTGTTTCAACTTTCCTCATATGAGTTCGACTTTGTTAGATCACCATTAATTTTTGGTAACTCCAAAAATTCTAAATCTTTGCAATATTATAGAGCATCGAGTTAGCTTTCCAATGGTTCAAACGGTGAGTCAATCGAGTCCTGACGAGAGAGTTATGGTCGCTTTAGCTCAACCGCTCATTTTTCGGCTTTTGGCGATCACGCCGAACGAACTCGGCCGTGTCGTCCGACACGGCCCGTGCGGTACTCGTCCGGAAAGTGCCGAAGCACCGCTCGGGACCCGACCGTGTCGTCAGCGCGGCCGAGTCGAACCCTTCCGGATAAGCCGAGCGATGACACGCCCGCGGCCGTGTCGCCCGCACGGCCGAGTCATGCCGAAGTCATTGTCGGACGGGTCATCACGGGAGGCCCTCGCGCCGCGACCGTGTCAAGCGGGACACGGTCGAGTCCTGTCGACCAGCGCCAATCGGCCGGTATGCGACACGACCGTGCCGATCGGCACGGGCCGTGTCCGGCAAGCAGTCAACTCCCTTAAATTCATTTTTTTCAGCATTTCAGCCATTTTTTCCCCCTTTCTTCACCTTCAACCGAGAGAGTAAGCTAGAGGGAGGGTTTTTCCTTCACAAATCATTTGGGTGTTTGATTTTCTTCATCTCCTTTCGATCGTGAAGCCCGGATAATCAATCTAACGCGTGTTCTTCGGATTAAAGTACTTGGATCATCAAGAGGTAATTCCTTCAACACTTTGGACTTCGATTTTGTGTTGAGATATGATGTTTTGGACGTTATAATCATGTTATATGAAGGGATATGTATATGATTATGAGTTTGTATAATGATTCATTGGATTATTGAGGAATTATTCGAGAACACCTTGAAAATCGAGTTGGAATTGGGGATTTTCGACTAATAGTTGTTATAATCACGTTTTTGGATATTCATAACGGATTATTGATCGTATTGGAGATGTTTTGTTGGTTTGAAACACTTCTTGGGGGATTTGATATTGGTATATTGAGGTTTGATTGTAAACAATCGGAGTTTGGACGCAACGTGTTTGATTTAATGCCTCTATGGACTTAGTTTAATCGTATCGACGTTTTGAGTTCGTTATATTCGTGTTTGATTCGTATATTGAACGGATTGTTGGTAATTATATTTATTCAAGGTTGTTCGATCGACCGATATCTCAATTAGGACGTTGTTCGTGGACGGACATTCTTCATCGTTGTTGTGTAAGTTAATTCTTACTCGGTTAAAAGGATATTCATGCCTTTTGTTGTTGTTCATTCATAATCATAACTCATTCATCATTATATTAACCGTATCAAAACTTGTTGTTATCAATTAATCATTTCAGTCATAATGAACGACGGTTCCAATCTTTTCATTGAGATGTCATTTATTTATTTACCATTCCACCTCGGTGAGTCATTATTCATTTTCGATGTCACTTTTGTCATAACGTGGCATTCCGGGTCATACTGGCGTGCCGGTTGGTATGTGTAGGATTTTCATGTCGGGCACATTATAGTCGTGTGTTGGTTGATGGCCTCACATTGGACTATGCACACGAGATTGATTGTTTCGTGAGACTGATTAGGTACAAGACCACGCGTGTATTGATCGTTGGTGGCTTGTGCACGGACACATTTCCATCCCGGGCGTAGTGTGGCGCCACCCTTTGAGCCGTACTGTTAGTTGATTCATATAGCATGTTTGATTGCGTATGTTTCGACAGGATATTTCATAATTTCAGATATAATCATGATTGTGTATTTTCAACCCTTGAGGATTGTTGATCTTTGTAACTGACCCCGTTTGGGGATTTTGTTTTTCAGGTCATGGCCAGGCAAACGCACGGGGAGAGCACGTTGACGGCGAGGAGTCCTAGTGATACTAGTAGGGGGCCCCGATCTTTCGATTATTCATGTTATTGTCCTTTATTTTCCGCTGCAGACTTTCATTTGAATACTCGTTTCATTTAGTGTTGTGTATTTTATCTTCATATAAAGTACACTAGTATTGATGTTGTCTGGTGTGTTGTAACTAAACTCCTCATCGGAGTAATTATTGTTATAATGTAGTTCGGTACTACATTTATCTTGTGTAATTCATTCATTTTCATTTGCCCGGTGGGTCCCAGTTGGGGATCTACGGCCCGTAATATCCGCCTAGTTTGGGGTGTTACAGAGTTGGTATCGGAGCGTGGTTTTGAATACTACCCTCCAAGTCATGTCTCATTTGAAATCATCGTCATCGGACTAGTATCATTGGACTTTCGCGTCACGTGTGACTCGTGCGAATGCCGAGCCAATCGAGGCCGAAAGAAGCGTAAGACTTCTAACGCCATGGTATAATTTACGCAATAGTCATTCATTCATCATTCATCATTTAACAATCCTCAAACATCATCATTCATTATGATCGGGACGATCATATTAACTCATCAATCACTTAATTCATTTCATTACTCGATTAATAATCGTGACGATCATGTTAACTCATTAATTACTCAATTCATTTCATTACTCGGTTGTCAACTGATGATCATATTATCAATCTTGTTAAGTTATTCAAGATAATCATTTCAAGAATTTCATCGATAATCATTTAACTTCAGTAAATCATTCATATAATCACTAAGTTAGAGCATGTATACTCATTTTCATCATCTCATGACATAATCATAACGTGCTAATCATGCGGGAAATATAATCATTATGCGACCTTCCTACTTCGGTATGGAGAGAGGCTCGAGGATGCACGGAGAGAGGCGCGGTGCGGACCGAAACCCGAGAAATAATCACTGGCCGCCGGAAATCGTGCCTGGGACTCGGCTCGACGAGAAGATGTTCGGGTTGATCCACTCACTTTTATGCGAGGCCATGATGACCCATGTGCGGTTGCTCAATCATCATTGCGCCACTGACCGGTTTAATCGAGAGAACTCTCCGTATGAGACGGCCGCTAAGGAAAGTCTTGAACAACAACCTTCATCTTTCAAAGAAGAAATCAACGAAGCGTAATCAACCCAAAGGCGGTCATCAACCTTCAAGAAGCCTCGTGTGAGCCCTATCGTTTACGAGCGATCTTCTACGGCGCATAATCGTGCGGGATCTCATTCCGGCGGCGATTCGGCCATCACTGTTTCAATTGTGGAACACTGGTCATTTCAGACCGAGTGTCTCAAACCGTCTATCACGTGCTATAATTGTGGGAATTTTGGGCATAAGGCCCGTTTTTGCGAAAAGGACTCCAAGTCGGCTCGGTGGCATCTCGGGCCCGAAGCAACGGCGTTTGAATCAGGCGCTTTGTCATCGTCGTTTAAGGCAATGGAAGCAAATAGAGTTGGAGCTCGTATTTATCAGACGGAGCGTCGGTTCGGGACCGGCAAGTCCTGCATTCATATGATGAGGAGGATCGACGATCCGGTGGCGAATGATTTCGTATACTCGTAATTTTATTTCAACTTGTGTGTACCTTTTGATCTTTGGTACACCGCATTCATTCATTTTCGAATCATGCTTGAATAGACTTATTTCGGGATAGTCCTATTGCTTGTGGACCTCATACCATCGGTCTACTGACGATGGAAGAATTTTCTAATCATACCTAAGTAAGCTTAGTAACCGCGATTGGTTGGTGGACCTAATCGTGGTGAATTTATCTTAGGACGATGTAATTTCGGTATTAGTTGGTTTAACCGTCTTAATACTATCCTCAGTGTTTGTTAGCGTTTGGTCGCTATTTTCTGTCGTTGGTTGTTGAATGTGTGCTTCAGGGAAGTAATCCCGTTGTTCGAGAAGTATTATTATGACGAAAGCAGAGAAATTCCGCAATCGAACTATTCAATCATTCATTGTATCATTCTCATCGATTGGCCTTTCTAGGGCAATCGAGTTATTCAATCATTCCTTGTATTATTTCCATCGATTGGGTTTTCTAAGACAATCGAGTCATTCAATCATTCATTGTATCATTTCCATCGATTGGCCTTTCTAGGGCAATCGAGTTATTCAATCATTCATTGTATCATCTTCATCGATTGACCTTTCTAAGGCAATCGAGTTGTTCAATCATTATTGGTATCTCTTTTTATCGATTGACCATTCTAGGGCAATCGAAATGTTCAATCATTCGTGGTATCATTGTCATCGATTGACGATGTATTTCCGACGAGTTATCTGGTTGCCTTCACATAGAGTAAGGGAATTCGGGAGTGAGTTGGGCCGTCGTCCCCTTTATCGAAGGCACCGTATCGGATGGCCCGACTGAATGCAGGAGTTGAAGATTCAACTTGAGGAATAGTTCGAGAAAGGTTATCTCCGACCGATTGCGTCCCGTGAGGAGCACCGGTGTGATCTGTTAAGGAGAAGGATGGCTCGTCTCGTGTGTGTATTAATTACTGGGAGTTGAACAGGTAATGATCAAGAGTAGTATCCTTTACCTCGTATTGATGATCTTTTAGATCAACTTCAGGAGCTTCATATTTTCCAAGATCGACTTAAGATCTGGATATCACCGATTCTGGATTCGAGAGTCGGATATCGCGAGGACAAGTGTTTCATACACGCTATGGTCATTATGAGTTCGTAGTTATGCCGTTCGGGCTAACTATTACACTGTGGTATTCATGGGGGTTAATGAATCGGGTTTTCATCGACTTTTTGGATCGGTTTGTTGTTTTCTTCATCGACGACATTTTGATTTATTCTCGTAGCCGAGAGGAATACGAGGTTCATCTTCATCGTGTTCTCGACGTGTTGAGACGAGAGCAACTTTATGGAAGGTTTTCCAAATATGAGTTACGGAGGTCAGTGACTTTCTCGGGCATGTAATTTCATCGCGAGTTCGTGTCGACCCTCGAAGACGGAGGCTATCCGAGATTTGCAACCTCCGAAAGATGTTAAGGAAATCGATGTTTCCTCGGATTAGGGTTAATTATCCAACCCACTGACGGAGCTAGCAACCGTGGTTTTCGTGTTGAAAATTTGGCGTCGTTACCTTTATGGCATCACTGTCGGATCTTCACCAATCACAAGAGTTGATGTATATATTTACTCGAAGGAGTTAAATATGCGAGAGACGGTGGTTGGAATTAATCAAAGATTTTGATATCGATATCCTTTACCACCCGGCAAGGCGAGCATTGTCGCCGACGCCTTGAGTCGTAAGTCCGTTCGGGAGCAGATGCTTGCTCGTTTAACAATTGAAGGAGCTCCAACATCAATTCCTTAGACCCGAGATCGAGGTCTGCAGCCAATTCGGGACGACTTTGTATGTTAGAGATTTCATCATCTCTTGAGGATGCAATCGGGAGAATCGGGGTTCGAGACCCGGCATTGTTGCGCATTCTTGAGGATGTGGCTCGGGAAAGCCCACGGATTCGTGATCCACGAGGATGGACTTTTGAGATTTAAGAATCGGATGTGTGTACGCGAATGACGAGTTGAAAAACTCTATTTTGAGAGAAGCTCATGCTACCCCTTATTCTGTTCATCGGGGTCCAGAAGATGTACAAAGACTTGAAACAAAATTACCGGTGGAGTAATATGAAGCGAGAAGTCGCGAGAATTTATTTCGAGATGCTTAACTGTCAACAAGTCAAGATGGAACCTCGGCGGCCGCGAGTATCCGATACCGCTCCTATTCCGTAATGGAAGTGGGAAGACATTTCTATGGAATTCATCACGAATTGCCGACGAGTCGTCGGGCATAAATACGATCTCGAGTGATCGCGATCGCTTTACTAATTTAGCTCATTTCCTTGAAATCAAGGATATGTGGAGTCCCAAGAGATCGCCCGATTGTTCATCAAAGAGATAGTGAGACTTCACGGTACTTCTAAAAGTATCGTTTCCGATCGTGACGACGGTTTGTGTCACATTTTGGAAATCGATTCATCGTGCTATGGGAACTCGGCTTAATCTCGATCGCCTTTCATCCTCGGTCAAGCGGACAATCGAGAGAACTATTCAGACATTAGAGGACATGTTGAGGGCATGCGTCCTCGATTGGAAGGACGATTGGGAAGCCCAACTACCACTGATCGAGTTCATGTACAGTATAGTTGGCATGCCTCCATTAAGATGGCACCTTACGAGGACTTGTACGGTCGTCGTTGTCGATCTCCTTTGTGTTGGGATGACTTGTCAGAATCAATCGGCACCGAACCCGACATGCTTATAGCCGCCCGGGAGAAGGTAGCTTTGATCAAGAGTCGTATGTTGACATTTCGAGTCGGCGAAATCATATGCGAGAAATCGTCAATCGACCACTAGAGTTCGAGACGGGTGACCATGTTTTGGTCAAGGTATCCCAGTCGAGGTATTTTCCGTTTCGGAAAACGGGGAAGTTGAGTCCGAGATTCATGGACCGTTTGAAATTTTGGATCGAGTAGGCGAGTTAGCTTATCGATTGGCTTTACCTCCGGATTTGAGCGGGATTCATAATGTGTTTCACGTATCTCGATTCGGAAGTATGTTGCCGACCCGAGTCACATACTTGATTCGCCCGAAATCGAGATCGCGGATGATCATTCGTGCGAGGAGCGTCTGTCACGAGTGTTAGAGCGGCGAATCAAGCGGTTGAGGAACAAGACGATCCCTTTGGTCAAGATTCGGTGGTCTAGACACGGAGTCGAAGAGGCCACTTGGGAAACCGAGGAGAATATGCGGGAGTGTTATCCCGAGTTGTTTGACCCTTAGTTTCGGGACGAAACTCTTTTAAGGGGGTGTATGTAATACCGGTTGTAATTCATCATTATCATTCAAGAATTTCATTCGGTGATTGTCACTCTGGATTTTCACTCAATTATAATCATTCATCAATCATGTTCTTTCACCGTGTTCACCGTTCGGAAAAACTTCGAGTTGTGTATCGTTATTGTTCATTGTTTCAACTTTCCTCATATGAGTTCGACTTTGTTAGATCACCATTAATTTTTGGTAACTCCAAAAATTTTAAATCTTTTCAATATTATAGAGCATCGAGTTAGCTTTCCAATGGTTCAAACGGTGAGTCAATCGAGTCCTGACGAGAGAGTTATGGTCGCTTTAGCTCAACCGCTCATTTTTCGATTTTGGCGATCCGCCGAACGAACTCGGCCGTGTCGTCCGACACGGCCCGTGCTGCACTCGTCCGGAAAGTGCGAAGTGTTCGCCTCGGGACCGACCGTGTCGCCTGCAGCACGGCAGTCGAACCCTTCCGGATAAGCTGAAGCATTGCTGCCGCACGCGACCGTGTGTCGTGCACGGCCGAGTCATGCGAAGTCATTGTCGGACGGGTCATCGGGAGGCCCTCCGCGCGCGACCGTGTCAGCGAGGACACGGTCGAGTCCCTGTCGCCAACTGTCGGCCGGTATGCGACACGGCCGTGCCGATCGGCCGTGTCCGTGACGATCAACTCCCTTAAATTCGTTTTTTCGAGATTTCACCATTTTTTCCCCTTTTCTTCACCTTCAACCGAGAGAGTAAGCTAGAGGGAGGGTTTTTCCTTCACAAATCATTTGGGTGTTTGATTTTCTTCATCTCCTTTCGATCGTGAAGCTTGATAATCAATCTAACGCGTGTTCTTCGGATTAAAGTACTTGGATCATCAAGAGGTAATTCCTTCAACACTTTGGACTTCGATTTTGTGTTGAGATATGATGTTTTGGACGTTATAATCATGTTATATGAAGGGATATGTATATGATTATGAGTTTGTATAAGGATTCATTGGATTATTGAGGAATTATTCGAGAACACCTTGAAAATCGAGTTGGAATTGGGGATTTTCGACTAATAGTTGTTATAATCACGTTTTTGGATATTCATAACGGATTATTGATCGTATTGGAGATGTTTTGTTGGTTTGAAACACTTCTTGGGGGATTTGATATTGGTATATTGAGGTTTGATTGTAAACAATCGGAGTTTGGACGCAACGTGTTTGATTTAATGCCTCTATGGACTTAGTTTAATCGTATCGACATTTTGAGTTCGTTATATTCGTGTTTGATTCGTATATTGAACGGATTGTTGGTAATTATATTTATTCAAGGTTGTTCGAGCGACCGATATCTCAATTAGGACGTTGTTCGTGGACGGACATTCTTCATCGTTGTTGTGTAAGTTAATTCTTACTCGGTTAAAAGGATATTCATGCCTTTTGTTGTTGTTCATTCATAATCATAACTCATTCATCACTATATTAACCGTATCAAAACTTGTTGTTATCAATTAATCATTTCAGTCATAAGGAACGACGGTTCCAATCTTTTCATTGAGCTGTCATTTATTTCATTACCATTCCACCTCGGTGAGTCATTATTCATTTTCGATGTCACTTTTGTCATAACGTGGCATTCCGGGTCATACTAGCGTGCCGGTAGGTATGTGTAGGATTTTCATGTCGGGCACATTATAGTCGTGTGTTGGTTGATGGCCTCACATTGGACTGTGCACACGAGATTGATTGTTTCGTGAGACTGATTAGGTACAAGACCACGCGTGTATTGATCGTTGGTGGCTTGTGCACGGACACATTTCCATCCCGGGCGTAGTGTGGCGCCACCCTTTGAGCCGTACTGTTAGTTGATTCATATAGCATGTTTGATTGCGTATGTTTCGACAGGATATTTCATAATTTCAGATATAATCATGATTGTGTATTTTCAACCCTTGAGGATTGTTGATCTTTATGGCGACCGTTTGGGGATTTTGTTTCGTGTCATGGCCGCAAACGCACGGGAGAGCACGTTGAGGCGAGAGTCCTAGTGATACTAGTAGGGGCCCCGATCTTTCGATTATTCATGTTATTGTCCTTTATTTTCCATTGAGACTTTCATTTGAATACTCCGTTTCATTCGGTGTTGTGTATTTTATCTTCATATAAAGTACACTAGTATTGATGTTGTCACTGGTGTGTTGTAACTAAACTCCTCATCGGAGTAATTATTGTTGTAATGTAGTTCTACTACATTTATCTTGTGTAATTCATTCATTTTCATTTGCACAGTGGGTCCCGGTTGGGGATCTACGGCCTTGTAATATCCGCCTAGTTTGGGGTGTTACGGATATAGCGCCGCGTTGTGTGTCGCGGCTCGAATTGTGCCGCGACACGGGGCAAAATTGCGCCCGGTGATCGGTGGACCGCTCGTTGTGCGCGGCTCATTCGAAGTGTCTGCATGGCGCGATTCGGCGTGTCTGCAGCCACTGCCGTGCCGCGGCACGCTTGGCAGATCGGTTTTGGTCGGCAAGTGCCACACGGTGTGCCGGCGAACAAGTGTGCCGGGCGGCTTCGACTGTGTGCCGCGGCGCACAATCCTTGTGCCGCGGCACAGTGCGATTTGCTCGGCCAAGCTGGGTGATGTGTGTGCCGCGCCCACACCCCTCGGGTCCCAAAATGACGAAAAATGATCAGGAAGAGAATAAAAGCAATAGGAATCGATATTTGGGCAACAATAACACGAAATGGAAGTACGGAACCCCAAAACGATCTGAGGTACACAACCAAAGTCGAACAAGGAACAAATTCCCTAAACTTCTAGGAAATTACAAAAACGACCCAAACATCCGAAAATCACGATACAACGTCGTATTAACAATCCGAAACTCACAACATGCTCTACTCAAACATACGAGCTCATGGAAGTAAGAAAATGATGAAATCGAATGAGTTTAACGAGAATCGAATACACATGAGACAAAATATAACACAAGGTGAAATTACGTAAAAACATTATCGAGACCCGTCTAAACGGAGAAACTCCAAGAACAAAATAGGTTCAGAATTACAAAACAGTGCCAAGCGAGTTGTCCGAAACGAATATGCACCAAAAATAGAAATTACTAAAAATAAAAAACGCGGATATTACACACATGCTGTCATCCATAAATTCTCATTAACAAAACAATCCATCTCGGGCATGATAACCTGAAATAAGAACAATCATCCTCATTTCTTTTCTCGGATCGAATATTACAAGAATTTACGAGTTTCAAGAAAATTATAGATCTGGAAAACAATCATAAGAACACAATTTTTTTCAAAATTATAAATTAAAAATAACACAATTACAAGAAAAAATTAGATAATTATGCACGTCCGCCTCCACATTTATCAATTTACCAAAGTAATTGGTATACAATTTCTTCTCCTGTTTTTCTGTAAATCTCGAGCATATCATTAGATTCTTAAAAAATGGAGATCTGTAGAATTTTGATAGTATATTCGTGAGTATTTTTTGTATTTGGAAAGAGAAGATTTTTTTGGAAACGATTATCATCCCCATTTTCTTGTCGGAATGCTTCAGTATAAAGTAGATTTTGTTAACATAATTAATCGATGTGTCATTTGGTATTAATTAATGACATGTGCATAAAGTGTTATGAGTGTAAATAGTTTTCATTCGTTGTATTTTTATAAATAATATCTAAATCTTGTATACATTTGTAAACTTCCCATGATAAAATGGGATGAGGTTTAAGGAAGGTTTTGGGCTCTCATCGGATTTGGCCCAATTAAAAGAGAATGAAACAACTGGCCAAATCCAGTCCTTCCTCACAACTCTGTTCCCAACATCAGTCCACGCCCCCCTCTCGCTGTCGTCTGAAATTTCTAGAGACCCATCCGCAATGCGCAAATCCAGCGGACAAAGCCACGACGGCAACAACGGATTGGAGAGGCGCCGTTACCGGGGTCGGCGAAGTCGTCAATTTTCCATCTGTACTCCCGACGCTAGGAAATGACGGATTCACGGTCTCACGGATCCGACCAATCCCAGCGGCGGCGACGCTAAAATTGTGCATTGTCGAGGGTTGGAAAAATTTTTCAACCGGAATCGAAGGTTGGTTTCTGTTTTAAAGTTCTAAAACAGATTCTATTTTTTTTTTCTTTTTTGTCATGGAGTATGAGCATAGGCTGATCCAGGACCGGAAAATCATTGGTGCACCGATTGTCCCACGAAAAACAATGTCGAACGATAAAATATATATTAAAATTACATTAAAGATAACAAATAATACATAAAGAAAGTCAGTAATAACAAAGCGGGGGACAATGAGGCGAACATGTTATGCTGGAAAACTTACCTCTAAATCGGGGTGAGGTTGAGCCTCTCGGGGGTACTCAGGACAGGGGACGATCCCCTCGTGTGCGTGTGTGGGAAAAAAAACAAAAAAAAAAAACAAAGAATCCGTATATTTACAAAGAAAATCGCCTATATTTACTGTCTATTTTCTGAAAATATGCTAAAATAACATCATTACTAATAGTTTTAAGTACATATTTTTCTATAAATGTTACAAGACGATTATTTAATCATTGATCACCCATCTTACTACATAACTCACTCTTCACATACTTCATAGCTGAGAAGACCCGTTCAACACTTGCAGTTGCTACGGGCAAAATCAATATTTCTTTGAAAAGTAATTTCTAATATTAGATTAACTGAAACGCTTCAGCTAGTTTTGTATTAAGGGTGCATCTTAATTTTTTTATCATATTACATAAATATTCTTCAAAAGAAGCAAGTGTTTGCGAAATACTTCAAGGTTGAATAAATAATTTTAAACACTTTAATTAATATCGCCTTGATCAAAACAGATTACGTTAAATCAAAAAATAGATTTAATAGCTATATATGACTTTACCTATTAAACTTCGAGAGTAAAAAATAATTAAACTCCTCGATAATTCAACTATTGCCAAAATAAAATAACGGAAAAGATAATACTAGATATTATCGGGGCATGAGGTCTTATTCTGAAAAAAATCTGGTGGTGCATGTGCACCACCAGGTTATGTCTACATCCGCCTATGAGTATGAGAGTTTTGGGCTTGCGGCCCGAAATGCTGAAGAACAGGCTTCAAGATCAAATTCTGAGTTCCAGGGCTAATGATCGAGTTTCTGATTTGAGGTTGGAACTGGGTTTCAACGTTTTGAACTTTTTGTAGTAGGAAGGAACTAAAACTTTAACATCAAACTGTATGAAAAAAATGTAGAGTTATGAGTTTACCTTTTCTTGTGAAGAGTTGATTGTCGTAGGGATTGAGGACAGGTTCTCGAACCGAACGATTGCAGAAAAAGAATGAGAAGAGTATTTTGTGAACTGAGGTTTTACTTTAAACGAAATTTTCTGGTGTGTGTGTGTGTAATTTCTGCTATGTAACGTGAATTGTGTCTGTATATTCTTTTATAGTCTTGAGTTGTTAACTCTCTCCCCCACTGTGTGTAACCATCATCTCCATTTCTCTCGACTCCATTATGCTACGTGAGCCCGTGTTCTCATAATATTGTGGAAATATTATTATTATTATTATTTGGGTCAATCACTTTGTGTTTGTATATTATCAAGATCATTGGGCTGAATCATTAAAATCATTTTAAGAATTGGGCCCGGATAAAATTAAATAGGATAATTAGTATTAATGGATTGGGCTAAATATTTATTATGATATTTGGGTTAGGTAAATAAATATAGGAGTTGGGCTTTAATTATTACTAGTTGGGCTTGGGATTTAATTGATTTGGGTCTAGGGTCAAATTAAAAATTCATGAATTGGGCTTAATAAATAATTATAGGTCCAAATGATAATTAAATTTAAATTATTATTCAATATGTACTGTAAAAATAATTAACAAATTTACAAATAATTTTCTAAATTTAGCGGGTATTACACTATGCTTCGGTAGTGGGTAGTCTCATGTACGCCATGATTTACACTAGACTGGACATAGTCTATGTTTTGAGCGTAGTAAGTCGATTTTAGTCCAATCCAAGACAGGAACATTGGACTGCTCTAAAGAACATTCTTAAGTATCTGAAGAGGACTAGCTCAGTTTTTACGTACGGCGGTGGAGAACTTAAAGTGGAGGGTTATACGGACTCGGATTTTGGGGGAGGCATGGATGTGAAGCATGGTTCTAAAAAAATGCTAGGCGCTAGGCGTTCGAATTGCTAACACTTAGCGCCCAGAGGATTAATCGGAGACTAATCGGACTAGTCGAATTTATTTTTTTATTATTATTTTATATATAAAAACTTATATATATGTAATTAATTAAAAATAATCAAAATTTAACCATTTAAACATATATATAATCAATTATATATTAAACTTAAAATATTGATATAGATATAAAGGAGTCCATAATATCCATAATATCTCAGTTTAGGAATTTATAGTACTATTAGAACAAAACAACAAAACAACAAAAAAAATATAATCGCCTAGGCATTCGCCTAGTCACCCATGTAGCTTGGAAATTTGAAACATTGATATAGGTATAAAATAGTCCATAGTATCTATAGTATCTTAGCTTGCCTTCATAGGCCCCCGCCCAGCCAGTCTAGACGACCAGTTAATCACTCAAACGCCCAATACAAGCGCCTAGAACATAATCGGAATGGTAGAGGACCTTCTAGGGATTAATCGGATGATTAATCGGCTTAGGCGGGAAATTTTAAAACACTAAATTGTGAAGATGTCCATATCAGGGTATATCTTTACTCTGAATGATGGAGCAGTATCTTGAAGAAGTGCCAAGCAAAGAGCGACTGCAATTTTCACATGTCAAGCCCAATATCAGGCAGCCACGGAGGCTGTTAAAGAAGCATTTTGGATTAAGAAGTTTACTGAGTAACTTCAAGTGGTCCCTGACTCGGATCAGCCCGTGGCGCTGTTTTGCTACAACGACGGAGCTGTTGCACGGGCTAAGAAGCCTAGGGCTCACCACAAAACCAAACATATTGAAAGAAAATATCATTTTGTTAGAAAAATGGTTCAGAAACGTTGTTGATCCACTGACGAACCACTGTCTTAGATGGTCTTAGAGCAACATCTGGATAATGTGGGTATTAGATACCATAGTTTGTGACATTGAGTGCAAGTGGGAGATTGTTAGGAATAAGCCCTCAAATGCCACTCAGAGGATGAAAGAGTAAGAGCACTGTATTGTAATTATGAACATCAATTGAATAAGGCACTTATTATTTCTATATTATTTGGTAAATAGAATAATAGTCCTTGCATTTGAGAACAAACATTCCACCCCTTATGAAGATAAGGAGATAGGCACTCGAAGTGTTTGTGGCTTCAATACTTAACTCGTTCGCAAGTCCATAAAACTTAACTGGCATTATGTTTAGACAATACTTATATAACGGGTACTTTGACATGTAGAGTGTCTGTCTTCACTAAAGGTTGGTGGGAGCAAACGTTATAGCTATACTAATGGGATTAGTATACTCGAACTCGACTCATCTCGATTCGGTCACATGGATCTCACTCTGGGATAGTCAATGACTGAATCGAAGGTTGTGATAGGTATACGTGAACCTTTGACCCAGGGATTAGGTAGGAGATGTGCTTGTGACATTTAGTTCGTCACTAGAGTAGTTCGATCCAATCACCGATTGGTGAGAACCTCGAAATACAACTTAGTAGGCAAGTAACAGTCTCAACTGAATACCAAGATTGGACTATTTCTCTTGTAAGTGAGCAGGTAAATGTCCTATGTGGTTAGTGGAAAATGAGATTATAAGTCTTTGGCTAAAACATTTAGAGCTAATTGTATTCGATACACGAGAGCTTGGTGATCTCAGTTAGCACCAACAAATACATAGAGCCAAGTTATAATAGAGTTTGGCATTACTGTAACCCTAATACTTGATCTAGACATATGATTGAAGGGTTTATACGTATGGTATTCCCGACATAATGATTTATGGAATGATCTCTATCGTTCGTTCTCAGTCAGGTTATGGTACAGGACACGGGACTGGCTGGGTGGTGCTAACACTAATTGGATCCTCCCAATGCTAATTAAGACGAACCTACAAAGTCGCGGCACAGGATAGACGACGGGTTATATCTTTAACTTATTTCCTAAGAACTTCCTTCTTAGGATTTGCGCCTCGGTAATTTTTAGCGAAGTGGCCTGGTTTACGACAGATTCGACAGTTGTCGAATTTCTTAAATTCGCCCGATTTGATGTCCTTCCTTATCCGGTTTAATAATTTTTGAAACTTATTAATATTTTTGGCATAATATGCCGATTCTTCGTCGCCTTCGTCCACCGGAATTTCTTATTTTCTTGACATATTCGCTTTCAAAGCTATCGATTTTTCTTTCGGCTTCGGCTTTGCGTTGCGTGATTTTAAAACAACCTCATAGTTTATTAGCGAACCAACGAGAGCGCTAAAATCGAGCGTGTTGAGATTTTTAGATTCCATGATCGCCGTCACGGTGTCGTCCCATTCGCTAGGTAGTGATTGTAAGATTTTCTCGACTTTTTCACTACTCGATAGCGGTTTCCCGAACGAAGCAAGTCCATTAGTAATGACCGAAAATCGGTCGAGCATGTTGGTGATGGACTCGTCACCCTTCATCATAAATAACTCGTAGTCATGGAGAAGCATATTAATCTTCGTCTTCTTGACTTGAGTAGTTGTTGCGATTTTCTTTACACGCAAGTGCACGTCATCGTTTACAAGTAATAAAGTGATAAGTAGAGTATCGTTCCCACGAGGATTGAATTTCTAACTACCGATTTTTGTGTATTCCAATTTTATCTGAACAATCGAATTTGGGATTTTGTAATTAATAACTAGAAGAATTACTAAAAGACTAGTAAAAAACGATGGCTTGAATAAAATAAATCAAATGATGAATAAGTCTAGGGTTCTGAATCCACCTTAGTTTATCCGAATTTACTCTCGATTATCCGTAATAAATAATTTTCCCAATTTATTGAAGGCGGAGATTGCTAATATATTCTACCGCCTCTCCCGAGGTCAATAGATTTATCTAAAGGCGAATAACGCACTCTATCCCTATGTGAATTAATTCGTCAATAGGCGAAAAGCATAAAATCTCCTAAAGGCCACGTAGTTCCTATGAGTATATTCCTATCTCACCGAATAAAACGGTCCTCACCAATAGTTCCTCACCAAATCTCCTCTCCCGATTCGAAGTGAATGATTAAATCAATACAACTATTGGCCAGATAATTGCAAGCATTAAACATAATTGGGAAAACTCAATAAAAAGGTAATAAATTGGATAATCTCAATCAATTCGTCAAAACAAAGGTTTCATCAAAACCCTAGATTAGGGCTTTAGCCTGACATACTAATAATTGAAAATACAGAATTGATAAATAAAAGCATAAAATTCAAACGCAGATGAAGCTCGGATTCCTCCGTTCTTCAGCTTCCGCCCTCTGCCTTTGAAGTCTTCTGCTTCCCTCTTCTTCTGCCGTCTCCAAGCTTAAGCTCCAAAAGATTCAAGATCCCCCTAATTAGGGTCTTAAACCCTATTTATAGCTCAAAGACATCAACAAATCGCGTCCGTATCAATCGGTTGAAAATCGGCTTCAAACGGCCCAAAATCCGCGCGGACATACAAAAACCGCCAAGTGTGCCGCGGCGCACTAAACTGTGCCGCGGCACGAGCCTTGACTTTAAACACAGGCGTCATCAATTTCTTACGTGCGGCTCACCTGGCCGTGCCTGCGGCACGAAGTACGATGTACTCGCCCTTGGTGGGTGTCTTCTGTGCCGCGGCTCGGCTTCCTTGTGGCGGCTCGAGTCCAGATTTGCCGTTTTCGCCCGTTTTGCCTCGTTTTAGCTTAGGACTTCAATTTCTGTCAATCATACAAAATTAAGGCATTAAAAGCTCATTTAGACGATTTCACTCTCCAAAATACTACAAAATAATGATAAATAAGCGTATAAAAATACGCCTAACAAATACCCCAAACTTAAGCCTTTGCTTGTCCTCAAGCAAAAAGAATTAAATTGATAAAAGAATGTCGTGAATCATTGTGCAACTCATAGTGTTCAACCTAATCAATACTATCCCTGTAATTCTCTCTAAATAATACGAGTGTCATAAAAGCGAAATGCACTTTCGAATAATGATTCCGCAAAGTAATCAAGTTCACCCTAATCACTCGTTCATGAAGAAAATCCAGCTCAAAGATTAACAAAACGTGAGTCAAATCGACCGTCAATATGAAAGGCTAAAATAAACAAGCTAGTTCGTCCCGTTCCACAGTCTAAAAGCACAATTTTCATGAGTTTCATAACAATTAAACCTCGGACAGTATTCCCGTATATATATGCTCAAGACTTTGATTCGAGTTGACCACTAGGTTAGGATCTCGGGATGTTTCATCGGGATAATCCTAGGGTGGAACTTCCATTTGTTGGGATTCGGTGCCTAAAACGAAGGCCCAGCGGAAGCGGTAAAACGAAAATTAATTCGATCCGAATCCCTACGAGGATCGATCGAGCTACGTATATACGAATATATAAACGAAAAACAAGAGTCATAAGAAACTAACCCTCGAAGTCCGTTGATTAAATGGAAACCTTCTCTTGAGCTATTCCCCAAGCTCTTGAACGATCCAACGCCGAAAGTACCGCGTCTCTACTTGCCACGCGCCGGAGAAACGAGCGGGCGATGATCACCTTGCTATCCTCAGGGATACGGCTAGAGCTAAGTGATGAAGCTTCCAATATGAGATTATCACACTCTAAGTGTATAACTCACAACTCTCATTTATTTCTTGATTTTTCTCCAAGAATCACCAAGAACAAGTTGAAGAAGAAGATGAAGATAAGTGTTTGAACTCAAAGTCTCACTTTCTCTCTCTCTCAATGTATCTCACGGTTGGCAACTTGGAATGAATGAGTGAGAGATGTCTTCTTCTTCATTTTTTCAACTCTTCACATGTTACATCTCATTATTATGAGAATCCAAGCCCCACCACCTCAATGATCAAAACATAAAGAATGGGACAAGGGTCCATATGAAAGTGGGTGGAAATGTGGGGGGCGGCCCATGTAGAAATCGGACAAGTTCGGTTCGTTTCGGACTCCCACGAGTCCAAACAGATAAACTCCGATTCCGTTCCGATGTATTTGTGTCGTTTAATTAATCCAATTATTTAAACATATCAAATACAAAATAACATAATTAATTTCTCCAAGAAATAATTATATTCATGAATTAAATTAATCACCCGTGAAATATTTAATTCATTAGGCCGTAAATTAATTTATCCGATAAATTGATTTAAACATCGATGTCCCAAATTAGATATCGATATCTAATATTCATAATGAGAGAATTAGCTTAATTCATTCCGTCGTCAATCCTAATGCGCGACTCGGTAGGTCCGTCTCGATCGGCAATGGGAGGAACCAAAGAGTAGTAGCACCACTAGCCACTGGCGGCTGCTACACTGCACCCAATCGAGCGAATGATTGGGATCATTCAAGAACCATTCTGTCGTGAATACCGATAAACGTATAAACCCTTCTTTCAAATATCCCGATCAAGTTATAGGGTCACGGTCGATCAAACCTATCGTACTTGACGCTATGCATGCGTTAATGCAAATCGAGATCATCGAGTATCGTGTATCTAATACAACTGGCTCCAATGCTTTGGCAAAGACTTATGATCTCATCTCGCGATAACCGCATAGGACATATAACCCGCTCACTAACGGGAGAAAGAATTCTATCTTGGTATTCGGTAGGACTGCTACTTGCCGTCAAGATGCACGTCGAGGTTGACCCCGCCTTAGGTTTACGAGGTCGAACTACTCTAATGAAAATCTTGACGTCACAAGCACATCCCTACTAAATCCTCAAGTCGAAGGTTCACGAATACCTATCACAACCTTTCGATTCCGTCATTGGTGTCCCTGAGTGAAATCCATGTGACGAATCGAGGTGAGTCGGTTGAGTATACTAATCTAATTAGCATACCTATAACGTGTGCTCCCACTAACTATTAGTGTTCGAGGCACTCTCCATGTCAAAGAACACGTCATACAAGTCTTTACATAAACTTAACGCCGATCAAGTTTCATCGACTTGCGACGATTAAGTATTTGAGCTATAAACCTTTCCGGTGCCGACTCCCTTATCCAATAAGGAGTGGAACGTTTGCTCTCAAATACACGGACTAGTTTCTATATGTTTATTTACGAGTTAGGAATGCCGGTAACTACCGGTAAATAAAGAAACAATCATTGCCTTATATAAATGGTTTACATAATTACAAGTACAATGCCCTCACTCAACAACCTCCGAGTGGCATTCGAGGGCATACTCCTAACAATCTCCCACTTGCACTCAATGCCACACACTATGGTATCTAATACCCATGTTCTCCAGATGACGCTCCAAGCTAGTCTCGAGATAGTGGCTTGGTCGAGTGGATCGGCGGCGTTGTCGGCCGAGTCTACTCTATGCGGCCTGATGTATCCCTTGCGAACAAATTCTCTTACGAGATGATACTTCCTCTCAATATGTTTGGTCTTTGTTGTGAAACCTCGGCTCCTTGGCTGCGCTACGGCTCGTCGTTGTCGCGATGCAGTAGACAGTGACTCGGCCACATGGTATCACTTGAAGTTCTCCCGAAACTTCTTAATCCGAACCCTTCCTTGGAAGCCTCCGAGGCCGCTTGATACTCGGCTGACAGTGGAATCGCGATCGCGCTTTGCTTGGCACTACGCCAAGATCTGCTCCTCCATTAAGAGTAAATATATAGCCGAAGTGGACATCGAGTCGTCCTTCGGTCCTTGGAAGTCGAATCGGTGAATCCCACCACATCTAAATCTCCACCGCCATACATAAGAACCATATCTCTCGTTCTTCTCAAGTACTTGAGAACGTTCTTTCTGACGATCGATGTTCCCTACAGGTTTGCACGAAACCTACTCACCACGCTTACGGCATGCGCGATGTCGTCTTGTACACAACATAGCATACATAAGGCTACCACGGCCGAAGCATATGGTATATTACTCATTTCCTTGCGTTGTTCCTCACTTTGAGGACACATCTTCAAGGTGAGTTTTATTCCATGTTGCATCGGTAGGAACCCTCTTTTAGAATCATCCATCTTAAATCGCTTTAAGATTTTGTCTATATAGAGGGCTTGGGAAAGACCTATTGTTCTCTTCGCTCTATCCCGGTAGAGTCGAATACCAAGAATATAGGTAGCTTCTCCCAAGTCTTTCATGGAGAAATTACTCGAAAGCCAAGCTTTCACGGGCGAGCATTCCCACATCATTTCCTATTAGTAGAATGTCATCTACATATAGTACTAAGAATGCGATCTTGCTCCCACTAACCCTCTTGTATACACAAGGTTCCTCTTCATTTTGCACGAAGTCAAACTCTTTGGCCGCCTCGTCAAAACGAAGATTCCAACTACTGTGACGCTTGCTTGATCCATAAATGGAGCAATGAAGCTTGCACACTTTCGAATATCGACTTCGGATACAAAGCCTTTAGTGCTCCATATAGATTTCCTCCTCGAGGAATCCATTAAGGAAAGCCGTCTTTACGTCCATTTGCCATATCTCATAATCGTGGTAGGCGGCTATAGCAAGCATCATGCGAATAGACTTGATCATGGCTACGGGCGAGAAGGTATCGTGTGTCGATTCCTTCCTTCAGGTATAACCCTTTGCCACTAGCCTGGCCTTATAGGCGTCAACCTTGCCATCACCATCAGTCTTTCTCTTGTAGATCCACTTGTTCCCAATAGGCACTATGCCCTTGGGGCGGTCTACTAGAGTCCAGACCTGATTGACATGCATCGAGTCTATCTCAGCTTCCATAGCTTCACGCCATTTCGCGGAGTCTACATCCACCATCGCTTGGTCATAGGTCGTCGGGTCGGTCTCTTGGCTATCACTTGGAACCTCATGGAGACCCAGCTCCTCCAAGTGCACAAGCCCATACCTCTCAGGTAAATGAGACACCCTACTAGACCTACGAGGTGGTTGTACTTGTGTTTCAGATAGTTCGGTTCTAGTTTCTTGCACAGGTGTCTCTCGAGGAGTTTCATTGTATTCTTCTAAAGAAATACTTCTACCTGCTCCGCCTTCCTGAATGAACTCATCTTCCAGGAAGTGTGCTTGTAAAGCAACAATGATCCTTCGATCTTCGGGCATGTAGAATAGATATCCCATCGTCCCAGACGGGAATCCAATGAAACGTCCCTTCGCAGACCTAGCTTCCAACTTTTCCACCTTAGTCTTCTTGACATAAGCGGGACATCCCCAAATCCTAATATGATTAAGACTTGGTTTCCTTCCTTCCCACATCTCATGTGGAGTTTTAGGAACGGATTTGGAAGGACATCTGTTCAAGATATACGCGGCGATCAGTGCATACCCCCTGGGTAAATCGGCAAGTCGGTATAGCTGGCATGGAACGGACCATGTTCAACGGTCGGTTCCTTCTTTACGACACACCATTTAACCGAGGAGTACTGGAGGTGTTAGTTGTGAAACTATTCCATGTTCCTTAAGGAACTCGTCAAACTCCGTACTCATATACTCGCCACCTCGGTCCGACCAAGTGCTTTGATATGATTACCGGTTTGTTTCTCGACTAGGGCCTTGAATTCTGGAATTTCTCAAAGGCCTCGGATTTATGTTTCATTAGGTATACATAACCATACCTAGTATGATCATCTGTAAACGTAATGAAATATTGATATCCGTCACGTCTTGCTTCTAAAGCACCACATACGTCGGTATGGATTAATCCCGATTTATCGGCTCTTTCAAAAGTCCTGTGAAGGGGACTTAGTCATTTTGCCTTTAAGGCAAGATTCACAAGTAGGAAAGGGATCCGATCCCAATGGACCCATAAGTCCATCTTTTTCCATCTTGTAAACCTTGGTCGACCAACATGACCAAGTCTAAGATGCCATTTCAAAACTTGATTGGTTTCATCCTACCACGTTTTCTAGTCATAGTATTCACAACTACTTTGTTCTTTGAGATTTAGATGATACAATCCATTCAACAATGTAGCGGTACCCACTAGTTTATTTCTAAAATAAATTTTGCAGAACCATCACCAATGAAAAATGAAAAGCCTTTTCGGTCCATGACCGAATGGATACAATGTTTTTGTGCCCCTTGGGCAAAACAAGTACATCTTCTAAAGTCAAAACAAAGCCGGATTCTAAACCCAAAAGAAGTGATCCTATGTCGGTCGCCTCGACACTATGCCCGCTTCCGACCGTGATCATAACTTCTCCGGCTCCAAGCTTCCTACTTTGTTCCAGATCTGATTCACGGTACAAATATGAGAACTAGCACGAGAATCCATTATCGGGAAGTAGAAAATACGATAGCGAGAACAATTTGTTTCCAAAACTAAAAGTTACATGCACGAATTGCCATGAAGAATCGGACAGTCTCTAGCCCGGTGGCCCGGCTCACGCACTTGAGACAAGTATCCTTTTCTTCTTGTTCTTGGAACCATTGGGGCCTTGCCCTTACCCTTAAGGTCCTTAGCTTGTGGTCCATCTGCTTCTTGGTCTTTTTCTTCTTATTCTTAGACCTCAGGAGTCCGGAAGAAATCACAAGAGCGAGACTCCTTCATCCATGAGTCTTCATTTGAGAGGCGGCGGTCACAAGTTTGTTCATTAGCCCGGCTAAATTACATGCAATCTCATTGCGGTTGAAGTTCATAACAAGCGTGAGAAGGAATCGGGGAGGCGTAGGATAAGGTCGGTTTGGAGAGAAGTATCCATTTTAAAATCAAGAGCCTCCAATCTCTCGATCATGGATATCATTTTGAGGACGTGTTCCCCAACCTTCTCACCTTCCTTCATCCTTGCAGAAGCGATTGCTTGGATATCTCATATCTAGCGATTCTGCTGTGCTCACCATAAAGCTCGGTTAAGTGAGATAGAATGCACTAGCGAAGTCATTTTCTCATGAGCTCTCTGAAGCTCATTAGACATGGAAGCCATCATATAAGCACGGACTTTCACGTCATCCTTAACCCACTTTTCGTGGTTTTCAATCTCTTCTGATTGGCTCGAGTCCGCATAGGAGGCGCCGGAATGTCCGTCTCAAGACGTATCCCAGTGCCTCTATCCGAGGACAATCATCGATTGCGGAGCCAATCCACAAAGTTAGGTCCCATTAAGGTGTTCTTTTCGAGTAGAATTGCGAGTGGATTCATTGTCATATTGAGTTATGTCCGCATTAAGTATAGCAGTTAATTAGTGACTTGTTATATTATGATCGAGTATAGAATTAAGGTCCTTTCTATTCTTGTTACCCGGCTCCCACTATTTTTATCGGAATAACACACTCCCATGTGAAATCCGGAAGTATCGTCGCTCTACTTCATAGTGGTGATCGAGTTCTTTATAAATCTTAATAGAGGGCAACCGAGCAGGTTTCTAGTCTATTAATTTTCATAAAGTGGTGTCCAACACCAACCCATCTAATGGATGATTCGATCTTCTTTTTCCCCTTGTTCAATCCCATCAACCTATACTGTTTTAATGTTTCGTGAACAAGTTAAGTTTATACCATCGACTCAAATCGGTTTCACAATTGAATCTTATCCGCAACCTATCGGTTTCTAGGGATAAAATTTGCTCCAACCGAAGGCATCGATGCGCTCCCATTAATTTATCCGTCCTCCCGACGACTACCCGATAACTCGGAAGCATAGCACATCGGTTTGGATTTCAATTTCGAAAACTCGATGGAGGAAGGAAAACTTGAAACCTTATAAACTTAATAATTTATAGTGGGAGAATTTTCGCGATTAACGTTACACTTTTCACATTAATCATATTAGCGCGTTTGAGGCATTCATAAAATATGAAAAAACCATTCACAACCTAGTTGCTACCAACATGTGGTTCATGGACCGTTACTAGAAAACAAAAACTCCGTAATATAATTACAAGTCTTCGTCTTGAATCTTCGTCTTCTCGAAATGGATCTTCCTCCGGTCTTCGTCATTACATATAAATTTTACATTGAAAATTGCATCCTAGATACAAATTTTTCTAGTAAAATAAATAGGCTCAAAACTGCCTTTACAACCCAATCGAATAAAGCGAGCGATTCAAAAACTAAGTCCACGAACCACATCCCCATTCAAAAGCATTCATCCAATAAATACTAAATAAATGGAAAGCGTAGAGATACATTGATCCAATCAACAATACGAACCGATCCAATCGATTCACACAATCGGTAATGTAATAACGTTCAAAATAATTGATCGACCATAAATATTCCAATTAATCAAATTTCCCTTATAAAATGAAATACCATAAATCATTTTAATCATATTAAATCCAATTTAACATGCGGGAGATTAATTTTCAAGAATACACGAAAAATCGAGCCGGGGTGAACGGCAGATGACCAAAGTCACCTCGGACTTACCGGCGATCACTCCCGGCTTGGCCGAGTCACCCTCGGAAGATGCCGCGAGGACACGACCGAGTCACCCAGACACGGTCGGGTCGCTCAGCGATGACTTGGCAGATTGCCGACACGGCCGTGTCACCCAGACACGATCGAGTCACTTTCGGCGGACACGCCCGTGTCTCGGACACGGCCGGTCTCCGTGCGTGGCTCGCCACATCTGCCGGACACGGCCGTGTCACCCAGACACGGTCGAGTCATCTCGCCAAATTACCCTTTTTGTCCAAAAAGTCGTCCGACGACGATTCGGGGCTAGATTTTCGATAGGATATCGATATCAATATTTTCCGACTTTCATATCTTCAATATAAATCATATTTCCACGAAATTTAAGATTTATATTTAGACATAAACTTACGAAAATACAATTATTACGAACGAAAAACATATACCACGATTATGACTAAAATGATTCCAAATCATTCACCATTTAATCGAGCATTCCAAATGCCAATATCGTATATACGATCGCAAGACCTACGCTCCGATACCACTGTTGGGATTCGGTGCCTAAAACGAAGGCCCAGCGGAAGCGGTAAACGAAAATTAATTCGATCCGAATCCCTACGAGGATCGATCGAGCTACGTATATACGAATATATAAACGAAAAACAAGAGTCATAAGAAACTAACCCTCGAAGTCCGTTGATTAAATGGAAACCTTCTCTTGAGCTATTCCCCAAGCTCTTGAACGATCCAACGCCGAAAGTACCGCGTCTCTACTTGCCACGCGCCGGAGAAACGAACGGAACGATGATCACCTTGCTATCCTCCGAGGATACGGCTAGAGCTAAGTGATGAAGCTTCCAATATGAGATTATCACACTCTAAGTGTATAACTCACAACTCTCATTTATTTCTTGATTTTTCTCCAAGAATCACCAAGAACAAGTTGAAGAAGAAGATGAAGATAAGTGTTTGAACTCAAAGTCTCACTTTCTCTCTCTCTCAATGTATCTCACGGTTGGCAACTTGGAATGAATGAGTGAGAGATGTCTTCTTCTTCATTTTTTCAACTCTTCACATGTTACATCTCATTATTATGAGAATCCAAGCCCCACCACCTCAATGATCAAAACATAAAGAATGGGACAAGGGTCCATATGAAAGTGGGTGGAAATGTGGGGGGCGGCCCATGTAGAAATCGGACAAGTTCGGTTCGTTTCGGACTCCCACGAGTCCAAACAGATAAACTCGATTCCGTCCGATGTATTTGTGTCGTTTAATTAATCCAATTATTTAAACATATCAAATACAAAATAACATAATTAATTTCTCCAAGAAATAATTATATTCATGAATTAAATTAATCACCCGTGAAATATTTAATTCATTAGGCCGTAAATTAATTTATCCGATAAATTGATTTAAACATCCAATGTCCCAAATTAGATATCCAATATCTAATATTCATAATGAGAGAATTAGCTTAATTCATTCCGTCGTCAATCCTAATGCGCGACTCGGTAGGTCCGTCTCGATCGAATGGGAGGAACCAAAGAGTAGTAGCACCACCTAGCCACTGGCGGCCTACACTGCACTTCAATCGAGAACGAATGATTGGGATCATTCAAGAACCATTCTGTCGTGAATACCAAGAACGTATAAACCCTTCTTTCAAATATCCCGATCAAGTTATAGGGTCACGGTCACCAAACCCTATCTGCATTTGACGCTATGCATGCGTTAATGCAAATCGAGATCATCGGTAGCCGTGTATCTAATACAACTGGCTCCAATGCTTTGGCCAAAGACTTATGATCTCATCTCGCCAATAACCGCATAGGACATATAACCCGCTCACTAACGGAGAAAGAATTCTATCTTGGTATTCGATAGGACCTGCTACTTGCCCGTCAAGATGCACGTCGAGTTGACCCCGCCTTAGGTTTACGTGGTCGAACTACTCTAATGAAAATCTTGACGTCACAAGCACATCCCTACTAAATCCTCAAGTCGAAGGTTCACGAATACCTATCACAACCTTTCGATTCCGTCATTGGTCGTCCCGAGTGAAATCCATGTGACGAATCGAGGGTGAGTCGGTTCGAGTATACTAATCTAATTAGCATACCTATAACGTGTGCTCCCACTAACTATTAGTGTTCGAGTGCACTCTCCATGTCAAAGAACACGTCATACAAGTCTTTACATAAACTTAACGCCTACCAAGTTTCATCGACTTGCGAACGATTAAGTATTTGAGCTATAAACCTTTCCGGCCGATCTCCTTATCCAATAAGGAGTGGAACGTTTTGCTCTCAAATACACGGACTAGTTTCTATATGTTTATTTACGAGTTAGGAATGCCAGTAACTACCAGTAAATAAAGAAACAATCATTTGCCTTATATAAATGGTTTACATAATTACAAGTACAATGCCCTCACTCAACAACCTCTGAGTGGCATTCGAGGGCATACTCCTAACACCATTCTCATGTATTAGGAAACCGTTTGACGTAAAAGACACTCATGGGGCACATGGATGCTTCTAGTTACTAAGTTCCCGTCTACAGCGGAGAAACAACTCGAATATGTCATTTCCGCATGTCCGAATCAAGGTTACCGTTTTACGCGAGAGTAAACAGCGGGTCACGCGAATACCCCCGGTTACTAGGCTCCCTCTCATTGGCACATGTGAAATATCTAAATCACTAGTCTAATCAGGGTCGTCGTTTTACGCGAGAGTAAACAACGGGTCACGCGAATACCCCCGATTACTAGACTTCCCTTCATAGACAACATTATCTCGACTTTTTGGGAAAAACTGACCGACTCTAAACTCAATCTAAGTGCCAAAACGACTAAAGAAACAGTACGACTCACTATCCGGAAAATGTAGCCAAACGTATTGATGGGGATTTAAAAACAAGTATGTATCGTCTCTTATCTGCCAAGACCTCTACAATCACGAAAAATTTTGGACCTAAATGAATACTAAGCAGAACAGAAATAACTGACTACAACTCGACTAAAACTCGACCGTTTCTTCAGAGAGAAAAACAGTGTCGTAACATCAGTATCACACAAATAGAAGCACGAAAAATTCACGAATAAAGAAAAACTAAGACAAGCAAGGCTATCTAAAAAAAAATTTACGCAAAGTAATGAAAAGTGCAACGAAATAAAGCACATCAAGAAAATAAAGTACAGCAATGAATGTAGCAACTGAAAGTAAATCCCCCCCCAAACTTAGGATGTACATTGACCTCAATGGACAAAAAAATGATATGCAATAAAAGTAAAAGGTCAAGTACTCCCCTCCAGTCTGCTCAGGAGCTGGTGCCGGCATCGTCCGGTGAGGAGGGTGGTGTGGCTGGCCGGGCGGGCGCAATAAATGGCCCATCGGGATGCATGATGTGGGCCGTCCATGCGGCGAGGTGCTCCTGATGATAAGCATCCCTCGCAGCAAGACGCCTCGCCTCTCGTCGGCTGGCCCGGCGGGCCTGCTCTCGCATCTCGGCTCTGACGGCAGCTACAACGCTCTCCCGCTCCGTCCGCTGCTCCTCCCGCATGGCAGCCATCAAGCTCTCTCTCTCTCTCCTCATCTCATCTCTCAGCTCCTCTCTCTCTCTCCTCAGATCCTCCCTCAGCCCATCAAACAACTCCTGCAACCTCGCTCTGTCTGGCTGCGGGCCGATCTCTCCATGCGTCAACAAAAGCGGCTCGGGGGATCCCTCGTGGGCCTCCTCTAGCAGAAATCCTCTCCCCCGAGCGTGCGCCGGCGCTCCTCCCCACTGGTCGAAGTGTGATATGATGCGGTGGTCGATCGGGGCCTGGGGGGCAAGCATCGGCTCGTCGTCTGACCACGTCAGCCCCGACTGCCGGCATAAAGCGCAGATGAGAGAGGGGTGCTTCAACCCCGTCTTGGCCCCCCTCCATGGATACACTGGAAGATAGATCGGACCAGGATGGGGGCCACATCGAAACGCAGCCCGGAAGTGATAGCAAAAAGTGTCCGGGCGCGGGAGAGAAAGACTGTACGGATCTGAGAGGTGGGGTCAATGCGTGCGCAGATAAAATAAAGCCAGGCACGCCCGAGCCGGCTGAGGCGCGAGCTCCTGAAGTGAAAAGTGGAAGAACCATGTGCTCGCTGCTCCCAGTCGGTATCAGGCTGTGCAATGGTCTCGAGCAGGGCCTCCTTAGTGAGGCTGGTCATCACTCGGTCATAGGCTGACTCGTCAACCACCGGAAACCCAAAATGCCTCCGAATAGCAGCCATGGAGAAATCAACTGTAACCCCTCGGACGTCGACCTGAGTCCGAGACTCTAAAGACGGCAACGTATGCCCTGCCCGAATGTGCTTCAGCAGTGCGCTGGCGGTAAACTCCTGCACGATCGAGATAACCGCTGGCTCGGGAGGTGCGGTAAATCTGGCCCACCCCATCTCATCAATCATAGTGATCAATTCCCCGTCCTGAGGAGCTGGAGTAAAACCCCTCTCTGGAATAAGTGGTCGTGGCCGGATCTTTTCATTGAATATCTTGTGAATTTCAGGGTCCGAAAATTGGTGCCCCTCCGCCTCGGCCCGACCACGAGAGGTCTCCCCTCGAGTAGGGGATGACTGGGTCCTAGCTCGCTTGCTCAGTTTCTTTGTTCGTGCCATAATCAGTCTTGAAAAGTACAACACGAGGGTTTATTCACGCAAAAATAATAACAATGATCTATGCTCGGCTAAGGATGTCCAGCCAGAAATTCCGAATTTAAGAAAATAGCGCATACGTGAGAGAAAGATGAAATTGGACTTAAACGTTTAACCTGGATGTAAGGGTTGGTCTTGCTGTAAATTCAAAACGTATACGTTGCACGAAAATTCAAAACGATTGCTTTTCCAAAGAAAATTTTTCATTTAGACAATTTATCAAACACCTTGAGGGCACAAGTTTACTTGAAGAATAAACATAGTTATAGCTCGATTCAACCCCCAAAAACCGAAACATAATTCAATCATCATCAACTCAACACATTCAACTCATTGATATTCCGATTTAACCATGAAAATTCGATAAAACTACCATGTTATTCTCTAACAATCATAAAACCTTTTGAAGGAAAATAACATGTTCAATCCATTCAAAGCATAAACAACTTCAAATCTAAACCATAAACAAGTGGAGAGTAAAGATTTGAACATACCTTTTGGTTGGTTTTGTGAAGAATGCAAGAAGGAATCGCAAGAAAAATTTGAAGATAAATTCGGCCGAGTCGCTACTGGGAGGGAAAGAGAAAGGACGAAGGCGTACCTGGAAATGCCGGCCGAATGCGTGTTATATGCTACCTGGGCCTTTCAGATTCCGCATAGTGTGCCGCGGCACAGCTAAAGTGAGCCGCGACACAGGGTACAGTCCCTTTTACCTGTGTTCTCGTTTTGTCGTGTGCCGCGGCACAAATTTCGTGTGCCGCGGCTCAGTGCTCAAGTGTGCCGCGGCTCATTTATGCCGTGCCGCGGCACAGGGTACAGTTGGTTTAGCCTCCCCTTGCGATTGATGTGTGCCGCGGCTCACAATACCTGTGCCGCGGCTCATCCTTCAGTCTCTTCCCTGGGACTTTCCTGCACAGAATTTTGAGACGAACTCGTTAAAAGCGAGAGGCAGAAGCAAATTGAAGCACAAAAATGAAGGAAAAAATAAGAATCACGAATGCAAGAAAAATAAAGAAATGCAAAAATCTACAACTACGAACTCGGGTTGCCTCCCGAGAAGCGCTAAGTTTATAGTCTTCAGCCGGACCTATTGGAAAACATTAGTTCGCTTTTCGCAAACTCCATTTGGTTTCCGCCCCGTTCATCGAACCGTTCATATTTTTGTTAAAATTATGACCATTGGTCGTTAGCGATTCGACTTTCGGTTCGGTCATCAAATGTTGTTTGCGGAAAGGTTTCGACGTGAATAACTTCCCGAAACACCCGGTTTTTTCATGACTAATTGTCCGGGCTTTCGGCTCACTCTCCTCCTTCACAAACGCACTCAAGACTGCAGCAGATTTTTCCTCATGCTCGAGGAACGCCACTCGTTCTATATCCTTCTTAAGACTTGGACCATTTAACACAAAATCTGAATTTTCCCACCGACGATGTTTTCGGTGCTTTCCTCTTTCAACGGAATTTACACTTTCACTTTGTGACCTTTTATCAATACTTCCGGGGCATGGAAACGATTTGAATACTTGAAAAGTAACTTGCTCGTCTTGGACCCTCAGAGTTAACTCCCCTTTTTCCACGTCTATAAGGGTTCGGCCCGTCGCTAGAAATGGTCGTCCCAAGATGATTGGAATATCTTCATCTTCATCCATGTCGAGTACGATGAAATCGGCCAGAAAGATGAACTTATCAACCTTGACTAATACATCCTCGATCACTCCCCTCGGATACTTTATCGATCGATCCGCCAATTGTAAGGAGACTGTTGTTGGCTTGGCTTCCCCAATATCCAGCTTTTTAAAAATCGACAGAGGCATGAGGTTGATACTAGCACCAAGATCGCATAGTGCCTTATTAAACGAAAGATTCCCCATGGTGCACGGTATGTTGAAGCTTCCCGGATCTTTCAATTTAGGTGGGAGCTTCTTTTGAAGAATTGCACTGCACTCCTCTGTCAAGGTGACCGTTTCAAACTCCTCAAGCTTTCTCTTCTTCGATAATATCTCTTTCATGAACTTGACGTAACTCGGCATCATGCTCCAATGCGTCGTGACGGAATGTTTATGTGAAGCTTTTTAAACACATCAAGGAACTTAGAAAATTGTTTGTCCGCCCTTCTTTGCTGTAATCTCTGCGGAAACGGGACGGGGGACACACATGTCTTCGAGTTGTCCGGCTTCAAATCATTCGACTCCTCTGGCTTTAAATCCTTCTCTTCCTCAATTTCCTTCTTCTTTTCACACCACTCGGGCTGATCCAGCATCTCTTTCCCACTTCTTAAGCTGATTGGGTTTAGACTCTCTCTAGGATTTGTCTCTGTTGTACTCGGCAATGCTCCCTTCGGACGAGCTGTCAGCACATTAGCAATTTGGCCCAGCTGGACCTCCAAATTCCGAATGGAAGCGGAATGATTCTGCAATGTTGCTTCAGTACGAGTCATAAATTGACTCGTATTTGCCGCCAATTTTGCAAGTGCTTCCTCGAGAGACACTTTGGGAGCGGGAGGGGGCTGCTGTTGATTCTGAGCGAACGGGGGATGGTGTGAGTTCTGTCCGTTTCTCCACGAAAAATTGGGATGATTGCGCCACCCCGGATTATAAGCGTTGGAGTACGGGTTACTCTGCCGATTCCCATTTCCCACGAATTGAGCCTGCTCCATCTGATGTTGCTCGAACGGGTTTTCAACTTGACACTCCGCGCTCGGGTGTGATCCGTTACACCAATTGCATGTCTCAATGGTAACGGGGGAAGGTGCGTGCGAGAATGCCTGGAGCTGTTGGGTCAAAGCTGTAATATCCGGTCGAAAGTCATGTCATTTCAAACCTTTCATATTCTTCGGATCGTGATTTGTTGAGCGAACCCTTGTAATCATTGCTTGGAACCACCATTTTGGGGTTCCCGTATTTCTATTTCGTGTTATTGTTGTCCAGACATTGAATCATATTGCTTTTATTCTCTTTCCGGGTGAATTTTCATCATTTTAGGACCCGAAGGGGGTGTGAGCCGCGGCACAAGGAGTGTGCGCCGCGGCACACACATTTCCTATATTTGGCCAAGCAGGCTGTACCCGGTGCCGCGGCACACATGAGCTGAGCCGCGGCACACTGCCGAGTCATTGCCGCGGCACACCTACTCTGAGCCGCGGCACACTGGTGTTGCATCCCCAGCCAAAACCGCCTGTACCCGGTGCCGCGGCACACCTGAGCTGAGCCGCGGCACACTTCCGAACCCTGGGAACAATTTTTAGGCCTGTGCCGCGGCACACCTGGGCTGAGCCGCGGCACACAATGCGGTCAACTGCATAATTCGGCTTTTTAAGCGAGATTTCAGCCATTCTTTCTCCATTTCTTCTTCCATCGCGAGAGAGAGTGTTGAGGGAGGAGTTCTTTTCATATCTATCACTTGTGGGTTGAAGATTAACCACTTTCACTCGGTTGGGAAGCCCGGATAGTCGATCTATCGCGTATTCCTTGGATCATAGCGCTCGAATATTCAAGAGGTAATTCCTTCGACATCTTGACTTCTCGATTTCGTGTGGGTTTTGACGTTTTGGATGATAAAATCAGGGTGTATGATGTGATTTATGCGTGATTATGGACATGTTTGAGTATTCATCGGATTATTGAAAGATTATTCAAGAACACTTTGAATTTTGTGTTGGATTTTGGGGGTTTTCGTAGATTCGTCCGTTTTGTCCGATTGAAGCTTGAGAACCTTGAGATTTTTGATATATCTTTACCATATGAGTGTTTTCTTCCGATTTTATGGGTTGGATTGTGCCGTTTTCGGACTTGTGGGAGTTTGGGCGATTTTCCAACCTTTAGTTGTTTACCCGTGTATTTTCATGAATCGTAGACGAGTTTGAGTCTCTTCGTATAATTTGAGTATGGATAATTAATTGTAATATTCCTTGCGAATCGTTTAGGTGCCTAAGCGCGTTCTCGGACATACCGAACTCATACCTTTCCTCCGTTCGATTTCTCGATGTCTCAAAGGCAAGTATACATTTATGATTGTACGTTCTCGACTTTGAAAGTATGAAATATTGATGGTATGATTATTTCTAGCCACTCCGGGACGGGCCTATGGTCCTCTGAGGGTTTCGTAGCCTCCAGTGCGATTCCATGGTTGATATGAACGAACCGTTTCTACGGCATTCATATGAAATAATATTGGCATGTAATGAACGAACCGTTTTGACGGCATTCCTACATGTAACGGCGTATGATATGAACGAACCGTTTCTACGGCATTCACATACGTCTTGAGATTTTAGTTATTAGGAATACTAGTCTTATATTGATGAATTGACGGATATTGATGAATTGACGGATTACATTTACTTTATTGTCGAGGAGTATTATGTTTCATATTGTTATACTTGCACTAGCTATTCGACGGCTAACCCCTTTTACTGGGAAATCGTTTCATGTATTTCAGTTCCGGGAGGTCGGACGAGCGGTATCGGGTCGGCACGAGGATGGTGGGCAAGTGTGATACCGTGTTTCTCTTCCATTATGTTTGGAGTTCCGGTTCGGTGTTGTTGTCTTGGATTGTCTTTTGAATACTCGAGTATTGTTTTTCCTTTTTCCTTGATGTTAGAGCTGTGTTTGCCGAAGTATTGAATTGAGTTGTGATGTCTGTGAATACATTGGTTATATTTCGAATACCTTTGTATCGTTTTCGTTCCATTGTGTGTAGACCTTATCGGTCAAAATTTATGATTACGCGTATATATAGCCTTGTGGGTCCCACGGCGGGGCTTACGGCGCTGTAATATCCCTGAATAACTTGGGGGTGTTACAGAATATGGTATCAGAGCTTAGGTCTATGGATACCTAGGCTGTCGGTCTTTTGGGTCGATCGAGTCGTTAAATGTCCACAGTATCACTACTCTGCCATCATCACAGTGCGACCGGTACTTGTAAGACCTCTCACTCTTCTGGTGTTTCCTTATTCGTTTTGCTTCTTTTTATCGGTATTCTTGAGAATCGGACACTTTGTTGATGCGTGATTGAATTGTGCTTACGTGACTTGTGTGTTCTTGATGTCACCGGTAGGGGCCGTGGCCGTGGGCGAGAAGAGGTCGTGGCGCGGCCGTTTCCATCGGTTCGGTTGCGGGGTCGACCAACCCCGCTTGTCGAACTCGGTGCATCCCGTCTGAGAGTCAAGACGACGATCAAATGGTCGGAACAACGCAGGCGTTGGAGTGGCGAATGCACTTCAACAATTGGCTACTCGGATGACTATTTTGGCCCAGACTGTTGGTGAATAACCCGAACCCAAACACGGATGCCCTGCTTGAACGTAATCCGTATGCACCCTCCACAGTTTGGCGGTGCCACAGACCCGTTAAGTGGGAGGATTGGCTAGCAGAGTTGGAGAAGATTTTCGAGGCGGTTGATTGCCCCGAGGTGAGGAAAGTACCGATTGCTCGGTATTTCCTCACTAAGGAGGCCGCTACTTGGTGGAAGGTCATCAAGCCACGGGATCGTATTGCCTCATGGGATGAATTTAAGGAGCTCTTGGAGGCCGAGTTTTGTCCTTGGCCGGTGCAGAAAGCCGAATCCGAGCCTTCTTCGAGGCTAAACCACAAGATATTCCCGTTTCGCAGCAATCGTGGAGTATAATCAACAATTAATCCATGTGAAGGATCAAGTACGTAGCGGCGTGATAAGATCCGTTATTTTGATATGCGGATGAATTTGGACTTGCGGCGGTACATGGCCGGATTTGCTTGTACCACACCGAAAGAGTATCGGGACGAGCTTTAGCCCATGATATGTTGAGCCCGACAATGATACCATTGAAGAACCGAAGAAGCGAAAGTCGGGAAATTTTTCTCGCTCTAAGGGTGGCAACTTTGAAGTCACAGACGACTAACCGCTTTTGCGGACGATCGTCACGTTCTAATAAAGGGAAGAGGAGTTACCGTCCCACCGGGTACCTCAAATCGCGCGGTGACTTGCTATAATTGTGGCCGTTCGTGCCACATTAATTTGGAATGCCACTTTCCACCGTTGAAGTGTCACACGTGCGGACGGATGGGACATAGAGCGACTTTTTGTTCCGAGCCGAATCGGACTTTGGACACTTGGGCTTCGCCCACCGTCAACCTCGCAGAATTTTGGGCAGGGCCGAGACGGGGCGAGCGCCGGAGGGGGAACTCTAGCGTCGGTTCGGTGCAACCACGGGTTTATGAGATGCGTCGAGCAGACGAACCCGATGCGGCGGTGACTACAGTACCATCCATATTCTATCCTATCCAGTCGGTGTACTTTTTGATTCGGGTGCTACACATTCCTTTATTTCTTTGGAGTGTGTACGCCGTTTGAATATAACTTGTTTAACCTTGCGATCCCTTTATCGTGAGACTGCCTAGCGGGGATAGGATTGTGGGGAATCAGGAGATTAGAGAATTTCCGGTGGTTATATCCGGTATGGAATGGTTATCAAATTTAATTGTAGTTGATATGGAAGGCGAGGACGTAATCCTCGGCGAGGATTGGCTTAATAATCATCAGGCGATTATGAATTACCGTACCAAAGTTATCACTATGATGACTAAGGACGGATCTGAGTACTCATTTTTGGGATGTAAGTTGGGCCAATCCAAGTTACTTATCAGTTCCATGAAGGCCGTAAAACTTTTGAATAAAGGTTGTACGGGCTATTGGTGTTATGCGTTGAAAATGGAAGGAATTGAAGTCGATATCTCTTCAATTCCGGTTGTTAATGAGTATCCCGATGTTCTTCCGGACGATCTTCCGGGATTACCACCAGATCGAGAGATAGAATTTACCGTAGACTTAGAGCCAGACGCGGCTCCGATTTCTAAAGCACCTTACCGGATGGCACCTTCCGAAATGCAAGAATTGAAGAATCAGTTGGGAGAACTTACGGAAAGAGGGTACATCGGACCGAGCGCTTCGCCTTGGGGCGCGCTGTTCTCTTCGTGAGTAATAAAGATGGTTCACTACGTTTATGCATCGACTACCGCGAGCTGAACAAAGTAACCATCAAGAACAAGTACCCTCTACCGCGTATAGGTGATTTATTTGATCAGTTGCAAGGAGCTGCGGTTTTCTCGAAGATTGACTTAAGATCCGGGTATTATCAACTCAGGGTGAGGGAGTCCGACGTTAGAAGACGGCGTTCCGGACGAGATATGGGCATTATGAATTTGTAGTTATGCCTTTTGGGTTGTGAATGCGCGGCAGTATTCATGCAGTTAATGAATAAAATATTCATTGAGTACCTCGACAGGTGTGTAGTCGTCTTTATTGACGACATCTTGATCTATTCTCGAGATAAGGAGGAACATGCCCGGCACTTGCATTTGGTCTTAGACATTTTGAGAACCGAGCACCTCTATGCAAAGTTCTCGAAATGTGAGTTTTGGTTGGAAGAAGTTATGTTTCTCGGCCATGTGATTTCGGCCGAAGGGGTTCGTGTAGACCCGCAGAAGATCGAGGCAGTGCTAAGTTGGGCACCGCCTAAAAATGTTAAAGAGGTTCGTAGCTTTTTGGGCCTTGCTGGGTATTACCGTCGGTTCGTCGAGGGGTTCTCGAAACTCGCTCGACCGCTTACAAAATTACTCCAGAAGACCGAAAAGTTTATCTGGACGGATGAGAGACAACAGAGCTTCGATGAACTGAAGAGACGATTGACTTCAGCGCCGATTTTAACTTTACCGCATGGTAGCGAGGGTTTTGCAGTTTATAGTGACGCTTCGAGTCAAGGCACAGGGCCGTGTGCTTATGCGGCATGATAAGACGATAGCTTTTGTGTCTCGACAATTAAAACCTTATGAGATGAATTATCCTACTCACGATTTAGAGTTGGCCGCAATTGTCTTCGCACTCAAGATTTGGCGGCATTATTTGTACGGTTCACCGTGTCGGATTTATACCGATCACAAGAGCCTGAAATATATTTTCATCGAAGGAGCTAAATATGAGGCGAGACGTTGGTTAGAATTGATAAAGGATTATGATTTGGAGATTCTTTACCACCCCGGAAAAGCCAACGTCGTTGCGGATGCTTTGAGCCGCAAATCGGCATCTCTTCAAATGCTTGAGGTTCTTACGTCTCGGACGAAGATTCGTCAGATTTAATTGAACAAGGGATCGAAGTGTGGCTTCGGCGAGTACAGGACAGGTTGTGTACTCGAAATTACTTCGTCCTTGGTTGATGATATCAAAGGGAAACAGTGGAGTGACCCGATGATTTCTCAACGAAGGAAGATGTGATTAAAGGAAAAGCTCCTGGCTTTATGGTACACGAGGATAGTATTTTGAGATTTCGATGTGCTTTATGCTCCGAATGATTTGGAATTGAGACAGAGGATTCTCCGAGAAGCTCATGCTACGCCTTACTCAATCCACCCCGGGACGAGTAAGATGTACAAAGATTTGAAGCGAAATTTTTGGTGGAATAACATGAAGAAGGATGTTACGGAGTTCGTATTACGGTGCTTGACGTGTCAACAAGTCAAGATCGAACATCAACGAGCGGGGTTGTTGAAACCACTCCCCATTCCCGAGTGGAAATGGGAAGATATCTCAATGGATTTTATCATCGCATGCCGAGAACTCGGCCGGAATGAATATGATTTGGGTAATTGTCGATCGGTTGACCAAGTCTGCACATTTCTTGGGTATTAAGGATACTTGGGGACCGGATAGATGCTCGAACCTTTATTGCCGAGATCGTGAGGTTACACGGTACCCCCAAGACCATTGTTTCGATCGAGACGGCCGTTTCGTATCGCATTTTTGGCAGCCGTTCATCGGGCTCGGGTGCGAGTTGAGATTGAGCACTTCCTTTCATCCTCGGTCGGACGGTCGACAGAGAGGACGATTCAGACGTTGGAGGATATGTTGCGGGCTTGTGCCTTAGATCGAGTAATGATTGGGAGCTTCACTTGCCGTTGATCGAGTTTGCTTACAATAATAGTTGGCATGCGTCGATCAAAATGGCACCCTTCGAGGCTCTCTATGGTAGGCGATGTAGGTCGCCATTATGTTGGGACGAGGCTTCGAGCTAGTTGGGACGGAACCGAGATATGTTGTTGGAGACCAAGGAAAAGATTTCTATTATCCGAGATCGATTCATCGACCGCCCAGTCGTCGAAATCTTACGCCGATGCTCGTCGTCGACCCTTGGAGTTTGAAGTGGGGATCATGTCTTTCTCAATGTATCACCGACCAGAGGAGTTTTCCGCTTCGGTAAAAAGGGAAAACTCAGCCCAAGGTATATCGGACCTTTTGAGATTTTGGACAGAGTTGGAGACTTAGCTTATCGCTTGGCATTACCCCCTGCTTTGAGTCACGTCCATAGTGTTTTTCATGTGTCCCAGTTGAGGAAGTACGTACCGGATCCGAGCCACATTATCGACTACAGTGAGATTAATGTAGCCGAGGATATTACCTTTCCGGAGAGACCCGTGAAGATCCTTGAGCATCGCGAGAAACAGCTTCGGCATAAGACCATTCCACTGGTTAAAGTACAATGGTCGAGGCATGGAGTCGAAGAGGCGACTTGGGAGACGGAAGAGAAGATGCGGGTGGAATACCCCGAACTATTTGTTTCTTAAGTTTCGGGACGAAACTTCTTTTTAGAGGGGGAGAATGTAATATCCGGTCGAAAGTCATGTCATTTCAAACCTTTCATATTCTTCGGATCGTGATTTGTTGAGCGAACCCTTGTAATCATTGCTTGGAACCACCGTTTTGGGGTTCCCGTATTTCTATTTCGTGTTATTGTTGTCCATGTAACACCCCAAACTAGGCGGATATTACAGTGCCGTGAATCCCCGACTGGGACCCACCAGGCAATGAAAATGATGAATTAAATAATATAATTGTAGTACCGAACCACATTATATTACCAAGTACTCCGATGAGGAGTTTAATACAACACACCAGGACAATAGCGAATACTAGTATATTTTATATGAAGATAAAATACACCACCCTGAATAAATAAAATATCTCAAACGGAATTTGCAGCGGAAAATACAGATGACAGAATAACTGAAATGACTGAAATGACTGAAACAAACGGGATGACTGGGGCCCCCTACTAGTATCACTGGGACTCGTCGCCGTCAACATGCTCTTCCCGTGCCTTTGCCTTGCCGTGACCTGAAAACAAAATCCCCCAACGGCCGCCATACGTAACAACAATCCTCAAGAGTTGAAATTACACAATCATGAATTAACTGAAGTTATGAAATATTCTTAATTATGAATTACGCTGAAGAGGAGTACCATAGTACGCCCGTAATGTTCTGTGCAAGTGTACAAGACGAATGTCCGGACACATCCGTCCTTGTACCTAATTAGTCTCACGGAGGTAAGCGTTACCGTGTGCACAGTCCAATGTATCGGTGAACCCAATACATGACCATCGTGTGCCCGACTAAAAATTCCACATGCCCACACCCGGCCACGCAATATGAACCCGGAAGGTCACATGAACGAGAATGACCATGATGAATACCAATGAATAATAATTAAACAAAACCAAGATGACTCACCGATATGAAAGTAATAGTGACGTGATTGATAACCAAATGAAATGATTTGGAACCGTCGTTCCTCGTGAATGAAATGATTATTCGACAACCACAAGTCTCAAAATGATTAATATTATGATGAATGAATTATGATTATGAGCAATCAACAACAAAAGGAATGAGTATCCTTTAACCGAGTAAGAGTTAACTTACTCAATACCGATGACAAAGTCCTTCCACGAACAACGTCCTAATCGATATACCGGTCGCTCGAACAACCTTGAATAACAACAATTACCAACAACCGATCATTACGCAAATCAAAAACGATCATATCGACTCAAACGTCGACACAACGATATCCGAGCTCGAATGAATCGAAACCAACTCCAAGATGAGTATTTCAAACCATCAAAACACTTTCAAGGATATCAATAATCCATTAGGAATCCATAACTCATGATTACAACAACATCAATCGGAAAATCCCCAATTAACCGAAGTCAACCCCAAGGGTTCTTGAAATAATTCCGAAAATAACCATTAAATCCGTAGGAATATATTTATCCAAGTAGATAATCCATAACTAACATATTCCAATGATAATCCGAGCTTACACGAAGAAATCGGAAGGAAAAACCCAAAAATCCGAAATTCTAGATCCAAGAAATTAATACCTTTGATTCGATGCGATGAAGATGATGAAATGATGATTAATCCGAAAGATGAGCTTGAAGATGATGATTGACGATTACACCTCGAAGAATCCTCTCCGAATCGCTCGAAATCGCCCAAGACTACCGAAGGAATGAAATGAGATGAAAAATGACGAACTCTGACTAAACTGTCCAATTTATACTCAGTCCAGGTTAGCGTGCGCTAGCCCTTGTGCATAGCGTGCGCTAACGAGTAATTTGGGTAGTCCAGTACCCACTGTCCGAACACGGTAGCGCGCGCTACGTACCTATTTGTAGCGTGCGCTACGGCCATACTACTAGCGTGCGCTAATATCCATTGTTAGCGTGCGCTAGCGAAATATTTGACGCCCAGTACTGGAGTCCAGAAAACTGTCTGACCTCTGATCTGACCCCGATAGCGTGCGCTACAACCATTGTTTAGCGTGCGCTAATATATCGGTTGCGTACGCTAACAACAATGCATAGCGTACGCTATGAATTAACCGGTGCGATCCGGTAGCCACCGGACTCAACCCGATCCGCCCCTAGCTCGCGCTACCACACACATATAGCGTGCGCTACTACAAACCGTTAGCGCGCGCTACTTACCACCGGTAGCGTGCGCTACAAATATTCTCACTGCACCAGTACCTTACGGATCGCGGCCCAAGGTAGCCTTAGCGTGCGCTAAAGCCGAGCGGTAGCGTGCGCTACCTATACCCAATTAGCGTCACGCTAAAAGGAGTATGTAGCGTGCGCTACTCCTCAAGCCACGCCTTGCAACGAAAATGACAATGATGATAAGCACGGCACGAAACTCCAATCGATTAGTGATGAATGACGATTGATACACGATACAATTACTCAATGATAAATACCATGACCGAAAATGAGTGACAAATGATCAATGATGAATGAGATTAATGAGTATCAATTCTTGAATGATAATTAATGAGTGATAATTCTCGAGTTACAACCGGTATTACATACACCCCCTTAAAAGAGTTTCGTCCCCTCGAAACTAAGGGTCAAACAACTCGGGATAACTCTCTCGCATACTATCCTCGGTTTCCCAAGTAGCCTCTTCGACTCCGTGTCTAGACCACTGAATTTTAACCAAAGGAATCGTCTTATTCCTCAACTGTTTGATTCGCCGCTCCAAAACTCGTATAGGACGCTCCTCATATGAATGATCGTCGGCGATCTCGATTTCGTCAGCCGAATCAAGTATGTGACTCGGGTCGGCAACATACTTCCGCAACTGAGAGACGTGAAACACATTATGAATTCGGCTCAACGCCGGAGGTAAAGCCAATCGATAAGCTAACTCGCCTACTCGATCCAAAATCTCAAACGGTCCAATGAATCTCGGACTCAACTTCCCTCTCTTCCCAAAACGGAAGATACCACGACTCGGGGATACCTTGACCAACACGTGGTCACCAGCCTCGAACTCTAATGGTCGACGACGGTTATCTGCATATGATTTCTGTCGACTCTGAGCTGTCAACAAACGACTCCTGATCAAAGCTACCTTCTCACGGGCGGCTATAAGCATATCGGGCTCGGTGCCCAATGATTCTGATAAGTCGTCCCAACACAACGGAGATCGACAACGACGACCATACAAGGCCTCGTAAGGTGCCATCTTGATCGAAGCATGCCAACTATTATTATACGTGAACTCGATCAATGGTAGTTGGGCTTCCCAATCGTCTTTCCAATCGAGGACGCATGCCCTCAACATGTCCTCTAAGGTCTGAATCGTCCTCTCTGATTGTCCGTCGGACTGAGGATGAAAAGCGGTACTGAGATTAAGCTGAGTTCCCATAGCACGATGAACTGATTTCCAAAAATGCGACACAAACCGTCCGTCACGATCGGAAACGATACTTTTAGGAGTACCGCAGGCCTCGACTATCTCTTTGATGAACAGTTGAGCAAGTCTCTCGGGACCCCACGTCTCCTTGATCTCAAGGAAATGAGCTGATTTAGTTAAGCGGTCCACGATCACCCAGATCGTATTCATGCCACAACGACTCGTCGGCAAACTCGTGATGAAATCCATAGGAATGTCTTCCCACTTCCACTCGGGAATAGGAAGGGGTTTCAAAGATACCACGGCCGATGTTCAATCTTAACTTGTTGACAGTTAAGCATCTCGAAACAAATTCTGCGACTTCTCGCTTCATATTACTCCACCAGTAATTTTGTTTCAAGTCCTTGTACATCTTGCTAGACCCCGGATGAACAGAATAAGGGGTAGCATGAGCTTCTTTCAAAATCGAGTTTTTCAACTCGTCATTCGCCGATACGCACAACCGATTCTTAAAACGCAAAAGTCCATACTCGTGGACCACAAATCCAGGGGCTTTCCCGCGCCACATCCTCTCGGATGCGCAACAATGATGGATCCAAACCCTGATTCTCTCGGATTTCCTCCTCGAGTGACGATGAAATCTCTAACATACAAAGTCGCCCGAACTCAAGCTGCACCTCGATCTCGGGTCTAAGGAATTCCCGCCAAGCTCCTTCGAATCGTTAAACGGCAAGCATCTCGCTCTGAACGGACTTACGACTCAAGGCGCGGCGACAACATTCGCCTTGCCCGGGTGGTAAAGGATCTCGATATCATAATCTTTGATTAATTCCAACCACTGCCTCTCGCGCATATTTAACTCCTTCGAGTAAATATATACTTTAAGCTCTTATGATCGGTGAATATCTCGATGTAACGCCATAAAGATAATGACGCCAAATTTTCAAAGCGAACACCACGGTGCTAGCTCCGTGTCGTGGGTCGGATAATTAATCTCGTAAGGTCTCAATTGCCGTGAAGCATAGGCAATAACCTTCCCGTTCGCATGAGCACACATCCGAGACCCCGTCCGACGCATCACTATAGACCACAAATCCTTCCGTCCCTGCGGCAAGGAAAGTACAAAGTCGACATTAACCGGCTCTTGAGTTCCTCAAAACTCCGTTGACACGCGTCGGACCACGTGTATTTCTTATCCTTCCGCAAAAGGTTCGTTAAGGGTTGAGCGATTCGAGAAAATCCCTCTACAAATCGCCGATAATAACCCGCTAATCCGAGGAAACTTCGGATTTCCTTAACGTTCTTCGGAGGTATCCAATCTCGAATAGCCTCCGTCTTCTGAGGATCGACACGAACTCCGTCTGATGAAATTACATGTCCGAGAAAAGTCACTTCTGACATCCAGAACTCACATTTAGAAAATTTCCCATAAAGTTGTTCTCGTCTCAACACGTCGAGCACTAGATGAAGGTGAAACTCGTGTTCCTCCCGGTCACGAGAATAAATCAAAATGTCATCGATGAAGACAACAACAAACCGATCCAAAAAGTCGATGAAGACCCGATTCATTAACTCCATGAATACCGCAGGTGCATTAGTCAATCCGAACGGCATAACCACAAACTCATAATGACCATAGCGCGTGCGCAACGCTGTTCTCGCGATATCCGACTCTCGAATCCAAGAATCGATGATATCCAGATCTTAAGTCGATCTTGGAAAATACCGAAGCTCCCTCAAGTTGATCTAAGAGATCATCAATACGGGTCTTATTCTTGATCGTCACCCTGTTCAACTCCCGATAATCAATACATAAGCGGAATGAACCATCCTTCTTCTTGACAAACAACACCGGTGCTCCCCACGGGGACGCACTCGGTCGGATATAACCTTTCTCGAACAATTCCTCAAGTTGGTTCTTTAATTCCGCATTTCGTCGGGGCCATCCGCACGGTGCCTTCGATATCGGGACGTACTGTGCTCCAACTCAATGGTGAATTCCACATCCTCTGTGGAGGCAAACCAGTAACTCGTCCGAAAAACATCGGCATATTCCCTCACTACCGAATATCCGTCAACATTATCGATGATTTCTGCTTTGGCCATATAGCACCAATAACCGACACATCCTCGATTGAGTAACCTTACAGCTTTCATCGAATTAATGACCTTACCAGAACAGCCGGGATTACCTCCCTGAAACACACATTCAACCCCATCGTCTGAAATGATAGTGACCATGCGCTTACGGACACTAATGATGGCATCATGACGATCCATCCAATCAATACCCAAGATGATGTCGTCCCTCGGCAAATCTACCACGATTAGGTCCGCTGGCCATACACGACCATGAAAAGATCGGACAATTCTCAATCTCACGACACGATAATTCGTCTACCATCGTAGGCCAATGACATAAGGCTCACAACTAGTAGCACTACCTGCACGTAGTCTACTCAAACATGACTCTAAATGAATGAATGTGATGCACCGGATCAAAAAGGGTACACACAAAGTTGAGATAGAATATCGAGTGTACACGAGATCATTCGGGCCTCTGGATCATCGGTCTTCTTCATCTCATAAATCCGGGCTTGCTAGTCCCAGACCGACGCTCCGTCTGGCGGCTAAAAGCTCCACCTTTAGTCGCTCCCTGCTGTTTTAAACGACGCCGATTGAGTGGCTCGATTACGAACGGGCTGACCGCTTAGGTGCCCGAGATGACGTCGAGTAGGTTTGGAGTCCCTACGGCAAAACGGGCCTTATGCCCGGCAATCCCACAATTATGACATGTGATAGTCTGTCTCGGACACTTGGTACCGAGGTGACCAAGTTCCCCACGCTAAAACAGGTGATGGCCGAACCGGCCGCTCGAGATTGAGATTCCGCGGGTTTAGACGACACCGAAGGTCGCTCGAAAGCAGAGCCCGCACGGGTTTCTTGAAGGTTGTCTCGAACGCCTTGGTGATTTCGATTCTTCGATTTCTTGCTAGCGACGAAGGTTGCCGCTTAGCAATCTCTTTAGCAAGAAGCTCGTAGGTGAGAGCTTTCTCAATGAATTCGCCAACGTGGTGCAATTATGATTAAGTAATCAAGTCTCATGCGGGGTTTCACCTCTTGCCGAAATACTTGATCTTATCCGCCTCTGAATGAATGATGGATGAGGCGAAAGGGAGAAGTTCCTGAAATTTCTCGGCAATGGCGAGAACATCCTCGTCTGTTGAGGGGTCGGGGTGAGCAATTCGACAGCCTTGGCCTCTCTCGAGTGGGGCCGGATAATACCTCTCCATCATGAGAGTCTTGAATCGATCCCAAGTACAAGATCCTTCGGTGGGCTTCAACGACAACCACCAAGAATGTGCGCTCTTACCTGTAGTAAGCCGCAACAAACTTTGTGTCCCTGACACTCTACCATAGCAAACAACTTCGAAATGCTCGAGCCAATGAATGATATCCGGCTCGACGAGCCCTCAAAAGTAGGTGGCCTCGCGAGAGATATCGCCGATGATATTACTCACATTCCTCTCTTGCCTCCGAGGTGGCGGCGGAGGAGCTCGCTGATTCGATTGACGGAGTTATGCATCGTCTCCATCAACCGAGCCATCTCGGGTCATTTGGGCCATCATGCCTTGCATAAATGCGAGTGGGTCGACCAACACCTCTCGACCGAGCCGTGTCCTGTACGACTCCTGACGATGAATGATCGCGTCTGTGTGAGTGAGTGGCGGCGTCCGCTCGTTGAATTAGCATTATTCCTGGCATTTGCACGGGTATTCGCACGAGTTCTCGGGATTCGGCCCGCTCCACGGCCTCGTCCTCCACGTCCTCTGCCAGCCCTTTCCATACTGAAGTGGAAAGTCATATGATGATTATATATCTCGCATGAGTATCACATTATGATTATATTATGGAATGATGAAAATGAGCATACGCGCTCAAATACAGCGATTACATGAATGATCAATTGACGTGACATGATTATCTGATGAAGTTACTGAAATGATTATCTTGAATGAGTTAACAAGATTAATGATTCGATCTTCCTGATCAACAACTGAACAATGAAATGAATTGACTGATTGATGAGTTAACCTGACCGTCCTGGTCCAAATGACAATGATGATTGAGGATTGTTAACTGATGAATTATGAATGAATGATTAATGCCAGAAATTATACCATGGCATTAGAAATCTTACAGTTCTTGGTCTGATTGGCTCGGCATTTGCACAGGTCACACGTGACGCGAAAGTCCAATGATACTAGTCCGATGACGATGATTTCAAATGAGACATGACTTGGAGGGTAGTATTCAAAACCACGCTCCGATACCAACTCTGTAACACCCCAAACTAGGCGGATATTACAGTTCCGTGAATCCCCGACTGGGACCCACCAGGCAATGAAAATGATGAATTAAATAATATAATTGTAGTACCGAACCACATTATATTACCAAGTACTCCGATGCGGAGTTTAATACAACACATCAGGACAATAGCGAATACTAGTATATTTTATATGAAGATAAAATACACCACCCTGAATAAATAAAATATCTCAAACGGAATTTGCAAATGAAAATACAGATGACGTAATAATCAAATGATCAAATGATCAAACAAACGGGATGACTGGGCCCCTACTAGTATCATCGGGACTCGCCGCCAACATGCTCTTCCCGTGCCTTTGCCTTGCCGTGACTGAAAACAAAATCCCCAACGGCCGCCATACGAACAACAATCCTCAAGAGTTGAAATTAAACAATCATGAATTAAATGAATTTATGAAATATTCTTAATTATGAATTAAGCTGAATAGGATTAACATAGTACTCCAGTAATGTTCTGTGAAAGTGTACAAGAAGAATGTCCGGACACATCCGTCATTGTACCTAATTATTCTCACGGAGGTAAGCGTTACTGCAGTGCACACCCAATGTATCGGTGAACCCAATACATGACCATCGTGTGCCCGACTAAAAATTCCACACAGCCACACCCGGCCACGCAATATGAACCCGGAAGGTCACATGAACGAGAATGACCATGATGAATACCAATGAATAATAATTAAACAAAACCAAGATGACTCACCGATATGAAAGTAATAGTGACGTGATTGATAACCAAATGAAATGATTTGGAACCGTCGTTCCTCGTGAATGAAATGATTATTCGACAACCACAAGTCTCAAAATGATTAATATTATGATGAATGAATTATGATTATGAGCAATCAACAACAAAAGGAATGAGTATCCTTTTAACCGAGTAAGAGTTAACTTACTCAATACCGATGACAAAGTCCTTCCACGAACAACGTCCTAATCGATATACCGGTCGCTCGAACAACCTTGAATAACAACAATTACCAACAACCGATCATTACGCAAATCAAAAACGATCATATCGACTCAAACGTCGACACAACGATATCCGAGCTCGAATGAATCGAAACCAACTCCAAGATGAGTATTTCAAACCATCAAAACACTTTCAAGGATATCAATAATCCATTAGGAATCCATAACTCATGATTACAACAACATCAATCGGAAAATCCCCAATTAACCGAAGTCAACCCCAAGGGTTCTTGAAATAATTCCGAAAATAACCATTAAATCCGTAGGAATATATTTATTCAAGTAGATAATCCATAACTAACATATTCCAATGATAATCCGAGCTTACACGAAGAAATCGGAAGGAAAAACCCAAAAATCCGAAATTCTAGATCCAAGAAATTAATACCTTTGATTCGATGCGATGAAGATGATGAAATGATGATTAATCCGAAAGATGAGCTTGAAGATAATGATTGACGATTACACCTCGAAGAATCCTCTCCGAATCGCCGAAATCGCCAAGACTACCGAAGGAATGAAATGAGATGAAAAATGACGAACTCGACTAAACTGCCCAATTTATACTCGGTCAGGTTAGCGTGCGCGAGACCTGGTGCATAGCGTGCGCTACCGTGTATTTTGGGTAGTCCAGACCCACTGTCCGAACTCGGTCGCGCGTGCTACGTACCTTTTTGTAGCGTGCGCTTCGGCCATACTACTAGCTTGCGCTAATCTCCATTGTTAGCGTGCGCTAGCGAAATATTTGACGCCCGATCGAGTCCGTAAAACTGTCGACCTACGATCGGCCCGATAGCGTGCGCTACAACCATTGTTTAGCGTGCGCTAATATACTCGATGCGTACGCTAACAACAATGCATAGCGTCGCTATGAATTAACCCGGCGATCCAAGAGCCACCGGACTCAACCTGATCCGTCCCTAGCGCGCGCTACTCCACACATATAGCGTGCGCTACTACAACCCGTTAGCGCGCTACTTACCACTCGTAGCGTGCGCTAAAAATATTCTCACCGCGGCCCGGTACCTTTCCGGATCGCAGCCAAGGTAGCCTTAGCGTGCGCTAAAGCTGAGCGGTAGCGTGCGCTACCTATACCCAATTAGCGTACGCTAAAAGGAGTATGTAGCGTGCGCTACTCCTCAAGCACAGCTTGCAACGAAAATGACAATGATGATAAGCACGGCACGAAACTCCAATCAGATTAGTGATGAATGACGATTGATACACGATACAATTACTCTGAATGATAAATACCATGACTGAAAATGAGTGACAAATGATCAATGATGAATGAGATTACTGAGTATCAATTACTGAATGATAATTACTGAGTGATAATTACTGAGTTACAACCGGGTATTACATACACCCCCCCTTAAAAGAGTTTCGTCCCCGAAACTAAGGGTCAAACAACTCGGGATAACTCTCTCGCATACTATCCTCGGTTTCCCAAGTAGCCTCTTCGACTCCGTGTCTAGACCACTGAATTTTAACCAAAGGAATCGTCTTATTCCTCAACTGTTTGATTCGCCGCTCCAAAACTCGTATAGGACGCTCCTCATATGAATGATCGTCGGCGATCTCGATTCCGAATCAAGTATGTGACTCGGGTCGGCAACATACTTCCGCAACCGAGAGACGTGAAACACATTATGAATTCGGCTCAACGCCGAGGTAAAGCCAATCGATAAGCTAACTCGCCTACTCGATCCAAAATCTCAAGCGGTCAATGAATCTCGGACTCAACTTCCCTCTCTTCCCAAAACGGAAGATACCACGACTGGGATACCTTGACCAACACGTGGTCACCGCCTCGAACTCTAATGGTCGACGACTTATACGCATATGATTTTGGCCGACTCGAGCCGTCAACAAACGACTCGATCAAAGCTACCTTCTCACGGGCGGCTATAAGCATATCGGGCTCGGTGCCCAATGATTACGATAAGTCGTCCCAACACAACGGAGATCGACAACGACCATACAAGGCCTCGTAAGGCGCCATCTTGATCGAAGCATGCCAACTATTATTATACGTGAACTCGATCAATGGTAGTTGGGCTTCCCAATCGTCTTTCCAATCGAGGACGCATGCCCTCAACATGTCCTCTAAGGTCTCGAATCCTCTCTGATTGTCCGTCTGACCGAGGATGAAAAGCGATGCGAGATTAAGCCGAGTTCCCATAGACGATGAACTGATTTCCAAAATGCGACACAAACCGTCCGTCACGATCGGAAACGATACTTTTAGGAGTACCGTGCGGTCGACTATCTCTTTGATGAACAGTTGAGCAAGTCTCTTGGGACCCCACGTCTCCTTGATCTCAAGGAAATGAGCTGATTTAGTTAAGCGGTCCACGATCACCCAGATCGTATTCATGCCACGACGACTCGTCGGCAAACTCGTGATGAAATCCATAGAAATGTCTTCCCACTTCCACTCGGGAATAGGAAGGGGTTTCAGCATACCCGCCGGTCGCTGATGTTCAATCTTAACTTGTTGACAGGTTAAGCATCTCGAAACAAATTCTGCGACTTCTCGCTTCATATTACTCCACCAGTAATTTTGTTTCAAGTCCTTGTACATCTTGCTAGACCCCGGATGAACAGAATAAGGGGTAGCATGAGCTTCTTTCAAAATCGAGTTTTTCAACTCGTCATTCGCCGATACGCACAACCGATTCTTAAAACGCAAAAGTCCATCCTCGTGGACCACAAATCCAGGGGCTTTCCCCCGCGCCACATCCTCTCGGATGCGCAACAATGATGGATCCAAACCCTGATTCTCTCGGATTTCCTCCTCGAGTGACGATGAAATCTCTAACATACAAAGCTGCCCCTGAACTCGCCAAGCTGCACTCGATCTCGGTCTAAGGAATTCTACGAAGCTCCTTCCGAATCAAAACGGGCAAGCATCTGCTCCTGAACGGACTTACGACTCAAGGCGTCGGCGACAACATTCGCCTTTCCCGGGTGGTAAAGGATCTCGATATCATAATCTTTGATTAATTCCAACCACCGCCTCTGGCGCATATTTAACTCCTTCTGAGTAAATATATACTTTAAGCTCTTATGATCGGTGAATATCCCATGTGTAACGCCATAAAGATAATGACGCCAAATTTTCAAAGCGAACACCACGGCCGCTAGCTCCGTGTCGTGGGTCGGATAATTAATCTCGTAAGGTCTCAATTGCCGTGAAGCATAGGCAATAACCTTCCCGCTTCGCATGAGCACACATCCGAGACCCTGTCCGACGCATCACTATAGACCACAAATCCTTCCGTCCTCGCGGCAAGGAAAGTACAGTCTTGACATTAACCGGCTCTTGAGTTCCTCAAAACTCCGTTGACACGCGTCGGACCACGTGTATTTCTTATCCTTCCGCAAAGGTTCGTTAAGGGTTGAGCGATTCGAGAAAATCCCTCTACAAATCGCCGATAATAACCCGCTAATCCGAGGAAACTTGGATTTCCTTAACGTTCTTCTGAGGTATCCAATCTCGAATAGCCTCCGTCTTTCGAGGATCGACACGAACTCCGTCTCGATGAAATTACATGTCCGAGAAAAGTCACTGACATCCGTAACTCACATTTAGAAAATTTCCCATAAAGTTGTTCTCGTCTCAACACGTCGAGCACTAGATGAAGGTGAAACTCGTGTTCCTCCCGGTCACGAGAATAAATCAAAATGTCATCGATGAAGACAACAACAAACCGATCCAAAAAGTCGATGAAGACCCGATTCATTAACTCCATGAATACCGCAGGTGCATTAGTCAATCCGAACGGCATAACCACAAACTCATAATGACCATAGCGGCGAACAGCAGCTGTTCTCGCGATATCTGACTCTCGAATCCGCAACTGATGATATCCAGATCTTAAGTCGATCTTGGAAAATACTGAAGCTCCCTGAAGTTGATCTAAGAGATCATCAATACGGGGTCTTATTCTTGATCGTCACCCTGTTCAACTCCCGATAATCAATACATAAGCGGAATGAACCATCCTTCTTCTTGACAAACAACACTGGTGCTCCCCACGGGGACGCACTCGGTCGGATATAACCTTTCTCGAACAATTCCTCAAGTTGGTTCTTTAATTCCTGCATTTCGGTCGGGGCCATCCGGTACGGTGCCTTCGATATCGGGGACGTACCAGGCTCCAACTCAATGGTGAATTCCACATCCCTCTGTGGAGGCAAACCAGGTAACTCGTCCGGAAAAACATCGGCATATTCCCTCACTACCGGAATATCCGTCAACATTACTGATGATTTCTCGGTTTTGGCCATATAGCACCAATAACCGACACATCCCTGATTGAGTAACCTTACAGCTTTCATCGAATTAATGACCTTACCAGAACAGCCGGGATTACCTCCCTAAAACACACATTCAACCCCATCGTCTGAAATGATAGTGACCATGCGCTTACGGACACTAATGATGGCATCATGACGATCCATCCAATCAATACCCAAGATGATGTCGTCCCTCGGCAAATCTACCACGATTAGGTCCGCTGGCCATACACGACCATGGCCGAATCGGACAATTCTGAATCTCACGATTACCGATAATTCGTCTACCATCAGGTAGGCCAATGACATAAGGCTCACAACTAGTAGCACTACCCAGACGTAGTCTACTCAAACATGACTCGGAAATGAATGAATGTGATGCACCAAGATCAAAAAGGGTACACACAAAGTTGAGATAGAATATCGAGTGTACCCGAGATCATTCGGCCTCTGGATCATCGGTCTTCTTCATCTCATAAATCCGGGCTTGCTAGTCCCGCACCGACGCTCCTGTCACGGCTAAAAGCTCCACCTTTAGTCGCTCCCGCTGCTTTAAACGACGCCGATTGAGTGGCTTGATTACGAGCAGATTGCTTAGGTGCACGAGATGACGTCCGAGTAGGTTTGGAGTCCCTACGGCAAAACGGGCCTTATGCCCGGCAATCCCACAATTATGACATGTGATAGTCTGTCTCGGACACTTGGTACCGAGGTGACCAAGTTCCCCACGATTAAAGCAATTGATGGACGAGGCCGCTCGAGATTGAGATTCCGCGGGTTTAGACGACACCGAAGGTCGCTCGAAGCGAGCCCGCACGGGGTTTCTTGAAGGTTGTCCGAACGCCTTGGTGATTTCGATTCTTCGATTTCTTGCTAGCGAGACGAAGGTTCTTTGCTTAGCAATCTCTTTAGCGAAGCTCGTAGGTGAGAGCTTTCTCAATGAATTCGGCCAACGTGGTGCAATTATGATTAAGTAATCAAGTCTCATGCGGGGTTTCACCTCTTCTTTGAAATACTTGATCTTATCCGCCTCTGAATGAATGATGGATGAGGCGAAAGGGAGAAGTTCTGAAATTTCTCGGCAATGGCGAGAACATCCTCGTCTGTTGAGGGGTCGGGGTGAGCAATTCGACGACTTGGCCTCTCGAGTGGGGCCGGATAATACCTCTCCATCATGAGAGTCTTGAATCGATCCCAAGTACAAGATCCTTCGGTGGGCTTCAACGACAACCACCAAGAATGTGCGCTCTTACCCGGGTAGTAAGCCGCAAGAAACTTTGTGTCCCTCGGGACACTCTACCATAGCAAACAACTTCGAAATGCTCGAGCCAATGAATGATATCTGCCGGCTCGACAGGCCCTCAAAAGTAGGTGGCCTCTGGCGAGAGATATCGCCGATGATATTACTCACATTCCTCTCTTGCCTCTGAGGTGGCGGCGGAGGAGCCTGCTGATTCTGATTGACGGAGTTATGCATCGTCTCCATCAACTGAGCCATCTGGGTCATTTGGGCCATCATGCCTTGCATAAATGCGAGTGGGTCGACCCGAACACCCTCTGACTGAGCCGTGTCCCGGGTACGACTCCCTGACAGTGAATGATCGCGTCCAGGTGAGTGAGTGGCAGCGTCGCTGCTCGTTGAATTAGCATTATTCCTGGCATTTGCACGGGTATTCGCACGAGTTCTCGGGATTCGGCCCGCTCCACGGCCTCGTCCTCCACGTCCTCTGCCAGCCCTTTCCATACTGAAGTGGAAAGTCATATGATGATTATATATCTCGCATGAGTATCACATTATGATTATATTATGGAATGATGAAAATGAGCATACGCGCTCAAATACAGCGATTACATGAATGATCAATTGACGTGACATGATTATCTGATGAAGTTACTGAAATGATTATCTTGAATGAGTTAACAAGATTAATGATTCGATCTTCCTGATCAACAACTGAACAATGAAATGAATTGGTGATTGATGAGTTAACGGCCGTCTGGTCAAATGACAATGATGATTGAGGATTGTTAATCGATGAATTATGAATGAATGATTAATGCGTAAATTATACCATGGCATTAGAAATCTTTACGATTCTTGAGCGATTGGCTCGGCATTTGCACAGTCACACGTGACGCGAAAGTCCAATGATACTAGTCCGATGACGATGATTTCAAATGAGACATGACTTGGAGGGTAGTATTCAAAACCACGCTCCGATACCAACTCTGTAACACCCCAAACTAGGCGGATATTACGGTCTGTGAATCCCCCAATTTGGGACCCACCGTGCAATGAAAATGATGAATTAAATAATATAATTGTAGTACCGAACCACATTATATTACCAAGTACTCCGATGCGGAGTTTAATACAACACACCAGACAATAGCGAATACTAGTATATTTTATATGAAGATAAAATACACCACCACGAATAAATAAAATATCTCAAACGGAATTTGCGGCGGAAAATACGGATGAGAATAAGCTGAAATGATCAAATGATCAAACAAAGCGGGATGATGGGGCCCCCTACTAGTATCACAGGACTCGTCGCGTCAACATGCTCTTCCGTGCCTTTGCCTTGCCGTGACGAAAACAAAATCCCCAACGGGTCGATTACGTAACAACAATCCTCAAGAGTTGAAATTACACAATCATGAATTAATCAAGTTATGAAATATTCTTAATTATGAATTACGCCAAGAGGAGTACCATAGTACGCCGTAATGTTACGTGCAAGTGTACAAGGCGAATGTCCGGACACATCCGTCCTTGTACCTAATTAGTCTCACGGAGGTAAGCGTTACGTGTGCAGTCAATGTATCGGTGAACCCGATACATGACCATCGTGTGCCCGACTAAAAATTCCACACGGCCACACCCGCCACGCAATATGAACCCTAAGGTCACATGAACGAGAATGACCATGATGAATACCAATGAATAATAATTAAACAAAACCAAGATGACTCACCGATATGAAAGTAATAGTGACGTGATTGATAACCAAATGAAATGATTTGGAACCGTCGTTCCTCGTGAATGAAATGATTATTCGACAACCACAAGTCTCAAAATGATTAATATTATGATGAATGAATTATGATTATGAGCAATCAACAACAAAAGGAATGAGTATCCTTTTAACCGAGTAAGAGTTAACTTACTCAATACCGATGACAAAGTCCTTCCACGAACAACGTCCTAATCGATATACCGGTCGCTCGAACAACCTTGAATAACAACAATTACCAACAACCGATCATTACGCAAATCAAAATCGATCATATCGACTCAAACGTCGACACAACGATATCCGAGCTCGAATGAATCGAAACCAACTCCAAGATGAGTATTTCAAACCATCAAAACACTTTCAAGGATATCAATAATCCATTAGGAATCCATAACTCATGATTACAACAACATCAATCGGAAAATCCCCAATTAACCGAAGTCAACCCCAAGGGTTCTTGAAATAATTCCGAAAATAACCATTAAATCCGTAGGAATATATTTATCCAAGTAGATAATCCATAACTAACATATTCCAATGATAATCCGAGCTTACGAAGAAATCGGAAGGAAAAACCCAAAAATCCGAAATTCTAGATCCAAGAAATTAATACCTTTGATTCGATGCGATGAAGATGATGAAATGATGATTAATCCGAAAGATGAGCTTGAAGATAATGATTGACGATTACACCTCGAAGAATCCTCTCCGAATCGCTCGAAATCGCCCAAGACTACCGAAGGAATGAAATGAGATGAAAAATGACGAACTCTGACTAAAGCATCGATTTATACTCGGTCCAGGTTAGCGTGCGCTAGCCCTTGTGCATAGCGTGCGCTAACGAGTAATTTGGGTAGTCCAGTACCCACTGTCCGAACATGGTAGCGCGCGCTACGTACCTATTTGTAGCGTGCGCTACGGCCATACTACTAGCGTGCGCTAATATCCATTGTTAGCGTGCGCTAGCGAAATATTTGACGCCCGATCGGAGTCCGTAAAGCTGTCGACCTCGATCGACCCGATAGCGTGCGCTACAACCATTGTTTAGCGTGCGCTAATATATCGATTGCGTCTCGCTAACAACAATGCATAGCGTACGCTATGAATTAACCGATGCGATCCGGTAGCCACTGGACTCAGCACGATCCGTCCCTAGCGCGCTACTCCACACATATAGCGTGCGCTACTACAACCCGTTAGCGCGCGCTACTTACCACTCGTAGCGTGCGCTACAAATATTCTCACTGCCGATCCGGTACCTTGCAGGTGCGGCCAAATAGCCTTAGCGTGCGCTAAAGCTGAGCGGTAGCATGCGCTACCTATACCCAATTAGCGTACGCTAAAAGGAGTATGTAGCGTGCGCTACTCCTCAAGCACAGCTTGCAACGAAAATGACAATGATGATAAGCACGGCACGAAACTCCAATCAGATTAGTGATGAATGACGATTGATACACGATACAATTACTCTGAATGATAAATACCATGACTGAAAATGAGTGACAAATGATCAATGATGAATGAGATTACTGAGTATCAATTACTGAATGATAATTACTGAGTGATAATTACTGAGTTACAACCGGGTATTACAGTCCAGACATTGAATCATATTGCTTTTATTCTCTTTCCGGGTGAATTTTCATCATTTTAGGACCCGAAGGGGGTGTGAGCCGCGGCACAAGGAGTGTGCGCCGCGGCACACACATTTCCTATATTTGGCCAAGCAGGTGTGCGGTGCCGCGGCACACATGAGTGAGCCGCGGCACACTGCCGAGTCATTGCCGCGGCACACCTACTCTGAGCCGCGGCACCGGTGTTGCATCCCGACCAAAACGCTTTGTGCCGGTGCCGCGGCACACTGAGTGAGCCGCGGCACACTTCCGAACCACGGGAACAATTTTTAGGCACGTGCCGCGGCACACTGGCCGTGGCACACAATGCGGTCAATGCATAATTCGGCTTTTTAAGCGAGATTTGACCATTCTTTCTCCATTTCTTCTTCCATCGCGAGAGAGTGTTGAGGAGGAGTTCTTTTCATATCTATCACTTGTGGGTTGAAGATTAACCACTTTCACTCGGTTGGGAAGCCGGATAGTCGATCTATCGCGTATTCCTTGGATCATAGCGCTCGAATATTCAAGAGGTAATTCCTTCGACATCTTGACTTCTCGATTTCGTGTGGGTTTTGACGTTTTGGATGATAAAATCAGGGTGTATGATGTGATTTATGCGTGATTATGGACATGTTTGAGTATTCATCGGATTATTGAAAGATTATTCAAGAACACTTTGAATTTTGTGTTGGATTTTGGGGGTTTTCGTAGATTCGTCCGTTTTGTCCGATTGAAGCTTGAGAACCTTGAGATTTTTGATATATCTTTACCATATGAGTGTTTTCTTCCGATTTTACGGGTTGGATTGTGCCGTTTTCGGACTTGTGGGAGTTTGGGCGATTTCCCAACCTTTAGTTATCCACCCGTATATTTTTCTGGAATCGTAGACGAGTTTCGGGAGTCTCTTCGTATAATTTGAGTATGGATAATTAATTGTAATATTCCTTGCGAATCGTTTAGGTGCCGGAAGCGCGTTCTCGGACATACCGAACTCATACCTTTCCTCCGTTCGATTTCTCGATGTCTCAAAGGCAAGTATACATTTATGATTGTACGTTCTCGACTTTGAAAGTATGAAATATTGATGGTATGATTATTTCTAGCCACTCACGGGGCCTATGGTCCTACGAGGGTTTCGTAGCCTGCAGTGCGATTCCATGGTTGATATGAACGAACCGTTTCTACGGCATTCATATGAAATAATATTGGCATGTAATGAACGAACCGTTTTGACGGCATTCCTACATGTAACGGCGTATGATATGAACGAACCGTTTCTACGGCATTCACATACGTCTTGAGATTTTAGTTATTCCGGAATACTAGTCTTATATTGATGAATTGACGGATATTGATGAATTGACGGATTACATTTACTTTATTGTCGAGGAGTATTATGTTTCATATTGTTATACTTGCACTAGCTATTCGACGGCTAACCCCTTTTACGGGGGAAATACGTTTCATGTATTTCAGGTTCCAGGAGGTCGGACAGGCAGGTATCGGGTCGGCACGAGGATGGTGGGCAAGTGTGATACTGTGTTTCTCTTCCAGTTATGTTTGGAGTTCCGGTTCAGTGTTGTTGTACTGGATTGTCTTTTGAATACTCGAGTATTGTTTTTCCTTTTTCCTTGATGTTCCGGCCTGTGTTTGCCGAAGTATTGAATTGAGTTGTGATGTCTGTGAATACATTGGTTATATTTCGAATACCTTTGTATCGTTTTCGTTCCATTGTGTGTAGACCTTATCGGTCAAAATTTATGATTACGCGTATATATAGCCTTGTGGGTCCCACGGCGGGGCTTACGGCGCTGTAATATCCCTGAATAACTTGGGGGTGTTACAAAAGCGGCGACTTGAGCTGACAAAGTGGAAATCGGATCATTGCTTGAAACTTCCATGACTCTCTTCGGTGTCAATCTTTCCGATGGCCATTGGTACGCATTTGCGGCCATATCTTCCAAAAGCACGTGTGCCTCGGCCATAGATTTTCCCATGAAGGCCCCACCAGAGGCCGCATCCACGAGGGTGCGTGTAGAAGCACTCAAACCATTATAGAACGTATAAAGCTGAAGCCAATCAGGAATGCCGTGATGAGGGCATCTTCGTAGCAAATCTTTATATCGCTCCCACGCCTCGTGGAGCGATTCCATATCGTACTGACCAAAGGTGGTTATTTCGTTTCTCAACCTTGCCGTCTTAGCTGGTGGGAAGAATTTGGCAAGGAAGACTTGCGCTAACCTCTCCCATGTTGTAATCGACCCCGGCGGTAAGGAATTTAACCAGAATTTTGCTTTATCCCTCAAAGAGAAAGGGAAAAGCCTCAATCGGATGGCATCGTCGGTGACACCATTAGTCTTGAACGTATCGCATATCTCAAGGAAAGAAGCAATATGGGCATTCGGGTCGTCATTCGGCGATCCACGAATTGGCTCCTTTGCACCATCTGAATAATAGCAGGCTTGATCTCAAAATTATTAGCTTGGATAGTGGGACGCCGAATTCCCGAAAAATTAGCGTTGATCTGCGGCATGGCATAATCTCGAAGAGCTAGTTCCGGTTGAACTTGCCGCACTTGGTTATCTCCTCCTTGGACTTCGATATTCTCGGCCATGTTGACCGTAAATCTGCAACTCTCTTTTCTCCTTTTTGTTCCTTCTTAGAGTGCGCTCGAGCTCAGTATCCAAAGGTAGTAGGCCTTCGTTACCGAGTTTTCTCATGCACTACACGAAAGATCCTGAAAGGAAAAACAAATAAACGAAATTAAATACACAAAAATAAAAATAAAACGTTCAAATTAAGACTGGAAATACTTAAATCGATATTAGAAAATTAAAATCCCCGGCAACGGCGCCAAAAACTTGTTGCGATTTTCTTTACACGCAAGTGCACGTCATCGTTTACAAGTAATAAAGTGATAAGTAGAGTATCGTTCCCACGAGGATTGAATTTCTAACTACCGATTTTTGTGTATTCCAATTTTATCTGAACAATCGAATTTGGGATTTTGTAATTAATAACTAGAAGAATTACTAAAAGACTAGTAAAAAACGATGGCTTGAATAAAATAAATCAAATGATGAATAAGTCTAGGGTTCTGAATCCACCTTAGTTTATCCGAATTTACTCTCGATTATCCGTAATAAATAATTTTCCCAATTTATTGAAGGCGGAGATTGCTAATATATTCTACCGCCTCTCCCGAGGTCAATAGATTTATCTAAAGGCGAATAACGCACTCTATCCCTAGGTGAATTAATTCGTCAATAGGCGAAAAGCATAAAATCTCCTAAAGGCCACGTAGTTCCTATGAGTATATTCCTATCTCACAGAATAAAACGGTCCTCATCAATAGTTCCTCACCAAATCTCCTCTCCCGATTCGAAGTGAATGATTAAATCAATACAACTATTGGCCAGATAATTGCAAGCATTAAACATAATTGGAAAAACTCAATAAAAAGGTAATAAATTGGATAATCTCAATCAATTCGTCAAAACAAAGGTTTCATCAAAACCCTAGATTAGGGCTTTAGCCTGACATACTAATAATTGAAAATACATAATTGATAAATGAAAGCATAAAATTCAAACGCAGATGAAGCTCGGATTCCTCCGTTCTTCAGCTTCCGCCCTCTGCCTTTGAAGTCTTCTGCTTCCCTCTTCTTCTGCCGTCTCCAAGCTTAAGCTCCAAAAGATTCAAGATCCCCCCCAAGATAAATTAATTAGGGTCTTAAACCCTATTTATAGCTCAGCACATCAACAAATCGCGTCCGTATCAATCGGTCGAAAACTGGCTTCGAAACGGCCCAAAATCCGCGCGGACATACAAAAACCGCCAAGTGTGCCGCGGCGCACTAAACCTGTGCCGTGGCACAGAGCCTTCAGCTTTAAACCTGGGCGTCATCAATTTCTTCTGTGCCGCGGCTCACAGCCGTGCCGCGGCACGAGTCTGATGTACTCGCCCTTCGGCTGGGTGTCTTCCTGTGCCGCGGCTCAGCTTCCTTGTGCCGCGGCTCAGAGTCCAGATTTGCCGTTTTCGCCCGTTTTGCCTGTTTTAGCTTCCGGACTTCAATTTCCTGTCAATCATACAAAATTAAGGCATTAAAAGCTCATTTAGACGATTTCACTCTCCAAAATACTACAAAATAATGATAAATAAGCGTATAAAAATACGCCTAACAGTAGTTCCCTTGTGTGTGATTTCATGAATTTTCCAGATTTCTTTAGCACTTTCACACGAAGATATACGGTTGACCTCTTCTGAATTTAAGGCATAATATAAAAGTTGAGTGGCCTTACAATTTAGATGATCGTTCTTCCAATCCCCGTCACTGTATTCTTCGAAGATTTTAAGAGATCCGTCGGATTTGATTGGAACTTTCGGCCCAAGAGACAAATGATCTTCCATATTTATATATCATAGGCACGAATGAAGATCGACATCTTTTTCTTCCAAGTCATGTAATTCGATCCATCGAAGAATGGAGGTCGGTTCAAGGCAAGACCTTCGACCGGTGCAAATTGAAACGCCATAGGATCTTCCTCGGATGTTAAGCCGATTTATATGGATACCTGCTCCGATACTAATTGTTGGAGCAAGATTATCGGTATCGCCGTTTGGAAATAGAGTTATGAAACTCTGTCGCGTTGCGGAAGCGCTTTAAAGTGCGGAAGACAAAATGACACAAGATTTATAGAGGTTCGGCCAAATGTGCATGCGTCCTCTCTCCGTATCTTTTTCTATGGGATGAAGATCAATCTCTGCACCTCTCTTCTATCGGTCGAGGGATTACCGTTACAATCTCTTCTTCTATCAGTCCGAGATGAACCGTTAACACACTTATCTTTTTGTCGGTCCAAGTTAAACTGCTTTCCTTTTCTATCGGACAATGAATCAACCTATTTAGCTTTCTATGGGTACTAGACAAACCTCACTCGGATTTAGATATGATTCTAACAATGCCGGATCCACGATCCTAATAACACCGAATCAATCTACAATCCGCATTTTTTATCTCGTGTATGAGTTATCGTGTATAAACACTCAAACTCTTGACAATATAAGCTCGATTACAACAACGATAATGTACATAACAATATATGACGTATATAAGATTCTCTTCAAGTTGTTGTGTTTTGAATACCATTAGAAGTGGTATTTATAGGCTCCAAAGCCTCAACTAGCTGCCTCATTACGTACGTTACGTAATCCATATAACGTACGTTAGCCACTTCCAGTTACGTACGTTAAGCTTCATTCAGATCAGTCCAGTAGCTTCGTTTCTTTCATTACGTACGTTATCCTCTTCCTCTTACGTACGTTATCATAAGTCTTGGATAGCCGTTTATATGATGATGTGTGCCATGACGTCACAACGGTCATATAGTTTGAATTCTGATTCGAACTCTTCATTACGTACGTTAAGCACAATGCGTTACGTACGTTAAGCTTGGAGTTACGTACGTTATTCGGATTTTATTGCATACGTTAACTTCAAGCTAAACTCGTCTATCCTTCAGGTGACTTCACATTACGTACGTTATACCATGTATATTCCGTACGTTAGCTTCGTTATATTGAACTTCTTTGCTTTTCAGTCAGGTTCGAGCGTATTCGACTTCTTCGTTGTTTTGTTTTGCTTCATTGTTGTTTTTCTTTGTTTAGAAACTAATCATCAAAACTCGGTAATGAATGTTTGGAATAAAACATTCCAACATAATATGTATCAAGACTCCTAAAACGATGATAAATGATGATATGATGGCCAATCTTTGAACTTCAGATCGCCCAAGTGGTCGAGTCGACACGTTAGGAATAGAAGAAAAAGAAAAACATGGAAAATTGATATCTCATGCTTATATAAATGAGATAGGTTATGACTGTATCGACCCTGGGTTACAGTCGTAACTCGCGGCCTTACGACCATAACAGTATAATGTTACGACCGTAACTCTCACTTCACGTACGTTAGCTTCGTTATATTGAACTTCTTTGCTTTTGAGTCCGGTTCGAGTGTCTTCTACTTCTTCGTTGTTTTGTTTTGCTTCATTGTTGTTTTTCTTTGTTTATAAACTAATCATCAAAACTCGATAATGAGTGTTTGAAATAAAACATTCCAACATAATATGTATCAAGACTCCTAAAACGATGATAAATGATGATATGATGGCCAATCTTTGAACTTCAGATCGCCCAAGTGGTCGAGTCGACCCGTTAGGAAGAGAAGAAAAAGAAAAACATGGAAAATTGATATCTCATGCTTATATAGCTGAGATAGGTTATGACTGTATCGACCCTGGGTTACAGTCGTAACTCGCGGCCTTACGACCATAACAGTATAATGTTACGACCGTAACTCGGCCTCCCGAATTTGATGTTAGCGCAAACTCAGCATATTGCCATATCATAAGAGTATACAATCGTAACTTCTGGGATCCTGGACCCTTACGGCCGTAACGGCATGTAGGTTACGACTGTAACCTGTTTTTAAACTGTAGCACAATCTAGTAATAGAGATAAATCGGAAAAACAAGTACGATTATTATAGTACAATCATTTAGTAAGTTGGTAATAGAGATTGCATCTTTGGCCCGACCTGCACTGCGCCGCCCTGATCCGTTGTATGGATCCCGTGCCCCACGACCCCTAGTGGGAAGGAGGAAGTCCGTATATCACTTTTGCCCCTTGTGTATCCACCCCATCCACCCACACCTAGTTTTTTTATTTTGTAAATATATTTTAGTAGATATTTTACATATATTATATATAGTTATATACTGCTTTATTTACAAACTTATTAATATATCTCATATATTTACATTAACAACGATAAGTTTAATAAATAATACTCTGTATTATAAAATTAAACACAAGATAATAAATTTTATAAAAATACTTATTTATTATTAATTTTAAAACAATAATTTATCCATGCGGTTGACCGATTCTCCCCATTACCCATGGTGGGTCGACCTGTCCCGTTCGTTCACCTCATGGTGGTGGGTCTGGGTCTCTAAGTACCCGTTGCATTGCCCTAATTGGTAAAATTATATACCTATTAAATCATAATTTGATGTGATATGTTTTGATTAGGTGAATTTAATTGAACTGTTTAAATTACTTGATCAATCTTGAATTTTTGAACAAATGCTCGCTTTTATGTTGAATATTTTTGTGTAACACGATATTTTTTTAAGTACGTCCTAAATACAAAGCTAGCTCAAGTGTTTTAATTGACTAAATATTTGAAACTAATTTTGAAAGAAATCTTGAATTTATAAACATGAGTAGCGCATCATGGATGTAGAAAATTATTTTCGAACTTTCATCCTCAATTCAAGATGAAATAAGAAAAGCTTCAACTTTAAAAATTATTTGCATTATATTTTGTTATCATTTGGTTTCAAATGGTGGGGCTATGATTTAATAAATAAACACGATGAGACTATATTTATGTATTTAGGAACAAGATTTGAGGGACAAGATTACATCTATATATTCAAAAAAGTGAGAGAGAAAAATACAAATACAAAATACAACCCAAATATATAAGAAAAAGATCTTCGGCACATAGGGCTTGCCTTTGCCCCTGTACACTTCTTCTCTAATTTCTCGGATGCACCACTAGTATTTGGTTCCAAAATCCGCCTCTCGTAAAAAAGAGTCAACATTATATATATATATATATATATATATGTATGTAATATTTGAATCAGTTTAAACTTAATATTTTACTAAGAACAATAAATTTACTAAAAAAAAGTTTAAAAACCAAGAATTAAAGTGTTTTTCAACAGTTTTAAAAGTGCCAAGCCAAGGTGGAAATATGGTTACTGATGCTGAGTGTGCGCATTTCAGAGATCTTATTTCTGAAACCGAGCTTGTGGAACTACAATATATAGGGTGGGAATATTCATGGTGTAATATGCAGGCTGCACACTTGATCTACTCAAAAATTGACAGATGCTTCGGTAATGTAGTTTGGCATCCGGAAAATAGTCATTATGTTGTAGAGGTTCTTAATCCTGGCAGCTCTGATCACTCTCCTCTGGTTTTACAAGGGGGTGGGAGGAGTCAGGGAGGTAAAAAGCAATTTAGATTCCTTAATTCCTTGGTAGAACATCCTAAATTTCTGGATAGAGTACAAGAGGGATGGAGGTCACCTATTTCTGGGGTAAAAATGTACCAAGTGTGGAGGAAACTGAGTTCTATCAGAGAAATATTAAGAGATCTAACTCATGAGGTTTTAACAACAAGTCTAAAAGAGGAAGCTGCTAGAAGCAAGTCTGAACAACTGTATGAAGCTCTTAAGTTGGATCCTCTAAATAGTAGTCTCTTTCAAGAGTCCAATGCTGCACTGCAAGAGCTTGAGAAATGGCTGAGAACTGAAGAAAGTATCCTGAAACAGAAATCTAAAATGCACTGGCTCCAATGTGGGGATGGAAACTCTAAATTTTTCCATGCTTGCTTGAAGTCTAAGGTTAAAAAGGGGATCAACCTCCTGTATGATAATCAAGGCAGGAAGCTGACTGAAGAGAGATATTCAGAATGAGGTATGTCAGTTCAATAAAGGCTTGCTGGGAACTGCTGCAAGCACCACTAGAGCTGTGGATATCAATGTGGTACATAAGGGGCCTATTCTAAATTCTGAACAGAGATATAGGCTGGTAACTCCTGTTCATGATGAGGAAATTTGGGATGCCTTAAGTACAATAGGGAATGATAAATCTCCAGAGTGTGATGGTTTTACTTCTCATTTTTTTAAGGGAGTCTGGAATATAATTGGCAAAGAGATTTGTGATGCTATTAAGGAGTTCTTCAGGATTGGTAAGCTGCTCAAAAGCATTAATACCACTCTGATTACAGTTATTCCAAAAAGCTCCACGACCAACAACATTAAAGATTATAGGCCAATCTCCTGCTGCACCACTTTGTATAAAATCATCTCAAAGGTGATTACTAGAAGAATGAAGGGGATTATGAGCTTTCTTGTGAATGAAGAGCAGGCTGCTTTTGTCCCTGGAGATTTATACATGACAATACAGTCCTTGCTCAAGAAATTATTAGAGGTTATGGTAAAAAACATGTCTTCTAGATGTATGATAAAAATGGATTTGAAAAAGGCATATGACTCTATACAATGGGACTTTGTGGAGCAGCTATTAAGAGCTTATGGTTTTCCTAGCCAGTTTGTTGGATGGATAACCACATGTAAACACTGTGAGCTATCAGGTGTGTATAAATGGCCAACTTACTGAACCCTTTGCAGGAAAGAAAGGACTAAGACAAGGGGACCATGTCTCCCCTTATCTTTTTGTCTTGTCCATGGAATATCTGAGCAGGCTACTTAGTACCCTACAGTTCAGTAAGAAATTCAGATATCATCCTAAATGCAAGAACCTGAAGATAACACATCTGTCATTTGCAGATGATTTATTACTGTTCTCCAAAGGAAACTTGCAATCTGTTTCTGAATTACTCGACACTTTTGAACTATTCAGTCAAAGTTCTGGATTAACAGTAAATAGGCAAAAGAGTGAGATTTATTTTTCTGGTATTTCTGATGTGAAAAAGAGAGAAATCCTTGCCTTTGCCCAACTGTCAGGGGGTTCTTTGCCTTTTAGATATTTAGGGATACCATTGAATGCTAAGAGGTTATCAGTTACTCAATTTCAACCACTTATTGAGAAAATGATTAGTAGAATAAGACATTGGATTGCTAGATTTCTCACTTATGGGGTAAGGCTACAACTTGTGCAGAGTGTTTTATATGCAGTGCAGAATTATTGGAGTCAGGTATTTCATTTTCCTAAAAAAGTGCTGAGAATAATTGATGGAATCTGCAAGCAATTCCTATGGTCTGGTGATATTAGTGGAAAAAAGGCTCCTGTAGCCTGGGAATCTGTATGCAGGCCTAAAAGTGAAGGTGGCTTAGGCTTAGTGAACTTAGAGTTATGGAACAAGTCTTGTATGCTCAAGCTACTATGGGCTATCCATCTCAAAGCTGATAAGCTTTGGATTAAATGGATGCATACTTACTACATCAAGAAGGAGAATGTACTTACAATGGCTATACCAAGCCAAGCTTCATTTTTGTTTAAGAAGTTGCTGAAACTAAGGGATAAAGTGCAGAGTTCAATGATTTGGCATGAGCAGATTGGAAAGGAGCATTTCCACATGAAGAAGACTTATGAAGAACTCAGAATTGCAATACCTAAGGTTAGTTGGAAAGAACTTGTTTATCACAATAAAGCAATTCCAAGAGCTAGGTTCTATGGCTTGCTCTTTGGGGTAGATTAGCAACAAAAGACAGACTTGCTAAATTTGGGGTTCAAGTTCAGAGTACTTGTGTTTTATGTGAAGTTGAGGATGAAACCTTAGACCATGTCATGTTTAAATGTCCAAATGTGCTAAAAGGATGGAAGGACATATTTACTTGGTTTGGCAAGAGCTTGACCGGGCAAAGCTGGGCTACAGGAGTACAACAGTTCCGCATAGTCACTAGAGGGGGGAAGACGTACAACAAATTCTTTAAGGTGGTGATTACTGAATACATTTATAGTGTGGCTTGAAAGGAACAGAAGGATTTTTGATCAAAAGAAATCTGAATTCAACACAGTTCTTCATTCTGCTGTGATGAATTCTATAGGTAGACTTGGGTCTTGTTTTATAGATATTTGTAACACTTTTCATCAGATCCCTAATCTATAAAGGGAACCGATAGATAGTATGGTAAATTTGAATTGGGTTCAGCTCTGCGGAGCCGTTTGTACTGAGATGATGGGCTTATTATTATGGAATAGAAAACTATCTTCGTTCCAAAAAAAAAAAAGAGTGCCAAGCCAACCAAGCGTTCGAGGAACGAGTGTGATGTTAAAAAAATATGAAACATTTTTTCAAGACGTTAGACGAGATGTTACACGAATATTCTTGAGTGCCCATCAAATATCAACACAAATACAACATGTTGGAATTATTAATGAATTTAATTTTATTTTGTAAAACTAAATATCATAGCTTCGATCTACGTTCCGAGTAGATATTGTGATATATTCACATTCTTTAAACTGATTCCCGATGAGTGAGAAATAGTAGATTAAAGTTTGTCACTTAATTATGGAATAATGAGGGATGACTATCCCACATTGATAAATAAACTATCAGTGTTCAAGTATATATGGAGTTTCATTACACATGTATTAATTAAAGGCACATGTGATGGGCTTAAAGACCACACGTGCGCACACGCGCGCGCCGCCGCCGCCCGCCTCACCTCTGCCGCGAGCCGCGGACTTGGACCTTGAATCTTGGCAATTGGTCTTTGGGCTGTTCTTTGAGCCTGGTCGTGGGATTGCTTAAAGATTTTTAATCAGAAAACGGTAGTAACCTCCCAGGTGTGATGATGAGGAGTAAATGGCTGCGTTTTGAATTCTGTAACTCCTACCTTTTGAATTTTGTAACTATTTTGATCAATGCAGCATGAATGTCTGCATTATGACAGCCATTAGTGGCTATGTTTAACTCCCTGCAGGTGTGAGATGACCTATAAATAGGCATGCATCTCATTTACATCACTACATAAAAAAAATTGAAATACTGCATACATAGTTTCATAGTCAGCTTCGTCCTCACATCGTTCAGTTCGTCAGAGCTCGTAAGTTTGTGATGCTGCTACCTACGAGACATGAAATCATTTACCTTTGGGGACAAGCTGCCAACCATGAGCGCAATGGCGGAAGCAGAACATTTACTAAGGAGGGTCCGGAGCTATAGAAATTATGGAGGTCGGACAACTATATATATAGCTTCACCTATTTTATAGGGGAATTTCCATCCGACGGAGGGGTCCGTGGACCCCCTCCGACCCCCCTCCGTCCGCCCATGCGTGAGCACTATCAGAGCATTTTTCGTCTTGCGGGCAGAAGGTCACTTCGGGCGACTTCTACACTTAAGTTTGTTACTATCATTTTTCGTAATTTGATTTAGTTTTTTTGTTATTTCTAATATTGTTACTTTTAGTCCAAATTTTAATTGTTCGATTTTCTATTGTAATTTACACGAACGAGTACCCGATTGTTAACATTACACATGCTCTAAGGCCTTGTTCCCGAGTCTTATTTAAGGAGGGAAAGGAATGAAAATGGAGAGAAACGGAAAGAAAAGAAATTAAAATGTGTTCCCTAGTTTTTTTTTTTGGAAGGAACTGGGAAGAAAAGAAAAGATTTTGGAGGATAATCATCCTTCCAAATTTTTCTCCCAAATTGGAGAGTTTTGGAGAGAAAGGAATTACGTTGTTATATATATCTTTTATTTTGACAGATTTGCCCTTCCCTTCAACCCTATGATAGCGTGAGTTATCTATCTCACGTATCCCTTCTTCTTCTTCTTCTTCTTCTTGGCCCTTCCTTCTTTGAGCAAGATAAAAAAAAAAGAGGAGACAGGCACCAAACGAAGAAGCAAAAAAGGTGATCTCTAACCTATTTTTTTATATAAATTATAGATCACTCATATATTATGAAGAAACAGAACACAGTAGTACTATTTTTCACGCCATTACCACACACACACACACACGCACACACACACACACACATATATATATATATATATATATACATACTTGTGTGTGTATATATATATATATATATATATACTTGTGTGTGTATATATATATCATGAACTTTCACCCATTTCCTCAATTTTCTTGAAATTTTCAACAATCTTTCTTCACCTTCCCATCGGGTTCATTTGTTTTATTATTTTTGCAGTTTCGTTTTATTTGGATCACTTCGAAAGTTGTTTTATTTCGTATCGCTTGTGGTGACTTTGTTGTTAGATTATGATGTCTTATGCGTGAGAAAGATTTGCAATTTCTCTATGATTTCGCCTGTTTAGATGGGATGTTGTGATTTGAATTAAGCGTCTTTATTATACTTGCAGTATAGTGTGATCCTTAGTATTCTTAAGCAGATCTTATGTGAGCTCCTAAATTTTGTGGTTTGTTCAGAAATTGTGAAATGTTCTATAGTTTGATACTTGAGAATAAGTGAACTCGTTTTGTTTCTACATGTATCTGTTATTCTCACCTTATCTAAATAAACATTATGAACCTATTCTTTTTTTCTACTTCCCACAAATTTGTAAGATTTTGGGGTATGGATTTCAGTCAACTCCAGTATTGTTAAGAATTTAATTCATCAAACTCAGTGCTTGAAACATTTATACATGAGACATCATCCACTCTCAATCATATGCTTGGACCATGGATTAAAATATGTCAATTATATGGCTAGAATATCATGTTTTTGATCTCTTCCCTTCTGTCCTTTATTTTGAATTTTTGCACAGCTCTTCCTTCAACCCTAGCTCCATCTCCCTTCCCCGACGACAAGAAGGTGTGCACAGGTACGTGTAACTATTGAAACTTACAGCTTTGTGTTTTTGAATTTTTGCGATGTATTGTTTCCTTCGTAAGCAGAACATATGGGTCGTTGGCATTATCTGGTGATCTACTGTTGATATATACATAGTTAATTTTTTCATAAAACAGATAACATTTTCAATGGATAATGAGCTGCCCCCACCCGCTCATGTTCTGAAAGCCAGACAAATGCAAGTGGTTCATCTTATTTGCTTGTTGATGGCCATTCTGACACAACGTAGACTTTCGAACAAAAATCATCATAATTTACCTACTAAAAAGGTTATTTTACGTCGTCGACGTGTACGAGAAGAGTTGTTAGACGACCTTTTAAATGGTGGTAAATGTCGTGAGCTTATCCGTATAAGTGAACAAGCTTTTAAGAAGTTGTGCACTATCTTACAGTGTGATGGTGGTCTTCGACCTACTCAACGCATGTGCGTTGAAGAGCATGTTGCAAGATTTTTACACATTGTAGGTAATGATTTGAAAAATAGATTGGTCTCTTGGATATATCGGCGCTCTAAATCCACAACAAGTAGGTGATTCCATAGAGTTCTGCGTGCGGTTATATCATTAGAAAGTCGTTATATTCAACAACCAAAAGGTGATGTTGTCCCGAAAGAAATTCAAGAGAAAAAGAGATTTTATCCTTACTTCAAGAATTGCGTAGGGGCAATTGATGGGACACATGTTCGTGTCAAGGTACCTGATAAAGATGCCCCTAGATATCGTGGTCGCAAGGGATACCCGACGATAAATGTCTTAGCTGCTTGTTCATTTGATTTAAAGTTTACATATGTTTTAACTGGTTGGGAGGGTACTGCATCAGACTCAAGGATACTGAAGAATGCACTCAGTAGAGCTGACAAACTAGTAATTCCAACGGGTAATTTTTATTACCAATTTTCATTATGTGTGTAATTTATTATTATAAAACTAATTACACCTTATTTATAGGCCGATATTGTTTGGTAGACGCGGGTTTGCCTAATACGAGTACACTAATGACGCCATATAGAGGTGTCAGGTATCATTTGAAAGAGTATTCCGCTCGGGCCCCAGAGAATGCAAGAGAGTTGTTCAATCTTCGTCATGCTTCATTACGTAATGCTATAGAACGGGCATTTGGTGTTCTAAAAAAAAGGTTTCCTATCATTAGAAGTACACAAGAATCCTTTTATTCTTGTGAAACACAATCAGACATTTTTTTGGCATGCTGTATTTTGCATAACTTTTTGTTGGAGGAAGATCGTGACAAAGATCTTGAAGATGAGGTACTACAAGAGGTGTTAAATGGACCAACAGAGGAAGTGCAACATAATTTAAGCAATGCACGTGAGGGTAGTACCACGGCAGAACAACTAAGGAACTCAATTGCAAAACAAATGTGGACTAATTACTTGTTGAATCCGAACAATGAAACCGATATGTCAAAGTAGTTCAATAGTAGTTCGTTATAGTATTTCAATTTGAATTTATTTGTGTTATTTAGTTTTTGTGAATGTTATTTATTTGTAACTTGTAGTCTTTCTAAGTATGTACTTTTTATAACAATATATGGTTCGTTTATTTTTGTTGCTATGTAGAAACTGATAATGAGTAAGCAAGAACCCGTTGGAAATGCCGGTAAGAAACATAGCGTGAACTGGACAGATAGGATGGATTCTGCTTTTATTGATGTAATGGTAACACAACAAGAAAAAGGCAATATGATTAATAGGACCTTTACTACACAAGCATACGCCAATATGGTGGAGGAGCTGAATACAAAACTTCAAATGAATTTAACAAAAAATAATCTTAAAAATCGTTTGAAAAGTTTGAAAGTTTATTTTTCGCAATGGTATGATATGTTTCGTAGAAGTTCATTGAGTGGGTTCGCATGGAATTCCGATACCCAACTAATTGAAGCCGGTGATGAAGTGTGGGAAAACTTGATTAATGTAAGTGTTTGTTTTACGTTTTACTTAGTTTCTTATATATTTATGTTATTATTCACAATATTAATTGTATTTTGGGTTTGTTAAATAGTCAAAGCCTGAGGCAGTCTCCTTGAAGACAAAAAAAGTGGCAAACTATGATCAAATGTTGGTCTTATTTGCGAGAGATAGAGCTTCGGGAGCACATGCTGGAGAACCAACACATAGATGATGATGTAGACGATGACATTCAAGTGATATCTCCTACATGTTTTTCACCTGAGCAAAATTCAAGTACGAAGAAGTGCAAAAGTAAAAAAAGAAAAGTTGTAGATGAAGATGAAGATGAACCATTTGAAACAAAGATTGTGAATGTTGTTGCAGATGTGGCTAATGTTATGAGGGAAGGTAACAAATTTTTTGAAAGAGCTTACCATCACGAGTATATCGGTGATGAAATTTATAAAGAATTGCAGCCAATTGGTTTGGAACCCCATGAAATACCAAGTGCTCTCATGTATTTGGCGCGTAATCAAGCAGATGCAAGGACATTGTTTAGTTGTCCACTCAACATACGGAAAGATCTACTAAAAACAATGATGGGTGCGAGTAATTGAGTCACATGGGATGATAGTTGCTGATTTCTTGTTTCTTTGATTTTATATGTTTGGTTTTTTGATTTTGGATTCACGAATTGAATTATGGTTTTAGGACTCATGTTTTAATTAAATTGTATTGTTTTGGATAATTTCAACGTTTAGGACAATTTTAAATGCATTTATTTCGTTGCAATTTTGAGTCTTCCGCCAAAAGTGTAATGTTATTATTGGTGTTAAATTATCAAGTTTAGTATGAAAATAGATTAAGCGTATAATTGTAAAGTTGCTAGTTTTATTGACCAAGATCTGAATTCAAAAGATTAGCATGTTTGGTGGAAAAAAAAATTAGGGGTAAAATTGTAAAGTTGTTGTTTTCCTTTCTCTTCCTTTCAATTCGGGAACATATTTTTTTTTTAATTTTTCTTCCATTTCCTACGAACTCGGGAACATGAAAGTAGTTATTCATTTCATTCCACTCCCTTTCTTTTCTCTCCATATTTTTCTTTTCTTTCTTTTCTTTTCTTTACTAAAACTTCGGAACAAAGAGTCAAAGACAAAGTAAGGCGAGATCATTTCAGTAGAAATCGTTCAAGTATGTAGTATAATTCATAATAATAGTATTTAAATGTCTTGATACGATGTAGAAATTGGAAAGATCAAAGAGATTTTATTGAGCTTAGTAAAATATTTGCTGAATGTTGAAATGGTCCATAATGTGCAACGACCTATCCTTTTCGGACAGTGTCCTCCTTAAATTAAATTATGCAGTTGTAGACTTCTGTCTCCATCACCAACAAATAAATTACAACAGCAGAAAAGTGGAGCAGTATGGAAAACCTTGAAAGTTCAAAGTCCACGCTTCCAAAATCAAATCAACCATGGAAGTTAAACTAGTTTCAATGAACTTGTTTTGATAAATTTCTTACATTCTGAAAAAAAAAAAAGAAAAAAAAAAAGAAAAAACATGCTCTGTGCCTTTTTTTTCGTCATTCTTCTGAAGGCAAACCTTCTATTCTTCGTCGAATCCATCTGCCAAAACAATGGTAATTACACGAGAAACAGCACCTACAGTAACAATCTCAACGCCGTCCTCTCCTCCCTGCCTGAAAATATCGATATCAACGGCTTCCACAGCGCATCCGTCGGGCGGGGCCAGGACAGAGCCAACGCCATCGCCCTCTGCCGAGGCGATGCTCCCCTAAACACATGCCGCGGGTGCGTCCGGAATATCACCGCGGATCTTCTAACATCCTGCCCCAATCAGAAGCAGGCGGTCGACTGGTCCGAATTCTGCATGCTACGATACTCGAACGAGACCATGCTCGGAATCCCGGAAACATCCCCCCGGATGTGGTGGTGGAACACACAGAACGCCACAAGCCCCACCGAGTTCATGTCGGATCTGAGAATTCTCCTCGACAATCTCCGCGGCCAGGCGGCTCTCGGTGGCTCACTGAGGAAAGTGGCGGCTAGGAATGCCACCGGACCTGATTTTCAGTACATTTATGCGCTGGTGCAGTGCACCCCCGATTTGGCCCCTGAGGATTGCGACCGTTGCTTACTTGATGCTGCTGGGGATATACCTAGATGCTGTGACCGGAAGAAAGGGGGTAGAGTAACCGTTCCCAGCTGCAATCTTCGATATGAGACGTATCCCTTCTTTAATGAAACCAGGCTTCGAGAACTAGTGTCTGTGCCGCCTGCGGCTCCCCCGGAGCCACCCTTAGCCCCCAACCCACCGTCAGTGTCTCGACCAGGAACAGATGATGGCAATAATACAACTCGAAATATTATCATTATTGTCGTCTCAATTGCGGCGGCAGCCGGTGTGGTATTAGCTGTTTCCATTTGCATCTTCTTAAGAAAGAGGAGAAAAAGAACACCAGAGAGAAAACATGATGGTAAGTATTTCTGATATTTTGCTAATATCTATGATGTTCTTTTGGAATATTATTTACAGCTAAAAATTTTATTTTTCAATTATTCGAAGCCGTTGACGAGATTATCGCGGCTGAATCACTCAAATATACTTTAAGCACGATTAAGGATGCTACGAATGATTTCTCCGATGATAACAAGTTGGGCGAAGGTGGATTTGGGGCTGTTTACAAGGTGGTTATTCTTTTATCTTCATTCCGGTCTTTAAACGAAAGCCGATCATGTATTCTCACACGTTAATTGCTGTGACTTTATCTCGATATCACTAGGGAATACTATCAAACGGTCACGAAATAGCAGTAAAAAGATTGTCCCAGAATTCAGGACAAGGCGACATGGAATTCAAGAATGAGGTCTTATTGCTGGCCAAGCTTCAACACAGGAATCTGGTTAGACTCTTGGGTTTCTGCCTTGAAGGAATGGAGAAGATACTCATCTATGAATTCGTGCAGAATGCGAGCTTGGATCACTTTATATTTGGTATTTAATAGTAGTATGATTCTTTTTTTATGATCTGAATTGCATTACAGAATAACTCTTGATGATGAATTTGTTCATGGCATGTAGACCAAACCAAACGTTCATACTTAGACTGGGAGAAACGGTACAAGATCATAGGGGGCATAGCAAGGGGAATTCTGTACTTACATGAGGATTCTCGACTCATGATCATTCACCGTGATCTCAAACCAAGTAACGTACTTCTAGATGGAGCAATGAACCCTAAAATCGCGGACTTTGGCATGGCGAGGCTATTCGGGCAGGGCGAGACTCAAGGAAATACCAATAAAATTGCTGGAACCTTGTAAGTAGTAGTATTAGTTAGCATAAGAACATTAATGTACGTCCCGACGCGTGCAACCAAACAATCACTAACTACTAGTTTTTATATTGCAGCGGATATATGGCCCCAGAATACGCGATGCATGGGCAATTTTCTGTCAAGTCGGATGTCTTCAGCTTTGGCGTGCTAGTCTTGGAAATCATTAGTGGTCAGAAGAACAACTGCGTCCAACGTGGGGATAATGTAGAGGACCTCCTGAGCTTTGTAAGTTCAAATGATAAACAAATTGATGAAATTATATTCAATTTTATAGAAACTGAAATTCATACCCAATTATTACAGGCTTGGAAAAATTGGCGCGAAAAAACTAGTGTAAATATGGTGGATCCCTGCTTGAGGTCCGGTTCAGGTACCGCGAGTGAGATGTTGAGATGCATTCACATTGCTTTATTGTGTGTTCAAGAGAATGCAGCTGACAGACCGACAATGGCTTCCGTCATCCTTATGCTCAATAGCTTCTCCTTGAATTTAGCAATACCTTCCGAGCCTGCGTTTTATATGCCCAGCTACTATGGTTCGGATACTTCACTGCTTTTGGAGCGTAATTCGAGAGAGTCTGAGCACAGAGCTTCATCGCAGAATAACTTACCGACTCAATCTGATAATTCATCCGTAAATGAAGCCTCAATCACCGACTTATATCCACGTTGATTTCTCGAAACACTAAGCAGAAAAGGGTCGACCTTTGGGAATTCCAACGGCATATTTTGCTGAAAGGTTGATCGATAACTAATTTGCTTTCGGAAGAATGAATTTACATTATGTACCAAACTCGCAAGACGCGTATAGTAATATAAAAACGAAGTTATTGGATCGTAGGTTCGAAATCCTTTTATTGTTACATGTTATCTAAATATTACTATATGCTACATGGATAAAATACATCCAAATCTACCGCAGTTTCAGTTTACGGGCAGCGTAGATTCTTTTACAGATGAATGTCGAGTTTGCTTTTGCAATGCGGATTATAATTGAATAAAAAAAAAAAATTAAATGTGCAACAAAGACTAGCATGTGCAATCGTAGTCAACTTTGCTAATATTATAAAATTCCCAGACAAGTTCAATGAACTTATTATTATAAATTTAAAATGCTTAATTCTATATTTAAATATTAGATATTTTTCAAAGGAAATCTTTTGTTGGAGAATATATGTTGATAGTTAAAATCAATGAAACGGTCAATAATGAGCAACTGCCTATATTATTATAATTTATACACACTAACTAACCATAAAATCAAAATATTTACTTTTGCTAACAAGTGATCTTGGTTCGCTGGCCACGTATCTCCCACTTCAAGTGCGAGATCCGGGTTCGAATCCCTTTGAGGACAAAAATTTTTAAGGGTTTATGCTCTTTAATCTATGATTAAAAAAGACACTAGCCATCCGGGATATGCTAGTGGAACAATGAAATATTTAGAGTTTCAAGCGGCAGTGTAGTAGTTGAGGATATTTAAGAACCTGTGAGCGAGATATATATCTCGCAATTTAACTAGTAGCAGTACCGTGAGGCGCACAATTTAATTGGTAGCAATATCGTGGGGCCGAAGCTATTATTCCGAGAACTAATCAGACGTAAGATTAGAACTCCGGTATAAAAAAAAGGGGTTGGCTAAATATACCAACCCCATATGCTAAGTATACCAACTTAGTCAAATTCCTTTTTTTTTTTATTTTATTAGTCAACCCCATATGCTAAGTATTCCTTTTTATACCTCCTCTCCACCCCTGCTGCCTTGCTCAGCATTTATGTGATTTTTTTTTTTTTTTTTTTTTTTTGTGGTTAGTTTTTTACTTTTTTTTTGTTATTTTTAAAAATAGATAAATACAATTATGATAATACCAGAAAAATTATGTAAAAATATATTATTTAAACAGATAAATATTATACATCATGTTTATTAAATACATTACGTAAGATAATACAAAAAAAATAGAGAAGTACAATTATGATAATACAAGAAAAAAATTAATTCTTTCACGACATGGAGTGCAAAAGTTCATTATACAAATTTTGTCGATTTATATACGGGAAGGCCCATGCCGTCATAATTATGTGAAACCATTGCGGATGGTTAAGAGGTAATGGAGAATTTTCTTGTAATTCTACTTGGACGTAGTGGTTACCGACCAATGCCATCGCACCTATATTATGTTGTTGTGATCGTGGCGGACTAGACCAAAGTGGTAAGCACAGCGTACTGGATGACTCGCTTAAAAAATAAGAATGTCAAACCGTGAAGCAATTAGTAAACGGTCATTGGCATAATCATCCATTTATCGGGCGGCACGACCGGGTTCTTGGAGACTCAATGTGTACTGCGGGTGCTATATCAACGACTCGAATATGTCTTTGTATACGTTATAGTGCATAACTAACTCGTTTAATAATTCCATCCGAATTTGAAAATACGATGTTGACTTAATCCCAAGAACGTAGCCACCGCTCTAAACCCACAATTTCCATCTCCCTCTACATCATTTACCTGCGTGATGTAAGGACGAAAATTTTTGGAATTTTTCTAGAATATAAGAGTTATCCGAACTCTCGAACTCATCAGGATCTCGTTCAAGTCTATCACGTATGAACTCTCGAACTCATCTGGGACCTCATTCAAGTCTATCACTTTGGTTTCTTGTTTAAGTCCATCACGTATGAATTATGTCTCATTGGTTCCTTAATCGAATCGACCCAACAAAATTTGGTATGCTTAAACAAGATCTACGAGAATCTTGATGAGCGGGATCGATATCCCTTTTGTTGTGGTTTCTTTAAGCTTGGTCGTCCACGAGTATTTTTTTGAACTCGAGGTACTTGAATGTCGGTTGAAGTTCGGTCCATGATATCCTTTAACTTTCTTAACAAACTTTTTTTCTCAACTTTGGACTGCTTGTAAAAGTGTTCTTTAAAATGTTCTAGTTCACCGTCACAACTAATATCATCATTTTGCCTGAGATGTTGACGGTGAAATATCTAGCTTCCTCAAAAGATATCAATCGAATCCAAGGGAATATACTTACCCGTACTTATATACATTGAGAGTTCGCAAGCACATGGTAACCCACAATCATTGCGAAGTCGACAATCACGATTGAGGAGTCTAACTGAAGATCCTTCCATCGTTTATGTTCTCCAAGAATTATATCGAGAGCTTCATTTGAAACAAAACCACGCAATAGTTTGAAGCACTGAATGTTGTGTTGATGAATGCGGACAATTCTGCTTTTTTCTAAGCTTTCTTTAATTGATGTAAGTTGCGACTGCACTATTCGATCAATACAACCCAGAAATCTATCCAAACTAGACTTTGCAGAATTCAAATATTTTTTTAGCTTCGCATGCTGGCTCTCAACTCTATTAGTTGTGTTATTTCCAAAGTTGAGATCTTTGGTCAATCCGAATAATGACACAAACATTTCCTTGTATTTGTTCAACCAACTCTCATTTACGTAATTTAAAACACCTGGAAAGTAACGTAAATTTGGATGAGAAAATATATAAGAAAAAATAACTTTGGGACATAGAAAAATAAATATTAAATGTGAAATATATAAAACATACGTGGATATTTTATCACGATGATTGAAGTCGCATGTAGTTTTACGTATAAGCCGCACGTGTTGCGGAATCCTCTAGTAACTTCCACAATGAAAGAAATGATTCCCAATCATTTGGTGACCTAATAGATGGCCTGCAATTCTTCAAAATATTTGTACTAATGTGCCATCTACAAAGTAATTGAGCGAGATTCGGGAAGACTTTTTGCATGCATTCATTAGAGCCAACTCCGATGCTGTAACTATAACACGTGGGTGCATGCACTTGTCTAGTGTCGACTTTAGACAATTTAATGCCCAAGTATAGTTAACCTCCCTTTCATTAAGCATAAAGGCGAAAGCTATGCAAAATGTCTTCTTTGTTGAAGTTACGCCAACAATTTCAACAAAAGGCATATTATACTTGTTCGTTTTGTACGTGGCATCTATCATCAATACGTGTGGAAATGCGCGCCAAATATCAAATGATGTTGGATGAGCGAAGAATAAATTTTCCTCGTTTGAAATACTTGTAGAAAACTCATAAACATAACCATTAGAATGCAAAAGGGACGGAGAACCTGCATTGGAGATTTGCCTACTTGCTCGACCATGCGGATTTTATTGCGTGCATTGTAAATAGTTTTGAGTGTGGACACATTATTTACATTCCATTGCTTTAGTATTGATAAAATATCGCGGGCGCCACATTCATCGTTGTCAATTACGCAACCAAACTATATTCATACTCGGATAATCGCTTTGCATATGGATGCCCCTCCATATCTTGTGCGGAGTTGATGGTTATGTTTATCACATATCACCCTTAACCTCCACGAATCATATTCATCTAAATATTTTCCTTCTAATTCAAATGGACAATTACTTTTTTGGTACTTAAACTTTACTTGAATCCTTAACTTTATAGTCGCCGCCACGATCACACATGAGTACAACTTTATACACGAAACCACAAGGTTTCTTATTTGATCTTTTTTGACGATGACAACACCTAGAGAGTGCGCCATGTTTTGTACCCAATCCATCAATTCTTCACGAGACCCGAACACCTAAAAATAAATTGCAAGTGTATAAAAAATCGACATTAACAAAAGATAAAAACCATATAATAGTACAAGAGTAGAGGCAAAATCAGGCGTCATCGTGAAAAATCCAGCATCTTCAGTTAAATTATTTTCGTTAAAAATCGACATTTATGGACGTAGATGTATATGTGTGTTTAGTTGTGTGTATCCATGATGTGTGTGCAATATCCCTATATATAGAGTTGTGTGTGTGTTGGGGAAGAAAATAAATGAGAGTCCAGGCACCCCCTGTCTTTGTCACTCACGGAGTCATTAACAGAAAGTCAACTCTAAAGAGCTAAACTCCCCATGTGCGGATCACTTTATTTTTTTTGAGTTCATTGACTTTTTATTTTATTAAAAGTAGAGGCCTCCCCATGTGATGGTTCTTTGGACAGCTGCGGCAGGGCATCGTGAGATGCGGGAGTGTTATTAAAAAAAGAAACCGTCACATGTGAAGATTCCTGGGCCAAATTAATTTTTTCAGGCTGATTAATACCAACTGCCTCCCGATCTGTGAAAGTTGACTGGGGAGCAACCCGCTCCCCATGTGGAGATGTTATTTGTTGAGGCTGATTAATATTAAATGCCTCAAAATCTGCGAACGTTGGTATATTTAGTAGAACCCTACTCATAATAATCTCAAAGTGGGTCCAGTCTTTTAGTCAAAATAAAATTAAGTAGGGCGTAGCAATCATGCCTCCATATCTTTTCCATACCTCTTAATCGACCAATAATATAATTCCAACTCATCTCATACCTCAACCATACATCACCATACTTTTCAGTGGCAACCATGATTATCTCATATCTCACCTAATTTTATTTTTTTATTTTTATATTCATAAATTATAATAAACAATTTAATAAAAACATAATATTTCATTAATAATAAAATAATTGCTCTTTTAGTCACTCCAAGATTCTCTAAAATAAAATAAAATAAACACTATCAAGATCACAATCCATAGACAAAAAAAAAAAGCCAACAAATATATAAAAATAAAAAAGATCTAACAAACTAATAAAATAACACAAAAATATAACCATAAAATAGCTTCAACAGTCAAATCAACTGAATGTTCCACCCATTAATTCATTTTTGTTCCCAACGTTCGAAACCCAACGTCTATTTTCTCCCATGCCGTCTCGGCAATCTTTGCCGTTCCCCTCCATACCGCTTCCATACCGCTCCACTGGCAACGGTGTTGCCGCTCGATATGAGCCCAAACCGCAACCAAACTGCACCCATTGCCACCACCCTTATGGTGGAAATGGAGATATTAGAGATCAATATGCGAACATCACGAGCCTCTTAATCAGTTAATTGAACACCGGAAATTTGCAACTATATACTTTCTTTGACTTGGTTCTTTAATTTGATTTTATTAAATTGAATTGAATTTTATTGAAAAATTAAATTGAACTGAATTATATTAAATTGAGCTAATTGAACTGAAAAATAACAATAGAATAATTAATAATATTAACTAACAATATGTATATAGCAAGAACAATAATAATATATAATATTATTCATAATATTAAAATAATAACAATATTACATATACAATATAAACAACAACAGTAAAATTGTTTATATCATAACAACAATAATAATAATAAAATAATAATAATAAAATAATAATAAAATAATATATTATGAAAATATTAATATAAAAACTAATAGTAATAATATCACATAAAAATATAAACAACAACAGTAAAACTATTTATATCACAACAACAACAATAATAATAATAATAATATATAATATTTTTATTAAATTCATCTAAAATAATTATTATTATTATTATTATTATTATTATTATGTATAATAAAATAAATTAAAATAGAAAGTGTTATAAAATAATAAGATACTAAAAACTATCATAAGTACTCAACATATTGTCAAAAGGATTGTTAAAAATAATGCTAAAAAGCCCACAACCCGCAATTGATAAAAAATAAAAGAGAAAAGGGAGTAGAAGACCTCATTTTCCCCCTCCGCACGGCGCTGTAGTTCCTATCTTCACTTCGCTCGGCCACTCATATCTGCAAACGGAGCAGGTCAGATCCGCTCGGCTACTTACCTCCGCAAACGGAATAGCAGACCACATCTTCTCATTATATTGTAATAATATTAGATAAAATATATATGCAACAATGATAATAATAGCAATAACGATAAATAAAATTGTAATAAAATTTAAATATACTATTATCAATACTACCATTACTTTAATAGTACTATAATAATTAATACTACTAAATAATAATTATTAGATTACAACAATACAAATAATAATAGTACTACCAATACATGTAAAATAATGAGAACAATAATAATAATTTATATATAGTATTTTTGATAATATGAATATTAGTAATAATAATTAATATTATATAACAACATATACAACAATAATGAACACTAGTAATAATTTCTTTGAATCAATTGTGTCGAACTAAGTAGGCCGAATTGTCTTGTGTCCAATGAATTGAAATGTACGGTGAATTTTCTTTAATCAATCTTTGAAATTAATCCCAAAAAACAGGACCTTTGTCATATTTGAACAATGTAATCACAAAACATATGCTGACATATAGTAAAAGAGTTTATTTTAAATAAAATTTTAATATTTAAATAAAGTTTATATAGTATTTCTTTTTAAAATTTTTTTTGTTAGGGTATAAATTATAACAACAAAAAGTGAGAATATATAAAAAAGTCTGTACATTTTTTCAAAAAAATTAAAATTTGAAAATTGTACCTTGTTACCGCCAACCTCTTAAGAAGCGACTCATCTTTGTCTCTAATTGCTTCGAAGACGCGCCATGTTTATAAAAATTTGGGTCACAATTAGAGGTGGCCAGTGGGCCCGACCGGCCCGGCTCAGTCCGGATTTTCTAGACTCATGGGCCGACCGGGTCAGCCCGGGACCGAGCTCAGTCCCTGACAACCCGTGTGGTTCCGGTCTCGAATTCTCCAATCCAGGCCCAGCTCAGACCGGCCACCTCCGAGCCCAGACCGGCCCGACCCCAGCCCACTCGTAGCCCGACGCACCTGTGGCCCACCCCAAGTCCATCCAATCCCACCCTAAATCCACCCCAGCCCACCCCTAAACCCGCCCAACCCACCCCTAAACCCACTCAAGTCCAATCTTTTTCCCTTTTCTCCCCATTTAATTTAATGTTAACATATCTTAAAATTCAAAATGGATTTTCTTAAACAGATTGAAACAGTTTTTTTACTAAGTTTTGCAAATTTTTAAAGTCAAAACAGTCTTTTTAAATTGATTTTTTAATTAATATTAATTAATTTATCTTAAAAATTCAAAATAAATTTTTACGAATTACTTTTTAATTTAATGTCAACATATAAATTAAGTTTTTTTACATATTCGGACCGGGCCCGGCCCAGACCGGTCCACCGGAAGCCCGGGGCGGGCGGGCAGTGGGCTTCGGCCGCCCAACCCAACCCACCAAATACATGGACTGGTCTTGGGCTCCAAAGTCCCAGCCCAGTCCGCCTCAGCTCGGTCCAGCCCGGCCCACGGCCACCTCTAGTCACAATGCATGCAAACAAAAAAATATTAATATTGATTCTATGTGTATTAATTACACTGAATTTTATATTAATTAACAGGAAAAACATTAACTATTCTTATCTTTAATGCATTGAAATTACATCTCATACGTATATCATTTGCCCATTGTTGAATTGATCAATACTGTCTCTCTCACTAATAAACTAGTGATAGCATAGAAGTCTGAAATATCTCCGAAACCTTCAATTTCAGGACCAGGAAAATTAAATACCAAGTATAACGGTTTCTCAAGGGGTTTAGTTTAGGCTCAAAGTGTTTTGTGAACACCAACAAACGAGTGTTCTTTCTTTATTAAATTATTATTTACTTATTATTGTCCAAGAATATGCTCTCTGTCTTAACTTTCCTCTTCCTTCAAACCAACCTCCTATTCCTAGTCCAATCCATCTGCCTAGACAATGGCAACTACACGACTAACAGCACCTACAGTGATAATCTCAGTACCGTCCTCTCCTCCCTGCATGAGAACATCGATACCAACGGTTTCTACAACGCCTCCGTCGGGCGGGAACCGGATAGAGCCAACGCCATCGCCCTCTGCAGAGGCGATGTCCAGCTAGACACGTGCCGCCGGTGTATACGAAATATCACCGCCGATCTTCTAACATCATGCCCCAATCAAAAGCAGGCGATCGACTGGTCCGAATTCTGCATGCTGCGATACTCGGACGAGACTATATACGGAACCCTAGCGAGGTCCCCGCCCGGACTTTGGCTGTTGAATACGCAGAACGCCACAAGCGCCGACCAGTTCATGGCCGATCTGAGAAGTCTCCTCGACAATCTTCGGGGCCAGGCGGCTTACGGTGGTTCTCTGAGGAAAGTTGCGGCTGGGAATGGTACTGGTCCTAATTTTCAGAATATTTTTGCACTGGTCCAGTGCACACCGGATTTGTCCCCTGAGGACTGCGGCACTTGCTTGATTGGTGCTGCTCAAGATATACCGAGCTGCTGTGACAGGAAGAGAGGGGGTAGAGTATTGTGGCCCAGCTGCAATCTTCGTTACGAGAACGTTTCCTTCTACAATGAAACACGGCTTCAAGAACTAGCGGCGCAGCCGCCCGCGTCTAATGGTAATCCGATTTATTGCCTGTTGTCTGAACAAAATAATACAGTTAAACCTTCTTAGGCACCGGAGAAAAGAATGTTATCAATTGAGATCATTATATAATGTATGTAAATATAACACCAAGTCCTGTGACCGACAATTACCGATTATAATTTTATCGAATCTTATTATAGTATGATTTTTTATGATTTGAGATGGATTTATCATTATTATGTATTTTTCATTCCAACAAGGATAAAAGATCATGTCTCTTTTCTTGAGGAAGCTTAACCAATACACCTAACAAGTTCTTTCAATTATGCAGGAACAGATGATAGCAATAATACAATTCGAACTGTTATCATTACTGTCGTTTTGATTGCTGTGGGCGTGATATTAGCTGTTTCTGTTTGTATCTTCTTAAGAAACAGAATAAAACGAAAACCAGAGGAGAAATACGAGAGTGAGTTTTCGATCTTTTGTTATAATCCATATGCATTTTTTTGTCTCTAGAGTTCTGTGAAAATTTACCTCAAGCACATACTCAACTAAGTTTTATCTTTCCAACTATTTGAAGCTGTTGATGAGGTTGACGAGATTATCGCAGCTGAATCTCTCAAATATACTTTAAGCACAGTCAGAGATGCTACAAATGATTTCTCCGATGATAACAAGTTGGGACAAGGTGGATTTGGGGCTGTTTACAAGGTAATTCCTTACCAAGATATTATATGCAAATATGAGAAGAAAATCGAAATAAAAGCAATAAAAAAGACACATGATTGTTTACCCAGTTTGTCAGAAAACTGACTACATCTTGAGGCGCTACCAACTCAAAATATGAACTATATGTTTCTGAGAGAGTACATGTTATAATGACATCGATGGGCTATTCATAATACAAGGGTAATAACCGTAATACAAATTTTACGTAATTTTCAAAAGAATTTGCGTCGGTGATTTAGTGCACAGTACTTTAGGCTTCAGAACCCAACAAATCAATTACATTATTCCAGTCTTTAAGAAAGCCGGCCATATGCAGCAGATTTAAATGAAAAAACTAACATAAAGATCATGTATTTCTCACACGTTATACGAATGAATACTAGGGGATACTTTCAGATGGTCAAGAAATAGCAGCCAAAAGATTGTCCCAGAATTCAGGACAAGGCGACCTGGAATTTAAGAATGAGGTCTTATTATTGGCCAAGCTTCAACACAGGAATCTGGTTAGACTTCTAGGTTTCTGCCTCGAAGGAATGGAGAAGATACTCATCTACGAGTTTGTGCAGAATGCAAGCCTGGATCACTTTCTATTTGGTAACTCATAATGATGATTGCATATTATGTTCACAATTAATGCGATTTGAGATTTAACATTAAAATACAATTTAATTCTGGACATGCATGTAGACCAAACCAGACGTTCATACTTAGATTGGGAGAAACGGTACAAGATCGTAGGGGGCATAGCCAGGGGAATTTTGTACTTGCATGAAGATTCTCGACTCATGATCATTCACCGTGATCTAAAACCAAGTAATGTACTTTTAGATGGAGCAATGAACCCTAAAATTGCAGACTTCGGCATGGCAAGGTTGTTTCGGCAAGATGAGACTCAAGGAAATACAAGCAGGATTGCTGGAACTTTGTAAGTACATACTCCCTCCGTCCCACGTGAAGAGTCTACTGTTACAACACGATTTTGTCCCCAATAGAAGAGTCTTGTTTCTACTTTTTTTTGCTTCTCATGGCCTTACTTGTGTGAATATGTGTGGTCCAAACTTAGTTCTCAACTAATCAGTAAGGATATAGTTGGAGAAAATGGCAACAAAAAGTTTATCTTAAAGTATTATACCTTGCAATAAATAAATTGTTGAACATTTACAAATGTAGACTCTTCAAGTGGGACGTAAGTGACGAAGTGAGTATTAGTGAGACCAACAACATTTTAAGAATTAAAAATTTATCTTTGTTCTTTATTGTTTGTAGAAGGTCCATGTTTATAATAGTTTGGGTCACGATGCATATAAATATAAGTAACTACATATATCACAGCGGATACATGGCTCCAGAATACGCAATTCGTGGGCAATTTTCTGTTAAGTCGGATGTCTTCAGCTTTGGTGTGCTAGTCTTGGAAATCGTAAGCGGTCAAAAAAATAATTGTATCCGACGTGGGGACAACGTAGAAGACCTCTTGAGTTTTGTAAGTAGAAACGATAGAATTTTGTATTAAAATAATTCAAACTAATTTTAAGTGATAGTATTAATTTATGATAATTAAAGTTAATATCAATTATTACAGGCTTGGAAAAATTGGCGCGACAAAACAGCTGTAAATATGGTGGATCCCTGCTTGAGGTCCGGTTCAGGTACCACAAGTGAGATACTGAGATGCATTCACATCGCTTTATTATGTGTTCAAGAGAATGCAGCTGATAGACCGACAATGGCTTCCATCGTCCTCATGCTTAGTAGCTCATCCTTAGATCTGGCAGCACCTTCGGAGCCTGCATTTTATATGTCCAGTTACTATGGTTCGGATACTTCACTCGTTCAGGAGCGTAATTCCAGAGCGTCTGGATATGAAAAATCATTAAAGACTAACATACCATCACAATCGGACAATTCATCCAGGAATGATGCCACAATCACCGACTTACATCCGCGTTGAAGTCCCATAGGCCATAGCACAGATTTACACGTGTCTATTATCTCTTCTGCCATTTGAATGCTAGTCCTTTTTGTTAGTTTAGAAAATACCTATTCATGTCCTTTGTTACAGTTCTGTGCAGTGTCATTTTGTATATCAATATAGTATGTATACATGTTACGGTTATTGACTAGCTAATTCTATGCGGTTCTTACAAATTTTACCAGTAAAGGAGGATGCATGTAATAATTGTGGAATTCCTATTATTTTTTAGTTAAAAAGAAAGTGTGATGTGCCCATTGAATAAACTGTCATTTGATTGAACTCACCATTTGGGAAGTTTCTGGCCCCACCCACATGCTTCTGTTTAGCCATGATCTGATACAACTTGTTGAGAGAATGATGAACGCGAAAACCGCGAAGATAAGAGTAAAATCGTTTGTTCAAGTTCATCTCTTGTTTTAGTATACATCCGATACGACTTAACTAGAGAATGATGAGAGCGAAAACCGCGAAGGTAAGGGGGCGTTGCGGAAAAGGCTAGAAAAGGAAAAGGAAAAGAAAATGGAAAAGGAAAAGGAAAAGGCATTCCTTTTTCATTTCCTGTTTGGTTCAATCTTTTCAATCCTCAAATCAACAATGTAAACGGTATAAATCCTAGCAAAAAAATACCAATTTTGGAACCGCTTCGTTCTTGGGGGCAGCCGACGACGACGAACTTCGTTCCCGGGGCAGCCGCCGACGACGAACTTCGTTCCAGGGGCAGCCGACGGCGACGAGCTTCGTTCTAGGGGAGGCAACGACGGCGAGCTTCGTTTCAGGGGAGGCAACGACGGCGAGCTTCGTTCCAGGGGCAGCCGACGGCGACGAGCTTCGATTCAGGGGCAGCCGACAGCGACGAGCTTCATTTCAGGGGAGCGGCGATGATGACAAGGGAGCCGACGAGCTTCGATAGTGGGTAGGGTTTTTTTGTTTTAGGGGATGGAAAATTTTTTCTTTGGGGGTGTGTTGGAAAAGCTTTTCCAGATTGTAAGGGAAATTCTGGTTTCGAAGGAAAATATTTTCCTTCCTTCTTTTTGAACCAAACACAAGAAAAGTAAAATTTGGAAGGAATATCCATCCTTTTCCGGTGAACCAAACAGCCGTTAAAAGTAAAATAGTTTGTTCAAGTTCATCTCTTGTTATAGTTTACACAATATTAGATTACTAGTGGAATCGGTGTGCGAGATTCGGCCTAATTGTTTGAACTTTAATCGGCTGAGAGGCTCAGAACCAACTGTTTGGACTTGATAAAGGGAAGACAATTGCAGTTGCAGCGAGTTTTTTTTCCCCGCAGGCTGTGTTTAGCACTAGCTTATCAGCTAGCTTATAAGCTTCAGGAGCTTATTTGACCATTGACTAAAAAAAAGCTCGTTTCGTAAACGACTAGCTTCTCAAACCAGCTAGCTTATCAGCTAGCTTATAAGCTAGCTGATTGATAAGCTAATTTTTCAAGCTTATGAAAAAAATAAGCTAGCTTCTCATCTTTATATATTCCATATATACCGTGACCTAAATAAAAATATATTTTCATGACCTAAATAAAAAAAACTACCGCTATTCCGTCTTCTCTCGCGCCAGTTTATTCATCCCCTGCTGATACGTTCCTCGCCGTCTGCATTCAAGGTAGATCTTATATATATATTGAGTCCTTAAATTTATTGTGGAGTCTTAATGATATTAATTAATGGATATTTTTACATTTAATATTAGTTTATATTAAATTATTTCCTCTAATTTAATATATTAAATAATATTAAGTATTAAATTCATGTCTTAAATGTTTCATGTCTTAAAGATTGCCAACACATGCAGACATTATTCACGTCAATGTTGATGGTTTAATAAGTACTACGCTTCTATGTGTAATTTAAAGGTAGTATATATTAAAATAATAATAGACAAAATATTATTTATTTTATTTTATAACAATTATTGTTAAAATATAATGAGAAAGTTTAAAAATAGAAAAATAAAAGTGATGTCATTTTATGTAATTTTATAAAAAAACCCTTAGCTTATCATAATTTGCTAAACATCTACATTAAAATCGGTTAGCTTATCACCACCTAATCGGTACATGTCAATTAATTATCACTTATCACCACCCAATCTGGTGAGCTTATCAAATTTGCTTATAAGCTACCAGCTAGCTTATCAGCTAGTTTTGCTAAACACAGCCGCAGTGTATTTCAAAAAATGAGTTACATATCTTCACGTGTAACTAAAATAATCGTATATTCCCCACGTGTTTTTAACAATTGGTCAATCACCCCGGTATATTTTAAATAGATGTAAATGTTAAAGGAATAATACCCATTGTGTGCCTAAGTCTGTTAGTTTATGGGCTTTCCTAGATAGGATTTGGCTGAGGCCTGTTTGTATGTACTTCACCCTATTTAAGGGATCCCATTGATGGAATAATACAACACTTTTGCCCTACTTTCTCGTCTTGTGTTATTTTCCCTTCAACACGTTATCAGCACGTGTCTAACCAACTAAGAAAAATCCGGCCGAAAATTCTGAAAAAAAAAAAAAAAAACCCTAAATCCGCCGCGCCGTCATCACCTTCCCCGACGCGACCTGCTCCTCCGGTTTTCTCCAGTCCAGATCGAATCCCCGCTAAGATTCGCCCGCTCGCTGCAAACCCTAGCCGACGAGCGACCTCCCCCAGTCATCTTCACCACGACGTGCGACCTCGCATGCTCGCTTTTTCTCCCCGACGTCCGACCTCCGTCGCCTGCTTCATCCCGCGCGCGAAGATCCATCTGACGCGACCTCCTCCGGCTTCTCCAGACCGTGACATCATCCCCGCGACCCAGACCCAGAAGGAGAACACTGACCCGATTGCTGACGAAACCAGATCCGGTTGCTGACCCGACCCGCACGCAGTCTTGTTTTCAGTTCGTTTCTGCTCCTATTCGCGAAACAAAGTACACAAATACGAACCCTACTATCTGCAACGTGCGAATTTACATTTTTTTTAATTAATTACTATTAATTGCATATTGTACTTTGAATTTATTTATGCTTAATTTAACCAAAAGCATGATGCATCCATAATTAAATTAAAATAAATTGCTTAAGCAACTTGAATTAAAATAAATTCACGTTGAATTAATAATAATTGCAGCATAAGATACCTCTTTGACTGCATATATACGTGTATAGATATATTCATAGGGCTATGTGATTATATCTATAATTATATATATATTTTGCATGCATTATTAGTTATGGCATGTATATTAAGTTCATCATTAGTAGAACTTAGAGGACTTATTTCTACTATTAATATCAACTCGAACCGTGATAAAGTAATTTCATCGGTATAAAACCCCAATAGCATCGAAAGTAATTTTGACCATATCTTGGTTCTGAAAAATAATAACCGTCCACATTATTGAAAATTTTATCATGGAAAGTACTCATGATATACTGTGAAAATTCATTTTCCTTTTTTTTCTTGTCTCAAGATGGCTGATCCAACTCGTCCCGAATTTGACATCTTGGACTCAGAAGGGCTTGAGTACCATAGATGGGTTTCTGACGTAGAGACAACTTTTATCGCTAAGGACTATAGTGCTACTATCTTTGAAAAAGCGGTAAGTACCGTCGACAAGACCAAAGCTAGTGCATTAATGTTCCTTAGGCGACATATCGACCCGAGCCTAAGGTGGGAATATCTGCGGTTGAAATCCCCGAAAGAAGCGTGGGATGCCCTTAAGGGCCGTTTGGGAACATCCACAATACTTTGCTCCCGAGTTGGCCGTGCGGTGGAATGAAATCCGCTTGCTTGATTATAAACGGATCAACGATTTCAACAAAGATATGCTCCGTCTGAAGGCACGCCTTAATTTACGTGGAAAGGACCTCACGAGAAGATGATATGATTCAAAACTCTTTCCACTTTCCCTACTTCCGCCCTTATACTAGCGAACCAAGATAGGCCGGAGTATGACAATAAACGCATCACTACCTTCAATAAGCTTATCAACCTACCGCAAGTGGTGAGAGGCACAATGAAGTATTGGTGAGCAACAATGCCGAGCCGGTGGGACAAAGAAAGTTCGAGGCCAACTATGGCAAAGTGAAAGGTGGAAAGAAACCCGATGCATGTGGATGGTCATGGCAACCCCAAACCACAACGTGGAAGAGGGCACGGTGGTCGAGGACGTGGTCGAGGCGTGGGGTTCTTCCAATGTAATGAGTAGACTTGGTGCTCCCGGCTCTTCTGGCCAAGGAAACAAAGCACCTACCCCCCATGTCGCTCCCAAAGTCAGAGTTGGCAATGAACCGTGCTATCGATGTGGAGATGCTGGACATTGGTACAAGAACTGCCATGCAAGTAAACAAGTCGCAACACACTACAAGAAATATAGAGAGTCCAAAGAACGGGAGGCTCACTATATGGAGGAAGATGCTCTCGACGAGTCCCCCGACGTCAATTTCACAGTCACCGATAATCGCAATGAGCCATACGTGTCATAGTCATTAGAGGCACCCCTTTATGACTGAATGTTTTCATTATGTTTACTTTCTCGTTTACATTTGGCATTGTTAACTCGGAACGATTTTTTCGATGTTTTATTTTCAATAATGGTGTGATGAAACTTTGTTTTTCTAGAACAAGATATTATTATTGCTTACGTTATATCCATAGCTTTATTTCGAAGAAATGAATATTGCTTGCATGTTTATGGTTCGATTTTTTCTCTCCTTTTCGTAGGAATGAATCGGGAGAACTTGAATGTTTGGTTGTGATTGGGACCACCCACACCATTCTTAGGAATAGGCTTCTATTCACGGAATTAATTGCATGTCAAACCTCGGTAACCACGATGACTGGGTCCTCCCAACTCATCCAAGGGCGAGGCAATGCCCGATTTTTATTGCCTAACGGCACTCTTATCCGAGTTACCGATGCTCTATACGCACCTAGGGCCCCTCGAACCTTACTAAGTTTTAAAGATATACGTAGCAATGGTTTCCACGTCGAAACCCACTGTGAGAATGGAATCGAGTTCCTTTATATTACATCTAATGAATGTGGACGTAAACGTATATTAGAAAAACTTAAGAGTCAAAATAGTGGACTGTACACCACAACCATTAGGGTATTCGAATCCTATGCTGTCACCATAAATGAAATTTGGGACAAAGACTCATATAGGCTTTGGCACGATAGACTAGGTCATCCTGGTCGAGATATGATGATCCGTATCCTAAAGAACTCGCACGGACATCCTTTCTTTCGAGCGAAAAAGGGGCAACAACTCAACACGAAGAACAGTATTGATGTTAATCTTGCTATGTCATCTAAAGAAATAGAGACATATACCCCTTCTAAGCAATTGACTATGTCAAAAGCACATCGCTCATTCTGCAAAGCCTGCTCTTTAGCTAAAGTAGGAGCGAGACCTTCCTACAATAAAGATACTAAAGCGAACATCCCATTCTTACAACGTATAAAAGGAGATATTTGTGGACCCATCCACCCAGAATGCGGACCATTTAAGTACTTTATGGTATTGGTGGATGCTTCGACACGCTGGTCACATGTCGCACTCCTTTCCACTCGAAATGCTGCATTTGCAAAACTCCTAGCTCAGATCATTCGTCTAAGGACTCACCATCCTGATCACCCTATCAAGTCTATTCGACTCGATAATGCAGGAGAATTTACATCTAAAGTATTTGATGACTACTGCATGTCAATCGGAATCGATGTAGAGCATCCCGTTCCCCATGTGCATACACAAAATGGTCTCGCAGAGGCAACCATTAAAAGAATCCAAATGGTTGCACGAGCATTGGTTTTGCGCACCAATCTGCCCATCTCTGCTTGGGGATATGCAGTCCTACACGCAGCCGTACTTATTCGTTTCAGACCCACCGTTGGCCAACCATTTTCTGCGTACCAGTTGGTAACTGGATATGAACCGGATGTTTCACACCTACGCATATTTGGTTGTGCAACATATGTGCCGATTGCGCCCCCACAACGCAATAAAATGGGTCCTCAGAGACGTTTAGGTATTTACGTTGGATACGAATCCCCAACAATTATCCGCTACTTAGAACCCTTGACAGGTGATCTCTTTACCGCACGTTTTGCGGATTGTCACTTCAATGAGTCAGAATTCCCGTCGTTAGGGGGAGAGGAGAAAAAGAAGTTTCTCAAGGAGCAGCGGGAATTGTCCTGCACGTCCGAGTCTGTCTCATTATGATCCCCGTACCTCACTATGTGATCGTGAAGTACAACGAATCCTCGATCTTGAGCGTGCATTCGATGCCCGATGCGTTCTTGATATCGCCAAAGTGACAAGATCACACATTCCAGTGCAAATGTGCCTGCAAGGTTAGAAGTCCCGAATAAAGGGCACATCACCAACGCGTCTGAGTGATGCGATCGCACCCGGTGGAAATGCGATCGAGGCCGTGGCTCCCAAAAGGAAAAGGGGAGGCCACCCGGTTCGAGACACCCGCCCAAGGAAGAAAAGGGCGGTGAGGCACAAACCAACCCATTAATCATCAATACTGGGAATCCTTCCCACGAGATCATCTCGACTATAGCTATGTCCACGAATCATTAATGGGGACGCCTGAGATCGATTGAGATTAGAAAACAAAGAGATCTCGATCAATTATGAAAGTGCGTCGATTTGATGGAACGATCGACCACTCATATTGATGATGTGTTTGCATACACAGTTGCTCAAGAAATCATAGAGCACGATGATGTCGAACCACGCTCTGTTGAAGAATGTCAACAAAGAGCCGATTGGCCTAAATGGAAAGAAGCTATCCAGAAGAGCTTGACTCTCGACAAAACGCAAGGTACTTGGCCCAGTAGTGCTAACTCCGCCAAGTGTAAAGCCTGTTGGACACAAATGGGTTCTTGTCGAAAGCGTAATGAGAATCACGAAGTCCCGAGGTACAAGGCTCGCCTTGTTGCACAAGGTTTCTCACAACGCCCGGTATAGATTACGAGGAAACGTACTCCCGTAATGGACGTTATTACGTTCCGCTATCTAATCGCTAGTTATTTAGAAGGATTGGAAATGCAACTAATGGATGTGGTCACCGCGTATCTCTATGGGGATCTAGATACGGAGATTTACATGAAAGTGCCGACGGCATTTCATTGCACAAATCAAGTAACTCCAGGACCACGGAGTGCGTATTGATTCGTTTGAAAGCGCTCACTTTACGGCTTGAAACAATCGGAAGGATGTGGTATAACCGTCGAGTGAATACTTGATTGGAAAGGGATACAAGAACGATGAAGCTGTGTCCTTGCGTCTTTATAAAGAAAACAAGTTCGGATTTGCAATCATCGCGATGTATGTCGGCGATATGAATATAATCGACACTCTTGATGAAATAAGAGAAACCACGGATACTTGAAAACCGAGTTTGAGATGAAAGATCTTGGGAAGACTCGTTTGTCTTGGTATTCGGATAGAACATAGAGTCTGTGGAATTCTCATCCACCGATGCTTATGTCCGAGAAGATGCTTAGACGCTTTAACATGGACAAAGCACACCGGTTAGCACTCCCATGATCGGTCGTAGCTTGGATGCGAAGAAAGATCCATTTCGTCAAAGGAAAATGACGAAGAGCTTTTGGGAGCTGAAATTCCCTACTTAAGTGCAATAGGCGCTCTATTGTACTTAGCTCAATGTCTGTGACCGGACATCGCCTTCTCGATAAACTTACTAGCTCGATTTAGTTCAAGACCGACGCAACGTCATTGGAATGGTATCAAGAATATATTCCGATACCTAAAAGGAACCATTGACTTGGGACTATTCTTTCCCTACAAGCGTGCAAAGGAAGCCGCCTTCCGTAAAGACAAATGCTAAAGTAAATGCTAATGCCATAGAACCTACCCGACGAACGTATTGGTAGGATTTGCGATGCAGGTATCTCTCCGACCCACACAAAGGTCGTTCCCAAGCGGCTATGTATTTGCTATTGGGAACACCGCTATATCTGGAGATCCACAAAGCAAACCCTTGTAGCTACCTCATCTAATCACGCTGAAATTATCGCTTTGCATGAGGCGATGCGTGAGTGTATTTGGTTAAGAGCTATCATTACACATATCCGAGGTAACATGGACTAAGTAATGTCACCGAGCACCCACATGCATATATGAAGATAATGCAGCTTGCATCGAACAGATGAAGCTTGGGTATATCAAGGGGGATAACACAAAACACATATCTCCGAAATTCTTCTATAATCAGCAACAACAGGCTCTCCTCAATATTCAAGTAAAGCAAGTCAGATCTGAGGAGAATGTGGCTGATTTGTTCACCAAATCTCTGCCTAAGGCCGTGTTTGAAAAACATGTGAGAAGTATCGGAATGCGGAGAATTTCCGAACTCCCAAAATCGATGTAAAGGTAGAGGGAGAAGGGTGAGTCATAAAGAAACTTACTCACCGACGTTGTACTCTTTTCTTTGACCAAGATTTATTTTCTCCCACTGGGTTTTGTTACTTGGCAAAGTTTTTAATGAGGCAAACGACACATGCACAAGTTTTTCAAAGTATCCTTGATTGATGTACAAATCAGGGGGAGATGTAGACTTGAGGGGGAGTCTTACATCCACAACGTACGTTATACTCTTTTCCTTCCAAGGAACATTTTTCCCACAGGGTTTTTATCACTTGGAAAGGTTTTTAACGAGGTAACAAGATGTACGATTTTAGGGATCGATGGAATGGTCACCTTAGTAGCGCTATGATCAAATGTAACGATCATATGAGAGGATAGATTCAAAGGACGAAGTCTAAACTCGATGTGTCTAGATGCTGTACTCTTTTCCCTACGATCAAGACATTTTTCCCACTGGGTTTTTGCTTGACGAGGTTTTAACGAGGCAACATGACATGCGCTTGTAGACTAGGCACAAGGGGGAGTGTTAAAGGAATAATACCCATTGTGTGCCTAAGTCTGTTAGTTTATGGGCTTTCCTAGATAGGATTTGGCTGAGGCCTGTTTGTATGTACTTCACCCTATTTAAGGGATCCCATTGATGGAATAATACAACACTTTTGCCCTACTTTCTCGTCTTGTGTTATTTTCCCTTCAACAGTAACATCCTAGTTTTATTTATAATTAAATCTTGAAAACATCTATGTATTTTAAATATTTATAATAACTTTTATTATCTTTAAAATTTTTTTAAAAATAATAAGGTGCGAAAGCTATATAATAATATAATATCACATAAATATCATTTAGAAGAAGAACTATATTTTTTTGAGATAAACAAAAATTCAAGGTAAACTTTAGTGATTAAATAAATGTAAGGAATTAATGAAAACTCCAATTTAAAATGCAACCAAAATATTAAGTACAGAAATTATACTACATCTAATTACGTAAAATTATACCAAACATTCATCATTTATAGAAAATAAGGCAATTGTTAACGTTCGCAAAATATTCAAATTATAAATTGAAAGATTCTTCGTAAATTAAAATATAATTGATAATATTAAGATTGATGTTTATATTGATACCATCTTCCACCAGTACCACGTCCGCTTCATTAACCTGAAAACATTTTATAAAAATTCGGGGTAAGCTTGAGCTTAGTGAGGTTATACATGTCACATATGAATATATCACGAATATTTGAACACATAAATATTTCTGTTTTGTTTTTACGTGTATTTCTACACGGAGTACTCGAAGCCCGGAGGCGATCTGAGCCCGAAGGCTAACTGAGCCCGAAGGCTAAATGTTATGTGTACTGGAAGTACAATTTTTCTGTTCTGTCTGTATGACATGATAAATCGCATCATAATTTTTAATATATGCCAAATAACATGTAATATACATACGAGACATGTAATTTTGTAGAAAATAAGTGAAAATAAAACTCCACCCCAAATGCAGCGCTTGACTAAGTATGGATGCTCGACTCGTGAAATCTTAGGCCCGAAAGTTCTCGTCGTTATCTACAATAAAATAATTTTAATATTATTATTAAAGTATGAAAATATATAATAACATAATCTAAATTAAAATATTTCAATTTGATTTAAAAAATATGTAACTTGAGATGTTTAGAAATTAAATAGGGATAAAATCAAGAGATCAAAGAGTTCAGGAGTTAAATTGAAATTTGGATGAAAGTTGTTGGATATAAAATTCAACACTAGGTCAGATTTCTTATCCTCACACGCCGCCTCCTTTTTTCTTCTGCTCTGCCCCGTTTCTCCCCTCTCATCCGTTCGGTCTTCTTCTTTTTTTTTTCATCCCTCTGTCTCCACTTATCTCTACATCTCTGCTAAAAACACACACACACAGACACTTGCACGCACACAATACACACACACACGCACTCGGCTTCTGCAGCGAGCAGTCAGACCCGCAGAAAACATAAGGGCTTCGGCCCCCGTCATCCGGCCCGCGGCGATGGTGGTGGTCGCGAGTGGAGCGACGAAGAGGCGGGTGGTGGCTGGATTTTTCTGGGCTGGAGATGGGTTCCCGTCTATTCGGATTTCAAGCCTCGACTCGAATCTGGAGCACGGCCGATCCGACGTGTTTTATTAATTTTTTATAATAAAAATATGTCTAAATATGTAATATAGAACAGAAAATAGAAGGAATGAAAAACAACCAAGAAAGAATATGATTTTACTTACTTCTTGCTCGAATAATTGATTTGCAGAAGAGAGTTGTGTGTTATATATTGTCAGTAGAAGAATTACAAAAGGCACAAATTAATTATGTCTTAATTTGTTTAATAATTGGGTTATGAATGTTGTGAATTCATTTTCCTTTACCCTTCGTTTGGTTGGAGGGGAATGGAGGTGGGGTTTTTTTTTAAAATTGATTTTGTTTGGTACAAATTTTAGGATGGGAGGAGAGGGAAACAGAGAGGCGCAAAATCCCTCTAACCTCAATTTTCTGTTCCCTCCGAAAGTGAGGGAATTATGAGGGAAAATAAATTTCGGACAAAAATAACCATGCGGTTCCCACCGCAACTCCTACCATCACCGGGCGCCGGCACCGACGCACACAGAGGCCGTTGTCGCTCAAGTCCGCCGTTTTTCAGGTTAATTTTTTTTTTCAGGTTATTAATGAATTCAGCTTTACCGTGTTACTATTAATCATTCTTATGAATTCACTTTTAATTTTATTATTTATTATTTGATCGATTTTGATTTTTTTTTTTAATTTTATTTTTATGAATTTAGTTTTTATGAATTTCGAATCGAGGTTATCTGGTCTATGATTTTATTGTTGGTGATGATTGCTGAGGATGATGATCTTATTGTGTTTGTGAACTTCATGATCTTTATTACCTATCTAAATTGATGAGGATGATGATGTCTGTGAACTTCATGATCTAAATTGTTGTGCTTCATTACATTATTTAAGATTGTGGTAGTCGAATAATAAACTATTGGTTGCATATTGGTGGCATATTGATTTTCTGAATTATTTATTGTAGACTTATAAAAATATTTTACTATATTAGATGGATGTTGAAGATTCGAATCTAACTATATGGTACGATTTGCGTCGAAGAAGTGTCGTAGCTCAATTCATATGCAATGTTGTTTATTACCTTGTACTACAGAGGTCTCGTAAGAGAAAAATTAGTTACAGTATGAGTTCCAAGAGAGAAAGAGTGCGAGAAGAAATAATGGGTACAATCAGTAGTAGTGAAACCAGTAGAAATATATTAAGTATGGGTCCTCAAGCCTTTTTAACGTTGTGTGGTATGTTAGAATTATACAGAATAATTGTTGATGAAGAAAGATGTTATACTGTGCTGTTAAATTCAAGTAAATATATAAAGGGTATAAAAGTAATTTTTATTATAAAATCTCTTCCCTCCCCCATGAACCAAATAAAAATAAGTTATTTTTCCCTTCCCCAGTGTTGCTAAACGCGCGCATAAGCACGAAGCGATGCGGTGCGCAGGTTCCGGGAGTCGCATCAGGCATGTGACGCGGTTTTGAAAAGGCGCGCGCTTCTGCGTGCTTAAGCGCAGTGCGCAAACGCGAGTATAAAGAGCCCTTTTTATTAAAAAATGTTTATAATTTTGAATGGCAAAAAAAAAACCTGGGTCTTCAGCGATGCCTGGGTCTTATAAAACCCTAAATACAATCCTTAAACAGCCGCGCCATCCTTAAACAGTCGCGCCTCTTCCTTAAACAAATCTGGACAGTTTCATCCCGAGCGATATCATCTCCTCTCTTCAAGAATCTGGGCGGTTTCATCTTCTCTTCAAGGTATTCTCTTCTTTTTCTTAAGTTGACAGAGTATATATATAGTGTGTATATATAACATACATAATATAAATATGTATATATATGCCAGAATCTGGACTGTTTCTCTTCTTTTTTTTGACCAAATTCTCTTTTTTTTTTTTAAGTTGACAGAGTATATATATATAATATATATATATATATAACATACTGTATATAGTATATAGTATATACTATGTCTATATAACTGTATCTAGTGATTATACATTGATTTTTTTTCTTTTTCAGATGGGTGATAATAAAGACGTGGCATGGAAATATGCAAGGGCACTGTTAGAGGGTAGCTCGGTTCGACTTTGTTGTAATTTCTGTGGAAAAGTTACAACTGGAGGAGTATTTAAAATGAAAGAACATCTTGTTGGGGGCAAGAGGAATGCTACAAGCTGTAAAAAAGTAACTGGAGAAGTCAGGAAAGAAGTTGCAGATTTTATGGAAGCAAAAAAAAAAAAAAAAAAAAGAGGTTGTTGATTTAAATAATATCGAATAGGAAGATTATGATGATGATGATGATGAAGTGTTAATGCAGTCTTAAGCCACCAAAGATAATTCCGTATGCGGCAGCACGAATTATTCTCTACGCAAGCCACCAATGATGAAGGGTCCCATGAATATCTTCTTGACTCCAGACCCAGAAATTGTAGTGAGAAAGAGGAAGGGAAAGCAGCAAAAAATTGTTAAGAACGATGGGGCGAGAAAAGAGTTAAGGAGAAGAGCTTGCAAAGCATTTGCAAGATGGATGTACGATGCTGGAATCCCCTTTAATGTTGTCAATTATCCAAGTTTCAACGTTTATGTGGAAGCTCAAGGACAATGCGGACCGGGAATGAAACCTCCTAGCTATCACGAATTTAGAGTTCCACTGTTAAAAGAAGAAGTTGCAGATGCAAATCAATTAATGAAAGCTCATGAAGCAGAGTGGGTTACTTACGGCTGTTTACTGATGTGTGATGGTTGGGAAGATAGAAAACACAGATGTCTTATAAATTTTTTAGTCAACACTCCGAGAGGCGGCTTTTTCCTTGAATCAGTTTATGCATCTGGTGTTGCTAAAATGGGAGATATGTTATTTGAACTTATATCTAAGTATGTCGGTCGAAGTTTTTTCTTTTTTCCAAAACGAAAAATTCCTTTTATTGGGGCCACCTTTAAAAATACTTTATCTCCAACGTCAAAATATAACTCCTTTCTACGCTTATCAACATATGACTTATGTCGGTCCTGAGCAATTTTAATTCTCTCTCGGATCATCTTAATTTTTTTGACTGTTTCCTCAACTAACTCAGGTCCCAATGCTTTTCTTTCTCCAACTTCATCCCAATACAATGGAGATCTGCATTTTCTTCAATATAGAGCTTCGTATGGTGCCATCCCAATTGTGGCTTGATAACTATTATTGTAGGCAAATTCAACCAAAGGTAGCAGTGATTCCCAATCACCATTTGCATCCACTATGCATGCTCTCAGCATATCTTCAAGGACTTGATTCGTTCGCTCTGTTTGACCATCTGTTTGAGTATGGTAAGCAGTGCTGAAATTTAACCTTGTTCCCATAGCTTCATGTAAACTTTTCCAAAACCTTGAAGTGAAACGAGGGTCTCTATCTGACACTATTGATACCGAAACTCCATGTAATCTCACTATCTCATTGATATACATTTTTTCATACTGGTTCATCTTAAACGTCATCTTGACTGCATAAAATGAGCAGATTTTGTCATTCTGTCGACAATCACCCAAACTGCAGTATTTCCTTTAACAGTTATGGGTAGACCAACTACGAAATCCATGGCTATATGTTCCCACTTCCATTCTGGAATTTCAAGTGGTTTGAGTAATCCTGATGGTCGTTGATGTTCGCCCTTGACTTGTTGGCAAGTCAAACAACTCTCCACAAATTTCCCTATATCATTTTTCATTCCTTTCCACCAAAACATTTTCTTAAGATCTTGGTACATTTTCGTACTGCCTGGGTGGGCAGTATATGGCGTATTGTGAGCTTCGATTAAAATTTCCTATATCATACTCTCATCGCTGGGTACACAAATTCTCCCTTCGTACATCAAGATACCATCACTTTGTTGGAATATTTATTCCACACATTATTTAATTTGTGTTTTGATGATTAAAGTTGCTAAACTACAAAACAACATCGAGGCGAAGCAAAACGGCGAAGCAGACGAAGACGCAAAAATTGCAATCTGGACTGCATTAGCGCACGCTAAGGGACATATGTTAGCGCACGCTAACGAGGAGTCAGCTGCATTCCAGCCTAGTATCGAAGTAAGCTGCAGTGAAGTCGTGGATGGATAGCGCACGCTACACTCTATTATTAGCGCACGCTACCCTCTATTATTAGCGCACGCTACAAAGGATGATTAGCGCACGCTAAGATGTTTGAATCTAGTCAATCCGAACGTTGGGAAAAGCAGGTCAAAGTCAGCATATCAAACGGTCACTTTGACAATCCATGCAACGGATATATTGGATTAGCGCACGCTACAAAGGAAGTGGTAGCGCACGCTAATCGTAAGGCGAGCTACCGGTGAAATATAAACTGATTATCTCACCCTACATGACAGCCTTTACGTACGCCAGACCAAAAATGATCTATAGCGCACGCTAAGAAGGAAGGCTAGAGCACGCTAGCTAGTCAACCGGCGAGAACGGCTAGTAAGGAGGAAGAAGGCTATAAATACCAAGGAGTTGGTATTATTCCACAACAACATTGAGCAAAGCATACATACGTGTTATATCATTGTAAACATTATAGTTGTTGTTCTTGAGCTTAATTAAGAGTGATTGAGTGTTATACACAAGATCATACACGAGCGATAAAAAGAAAAGATACGATTTGATTCGGTGTTATTAGGATCAAGGATCCGGCATTGTTAGAATCACAATCGCTATCTCAGTGAGGTTTATCTAGTACCCATAGAAAGCTAGAGTGGTTGATTCCTTATCCAATAGAAAAGGAAAAACGGTTTTACTCGGACCGATAGAAGACGAGCTTGTAGCAGTAATCCCTCGACCGATAGAAGAGAGGCGTAGAGGTTTTGATCTTAAGCCTAAGGAAAAGATACATCGAGAGAGGACGTAGGCTTCGTTAATAGCCGAACCTCTATAAATCCTCGTGTCCTTTATTTCCCGCAATTTATTTTCGCTTCCGCATAAAACGGCGCAAATATCCGATTTGGTACCCAACAATTGGTATCGGAGCGGTACTCCAATACGCGGCTTAACATCCGAGGAGAAAAGATCCAATGGCGTTTCAAATGGCTCCGTCGAAGGCCTTGCTCTCACCGACCACCATTTTTGATGGCTCAAACTTCATGACGTGGAAGAAGAAGATGTCTATATTCATCCGAGCATATGACATCGAGCTTTGGAAGGTGATTTGTCTTGGTCCGAAAATTGACAAATTCCAACGATGCGCTCAAAACCTTCAAGAATATGACGATTCCGATTGGAAAAGCGACCATTATAATTGCAAAGCGACGCAATTATTATCGTGCTTTAAATCCGAAGAACACAACCGGATATCATCGTGTGATAGTGCCAAAGAAATCTGGAAAATGCTTGAGGTAACACACGAAGGTCGTCTCAAGTCAAGGAGACGAAGATAAACATGCTCCTTCACGATTATGAATTATTTCAAATGAAGGGCAGCGAATCCATATCGATTATGCTTGACCGATTTTCGGTTATCACAAATGGATTAGCATGTTACGGAAAACCACTATCGAGTAGTGAGAAAGTAAAGAAAATTCTCCGATCACTACCTCGAGAATGGGACGGTGATTACGGCAATAATGGAATCAAAGATTTAAATACTCTCGATTTTAGTGCTCTCGTTGGTTCTCTTATCAACTACGAGATTGTTCTAAAATCTCGGAATGCCAAACCAAAACCGAAGGAGAGGTCGATAGCCTTCAAGGCTAAAATGTCGAAGAAGAAAGAAGAAACCCGGTGGACGAAAGTGACGAAGAAATGGCATATTATGCCAAAAATATTAATAAGTTCCAACACTTATTAAACCGGAGAAAGAAGGACATTCAAGCGGGCGAACCTAAGAAATTCGACAACACTTGTCGATTATGTGGTAAACTGTGCCACTTTGCTAAGAAGCTGTCGAGTAAAGCAAAGGAGGTTCTAATCGCAACATGGAGCGGCGAAGATCCCGATGAAGATTTTCTTGAACAAAATAATCTCGCTCATGGCGGAGTTCATTCGGCGATAAGCGGCGTCGAAAGCCAAGTAAGTAATTCCTACGACGAACTTTTTGAAGCATTCGAATTATTACATACGGACTATCAAAATGCTTTAAATGAAATTAAATCCCTCAAGTCTAAATATAAAACTTTGGAAATTGAAAATTCCAAAATACTTGAAAAAGGGAAATTTGTCGAAATTGATCATTCGAAATGCCTTGAAAATGAAAATATTTTGAAAACTGATCTTTTAAAAGTTCAAGATGAACTAAAAATTTTGACAAATAAATTCTCGTGCGGCAACGATAAATTTGAACAAATGTTATGTGTTCAAAAATATACTTTAAATAAAGAGGGGTTAGGATTCAAATCACGTTCGAAAAACGAATCCGTCAATTTCAATATACCCCATTGCGAAAAGTGTTTAAAAATTGGGCATCATATTTCTAATTGCAAAAGCCCAAGACGGACGATAAAAATTAAAAAGATTTGGGTTCCTAAAGGAACAAACGTTTCAAACATCGTCTATGTTTCAAAAGAAAAACCAACTATCGGTTGGATCCCCAAAAATAAACTTTGACAAATGATATTTTACAAAGGGGGAGAAGGAAATAATATTTTTAGGGGGAGTTTATACCCTTATTAATGCATAAATTGGTATCATGCATATTTATTTCATTTGGTATTCTTTATATTTTTTTTACTTTTTGATGAAGACAAAAAGGGGGAGAAAGATATGAATGGAGATGAAGAGGAGATAAAAATGAGAAAAATCGAAGAAATCGAAAAGAAAAAGAAAGCATACAAATAGGGGGAGTTGAAAAAATTGAAAAAACGAAAAACGACGGAGTTGAAAAATGAAGAAGTCGAAAAAGAAGAAAAAGAAAAGAAATGGAGAAACTAACGAAACGATCAAAGCCGAAAACTTTGATTCGTATAAATATACAGATATTATTTTTTACAGATTATCCAATTCAAGGGTTGTTTTGTAATCATCAAAAAGGGGGAGATTGTTGGAATATTTATTCCACACATTATTTAATTTGTATTTTGATGATTAAAGTTGCTAAACTACAAAACAACATCGAGGCGAAGCAAAGCGGCGAAGGCATTTAAGACGCAAAAGTTGCAACTGGATCGCATTAGCGCACGCTAAGGGACATATGTTAGCGCACGCTAACGAGGAGTCACCGCATTCCACCTAGTATCGAAGTAAGCCGCAGTGAAGTCGCCAGATGGATAGCGCACGCTACACTCTATTATTAGCGCACGCTACCCTCTATTATTAGCGCACGCTACAAAGGATGATTAGCGCACGCTAAGATGTTTGAATCTAGTCAATCCGAACGTTGGGAAAAGCAGGTCAAAGTCAGCATATCAAACGGTCACTTTGACAATCCATGCAACGGATATATTGGATTAGCGCACGCTACAAAGGAAGTGGTAGCGCACGCTAATCGTTAAGGCGATAGCTACCGGATCAAATATAAAGTGATTAACGCACGCTACATGAAAGCCTTTACGTACGCTAGAGCAAAAATGTGCGATAGCGCACGCTAAGAAGGAAGGCTAGCGCACGCTAGCTAGTCAACTCGCAGCAACGGCTAGTAAGGAGGAAGAAGGCTATAAATACCAAGGAGTTGGTATTATTCCACAACAACATTGAGCAAAGCATACATACGTGTTATATCATTGTAAACATTATAGTTGTTGTTCTTGAGCTTAATTAAGAGTGATTGAGTGTTATACACAAGATCATACACGAGCGATAAAAAGAAAAGATACGATTTGATTCGGTGTTATTAGGATCAAGGATCCGGCATTGTTAGAATCACAATCGCTATCTCAGTGAGGTTTATCTAGTACCCATAGAAAGCTAGAGTGGTTGATTCCTTATCTAATAGAAAAGGAAAAACGGTTTTACTCGGACCGATAGAAGACGAGCTTGTAACGGTAATCCCTCGACCGATAGAAGAGAGGCGTAGAGGTTTTGATCTTAAGCCTAAGGAAAAAGATACATCGAGAGAGGACGTAGGCTTCGTTAATAGCCGAACCTCTATAAATCCTCGTGTCCTTTATTTCCCGCAATTTATTTTCGCTTCCGCATAAAACGGCGCAAATATCCGATTTGGTACCCAACACACTTTCTATTCCAAAATCCTTATTGTCTGCATATATGGCCAACTATTTCATTCTATTTAGTACCTCATCTTGGGATTGAGCTCTCTTAATTCTTACCCATAAGGTTGGTTGAACCACAAGAGCTGATAAAATTAATTTTGTTCCCTTTGTTCTAACAACTTCAATATTCATTTTCGAAAAATCTTGAATGAGTTGCTCTTGAGTAGTGAGCATATTGCACAATTCACCTCTCGTCTTGCGACTTAAGGCATCTGCAACTACGTTGGCCTTGCCTGGATGATATTGGATCGTGCAATCATATTCTTTCACCAACTAAAGCCACCTTCTTTGCCTCATGTTAGCTCCTTCTGAGTAAACAAATACTTCAAACTTTTATGATCGGTAAAAATTTCACACCTTCCTCCGTACAAATAATGCCTCCAAATCTTTAGCGCATGAACTACAGCGGCTAATTCTAGATCTTGAGTAGGGTAGTTTAACTCATGTTGTTTAAGCTGTCTGGAGGCGTATGTAACCACCTTGCCATGCTGCATCAGAACACAGCCAAGACCTTGCTTCGACGCATCATTGTATATTACAAAATCCTTGGTAGGGTCTGGAATCGTTAACACAGGTGCTGTCGTCAACCTTTTCTTTAATTCTTGGAAACTCGCTTCACACTTATCATTCCATAAGAATTTCTCCCCTTTTCGAGTCAACTTCGTCATAGGTGCTACTATCTTTGAGAAGCCCTCGATAAATCTCTTGTAGTAACCAGCTAAACCTAGGAAACTTCGAACTTCATTCACATTCTTAGGTGCTTCCCAATTGTTTATTGCTTCAACCTTGACTGGATCGGCTTCAATCCCCTGATCGGTCACCACATGACCGAGAAATACTACTCGATCAATCCAAAACTTACATTTCTTAAACTTCGCATATAATTTCTCATTGCGAAGAGTCTTTAATACTATTCTTAAATGTTCCTCATGTTGTTTCTCATCTTTAGAATACACCAAGATATCATTAATGAATATAATAACAAATTTATCCAAATATTGGTGAAATACTCGATTCATCAAATCCATCAATACGGCTGGGGCATTACTTAGTTCAAAGGGCATTACTACAAATTCGTAGTGCCCATATCTTATCCGAAAGGCCGTCTTAGAAATATCATCCTCCTTTATTTTCAGTTGATGATATCCCGATCTCAGGTCAATCTTAGAGAAAATTCCTGCTCCTCTAAGTTGGTCAAATAAATCTTAGATCCTTGGCAACGGGTATTTATTTTTAATTGTGAGTTGATTTAACTCACGATAGTCGATACACATCCTTAATGTACCGTCTTTCTTCTTGACGAAAAGAACCGGTGCGCCCCATGGGGAAACACTTGACGAATAAAATGCAAGTCCAGCAACTCTTGCAATTGAACCTTCAATTCCTGCAATTCTTTTGGCTTCATCTTATAAGGAGCCTTTGATACCGGTGTTGCTCCAGGTATCAAGTCAATTGTGAACTCTACTTGTCTATCAGGTGGAATTCATGGCAAATCTTCAGGGAACACATCTGGAAATTCCTTCACAATTGATACATCTGAGACTGACAATTCTTGTCTTTCTGTACCAATTATGTTCACTAGGTATCCTTGACATTTGCCTCTTTTAAGCCATTTAATTGCTTTCATGGCTGATATAAACCTATGTGAGGTACAAGTCTTTGCTCCAAAAAATGTAGTCTTCTTATCCCCAGGCAAGACTAGAGTTATTTCTCTCTCATAACATTTAATAATAGCTCGGTACTTTTCAACCAATCCATCCCTAAGAATATGTCGAAGTCTTTTATATTAATCACGTATAAATCCGCATCCAAGTTATTATCATTCATGTCTATAGGTGTATTTCTAACCATAGAATCAGTACATATTATTTTACCAGATGGTACGCTAACCTCTAATGGTTCTTTTACTCTAATGTCCTTACTTCCAGTTAGAGCATGGAACTTCTTAGACATGAATGAATCGGTAGCGCCAGTATCAAAAAGTAATAATGTAGGTATATTAAATACTGTCAACATAACTATCATTGTATCTGGGTTTCTTTCAGTATCTTTCAGGCTCATGGCAAACACTCGTGCCCTACCTACGGAAGTCTGACCTTCTTTTCCGACTGGGCAATCATAAGATGTATGCCCTGATTGCTTGCATCGATAGCATTTTCCCTGACCTGCCAGGCATACTACTCCATGGCTCTTTCCACAATTTGTACATGGAGGTTTCTCGACCTTGACGTTGGGCTTCGCCTTTCCTTCAATTCTGCCTTGTTTATTCTGACCTTGAGTGGCATTATGATTTCCAGTCTTACCTTGGCTAGGGCGCTGCCAATTCCTCTTTCCCGAGCTCTCAACCTGTTTACGGTCCATATCCTGACTCGAAGAAATCTCTTGAGCCCTCTTGATAGTTTATGCATAAGATAGATCACCGTGGCTCTTGAGAATATGCCTTATTCCTGGTCGGAGACCATCCAGGAACTTGCGAGATTTTTCCAAGCAGTGGACACAAACCCTGTCACAAATTGGCTCATGTCGGTAAATTTCCGATCGTACCCGGTCACAGACATTCCTTCTTGCTTGAGATCCCAAAATTCACGCTGTTTTTGTACACGATAATGTCTTGGGTAATACTGTTCTCTGATTATAACCTTGAACTCGTTCCAAGTTAGGGATGCACGCTCCTCTTCTAGTCGAGTCCTCCAGTAGCTCTCATACTAGCAGTCAGCTCCTTCCGTAAGCTGATATTCAGCACAGATTACTCGTTGTGCGTCCATACATCCGATCAGCCTAAAAGTCCGTTTTAATGATCGAATCCGTTCTTCCGCAAAAGTAGGTTCTTCCTTTCCAGTAAATGTTGGGGGTCCGAAGCGACGGAATTGCTCCACCACCTGGTACTGGTTTCCAGCAGGTACTTCAGTATTGTTTTCTTGTTCTCTACGCCCTCCATTCATAGCACTTTTGTTTCCTCCTCTCCCAGTGTGTGGTCGCCTTGGAAACATTTTCCTAATGTTCAAAATTTCGATTACTGGTAAGATTCTACGTCTAGATATTATTGCAAAATTTTTATGAATATAGGCCATACTCGTGACTGGAAAGAAAATAAATACATATGAAATATAATCCCACTATTATTTGTATGATTGTTTTAAATGGAAAATAAAAGTACAATATTGTACTCATAATTAAGATTGTTAAACACTCGGATGCCAAGTCCATACCAATTAAATACTAAATAGTCGCATTTTATTCTCCAATATATATTATAACTTAGTTCGAATTCATGTTGTAGATGCCGAAGCCACACTAGCATCTTCGCTAGGATCTTCTTCATCTTCATCACTGTCGGAAACATCGTCCAGACCACATCATTCACGGAGCCACATTCGATGTCGCTCGGCCGAGAAGTCCACAAAGTCGATTATTGGCGCATCTAAGGTCGAGGTAAAGTCCATCAAATTTAAGAGTAGCGTCCTCGCTCGGAGACTCCAAGCATGGGGAAGAATCTCCATAAGCTTTACAGCAACAAGGTAGTCGGAAACTCCACCCTGCCTAACACGTACAAACTTTCTCGCCATAGTGTTAATGTGATCGCCTACGTCGTGATGGTCTGGCCTTTGGTATTCTCGAAAAGTCTGAACCCTCGTGCTTCTCAATACCAACGAACATGAACTTGATTTCCTAGCGGTTAATCTCGTGCGAACCATCTATTCACACGGATCATTCTATAATGTATAAATGCATTGTCCAATATACAAATAATACCAAACCATAATATTAACTGAGAAATCAAGCATATCCACAATCTATGAAAATGAAAATAATTTAAGATATATGCATATCTGAATTTCTGAATTAAAATATGTACCTGTTGAAGCTGGCGCAGTACCGTGGAATGGTATTACTGAATAATATTTTCATATAGAAGGGTATGCAGAATCATAAACTGCTCTGATACAACAATGTAACATCCTAGTTTTATTTATAATTAAATCTTGAAAACATCTACGTATTTTAAATATTTATAATAACTTTTATTATCTTTAAAATTTTTCTAAAAATAATAAAGTCGGACGCTATACAATAATATAATATCACATAAATATCATTTAGAAGAAGAACTATATTTTTTTTTAGATAAACAAAAATTCAAGGTAAACTTTAGTGATTAAATAAATGTAAGGAATTAATGAAAACTTCAATTTAAAATGCAACCAAAATACTAAGTACATAAATTATACTACATCTAATTACGTAAAATTATACCAAACATTCATCATTTATAGAAAATAAGGCAATTGTTAACGTTCGCAAAATATTTAAATTACAAATTGAAAAATTATTCGTAAATTAAAATACAGTTAATAATATTAAGAATTGATGCTTATATTGATACCATCTTCCACCAGTACCACGCCCGCTTCATTAACCTTAAAACATTTTATAAAAAATCAGGGTAAGCTTGAGCTTAGTGATGTTATACATGTCACATATGAATATATCATGAATATTTGAACACATAAATATTTCTGTTCTGTTTTTACGTGTATTTCTACATGGAGTACTCGGAGCCCGGAGGCGATCTGAGCCTGAAGACTAATTGAGACCGAAGGCTAAATGTTCTGTGTACTGAAAGTACAATTTTTCTGTTATGTCTGTATAACATGATAAATCACATCATAATTTATAATATATGCCAAATAACATGTAATATAAATACGAGACATGTAATTTTGTAGAAAATAAGTGAAAATAAAACCCCACCACAAATGCAGCGCTTGACTAAGTATGGATGCTCTACTCGTGAAATCTTAGGCCCGAAAGTTCTCGTCGTTATCTACAATAAAATAATTTAATATTATTATTAAAGTATGAAAATATATAATAACACAATCTAGATTAAAATATTTCAATTTGATTTAAAAAATATGTAAATTGAGATGTTTAGCAATTTAATAGGGATAAAATCAAAAAATCAAAGAGTTCAGGGGTTAAATTGGATATAAAATCCAACACTAGGTCAGATTTCTTATCCTCACACGCCGCCTCCTTTTTTCTTTTGCTCTGCCCCACTTCTCCCCTCTCATCCGTTCGGTCTTCTTCTTTTTTTTTTTCATCCCTCTCTCTCCACCTCTCTCTACATCTCTGCTAAAAACACACACACAGACACTCGCACGCACACAATACACACACACGCACTCGGCTTCTGCAGCGAGCAGACCCGCAGAAAACATAAGGGCTTCGGCCCTGGTCATCCGGTCCGCGGCGATGATGGTGGTCTCGAGTGGAGCGACGAAGAGGCGGGTGGTGGCTGGATTTTTCTGGGCTGGAGATGGGTTCCCGTCTATTCGGATTTCAAGCATCGGCTCGAATCTGGAGCACAGCCGATCCGACGGGTTTTATTAATTTTTTTTATAATAAAAATGTGTCTGAATATGTAAAATAGAAAAGAAAATAGAAGGAATGAAAAACAACCAAGAAAGAATATGATTTTACTTACCTCTTGCAGGAATAGTTGATTTGCAGAAGAGAGTTGTGTGTTATATATTGCGAGGAGAAGAATTACAAAAGGCACAAATTAATTATGTCTTAATTTGGTTAATAATTGGGTTATGAATGTTGTGAATTCATTTTCCTTTAAGAATGAAAATTAATATTGAGAGGAACTGATCCGTTTCTGATCAGAAGAGAGAAGAGAAGGGAGGTGAAAAGATAAATGGGCTGCTGGGTTGGGCCAAATAAAGATATAATTAGGTTGAAATTTAATAAACCAGTTAATATTGGGTTGGACTAATAAATGGGTTCTTCAATTAAAATTAAATGTATAAAAAATTTAGTAATAACATTTATAATAATGTTAATAATAATATTAATAATATATTAATACTAATAATAATATTAATAATATGCGGATATTACATGTTACCTCTTGACTTTTTTTAAATGTGCATCCCGACCCTTCTATCGTCTTGTGCATAAGGGAGGTAATCTGCACCGTCTGAATAAAACACCTTCACATTTTGTTATAGAGAGATATGTGTATTTAATTTAGGGAAAGCAATGCTTTTCGTCCCTGTAATTTGTACGATTTTTGCTTTTAGTCCCTACGAAAATTAAAATGTTATTTTGATCCCTGTAATTTCTAAAACGTTCTTTTTTAGTCCCTGCCGTTAACCTCCGTTTATTTCTAAAGGAAAAACAATGCTTTTCGTCACTGTAATTTGCGTGATTTTTGCTTTTAGTCCCTACGAAAATTGAAATGTTATTTTAATCCCTGTAATTTCTAAAATGTTCTTTTTTAGTCCCTGTTATTAACCTCCGTTTATTTTTAATGACTTAGCAAACACAGAGGCCATCAGGTCACCAATTACTATAACAGCGTAATCAATTGTAAAAACCCCGTTGCAAACAAAAAACCACGTAATTAGTAAGCTTATTGCTTACTACCAGTAATACATGTATCAATTGAATGTGTTAATTTTTCAAAACTATGGTGACATAACTGGCTTTTGAGAATAATAGTATATGTCCAAATAGCATAATAGTGCAGTAACAAATTCATGAGTACAGTAACCCGAAAATTCATCTTTTGACAAATAGTAATACTTGGGTTGTTTTGTAGTTGCCATTATATTAGACTGTTTGGCATTTTTTGGGCTGATTTAAGTACTCTTGTGATGGCGGTGGTTTACCTTTTTAGTTAATACTACATGACCACAAAATTCAGTTTTTTTTTGTTACTGCACTGTTATGCTATATGGACATATTCTATTTGTCAAAAGTTGAATTTTTGGGTTACTGCACTCATGAATTTGTTACTGCACTATTGTACTATTTAGACATATACAATTAATGACAGGGACTAAAATAGAACGTTTTAGTAATTACAGGGATCAAAATAACATTTCAATTTTCGTATGGACTAAAAGTAAAAATCACGCAAATTACAGGGACGAAAAGCATTGTTTTTCCTTTAAAAATAAACGGAGGTTAACGACAGGGACTAAAAAAGAACGTTTTAAAAATTACATGGATCAAAATAACATTTTAATTTTCATAGAGACTAAAAGTAAAAATCGTACAAATTACAGGGACGAAAAATATTGTTTTCCCTTTAATTTATACATATGGGGTAATCTGCTATTTCTTAAACGTGATTAAACGTGTATTACATGATTATTTGCCAGTATTTTCTTCTTCTATAGCTCCTTATTCTTTGATAAAACCTTTTCCTTTTTTTTTCCACTTTCCCATGAAATAGGAGGATTCCTCTGTCCTGAGTATCTTTCAGAGGCTCGACCTTACCCCCAATCTAAAAATAAATTTTCCATTATGACATTTTCGCTTCGTGGTCTCCCACTTATATTACAAGCCCGCACTTACTTAACTCAGTTCTCCGATTAATGGTTTTATCGCGGGACCTTGTCTTAAGAGTTTCTACTTCATTATTGACTTTTTCTAGAGGGAATCTGCTGAATGTCAACAAATAATTGTCGCCTCTCCTTTTATTTTTCTGAAAATAAAAGACTTATTATTCATTGAAAAATAAAAAGAGAATTATACTACTCCGATTTTTTTTTCACGACTCTTCTCCATTGCAACTCCCTTTGTTCCGAATAATTGGCTTATTAAAAAACAAAGGGTAAAGTTAAATGAGTTCAAATCGTAATCTATACTATATAAAACTTATCACTCTTAATTTAATGTGGAAGGGGGATTTATGTCACTTATTTAAATATATAATATAAAAAAATCTAACAAAATATATAAAAAAGCTTATACTATATAAAACGTATCCCCCTTAATTTAATGTGGAAGGGGGATTTATGTCGCTTATTTAAATATATAATATAAAAGAATCTAACAAAATACATAAAAAAGATTTAAAAATTATAATTATACCTAACTTCAAAAGATGGGCGGGCCGTATTTGAAGGTTCTGTAAGACGAAACAACTGTCTTGTTGACGTATGATTTGGTCAACGTCACGTGTGCTGATCTGGACGAATGGATCGAAGCCACGTAGAAAATAACAAGAGGGTCGTATAAACAGAATAAAAAATATTGGACCATTAAATATTTATTAATGATCTTGATAAAGAGTAGAGTAGAAAATATTTTGGCGGTTAAATGCGATTAGTGCTTATTATTACAAGTCTTACCCTTTCTCTTTCTCTTTCTTTTTCTCTCTCTTTCTTCTCTCTCTATCTCTGTCTCTCGATATCGTATCTTTTTCTCCTCTTTTTCCAAAGTCCCTTTTTGTGCCTTCTGGCGTATATATAGGTGTTTCACCATTCATGAGAGGACAAGAGACGATTGGGATGAATATGCTGATGACATGTGTCGTGATGGAGGTGACTCCTTCGACACGTGTCGTCTTCTTAAGTGAGCTTTGTGTAGGGATATGACAACTCTCACTTATCGTCCTGTCTGCCTGTTCTTCGGGCTTTCGATATTTATCTGTTATGACCGACAATGAGGTCGGCCCTTCAGCCTTCTGCTACTCTGGTCGGCCTTATTCGTGATTATAGTGTTTTCATATAGGGTCTGCTCGGCCTTTCTGGTCCGGATTAAGGTCGGCTCTAAGGTCTCTGCCGGTCCGGCCCTTTGTGCGAACCGAAAGCGATCAAGTTTATGACCGGTCTGCTCAGGATCGGCTCGGCCGTTCGGACACCCGAGGCGCTTAGGTGGATGCCAAGGCGGATCGACTACCAACAAGGGCCCCCGAGTCCGTGGTCGTGCCGGGTTGGCCAGTCCGGAATCGTCTCGGATTGAGGTCGGTCCGATTTGGAGGTGGATAAGATCCTTTGAAGGGTCATATCTTCGAGAGTCGCATCGATTTGACTTGGGATCTCAAGAGTCACGGCGAGGGACGCGTGGCGGGATGTAATTTCGCGGTGTCTCACGCGTTCTTAATTCTTGCGATGATTATGAATCGCCGCTTTAGTAATTAATGCCCCTGTCTCCTCCTATAAATATAGAGTGTATTCTTCTTCATTGCTTCCTTCGCCATTTTCTTGAGAGAGAAATCTTTTTAAGCAATTTTTCTTCTTTTCGGGTTTCGAGACTTCCCATTAAGCTTGCTCTTCCTCCTCTTTTTCTTATTTTATGATGTCGGAGCGGAGGAATACGGCGGAGGAGGCGGTTGTGTCCCAGATCGTACGGAGTGGCGGATTTGTCGATAGGTGATGCTCCGTTGGCGGGCGACGAGACTGGAGGCGAGGTCGCAAGGTCGCCGGATTCGGGGGATGCAATTTCTGGAGATGCGGAGGTGGCGACGTCGTGGACGGCGAGTGGCGAGATCGGGGGTTGGGTTCGGCCTCGGCCGTCTCCTTTTGTCGAGGCGGAATGGGATTCGGCCTCGATATGCAGCATGGTTACTGATGGGCAGTTGGAGGCTTGGCGGGGGCGATTTAAAATACCCGCGGTGGTGCGGATGTTTGTTCCGAACCCAGAGGAGAGACCCCACACCCCTCCTGTTGGATGCACGGCGGTGTACTACCGCTCTCTGTTGTCTGGGCTAAGGTTCCCTCTGCCGTTGGTTCTTTCCCGGTGGTTGAGGCAGTGGGGCCTTTGCATCGCCCAAATTCATCCGAATTCTTGGGCCCGGATGGTGGGTCTTTTAATTCTTTTTAGTCAGCATGGGTGGCCCGAGCCCAGTTTCGAAGAGATTAACAGTCTCTTTTTATGGAGGTCGGTCGGCCGATCTGGTTCCGGCTGGTTTTATTTGACAGCCCGGCACGCGATGTATAAGGATTTGGTGGAGGTGCCGGAGACCATCCATAGCTGGAAAGACCAGTGGTTCTATGTGGGGGGACCGTGGCTGAGCTCGGTTGATGAGTGGGAACCTGGCGTGATGGACGCCGAGCTCCGGGTCCCCGAAGACTTTGTTGCCAAAATGAGTAAGTGTTGTGTTCTTCGCTGCTGTACCTTTTTTGTCTGACGCTCATAATTTGTTGTTTGTGCAGAACGTATTCCGCCTGAGAGACCTCCTCCTTGTTTGGCCGGGTTGAACAGCTCTTGGATCTTCCCGTTGATCGGAGGAAGTCATACCTTTTGATTACTGAGGACAATCTCTGGGCTGCGGGGCTTCGATCCACTAACCCGAACAGAATGTCTTCATCAGGTAGCCTCATTTTTTTTTTTTTTTTTTTTGATATTTCTTCTTCATCCAGGCCCCAAGGGTGGGCGCTCGAGGGGAGGGAAAGAGACGCTGCGTGGTGGCGAGGTCAAGCCGCAGAGGCCGCCGAGCGTAGGAGCGTGCGGGCAAACGGAAGAGAGTAGAGGCCGAGCCTGAGGATAACTTGACCAGGGCCGAGGGTTTCCCCCTTCCCGAAATCGTCGTGCCTGCTTTGAGCCCTGCCCGGACAGGCCGGGCAAAGGGTAAGGAGCCCCTAATTGATTTGGAGGGCCACTATCTCCCGATGAGCAAGGATCGGGAAGAGCCTTGTGCCCGGATGAAAGGGCGGAGACCGCGCTGGTTCCTCGACTACGTCCAGGCGGCCATTCCTACCGCCGAACTGCTCGATCGTGTTCCCCCCTCGGTGGTTGAGTCCAGCCATGTTCCCCTCTTGGGCTGGACGCCAAAAATGGAGATGGTGACCAACGATATGGATCCGGCCGAGCAGATCCATTTTGGCAATGCGATTCTGGGCCGGGCGTTGTGCACCTATGTGAAGGCCGCTGGGGAGCTGACTGCCTCAGCTAGGAAACATAAAAAGGCAGAGGCCGATCTGAAGGCCTTACAGGAGGAACACCATCTCTGCCCTTCGCTTATCAAATCTTTGGAGGAGGAGATGGCTTCTCTGAAGGGTAAGATGGAGCTTCTGGAGAGCCGGGCCTTTGAGGCCGAGATATGGAAAGGGAAGGCTGACGAGATGGCCGCGGCGGCTGGGAAGGCGCAAAAACAGTGCCTGGACATCAGGGCCGAGTACGAGGCTCACTTGCAAAGCGCTAAGGCCCAACTTGAGCAACTGACCGAGCGGGTTCGGACTTGCGAATCTGCGGGTTATGACAGGGGCCTTGCTGACGGAGCGGCTGCTTTTCAAAAGACGCCCGAGTACGAGGAGTTGATCAACCTTAACTACGTCTCCACTTGTTATGAGATGTTGGATCTCATGAAGGAAGGGAAGACCGTTGAGGAAGTCCAGGCCTACATAAAGTCCCAGGCGGCCGACCTGAAGGTTGAAGCTCTCGGGGATGATGAGTCGAAGGCCGCCGAAGCTGTCGAAGATCCGGAGGGAACCTTGTCTGGAGGAGGTGGGGGGCAGTCTTCTCAGGCGGCCGATCAGGAGGACAAGGCCGAGTAGACTTTTTGTTTTATTCCATGTATGGCCTGCGTGCCACTCTTCCTTGATTTTTGTACGGAACTTATCTCGAGTGAATACGATCTTTTTATGGCTTTTGTTGCCTTTTTGTGTTTGGGATCCATTGGTCAGACCGCCGTTTTTTTTTCTGCCGGATGGGCCGATCTTATAGGGTGCCGAGGCGAGCTCGGACTTTTAGTGCCGGGTGGACCGGTTTGTATAAGGTGCCGAGGCGAGCTCGGACTTTTAGTGCCGGGTGTACCGGTCTTATGAGGTGCCGAGGCGAGCTCGGACTTTTAGTGCCGGGTGGACCGGTCTTAGGAGGTGCCGAGGCGAGCTCGGACTTTTAGTGCCGGGTGGACCGGTCTTATGAGGTGCCGAGGCGAGCTCGGACTTTTGGTGCCGGGTGGACCGGTCTTAGGAGGTGCCGAGGCGAGCTCGGACTTTTAGTGCCGGGTGGACCGGTCTTATGAGTGCGGCGAGCTCGGACTTTGGTGCGGGTGGACCGGTCTTAGGAGTGCGAGGCGAGCTCGGACTTTTAGTGCAGGTGGACCGGTCTTATGAGTCGAGGCGAGCTCGGACTTTAGTGCCGGGTGGGACCGGTCTTATAAGGTGCGAGGCGAGCTCGGACTTTTAGTGCCGGTGGGACCCGGTCTTATGAGGTGCGGCGCTCGGACTTTAGTGCCGGGTGGACCGGTCTTAGGAGTGCCGAGGCGAGCTCGGACTTTTAGTGCCGGGTGGACCGGTCTTATGAGGTGCGGCGAGCTCGGACTTTGGTGCCGGAGTGGACCGGTCTTAGGAGGTGCAGGCGAGCTCGGACTTTTAGTGCCGGGTGGACGGTCTTATGAGGTGCGGCGAGCTCGGACTTTTGGTGCCGGGTGGACCGGTCTTAGGAGGTCTTGAGGCGAGCTCGGACTTTTAGTGCAGGTGGGACCGGTCTTATGAGGTCTTGCGAGCTCGGACTTTTGGTGCCGGGTGGACCGGTCTTAGGAGGTGCCGAGGCGAGCTCGGACTTTTAGTGCCGGGTGGACCGGTCTTATGAGGTGCCGAGGCGAGCTCGGACTTTTAGTGCCGGGTGGACCGGTCTTATAAGGTGCCGAGGCGAGCTCGGACTTTTAGTGCCGGGTGGACCGGTCTTATGAGGTGCCGAGGCGAGCTCGGACTTTTGGTGCCGGGTGGACCGGTCTTAGGAGGTGCCGAGGCGAGCTCGGACTTTTAGTGCCGGGTGGACCGGTCTTATGAGGTGCCGAGGCGAGCTCGGACTTTTAGTGCCGGGTGGACCGGTCTTATAAGGTGCCGAGGCGAGCTCGGACTTTTAGTGCCGGGTGGCCCGGTCTTATCTTCTTGGTGAAATCAATATCCTAATAAAGATCATAATATCACAGGATATTTACCTCTTGAAGCGTAGTGGTTGGAACTTTTGATCTCTTCCTCGAAACCTGGGGCCGAGGCGAACTCGGTCTTATAGTGCCGGAGGAGCCGGTCATTCGAGGTGCCGAGGCGAACTCGGTCTTATGGTGCCGGAGGAGCCGGTCATTCGAGGTGCCGAGGCGAACTCGGTCTTATAGTGCCGGAGGAGCCGGTCATTCGAGGTGCCGAGGCGAACTCGGTCTTATAGTGCCGGAGGAGCCGGTCATTCGAGGTGCCGAGGTGAACTCGGTCTTATAGTGCCGGAGGAGCCGGTCATTCGAGGTGCCGAGGCGAACTCGGTCTTATAGTGCAGTTTATTTCCGAGGTGAACATAAAATCAAATTTTATTGACTGTACTCTAATGGCATTCAACAAATGAATTGACCCTTGGTCACTTACATATCCTAGCTAGCAACCTCCGTTCTGACGGGCTTCGTTACTGGGATTCAGGAGGTCCCGTATCGGGCCCCAGTGCTCATTTTAACAATGAGGTCATTAGCCTGGAAATTCTGATAATCCTCGGATGTTTCGTAGAATACGTTCCGCCTTTTTGGGCGGCGAGGTCCAAGTTCTCGGGGTCATATTGACCTTGTTCTTTGGAACGACTTCTCCTATGGGTGTATCCCAATTTCGACCGGGGTCATCGCAGAACGCCGGGGATTCTTCTTGGGTCGGCCGTCGCGGTACGGTCAGTGACTCGGTCGGTCGGGCCCCTCTTTTCTTACAGACTACTCCTCGGCTCATTTTAGTTTCACTGGGATTTTCCACTTTTCACGGCTTTTTCATCACTTGGAGTTTTGAGTCTCGCCGGTGGTCTCCTAACGATCGCTGGTCGGGTGATTATGGGGAAACCTCCTTTATGGATTACTTTTGCTTTGACTTCCAATTCCCTGGTAAGGGCCGCCACGGCTCTTCTAACACATGGCTCAATACTTGGAGATGCCTTCGGTAGCGGGTCCATTACCGTTCGGATTACCAGGACCCTCGCGGGTGGATGGGAATTCCGAAGGAGTTTTCAGATGTTGCAGTGTATGTTGACTGCAACTTTAATTTGAAGGACACGAGGGCTCTTTGAGACCTTCCCTGGAATTTTGAGCGACGCTCAATATCCTTCAAATTACGACCTCTCAGGGGTCAGCCGAGTCGAGTAGGAGCCCGTGGTCACAATGGCTCCTGTGCTTTCAACTTCATATTACGATGATTCCTATGCTTTCGACTCGTAGTTACGATGATTCCTATGCTTTCATCTTACCATCCCTCGATGGGCGTGGTTATTTCCGGATGAACACAAGGTGTGTCAAAATGCTCCGCCATCAGACTGTCTTTCAAAACATCTGCGTGTTGATTGCAGTTTGGCGCGAAGCCGTGTTCGTCCTGTGCACACTAAGAATAGTCCGATACGTCCAGGCATGATAGAGAACTTCTTAGCGTGTACACCTCATAACGGTGTCCTCCATCGCCTAACGGGCCCTTTGGACGGGCCTGATGGTAATTCGTCACTTGTGGTTAGAGATGGAGAATCCTATATTTAACAGGAAATCTTTTAAAGAAAAGTATAGGATTGGCTTGCTATATGAACGAGAAAAGCGTAGGTTGTGGCGATTGACCACAAGGTCGCTTGCAATATGAACGAGAAAAGCATAGGTTGCGCGGGGCCGCGAGAACCCCGACACCCGACATGTGTGGCTGTTAACCACAAGGTCGAAGGTTCGAGCCCTCCTTCTAGCGCCATTCTGTTGACGTCTGATTTGGTCAACGTCACGTGTGCTGATCTGGACGAATGGATCGAAGCCACGTAGAAAATAACAAGAGGGTCGTATAAACAGAATAAAAAATATTGGACCATTAAATATTTATTAATGATCTTGATAAAGAGTAGAGCCGGGCCGAAAATATTTTGGCCGGTTAAATGCATTAGTGCTTGTTATTTACAAGTCTTACCCTTTTCTCTTTCTCTTTCTTTTTTCTCTCTCTTTCTTCTCTCTCTATCTCTGTCTCTCGATATCTGTATCTTTTTTCTCCTCTTTTTCCAAAGTCCCTTTTTTGTGCCTTCTCCTGGCATATATATAGGTGTTTCCAGCCATTCATGAGAGGACAGTAGGACGATTGGGATGAATATGCTGATGACATGTGTCGTGATGGAGGTGACTCCTTCGACACGTGTCGTCTTCTTAAGTGAGCTTTGTGTAGGGATATGACAACTCTCACTTATCGTCCTGTCTGCCTGTTCTTCGGGCTTTCGATATTTATCTGTTATGACCGACAATGAGGTCGGCCCTTCAGCCTTCTGCTACTCTGGTCGGCCTTATTCGTGATTATAGTGTTTTCATATAAGTGCCTTTCGGCCTTTCGGTCGGATTAAGGTCGGCTCTAAGGTCTCTGCCCGGTCCGGCCCTTTGTGCGAACCCGAGAAACGATCAAGTTTATGACCGGTCTGGCTCCGGGATCGGCTCGGCCGTTCGGACGCCCGAGGCGCTTAGGTGGATGCCAAGGCGGATCGACTACCAACATGTCTCATTTATTAATTTTTATTATCATAATTTCATATTTTCGTTTATTAATTTTTGGTTTTAGCAAAGAGATTGCAGAAGGGTATTTTGGTGAGAGAAACATCAGTTTGTAAACGGCAGCAATTATTGGGGTGGAATTACATATGAAAAGACTATTTTAATTGTAACTTTTAATGTAAATAAACTAATTTAAATACAAAAGTTATGATAAACATCACAATGCAAATGCACCTTCTAATACACAAGGTGATTAAAATGAACTTTTAAATGATAGTATAAATTATAAAATAGTTAAATTTTAGCTATGAAATCTTAGATACTATCGGCACATCGCACGGGTTGAATAAACCAAAAATAATCCCGGAGCAACATACGGGTTAGTAAAGCCTCATTACATATAACTAATTACATAGACTAAAATAAAAGGACAATAACAATAAAAAAACATATAGACTTCTCTAAAAGGCATTTAAATTCTGCCATCTGGTCATTCAACCGTCTACCCCAACATTACGTACAAAACACGTAGATATTCAACCAAAGACTGTGCACCACACGGGTTGAATAATGCGTCGTAAATTATTATTGTTTACTATTCAATTAGGGGATTTAATATTGATTGAGACAATTTAGTTGAATCACCTTAATTTAAAAAAAAAATCAAAACGAAGTCGTTTTAATAACTTAAAATCAACCAATTGATAAACAAATAAGAACATAATCCTAAAAAATGGCTAAATGATCAATTGGTGAATTTTGTAGAGAGAGATGTATTTATGAATATTAACTTACATAAATAAAAAAATATGTATATATAATATGATTATTAGGAGAATATATATAGAGAGAATTTATTGAAATTAAGTTCCTTAATTTATGATATATCCCAAAAAAAAAAGAAAAAAAAGTGAAAAAAATTAAAAGAACTAATACTTATTTATTTTTAAACATTAATCTTGGATCCATATAAAGTACCCTCAAATGTTGAGAAATCAAGAAAAGTAGAGTTAATGATGTTTATTAATTTTTATTATCATAATTTCATATTTTCGTTTATTAATTTTTGGTTTTAGCAAAGAGATTGCAGAAGGGTATTTTGGTGAGAGAAACATCAGTTTGTAAACGGCAGCAATTATTGGGGTGGAATTACATATGAAAAGACTATTTTAATTGTAACTTTTAATGTAAATAAACTAATTTAAATACAAAAGTTATGATAAACATCACAATGCAAATGCACCTTCTAATACACAAGGTGATTAAAATGAACTTTTAAATGATAGTATAAATTATAAAATAGTTAAATTTTAGCTATGAAATCTTAGATACTATCGGCACATCGCACGGGTTGAATAAACCAAAAATAATCCCGGAGCAACATACGGGTTAGTAAAGCCTCATTACATATAACTAATTACATGTACTAAAATAAAAGGGACAATAACAATAAAAAACATATGAAACTTCTAAAAGGCATTTAAATTCCGCCATCCTGTTAATTCAACCGTCTACCCCAACATTACGTACAAACACGTAGATATTCAACCAAAGATGCGCACTACACGGGTTGAATAATGCGTCGTAAATTATTATTGTTTACTATTCAATTAGGGATTTAATATTGATTGAGACAATTTAGTTGAATCACCTTAATTTAAAAAAAAAATCAAAACGAAGTCGTTTTAATAACTTAAAATCAACCAATTGATAAACAAATAAGAACATAATCCTAAAAAATGGCTAAATGATCAATTGGTGAATTTTGTAGAGAGAGATGTATTTATGAATATTAACTTACATAAATAAAAAAATATGTATATATAATATGATTATTAGGAGAATATATATAGAGAGAATTTATTGAAATTAAGTTCCTTAATTTATGATATATCCCAAAAAAAAAAGAAAAAAAGTGAAAAAAATTAAAAGAACTAATACTTATTTATTTTTAAACATTAATCTTGGATCCATATAAAGTACCCTCAAATGTTGAGAAATCAAGAAAAGTAGAGTTAATGATGTTTGGCGATGAAAGTGCCAACTGGCCGAAGAAGGCCACAAGAAAAAGAAAATAAAAGATTTTATGTGGCTGCTGGGATTCGAGCCCAGGTCTCCACGGCCACAACGTGGAATTCTCACCACTAAACTACAGCCACATTTGTTTATTGACAATCTAATTTTTTATATCTAGAATTCTTAGAGCACTGGGTGCGGTCGTACCGTCATTCTGGTGCCGTGGGAAAAAAGTGTTGTCACGTCAGCAAAAAGCTCCATGGCACCAGAAATCCCACGGCACTACATTTTGCCCGTATCCGTTGGCACCAGAAATTCTGCTGCCATTGGCCAATTTTTTTTTCTTTTACATAAAATAAAATATACAGAATATAAACTAAAATAAACTTCATTAATTAAAAAAATACACATTACATAAAAAAAACACATTACATTAAAAAAATAATACAAACTAATTATTCAAGTTCCATAAATGCTCCACAAGGTCTTGTCGAAGGTCGTCGTGAACTTTTCTATCTCGTAGTTCTTTATTTTTTCTAATATGTAAAATCACATATTTCGATCAAGTATCTGGCATGTTCGGGCGTGGATCGACAATGTATCTCTTAAACTCACTTCGAATCATTCGTCTTCCAATATCATGTTGTGTAACATTATATAACAATACATGATTAGCTTCAAAGTGTTGATTTGCCAAGCACGTGTGAGTTGTCGTATAATCCCCCAACGACCTTGTAGGGCTCCGAAAGCTCGTTCAATATCTTTTCTAGCACTTTCTTGAACCCTTTTGAAGTTCAAATATTTTTTCGACCTTGCAACACTAAACGTTTTCACAAACACGGACCATGTTGGATAAATGCCGTCGGCTAAATAGTAACCTTTTTTATATGTATGTCCGTTTACTTCAAACGGACATTCCGGAGCTGTACCGGCAAGTTCATCATCAAATATCGGGGAACCATATAACACATTAAGATCATTATTTGCCCCTGGAACCCCAACATATGCATGCCAAATCCATAATTTTTGATCCGCAACCGCTTCCAACATAAGAGTTGGGTATTTATGATCACGTCTTTTGAATTGAGCTTGTAAGGCCTTTGGACAATTTTTCCAATCTCAATGCATACATCAATACTCCCGAGCATTCCCGGGAGTTTATGTTTTTATTCATGCAATGCATATATTTTTTCAATGTCATATGAAATGGGCTTTCTTAAATACTTCTCATTGTATAAAACATGTATACATTTAGTAAAGTTATCTAAACATTGTCGTGAACAACGTTCACCAATTTGCAAGTACTCATCAAATACATCAGGGGCAGTGCCGTACGTCAATTGACGTATGGCGGATGTGCACTTCAAAACAGTACCAATACTTAACCGACCGACAGCATCGTAACTTTGTCTAAAAAAATTAAAGTACTCGGGAAGAGGCTGAACATCATAACTTAATATATCGTTGAGAATTTTATTAAAAAGTCTAGAACTCATACGATACCTTCGTCTAAATTTCTCTTCGGGATATTTAGGATCAGTCTCAATGTTGCCAAAATAGTCGTCGAGTAAAGATTGTTCCGCCTCTTCTCGTTCACGAGATATGTATGTCCTCGTTGTCTTTTCACCCGATCGCGATCCCTCGACTTCTTCATACAAAGATACAAATTTTTCATACGCCAAGTAACTTTGAAGATATCGTTCTCGATCGTCATTAAAAAAAACATCATAAGGATCGAAATTAGGGTCGTTGCGATTATTTCGGTTAGGATTGTTTGGATTCATGATTGAAAGAAATTAGAAGAGTTGTATGAAAAAATCAGGATTGAAAGAGGTATTTAAAGATTTTAATGGAGTAGAAAGAAAAAAAAAAGAAAAAAAATACAAAAACTAACCGTTATAGCCGTTGGCAACGTTCAAATTCAAGGAAAAAGGAAAAAAAAATCACCCACGGCGTGGAGCCATGGTGATGGCGCAAGACTCGACGGCGCGAATGATGGTACGGTGCGCCATGACCAAAAGTGGGTTGGTGGTGATGGCGCCACCCACGGCACCACCACACCCCCCGCTCTTACTATACCCATATGTAATTGATTACCCCTTTATTATTCCTATGTTCCAAAATATAATCCACTTTCATTTGTAATAAATAATTAAAATATTAATTTAGTTTGCATTCCCTCATTTAATGTATACGGTTATCATCTGCCTAGGCCCAGCTTCAAATCTTCCATATATACTAATGCAGAATACGTTGAGTCTAAGTGACAGCTTCTTATGCTTCGGCTGCCACATATTTTTTGTTGGTATTTCGCGTGCTTATGTGTCAGCCTCTCAGGCTTCAGCTCACACATAATCAATTACTGGTCTAATCATCATTGCATTAATTACATTATATTATACCTCAAATAACTCATACTTATCTTATTAATTTTTTTACGAATTAAGGAATATGAATTAGGAATAAGTAGTAATTGATTATATTTGCAAAAATATTTCATATTCTCATTAATTAAAAAATATAAATCCCAAACAAAGAGAAATTTAATATAATAGTGTGCACTATATATTAAAAACTTAAACCTAAAATCTCGCAGAAATATTATATATTCCACTAATTAATTAGTTTATATTAATTAGTCACTATAGTCAGGTATATCAATAAAAAAATATCAACTCAAATGAAAGATATTTGGGAGTATTGTAAAAGAAGTGTTGAATATATATAATTAAAAAGGTACTTGAAGGCCTAATCAGTTAAATAAAATAATCTTATAAAAAATATTATTAAAAGTGTAGAAACAATGAATTTAATTATTATTTATAAATAAATAAAAAAATATGGAAAAATCAATTAATCTATTTTAGTTTTAAATCTTATTTAATTAATATAATATAACAAAATAAATGAAAAAAACTTATATTTACTTAATTATATAATAACTGATTTTATCAATTCTCAAAGAGATATTTTTAAACATATAAGAAAATTAATTTAATAATAATATACTAATCCGTAGATTCATCTTTGTACAAATAGAATTTCAGAAAATAAAAATTGATCGTTTTAAGTGATTTTTAAGTGATTTTTTTATTTTTTTTTAGATTTAAAGATTTGCTAATTTATCTACTTTTGAAATCAACTATATATTTTGAAAGTTTTGGATTTACTTTTGTATTTTAAATTATATCCAAATAATTTATGTAATTTCTTTTTCAAATATAAGGATTAAATTATCTCTTAACAGAAACAGTTAAATACTTAATGATTTTGACCATTTTGACAAAAAAAGACAAAAAAATTATGAAACTAAAATTTCATCAAATACAGTTTAACACAATCAGATATGAATTGAGTTTTCTTCAAATACGAGTTTCCCAAATTAGTAAAACTGCCCAACTATTTATATAATTTCTTATGAAAGCAAATAGTTTTTATCCATGATGTTGGCCAACCGGAGATCCTATCCAACTCTAAATTATATATAATTTCTTGGTAAATTTCACACCAGTTCCTGCTTATTATGAGCTTTGCCATGACTATATTTAAGAGTCAACGGCAAACGCTCTCTCATGTCGGTATGTATCTTCCAAGACCCGTATTCGGTCATGGTTGCCATGAGAATGGGGTGTATCATAAGCATAACAAATAGTGTATTTTATAAAGAAGTATTATAAAATTTATAATGAACGATTTACATATTATATATTTACATAAGAGTTCTTTTTTGTGTTCCTGTGTAATTACACGGGTGTTATACTAGTAAATCATCTAATAGAGAGAAGGTACATCAGATATTTTCTTTTATAGTTTTTCAACAGCATTAATTATATATTTCTTAATTTGTATGAAAATAGAAATGGGTTATAATTGGAATGGAGTATTTTTTACTGCTTTCATAGATTTCAAGTAATCAAATCCAAGAATGAACGGGTTCAATTTTGTGACAAATATTTATATTATAGTATTATACTATCATCAGTATTTTAACTGACGACCAAAAGTTTAGGAATAGTATCCGCCATCCCAATAGCATCCAACACGTTGTGCAGCTTGATATACTTATATTACATCTGCCATAATTATCTTACACCCAAAATCTCTCAATATGGCAAGAAGAGAATCTTGTTAGATGCTCTTCGCCTACTAAGTAAAATTTACTAAGTAGTTATATCACAAACAGATATATTAAAAATTATTTTTTTTATCAATGATTACATTTATTTACACTTGGCTTTCTAAACAAATGCATTTGACATTCCTTTCCTAATGAAACCAAGTACATTTGCATCAAAACAAAATATTACAATTTCTACATTTTGGATGTAACTGAACTAAGAGGTTGCACTATGTACAGAGGTGTAATCTCACCCAAGATGGTCGAGTGGAACATTATCAGACTCGACCTTGAACTTAATTATAAAACTCGAAGCTTGAGTTTGGCTCGAATTGACCGAGTTTTATTCGTTCCATCTCGAACTTGACTTATTCGAAAACCCAATAAGTTTGAGTAGCTTAAACAGGGCCGGTCCTAGCGTTTCTCATGTCCTGGGCGAAAAGGCGAAAAAATACCTCCATTATTTAAAAACAACAAAACAAAAAGCATATTATTTTTAAGGATCAATTTTTGTTACTGTTATTAAATGATAATGTGTTCTTCGTAATACATATCTTATATTTATATATTATCATAACGTAATATCAAGTTAAACAAACTTTAGAGACCTGCATATAATGATAGTTGTGTTGGAATATTCTATTCCATATAATTATAAAATGGTTTTGATGATGTGTTGTCGATCAAAGAAAACAACAATAGAAAGAACCAAAACGACAAAAAGTCGGAGACGCTCGAAACGGACAGAAAAGCAAACAAGTGATGATTAACGAAGCTACCTGAAGACAAACGAGTGCAGCTGACATGACTTAACGTATGCAACACAGTGAGAATAACACACGCTAAACATAGAAGCTAACGTACGTAATACAGGTCAAATAACGTACGTAATGAAGTGTTACGAATTCAAACAAATCAATCCGTTGGATTGATTCTAAAAGGTCAAAAAGCATGCAACAGATATATGCTTTAACGTACGTAATGAGGATTGTATAACGTACATAAGGAAATCTATTTGACGTACGTTATGGGAAGATACAACATACGTAATGGAAGAGACAGAAGGTTACTGGACTGATTTACACATCGCATAACGTATGTAACACGAAGTGTTAATGTACGTAATAAACCTAACGTACGTAATGGACTACATATAACGTACGTAATACAGTACACATAAGCCAACAGCTAGTTGCGGCTTTGGAGCCTATATATACCATTTCTAATGGTATTCAACATACACAACTCCAAGCAAATCATATATACATCTCATATTGTTATATTCATCTTTGTTGTTATAATCGAGCTATATTGTCAAGTGTTTGAGTGCTCATACACTAAACCATACGCGAGAGGAAAGAAAGGGCTGTAGATTTGATTCGTTGTTATTAGGATCGTTGATCCGGCATTGTTAGAATCAATATCTAAATCCGAGTGAGGTTTGTCTAGTACCAATCGAAAGCTAGACAGGTTGATTCCTTGTCCGATAGAAAAGGAAAAGGGTTTATCTTGGACCGACAAAAAGACAAGAGCATAACGGTATCCATCGGTCCGATAGAAGACGAGGTCTAGAGGTTGATCTTAAGCCTATAGAAAAGATACGAAAGAGGACGTAGGCACAATTGGCCGAACCTCTATAAATTTTATGTCGTTTATCTTTCGAAATTTAATTACGCTTCCGCAAGCGCAAAAGAGTTTGAAAACTCTACTCCGCAATATTATCCACCATACTAAGTGGGGTACCAATTACCAACAATTGCTATCGGAGCGAGTATCCATATAAGTCTGCCTAACATCCGAGGCTAAAAAGATCCAATGGCGCTTCAATTTGCCCCGGTTGAAGGTCTTGCCTTAAACCGATCTCCATTCTTTGATGGATCGAATTTTATGATGTGGAAAAAGAAGATGTCTATTTTCATCCGAGCCTATGATATTGAGCTTTGGAAAGTCATCTGTCTAGGTCTGGAAATTCCCATGAATTCAAACGGTACTCTCAACAGCTTTGAAGAGTATGATGATACGGATTTGAAAAACGACCATTATAATTGCAAAGCAACGCGATTATTATATTGTGCTCTAAATCCAGGAGAACACAACCGAATATTTTCGTGTGAAAGTGTCAAAGAAATTTGGAAAATGTTAGAGGTAACACATAAAGGAAAGAACCAAGTTAAGGAGACGAATATCAATATGTTTCTCCACGACTACGAGCTATTTATGATGAAGAATGAAGAGTCCGTAAATAACATGCTCGATCGATATTTGGTCATTACAAATGGACTGGCTTGTTTTGGGAAACCATTAACAAGTAGTGAAAAAGTGAAGAAAATCTTAAGATCGCTACCTGTTGAATGGGACAGGACGGTTACGGCGATTAGGGAATCGAAAGATTTAAATAATCTTGATTTTAGTTCCCTCATTGGTTCACTAATAAACTACGGGATAGTTCTTAAATCTAGAAATGCCAAGCCGAAATCGAAAGAAAGGTCAATAGCTTTGAAAGCTAAGATGTCAAGAAAAGAAGAAATCTCGATAGATGAAGATGATGAAAAATCGGCATATTATGCCAAAAACATAAATAAGTTCCAAAACTTATTAAGTCGGAGAAGAAAAGACATCTCGAGCGAGTCAAAGAAATTCAACAATATTTGTCGAAACTGTGGAAAATCAGGTCACTTTGCTAAAAATTACCGAGGCTCGACTTCCAAGAAGGAAGTTCTCATAGCTACATGGAGTGACGAAAAGGAAGATGATGAATATATTCAAAATAATCGCGCACTCATGGCAAGAAGTTCATACGACGAAAGCGACATCAAAAGCTAAGTAAGTATTTCCTCTCAAGATGAACTTTTTGAAGCTTTCGAACTTTTCCACACGGATTTTCAAAACGCTTTAATCGATAATAAATCCCTCAAATCGGAAAATAAAATGTTGGAAATCGAAAATTTCAAAATAAAAGAAAAAAAGGAAGTTTTTGAAACCGATCATTCTCTATGTATTGAAAAGGAGAATATTTTGAAAAATGATTTATTAAAAGTTCAAGACGAACTTAGAGATTTAACGAACAAATTTTCCTGTGATTATGACAAATTTGAAAAATTATTGTCTATTCAAAAATTTGCATTAAACAAACAAGGATTAGGATTCAAACTGAGTTTTAAGAACGAATCCAATGACTCTTTTAAAATACCCCGATGTGATAAATATTTATAAATTGGGCATCATATTTCGAATTGCAAAAGCCGAATACGGACAATCAAAATCAAGAAATTTGGATTCATAAAGAAACCACAATACCGAATATCGTCTATTTGTCAAATACAAAACAATCAAGAGTCGGATGGATCCTCAAAAAGCAAAATTAATATTTCATCAATTGATATTTTTTTAATTGATATTTTCAATATTTGGTATTTAACTCAGAGGAAGTTATATTTTTAAATAGGGAGATATATTTTCCAGGGGGAGTTTTGTTGGGATTCCACAGAAAATAAACGCAGCAGAAGAATAAACGGAATCCCTAAGAGGATCGATCAAGTAACGTATATACGAAAAGAAATACGAAGATCAAGGAATCAAAGTCCCATACCTTTGATGTCTCTGAAAAACCTTCGTATGATGATGATGATGAAGAGCCCTTCGTTCCAAACACCAAAAGCACGGTGCCTCTACTTCACACGCCGGAACTTGACGGAAAAATCAGCAAACTTCCTTTCTCTAAGAATGCGGCTAGGGAAGCTTGTAGGAATTTTTCTCTCGATCTTTTCTACTAATAACTTGTCTCTAAGATCAAGTATATGCTGTAGAAAATTTTTCTCACTCTTGATGCTCTCTCAAAAACGAAATTTTCACTTGGGGAAGGAAGAAGGAGACTTTTATGATTAAAAGACTTTCTTTTCACAAATCATTGCAAGCCTCACATGTAGAAGATGCTTTTAAAAGCATCTCTACATCTCACATGATCCCACAAGTATATTATATAATGAGAGAGAGACAAAGTAGAGAGGAAGGGGGGCCTTATAGGGAATCTTCTAAGAAACTGTTAGGATTGTATACTGCAAAGCATACTTTATGCTTGTATTACCTAATTTCCATATTACTACCTATGAGGATATTAATTATATTTAATCACATGTTTTGCATATTAATTCACGTTATGGTTATGCAAATGAAATGTCTAATTATTTTATATTGTAGATAATGTGGTGTGTTGGTGTCACATGGAAGATCACATTATCGGTGCCTTATAAAATAATATAATAGTTCACAACCTATATAATTATTAGATAAATTATATAAAGGGTTGTAGTGTATGCTTGAGAATAGTTGGTCTTGACTATTAGCATACATTAGCGTATTTGCATACGTTGAACAGGATCGAGGTGAGATAGTGTCTTCTGTACTGACTGTAAGAAGAACGTAAATCTCGGATAATTATTATTTCTTAATTCTAAGTATATAATATTTAATTGTGTATTTATAATAATTATTGCTTTGATTTACCATAGGTGAGAGTCAAAATGATCGACTCAATAAGCCTCGTATCTTGGGCAATAATATTGTTTATACGACAATTATTATTATTACTAGAAATCGTGTCCCGACTCGTGCGGGTTGATGATGTCCCCTTGAGGAGCTCGATAATGATTATTATATTAAACCCTGCAGGTGGAATCAATTCCGATATAATAATAAGGTTCGAGTGGTACTACTCTTGGATAAGATATTAATTAATTAAAGGTGTCAGTAGCTTATAATTAATTAATGGACATTCGATATCTTAAACACGGGAAATAATATATTTAATAAGGAGCCTAATTTCGTAATTTGGGATTTTGGTAGGAAGTGCAATATCAACCTTTTAGTGGACTAAGTTGATATTAATTGATTCATCATATATTAGGAAGAGTCCTAATAAGGTAAGATGAATTAATTGGGAGTCCTTCCATAATCCTCCTTTAGATCCCTAGTAGTAGTCCAAGAGCCTATAAATAGGACATTATGGGGTGTTGGCCGATTTATCACATACTTGCACAAGAAATTTCGATTTTTCTTCTAAGTGTTTAATTGTGGATCTTGACTTGTCTCTTTGATTCCATAATTGAGATAACACTTTAATTCTTGCTACATATCGGAATTACTTGAAGAAAATAAAATCGAGAGTTGTGAGGCAAGGTAGATTCGGCCGATCCATAAGGTGTCCAAGCAAGTTCCGGTAGCTCGTTGCCCACGCAACGTCCGGTTCAAGGCGGATCATACTCTAGAAGATCTGAAGGTAGAGATACAAGGCGATCAAGAAGGAAATAACCAACCGCTTCAAAAGGTAATATCCTATGATCTTGGATCTAGATTAGGATATTTTAATTAATCAACATATTTAATTAATAAATAATAAATAATATTTAAATTGCTTGTTAATCTTAGTAATTAATTAATTAGCATGCCTAAATAGATCTAATGCTCGTAGATGCGTAAAACGCTATAATCATATTTTTCCCAAACTTCGCTTCCGCTGCGTTTTACTTTCCAACAATTGGTATCAGAGCCGGATTTTTAGGCTTTTGCTATTTTAATTAATTTTAGTGATTAATTGATAGCAATTTAAATATTCATATATTTTGATGTTGGAATATTTTGCTAGATGTGTTCTTGCAGGTGATATGATCCAATTATCATGGTTTATATGAATGGTGCATTTATTTATTTATTTTATTAATTATGCAATTGTTGGTTTGGCCCATTTTTTGAGGCATGTAATGGTTTTTCCCGTGAGAAAATACGCGGGTAGTTCTAGGTGGTTTTATTTTTCGTGTAATCTTGATGTAATTTCGATATATTTTATTTCGTATAAAATTGTAATCGAATTCGGAAAAGACGAGATCACGAAGAAATAGAGCGAACCGGATCGCCAGGATAACTGGCTGGCAGTAGCGGCGACGAAGTGCCGCTGAAGAGGTACCCCGAGCAAAGCGCCGCCAGTACCGATCTGTGGCACTGGTCGGGCGTTATTGGTTCGGGCCGGTCGTCGATTTAGTCGGTCGTTTACCGCCGTTAGCTGCGTCCATTGAAGTCGGGATTTGAAATTAAATTTTTTATGTAATTAATTTTGCATAAAAGTGAAATTTTAATTTTGAAAATCCACGGCCGGGAGAAGCGGCGAGATGCTTGATTCGATGGGAGAGATCGAGCCGAAGATTTTCTCGGATTCAACTCAAGGAAGAAGACCATGATAATTGGATAAATTTAATTATCCATGCTTTATTTTGGTTTTTTTATTGTTTTGATGTATGGCATGTATGGATGTATGCGTGATATGTTTCCTTGCATGTTAGGACGAGAAAATTAAAAACCTTAAGGCTAAAATAACTAAGTGATTAAATTGATTTTTATTTTAAATAAAATCAAATTGGCCTCCATAATTAATTTAAATTGTGAAGTAATTAGCATGCGCGTTGACATTAGAGTCTTCCTCCATATCGGATGTGCTAATTATAGGTTCACTAGTTTTAAATTTCAAAACGATAACATAAGGTAAATATTATTTTTATGATAGGACCTCTCCATCTGTAGGACTATTATTTAAAAGATAATATTTTAAGGATGTTAAATTATGGTGTTCACTTAGGTGTATTAATTAATAAGCTCCCCATCGGAGTCTATGTTAATTAATACATGGCCAAGAGGAACCAACTATTAATTTTACTTGTCATAACGTAATTTGACTAGATAGTAAAATTAAAGACGTAAAACTCTACTTGAAAAATGTGTGTGTAAACGTCCACACGATCGTGGCTTGCATGTGCGGATTTTTTGAGGTGTTGGTTGCTAGCATATATATTGTGTTTTTGAGGTTTTTCGATATATTTTGCTATGCATTATGTGATGGATGTTTTTTTAATTTTTATTCTCAGATGTCTTTCAATCCACTAGCTGTTATTCTCAAAGAAAATAAACTAGATGGCACTAACTTTGCCGATTGGAAAAGAAATCTTGACATTGTCCTGACTGCTGAGGGGCATAAGTTTGTCTTAATCGAGGAGAGCCCTCTAGAACCAGAACCGGATGCCACTCCCGAAGAGTTGGCGGAATTCCGGAAATGGAAAAAGTATGATGAGATGGCTCGCTGTTACATTTTGGCTTCACTTACAAATGTATTGCAGCATCAGCATCACACGATGGGATCGGCCGCGGAAATGATGAAAAGTCTCACCGAGATGTTTGGTCATCAGAACCGGGCGGCTAGACAAAATGCTATGAGGGTATTGATGACAACCCAAATGTCTGAAGGGACTCCAGTAAGGGATCATGTTCTAAAAATGATGTCTCATTTGAACGAACTGAGCATATTGGGGGCTACTATCGATGCGGAAACGCAGGTCGATATTATCTTAGGCAGCTTACCTAGAAGCTTTGAGCAGTTTCGCCTCAACTACAATATGAACTGTAGGACATATAGTTTGGCGGAACTTCCAATGAGCTTCGATCTGAAGGTCTCTTCAAACTAGGTTATCATCAAATTCTTGCGGCAACCGGTGCTACTTCTTCCAAACCCAAATGGGGAAAGAAGAAGAAGCAGGTTGGCCAGAAGGAAGTGGCAGCCCTCAAGGTGAAAAGCAAGGCTCCTCACCCCGAGGCGAACAAAAAGCCAAAGGGAAAGTGCTACAAGTGCGGTCAGAAAGGACATTTTAAAGCGGACTGCCATGCTCTTAAGAAAGGTATGTCTCGTGCACTAGTAGTCAAAACATGTTTGGCAGCTTGTTCTTCCACTTCGTGGATAGTTGATTCAGGCTCCACTGATCATGTTTGCTTTGACTCGTATGGTTTTCAGGTAACCAAGCAACTTAGTGCGGGCGAGATTACCATCAACTGGGGCGATTATTCCAGGCTTATGGCCATTGCGATGGGAGTCGTGCAGTTGAAGATTAATGATAAATTATTAGTTCTGAATAATGTATTATTAGTACCAGATTTTAGAATGAATTTAATTTCGGTTTCTAAATTAAAATGCGATGGTTATTCAGTTTCTTTTGATGATGATGCCATTATTAAGAAAAGAAACGGTGAATATATTTGCAGAGGTACTTTTAATGATGGACTATATATTGTTAATACTGCACAAACTCCTATGCATAAATCACTTAACTCTTTGTCCAAACCTAAAAAGAGAAAAGAACCTTCAAGCATAAACCAAACATATCTGTGGCATTTACGGTTAGGACATGTAAACCTTAGAAGGATTCAAAGATTGGTAGATGATGGCCCATTGGATGATCTCCAAGTTGAGTCATTTCCAATTTGTGAATCCTGTCTGGAAGGTAAGATGACCAAAAGGGTTTTTAAAACCAAGGGAAACCGTGCTCGGGAGGTGTTAGAATTGGTTCATACGGATGTATGTGGTCCAATGAATATCCGAGGCTAGGAGGTTTCGAATATTTCATCACGTTCATAGATGATTATTCGAGATATGGATACATCTTTTTGATGCGACGTAAGTCTGAAGCTTTTGACAAGTTCAGAGACTTCAAGGCTGAAACGGAGAAGCGTCATGGGAAGAGTATCAAGTCACTACGATCTGATCGTGGTGGCGAATACCTTAGTGGAGAGTTTTTGGATTTCTTGGCAAATGAGGGGATTTCATCCCAGCTCACGGCGCCGGGAACTCCACAACAAAATGGTGTGGCTGAAAGAAGGAATAGGACTCTTTTGGAAATGGTTAGATCAATGATGAGTTATTCAGATTTACCTATTTCGTTTTGGGGATACGCCTTAGAAACAGCGGCGTACATTCTAAACCTGGTGCCTTCGAAATCAGTTCCAAAAACACCCACAGAACTGTGGAGTGGGCGTAAGCCCAATCTAGGACATGTTCGGATTTGGGGTACTCCAACACATGTGCTGAATAAGGAAGCTGATAAGTTGGCATCTCGCACAGAAGTACGAGTGTTTGTGGGATACCCTAAGGGAACGAAGGGTGGCTTGTTCTATAGTCCCCAGGATCAGAAGGTCATTGTTAGCACCAATGCCCGATTTCTGGAAGAGGATTATATGATTAGTCACAAGCCCATGAGCGAAATAATTCTGGAAGAGCTGAGGGGCGAGATTCCGACTATACCAATCGTACAAGCGCCAACTAACACTGCACCACGTATCGATTCTGAAACTTTTACACCAACTCAGGATTTGCCTCGTCGTAGTGGGAGGGTTGTTCGTCAGCCCGAACGATTCATAGGCGTGGGAAAGTCTTCAGACTCAATCCCAGACGAAGATGAATCGGTTCCCTGGACCTATAAGGAGGCAATCCAAGATAAAGATGCTGACTCCTGGCAAGAAGCAATGAAATCATAAATGGGATCTATGGATTCCAATCAAGTGTGGGAGCTAGTAGAGCTACCTGATGGTGTACAAGCCATTGGGAGTAAATGGGTCTACAAGCGAAAGAAAGGACGTGACGAGAAGGTTGAAACCTTCAAAGCAAGGCTTGTTGCAAAAGGTTACACTCAGAAAGAGGGTATCGATTATGATGAAACCTTTTCGCCAGTAGCCATGCTTAAGTCAATCCGGATTCTTTTAGCTATAGCTGCGCATTTGGATCTGGAAATTTGGCAGATGGATGTCAAGACTGCATTCTTGAATGGGAGTCTAGACAAGGAAATCTATATGCGCCAAGCAGAGGGATTCATTGCCAAAGGAGAAGAGAACTTGGTGTGAAAACTTAAGAAATCCATTTATGGACTTAAGCAAGCATCTAGATCTTGGAACACTCGTTTTGACGAAGTAGTCCAGTCATATGGATTCGTCCAATGTCCGAGTGAGAGTTGTGTGTATAAGAAATGCGATGGAAACGTGTTGGTGTTTCTTATCAGTATGTAGACGATATCCTTCGATTGGAAACAACGTGAAGGAATTGTCGGACGTCTGAGTATGGCTATCTGAAGCGATATGAAGGACCTAGGAGAAGCAGGACACATCCTTGGAATCGGGATCTTTCGTGATCGGAAGAAGAGGATGTTGTGCTTATCCTGCATCCTATATCGATACTGATCTTTGACGGTTTAGCATGGAGAATTCCAAGAAAGGTTTTCTACCTTACAGACATGGAATTCAACTATCTAAGAACATGTGTCCTAAGACACAAAAGGAGATAGATGACATGAAGATGGTCCCTTATGCATCCGCTGTGGGAAGTCCCATGTATGTTATGCTTTGCACTAGACCAGATATCTGTCATGCCGTGGGCATGGCTGCTAGATATCAGTCGAACCCAGGACCAGGACACTGGATTGCTGTCAAGCACATACTCAAGTACCTGAGAAGGACTAGGGAGTACATGCTTGTATATCAATCAGACGACCTGTTTCCGGTGGGCTACCGACTCGATTTTCATCGGACAAAGAAAAGTCCAAGTCTACTTCGGGTTATGTGTTTAGCCTGGGAGGTGGAGCCATTAGTTGGAGAAGTGTGAAGCAGAAATGCATATCGGACTCTACCATGAAAGCCGAGTACGTGGCAGCCTCTGAGGCAGCCAAGGAGGCAGTGTGGCTCAAGTACTTCCTGCAGGACTTAGATGTGATTCCCGATTTGCCAGAGGGTATTACACTCTATTGTGATAATCTTTGGTGCGATCGCAAATTCGAGGGAACCACGAGCCCATCAGGCAAGTAAACATATCAACCGCAAGTACCACATCATACGACACTTCGTAAAGGAAGGAGACGTAGTTGTAGCCAGGGTTGCATCGGAAGATAATCTTGCTGACTCTTTCACGAAAGGCCTACCTTCAAAAGTTTTTGAAAGGCATGTGGAAGGAATGGGATTACGGTGTATGGCAGCATTGCTTTGAGTATAAGTGGGAGAAATGAGAGACTATGTAATAGAGTAGTATACTTAAAAGCATGCTTTGAGTATAAGTGGGAGATTGTTAGGATTGTATACTGCAAATCATACTTTATGCTTGTATTACCTAATTTCCCTATTACTACCTATGAGGATATTAATTATATTTAATCACATGTTTTGCATATTAATTCACGTTATGGTTATGCAAATGAAATGTCTAATTATTTTATATTGTAGATAATGTGGTGTGTTGGTGTCACACGGAAGATCACATTATTGGTGCCTTATAAAATAATATAATAGTTCACAACCTATATAATTATTAGACAAATTATATAAAGGGTTGTAGTGTATGCTTGAGAATAGTTGGTCTTGACTATTAGCATACATTAACGTATTTGCATACGTTGAACAGGATCGAGGTGAGATAGTGTCTTCACATCTTTGTAAGAAGAACGTAAATCTCGGATAATTATTATTTCTTAATTCTAAGTATATAATATTTAATTGTGTATTTATAATAATTATTGCTTTGATTTACCATAGGTGAGAGTCAAAATGATCGACTCAATAAGCCTCGTATCTTGGGCAATAATATTGTTTATGCGACAATTATTATTATTACTAGAAATCGTGTCCCGACTCGTGCGGGTTGATGATGTCCCCTTGAGGAGCTCGATAATGATTATTATATTAAACCCTGCAGGTGGAATCAATTCCGATATAATAATAAGGTTCGAGTGGTACTACTCTTGGATAAGATATTAATTAATTAAAGCTGTCACTAGCTTATAATTAATTAATGGACATTCGATATCTTAAACACGAGAAATAATATATTTAATAAGGAGCCCAATTTCGTAATTTGGGATTTTGGTAGGAAGTGCAATATCAACCTTTTAGTGGACTAAGTTGATATTAATTTATTCATCATATATTAGGAAGAGTCCTAATAAGGTAAGATGAATTAATTGGGAGTCCTTCCATAATCTTCCTTTAGATCCCTAGTAGTAGTCCAAGAGCCTATAAATAGGACATTATGGGGTGTTGGCCGATTTATCACATACTTGCACAAGAAATTTCGATTTTTCTTCTAAGTGTTTAATTGTGGATCTTGACTTGTGTCTTTGATTCCACAATTGAGATAACACTTTAATTCTTGCTACATATCGGAATTACTTGAAGAAAATAAAATCGAGAGTTGTGAGGAAAGGTAGATTCGCCCGATCCATAAGGTGTCCAAGCAAGTTCCGGTAGCTCGTTGCCCACACAACGTCCGGTTCAAGGCGGATCATACTCTAGAAGATCTGAAGGTAGAGATACAAGGCGATCAAGAAGGAAATTACCAACCGCTTCAAAAGGTAATATCCTATGATCTTGGATCTAGATTAGGATATTTTAATTAATCAACATATTTAATTAATAAATAATAAATAATATTTAAATTGCTTGTTAATCTTAATAATTAATTAATTAGCATGCCTAAATAGATCTAATGCTCGTAGATGCGTAAAACGCTATAATCATATTTTTCCCAAACTTCGCTTCCGCTGCGTTTTACTTTCCAACAGAAACGGGTCGAGTTAATTCGGCTCGTGTATTGGATGTTCGTCAAATGAATCCCTCGTGAATCGGATGTCCGTCAAACGAATCCGTTTTATTTCCAATGTGTTTATACTAATTAATTAATCCAATTAATTAGTTATATCAAACACAAATATACATTTCTCTAAGAAATATAATTTATGAATTAAAGTAATCACCGAGCAACTTACTTACAATTCATAAGACCGCTATTTGATTTATCCGATAAATCACTAATATCTAATATTATAAGAGAGATTATTAATTCATATTTATCCGTCAATGATCCTGTTGCGCGACTCCGTAGGTTCGTCTCAGCCGGCATTGGGAGGAATCAATGAGTGCGGGCAGCACTTAGCCAGCCTAGCGGGCCGCACTGTAAACCCCGACTGAGAACGAATGAACGAATCATTCCAGAACCATTATGTCATGAATACCATATACGTATAGACCCTTCATCAGATGTCCCGGTCAAATCTTCGGGTCACGCTAAAGTCAAACCCTACTGTTGACTAGACTCTATACATGTGTTAATACAAATCAAGACCGACTGATTAATAGTGTATCTAATACGACTATATCAGAATGCTTTGGCCAAAGACTTATGATCTTATTCGCCATTACCCGTATAGGACATTCGCCTGCTCACTAACAGGAGATAGAATCCTTTCTTGGCGTACAGTAAAGACTGCTACCTACCCTTATAGTCCGCACTTCGAGGTCGACTCAGCAATTAAGCAAATGAGTCTAACTACTCTAATGACAAACTAAACGTCACAGGCACATCTTCTACTGAACCCTCAAGTCAAAGGTCCACGTATACTATCACAACCTTTCGATTCGTCATCGACTCTCCGAGAGTGAATACCGTGTGACTGAATCGAGTATGAGTCGTGTTCGAGTATACTGGTCCCACCAATATACTTATAACTATACTATCAAGACGTGCACCCGTCCTAGCATCAGTTATACAAGTCTTAATAAAACTTAATGTCCTGTTAAGTTTTATCGACTTGCGAACTAGTTAAGCATTCGAGCTCTAAACACTTCTAGTGCCTATCTCCTTATCTCCATAAGAAGTAGAATGTTCACTCTCAAATGCTAGGACTATTATTCTATATACCAAATCACAATGCCAGTGATATACAATAATATAGAAATAATAATTGCCTTATTAAATATAATATTCATAATTACAATACAATTGCTCTCACTCTCTCATCCTCTGAGTGGCATTCGAGGGCATATATTCCTAACAATCTCCCACTTGCACTCAATGCCACAAACTATGGTATCTAATACCCATACTCTCTAGATGTCTCTCTAAGACCTTCTGAGATAGTGGCTTGGTAAGCGGATCAGCAACGTTATTTGCTGTGTCTACTCTCTGCAGTGTAACATTCCCATCCCGAACCATTTCTCTAACAAAATAATATTTTCTCACAATATGTTTGGTGTTGTGGTGAGCCCTAGGCTCCTTAGCTTTGTCTGGCACTCGTCGTTGTCACAAAACAGTGTCACGGGCTTCTCTGCATTAGGAACCACTTGAAGTTCCTCGGTGAACTTCTTTATCCAAAAAGCTTCTTTAGCAGCCTCCGTGGCTGCCTGATATTCGGCTTGACATGTAGAGATAGCAGTCGAACTTTGCTTGGCACTTCTCCAAGAAACTGCCCCACCATTCAGCGTATAGATATACCCTAATGTGGACATCTGAGCATCCATATCCCCCGAAAAATCTGAGTCTGTATAACCCATCACTCCTAGTTCTCCACCGCCGTATGTAAGAACCAAGTCTTTAGTCCTCCTTAGGTACTTAAGAATGTTCTTTACAACAGTCCAATGTTCCTGCCCTGGATTTGACTGAAACCGACTTACTACGCTCACAGCATAGGCAATATCTGGTCTAGTGCAAATCATTGCATACATAAGGCTACCTACTGCCGAAGCATAAGTACCTTGCTCATTTCCTTTCTATCTTCCTCACCTTGAGGACATATCTTTAAGGAAAGTTTTGCACCATCTTGCATAGGTAGAAACCCTCTTTTAGAATCTTCCATCCTAAATCGTTTCAGGATCTTTTCTTTGTAGAGGGCTTGGGAAAGACCTAACATTCTTTTCGCTCTATCCCGGTAGAGACGAATACCCAGAATATAGGTTGCTTCTCCCAAGTCTTTCATTGAGAACTCTTTAGAAAGCCAAGCTTTCACAGAACTGAGCATTCCTACGTCGTTTCCTATAAGTAGAATGTCATCTACATATAGTATTAAGAACGCAATTTTGCTCCCACTAACCTTCTTGTAAATACAGGGCTCTTCTTCGTTTTGGACAAAATCAAACTCTTTGTTGTCTCGTTAAAAGCGAAGATTCCAACTCCGTGAAGCTTGCTTGATCCATAAATAATATGGCACGAAGTTTGCATACTTTATGAATATTGGTTTGAGATATGAATCCCTTAGGTACATTCCATGTAAATCTCCTCCTCGAGGAATCCATTTAGAATCTTGTTTTCACATCCATTTGCCATATTTCATAATCTAAGTGGGCTGCTATAGCAAGCATCATGCGAATAGACTTAATCATAGCTACAGGCGAGAAGGTCTCGAAGTAATCGAGTCCTTCTCTTTGGGAATAACCCTTTGCCACAAGTCTGGCCTTATAGGTATCAACCTTGCCATCTCCATCAGTCTTTCTCTTATAGATCCATTTGTTTCCAATAGGCACTATGCCTTTAGGACGATCTACTAAAGTCCAGACCTGATTAGCATGCATTGAGTCTATCTCAGCTTCCATAGCTTCTTGCCACTTGGTGGAGTCAACGTCTACCATCGCTTGGTCGTATGTAGAAGGATCATTCTCTTAACTACTTTCTGTCATCTCATGGACACCCAGTTCCTCTTGATGCAGATAGCCATACCTCTCAGGTATTTGAGAAATTCTACTAGACTTGCAAGGTTGTGTTTGTATTTCCGAAGGTTGGGTTCTAATATCTTGCATAGGTGTCTCATTTGGTGTTTCTTTTATTTCTTCCAAAGAAATATTTCTACCTGCCCCTCCTTCCTGAATAAACTGATCTTCCAGGAAGTGTGCTTGTATAGCAACGATGATCCTATGATCTTCGTGCATGTAGAATAGATATCCCATGGAATCCCCTGGATATCCTATGAAACGACCTTTCACAGACCTAGTTTCCAATTTCTCTACTTTAGTCTTCTTGACATAAGCAGGGCATCCCCAAATCCTAATATGATTAAGACTTGGTTTCCTACCTCTCCACATCTCATGGGGAGTCTTGGGAACGGATTTGGAAGGACATCTATTCAAGATATACACAGCAGTAAGGAGTGCGTAACCCCACAGATAAATCGGTAGATCAGTATAGTTAAGCATGGAGCGAACCATGTCCAACAAGGTTCGGTTCCTTCTTTCTGATACACCATTTAATTGTGGAGTAGCTGGAGGAGTGAATTGTGACACTATTCCTTGTTCTTTTAAGAACTCATCAAATTCGGTACTCATGTACTCACCACCCCGGTCTGACCGAAGAGTCTTAACACGGTTACATGTTTGATTTTCAACTAGGGCTTTAAATTCCTTGAATTTATCAAAAGCTTCAGACTTATGTTTCATTAAGTACACGAATCCATACCTGGTATGGTCATCAGTGAATGTAATGAAATATTGAGAACCGTCTCGTGCCACTTCAAAAGGGCCACAGACGTCGGTATGGATCAATCCAAGTTTTTTTTGACTCTTTCAAAAGTCCCTGCGAAGGGTAACTTAGTCATTTTGCCTTGAAGGCAAGATTCACAAGTTGGATAGGGATCTGATCCCAATGGACCTGTAAGCCCATCTTTCTCCATTTTATGAACCTTGGTCTGACCGATATGACCAAGTCTAAGATGCCACTTAAGTGCTTGGTTTGTTTCATCCCTACCACGCTTCCTAGTTATAGTGTTCACAGTTGTTTTATTCTTTAAATTTAAATGGTATAAACCATTTAATAATGTAGCAGTACCAACCAATTTATTTCTGAAATAAATACGACAGGACCCATCTCCAATAAAGAAGTGAAATCCCTTTCGGTCCATGACCGGAATTGATACAATATTCTTGTGCCCCTTGGGCAAAACAAGTACATCATCTAAAGTAAGAATAAAACCAGATTCTAAATCCAACATAAGGGATCCGATATCAGAAGCCTCGACACTATGCCCACTTCCGACGGTGACCATCACCTCCCCTTAATCCGACTTCCTGCCGTTCCAGATCCGATTCATTGTACAAATGTGAGAACTCGCACCGAATCAAGTATCCAAGAAGTAGAATATACGATTCTGAACAATTTGTTTCTAAAACCGTAGTTACGTGCACGAAGCGCATTACGGTCAAGCTTCGGACAATACCTCTTCCAGTGGCCTAGCTCACCGCAGTTGAGGCATACATCCGTTTTCTTGGCCCCCTTGCTCTTTTGAACCATTGGGGCCTTGCCCTTTCCCTTGTCGATCTTGGCTATTGGACCTAACTGCTTCTTGTTCTTTTTCTTCTTATTCTTGGACTTCCAAGTCCCAGAAGAAATCACAAGTGCAGCTTCATTTCCCTTTGTCTTCATATGAGACTCGGCAGTCGTCAGTTTGTTCATTAGCCCAGCTAAGTTACATGCAATCTCATTGCAGTTGAAGTTCATGACAAATTGTGAAAAGGAGTCAGGAAGTGACTGCAGGATAAGGTCAGTTTGGAGAGATGCATGCATCTGAAAATCAAGAGCTTCCAATCTCTCAATCATCGAGATCATCTTGAGGACATGGTCCCCAACCCTCTCTCCTTCCTTCATCCTGGCGCCGAATAATTGCTTTGATATCTCATATCTAGCAGTTCGGCTATGCTCTCCATAGAGCTCAGCCAGGTGCGCTAAGATGGCTCGTGAAGACGTCATCTTTTCATGGGCATGTTGAAGCTCGTTGGTCATTGAGCCTAACATGTACCCTCGCACTCTTATGTCGTCTTTTACCCATTTCTCATGGGCATCGACATCTTCCTGATTGGCTCGGGTTCTTGCAGGAGCCGCTGGGATGTCCGCCTCCAAGACGTATTCCAGCATTTCCATAGTTAGGACAATCCTCAAGTTCCGAAGCCAGTCCACATAGTTCGGACCAGTCAGGACGTTCTTTTCAAGTAGTATAGCGAGTGGGTTCATTGTCATATTGAGAGTTTTGTTAACTGCAGAGAATAATTTGAGATTCGTTAGTGTTTGTTTAATTATGATCCGAGTAAAGAATTTAAGGACTTTCTTTATTCATAACTCGGCTCCCACTATTTTATCGGCATTTACACACTCCCATGTTAAATCCTAAGTCTTGGGTGACTTCATAGTGGTGATCGATTTCTTTACAAAGTTTAATAGAGGGCAACCCATACGGTTTATATTCTATTATTCTTTATAAAGTGGTGTCTAATACCAACCCATCTAATGGATGATTCGATCTTCTTTTACCCCTAGTTCACTTGCCCTCAACCCATTCGGTTTCTATGGCTCACTGAACTATCTAAGTTTAAACCGTCAACCCCTATTAGTCGACAATTGAATCTTACCCGGCAACCCATACGGTTTATAGGGGTTTGATTTGTCACAACCAAAGGCATCTAATGCACTCTAGGAATTTATCAACTTTCCCCAAAAATATTACCCCGACATACTCGGAAGAATAATATTCGGTTTAGATTTCAATTTTCCATGAGTTTGACGGAGGGTAGGAAACCTCGTAACCTTTATAACTTAGTGTTTGTAAGTGGGAGTATTAACGCGATTATATGTTACACTTTGCACATTAATCCGTTTATAAGCGCGGTTTGTGGTTTGTCAATCATTCAAAATGAAAAACAATAAATAGCAACCTAGTTACTACCAACATATAGCTCATGGACTTTTCCTAAGTATTGGGCCAAGCCAAATAAAGAAAGAAAAATACGGTATTGATTCTTCGTCTTCTAGTCGGTCGTCTTCGGTCTTCGTCATAGCCATATGAATAATTACATCATTGAACAATACGTCTATTATACATATTTTCTAGTAAAAATAAATAGGCTCAAAAGCGGCCTTTACAACCATATCGAATCGAACAAATCAACAACTAAGTCCACGAGCTATATCACCATCACATAAGGCATTCCATACAACATGTAACGGTAAATGAAATTAAATAATTAACTAATATATTAATCCAATTAATATAAAAAATTAATCTATTTAATTTCTACAATATTAATCAAATTAATATTTATAATCGTCATTTTAATCCGTTCAAAGTAATCCGGCCAAAACAATATTCTCGTCTAATAATTTCCCTTAATAAAAAATATTCCAAATATTTTATTAAATCCAATTAAATCCAATTTAAATTTCGGAAATTATTACAACGAAATATAAACACAAAAATGGAGTCCCGGAAAATCCAGATCGAGGCCCATTACGGCCGATTCAAAATCGGGCGAAAACCCGAGAACCGCCCGGACCGAGTCACTCTCGGCCCTTTGCCGGCAGTGGCCAAGCTTTCTGATAGCCTACCGAGTCACTCTCGGCCGGCGAGCGATCGATGGCTGCTGCCGGCAGCTGCGTCTTCGTGCGGTATTCGTGTTTAACCCCCGTTTTTCTTATTTTTTCGACTCACTTCCAAAACGAAAAAGTTTCTTAACTTCATGAAGAACTTATAAATCAACATAAATTAAAATTTTCAGATTTATAATTCACATAAAATAGTCGAAACTTGACTTACTATGAACGATTAAATATCTTCGATTATATCTATTATGATTCTAAATCATAAACATCGTCAAATAACATTCCAAATGCAAAGATGATCGTATATACGATATATTTGACCTCGCTCCGATACCACTGTTGGGATTCCATAGAAAATAAACGCAGCGGAAGAATAAACGGAATCCCTAAGAGGATCGATCAAGTAACGTATATACGAAAAGAAATACGAAGATCAAGGAATCAAAGTCCCATACCTTTGATGTCTCTGAAAAACCTTCGTATGATGATGATGATGATGAAGAGCCATTCGTTCCAAACACCGAAAGCACGGTGCCTCTACTTCACACGCCGGAACTTGACGGAAAAATCAGCAAACTTCCTTTCTCTAAGAATGCGGCTAGGGAAGCTTGTAGGAATTTTTCTCTCGATCTTTTCTACTAATAACTTGTCTCTAAGATCAAGTATATGCTGTAGAAAATTTTTCTCACTCTTGATGCTCTCTCAAAAACGAAATTTTCACTTGGGGAAGGAAGAATGAGACTTTTATGATTAAAAGACTTTCTTTTCACAAATCATTACAAGCCTCACATGTAGAAGATGCTTTTAAAAGCATCTCTACACCTCACATGATCCCACAAGTATATTATATAATGAGAGAGAGACAAAGTAGAGAGGAGGGGGGGCCTTATAGGGAATCTTCCAAGAAACGGGTCGAGTTAATTCGGCTCGTGTATTGGATGTTCGTCAAACGAATCCCTCGTGAATCGGATGTCCGTCAAACGAATCCGTTTTATTTCCAATGTGTTTATACTAATTAATTAATCCAATTGATTAGTTATATCAAACAAAAATATACATTTCTCTAAGAAATATAATTTATGAATTAAAGTAATCACCGAGTAACTTACTTACAATTCATAAGACCGCTATTTGATTTATCCGATAAATCACTAATATCTAATATTATAAGAGAGATTATTAATTCATATTTATCCGTCAATGATCCTGTTGCGCGACTCCGTAGGTTCGTCTCAGCCGGCATTGGGAGGAATCAATGAGTGCGGGCAGCACTTAGCCAGCCTAGCGGGCCGCACTGTAAACCCCGACTGAGAACGAATGAACGAATCATTCCAGAACCATTATGTCATGAATATCATATACGTATAGACCCTTCATCAGATGTCCCGGTCAAATATTCGGGTCACGCTAAAGTCAAACCCTACTGTTGACTAGACTCTATACATGTGTTAATACAAATCAAGACCGACTGATTAATAGTGTATCTAATACGACTATATCAGAATGCTTTAGCCAAAGACTATGATCTTATTCGCCATTAACCGTATAGGACATTCGCCTGCTCACTAACAGGAGATAGAATCCTTTATTGGCGTACAGTAAAGACTGCTACCTACCCGTATAGTCCGCACTTCGAGGTCGACTCAACAATTAAGCAAATGAGTCTAACTACTCTAATGACAAACTAAACGTCACAGTCACATCTTCTACTGAACCCTCAAGTCAAAGGTCCACGTATACTATCACAACCTTTCGATTCGTCATCGACTCTCCGAGAGTGAATACCGTGTGACTGAATCGAGTATGAGTCGTGTTCGAGTATACTGGTCCCGCCAATATACTTATAACTATGCTATCAAGACGTGCACCCGTCCTAGCATCAGTTATACAAGTCTTATTAAAACTTAATGTCCTGTTAAGTTTTATCGACTTGCGAACTAGTTAAGCATTCGAGCTCTAAACACTTCTAGTGCCTATCTCCTTATCCCCATAAGAAGTAGAATGTTCACTCTCAAATGCAAGGACTATTATTCTATATACCAAATCACAATGCCAGTGATATACAATAATATAGAAATAATAATTGCCTTATTAAATATAATATTCATAATTACAATACAATTGCTCTCACTCTCTCATCCTCTGAGTGGCATTCGAGGGCATATATTCCTAACAAGTTTTACCCGTTGTCATATTTTTTTTTATTTTTTTTTGATTTTATGTACTTTTTGATTATGACAAAAAGGGGGAGAAAAATGAGAGAGTAGGAGAATACGAGTCATGGAAAAATAACGAGAAAAATAAAAATAATATACCGATCAAGAAATGGGGAGAAAAGACGAAGGAGGAGAAAGTTGATAAAATAAAAGAAGGAGTTGAAAAAGAAAAAATGAGAAGAAGTTGAAAAGAAGAAAAGAAAAGATGGGGAGAAGAAATCTAACGAAAGGGACAAAGCCAGAAACTTTGATATGTATTGTTCTGTATTTTTGCAGGTACAAAATCCCATCGAAGGATTGTTTTTTTGTCAACATCAAAAAGGGGGAGATTGTTGGAATATTCGATTCCACATAATTGTAAAATAGTTTTAATGATGTGTTGTCGATCAAAGAAAACAACAATAGAACGAACCAAAACAACAAAAAAGTCGAAGACGCTTGAAATGGACAGAAAAGCAAACAAGTGATGATTAACGAAGCTAACGTACGCTATGTCTATGATATAACGTACATAATGGAGTATCACCTGAAGGCAGACGAGTGCAACTGGAATGACTTAACGTAAGCAACACATGGAGAATAACGCACGCTAAACATAGAAGCTAATGTACGTAATGCAGGTCAAATAAGGTACGTAATGAAGTGTTACGAATTCAAACAAATCAATCCGTTGGATTGATTCTACAAGGTCAAAAAGCATGCAACGGATATATGCTTTAACGTACGTAATGAAGATTGTATAACGTACGTAACGAAATGTATTTGACGTACGCTATGGGAAGATACAACGTACATAATGGAAGAGACAGAAGGCTACTGGATTGATTTACACATCGCATAACGTACATAACACGAAGTGTTAATGTACGTAATAAACCTAACGTACATAATGGACTACATATAACGTACGTAATATAGGACGCAGAAGCCAACGGCCAGTTGCGGCTTTGGAGCCTATAAATACCATTTCTAATAGTATTTAACATACACAAATCCAAGAAAATCATATATACATCTCATATTGTTATATTCATCTTTGTTGTTGTAATCGAGCTATATTGTCAAGTGTTTGAGTGTTCATACACTAAACCATACACAAGAGGAAAGAAAGAGTTGTAGATTTGATTCGTTGTTATTAGGATCGTTGATCCGACATTTTTAGAATCAATATCTAAATCCGAGTGTGGTTTGTCTAGTACCAATCGAAAGCTATATAGGTTAATTCCTTGTCCGATAGAAAAGGAAAACGGTTTAGTTTGGACCGACAATACAACAAGGGCATAACGATTTATCTTGGACCGATTGAAGACAAGATTGTAATGGTATCCCTCGGACCGATAGAAGACGAGGTGTAGAGGTTGATCTTAAGCCTATAGAAAAAGATACGGAGAGAGGACGTAGGCACAAATGGCTGAACCTCTATAAATCTTGTGTCGTTTATCTTTTACAATTTAATTACGCTTCCGCAAGCGCAAAAGAGTTTGAAAACTCTACTCCGCGATATTATCCACCATTCTAAGTAGGGTACCAATTACCAACAAGTTGTTCTCACACTTAAAGTATACACTTATATATGATGTTTAAGTCATCTTAAAACATAGAAAAACTTAATACTATATTTGTATCATATTTCTAATAATATAAACATACTTAAATAACGAGTGTTATGTAGTCTAAACAGTCCTATATAGCTTTAGGCAACAAACCACAATATGGGTGCCAACAAAACTCGATTCACAAGATTCTACATTTAAAAAAATACAAAATAAAATAAATAATAACCTTCAATAATCATATTTTATGACTGTGGAAATCACAAAATAGTTGAAACTACGTAGTAATTTAGAATTATTTAATACATGATTTGATTTTAGAAAACATAACAAAAGATATTCGTGGTTCTGAGTTGAAATTAGCTAGTAATATAAATTAATTCATGTAAAGTTTAAATATTATCACAAGGTTTTTCAAAGCAAAAACACATAAGAATTATTAATTGTTGAATATGACTAAATTTATTTTATTTCGGATAAATAAGTGTTGTCAGGAAAACAAGACAAACATTTAAAAAAAAGAATTATATAAAGGTAAATGAGTCGACAAAAATAGTAATACAATTAACTAGACAAGAAGAAAAATCCAAGGGCATACTTGGCCTAGTGGTAAAGAAGAGCTTATCTATCCTAAGTTTAGGGTTTAAGTCTTGTTGGCAACATTTTAATTAATTTTTTATTAGTAATAACATCACTGGGCCTATATTGATGCCCCTTGGGCTTTGATGTCCTGGGCCGCCCGGCTCACCCACCAATAGGGCCGGCCCTGAGCTTAAACTCCACTCAAAGTCTATAATATTCATAAATCTTTAAATGGCCATGAAAAGAATATGAGATATTATCTCACTGATGGCATATATCCTTCATATGTAGCATTCGTCAAATCTGTTAATGGTCCACAAATTTGAAAACACCAACTATTTGCTCAACATCAAGAGGCTGCTCGAAAAGACGTTGAGCGAGCATTTGGCGTTCTACAAGCTCGTCTCGGTTTTATCAAACGATCATGCCTTATGTGGGATCGTGATATGATGGGAAAAGTAATGCTTGCTTGCATCAACATGCACAATATGATAATGGAAGATGAGAGGCACATTTACCTAAATTATTGTGATCCTACATCATTTATGGAAGTTAGAAGGTTCAATATCCACAATGGAAATATTGAAGAAAATGATGAATCAAATTTTGAATTCTCCACATAGAGGATCTAGAAAGTGACGCTGCAATTTTATAGATCGGTTCTAAAATAACCGATCTGGATCTAAAATAACAGATCTAAAAAGTGTACTTTCTAGATCAGTTATTTTAGAACGATCTAGAAATCACACTTTCTAGATAGATTATTTTAGAATCGATTTAAAACCCACTCAAAATTTGTATTTAAATTTAATATAAATGTAAATCATTTAAACTTTGGGACTTGAATCATCAACCACAAAGCCGAGTGGAAAACCCCTCAAGGTAACAAAATGCAATATATTTATATTTCAGGTCCGGATCATGGCTGGATTCGGGCCGGACCCGAGTGTTTTTTGTTGGAAAAAAATAGACTTTCTATATCGGTTCAACAGCCGATCTACAAAAGAAGACTTTCTAGATCGGTTCTAAAACAACCGCTTTAGAAAGTCGTTTTAACCCTATTTAGAAAGTGTTTTTCCTAGTAGTGACTTCGTAACAGAGAAGCTCATAGTGCTCTAGAGAATGACTTGATAGAGCATATTTGGCAAAAATTTTGGGTCTAAAAATTGAATGTGTAATTTTTCTCTATTTGTTTGAAGCATAATTTTTTTTTTTTTGTAATATCTTATTGCTATTGTTGTATTAGTATGTTATTAATTTAGTTTGCGATTTCTTGCCATTAGTGTTCTTTTATTCATTACTAGTTTTAGTTTTTTTGGGTATTTATAATTTATAATTTTCTTATTTTATCTTATATGTTGTTTGGATTCTTAAAAAATAATATATAAATAATTTTATAAAATATTATGGTTGGTTGTCATGGATAAATCTCTCAAAAATAACGTACTTAAATTGAGATAAATATTAATGATATGAAAAGAAAACAAATTAATTAAATATTAAAATTTCGTCCGGTTGGGTGTTGGGATGGTTGGTGTTTTTAAAAATAATCTAAACGAGGCATAATCCAACCCGTGCGATGCACGGTCTTTGGTTGAATATCTACGTGTTTTGTACGTAATGTCGGGGCAGACGGTTGAATGAGCAGATGACAGAATTTAAATGCCTTTTAGAGAAATTTATATGTTTTTTTTATTGTTATTGTCCTTTTATTTTAGTCTATGTAATTAGTTATATGAAATGAGGCTTTACTAACCCGTATGTTGCTCCGGGGTTGTTTTTGGTTTATTCAACCCGTGCGATGCACCGATTGTATCTAAGATTTCATAGCTAAAATTTAACCATCTTGTAATTTATACTATCATTTAAAAGTTCATTTTAATCACCTTGTGTAATAGAAGGTGCATTTACATTGTGATGTTTATCATAACTTTTGTATTTAAATTAGTTTATTTACATTAAAAGTTACAATTAAAATAGTCCCTTCGTATATTTACAATTAAAAGTTACAATTAAATCCCTTTTTCCATATTAAATTAAGAGGAATAAATATGATATAGTTGTATTTAAATTAGTTTATTTATATTAAAAGTTACAATTAAAATAATCTATTCATATATTTATAATTAAAAATTACACTTAAATTCCTCTTCCACATTAAATTAAGAAGAATAAATATTATATAGTATAGACTAGACCCGTCCTTTTCTAAAATAAATCCTACATGTCTAGTAATTTGGCCGGACATTTAACAATAAATTTGATAGTAGTGGTATTCCACACCACATCACTCTCTCCAAACCCTAGTTTCTGAATCGCCGCCCCAATTTCCTCTTAGCAAGTCCTCTATGGCCAAAAATCGGGAGCCCGAGAAGCCCGTCGAATCCGATACTGAATCGGGCGAGGAAGAAGACGACGACACCTCGTCTGAAGAAGCTGGCTCGCAGGAATCCGACTCGGAGCCAGAGCGGATCCAAATTACCAAGAAACCCTCGTCTTCTACACCGGCGGCGGTTAAGAAACCCCAACCTCCGTCCGCCTCAAAGTCCCAGCAACGCGAGACTTCCTCTTCATCCGAGGAGGAAGAGTCCGAATCTGAATCCGAGTCGGACTCGGATGGAACCGACCAAAAAGTCAGGCCGATAGCAACCAAGCCCATGGACGACCCACATAAATCCAACAAGGGCGCTAGAAAGCCCAGACCCAAGTCCGTCGCCTCGGATCTGAACACTCCGACTAAACCCGCCACTGGTAAACGCCCTGCTGAAGAAAACGAAACGGAGGCTAAAGATGCGAAGAAGTCAAAGAAGAAGCCCCAGTCCGAGAGTTCAGAGAGAAAGGTCAACGATGATTCCAAGAAATTTCTTTTTCAGAGGCTTTGGAGTGAGGATGACGAGCTCGCGATTTTAAAAGGGATGATTGATTATAAGGCCAAGAAGAAGTCCGATCCATATACTGACTTGAATGCTTTTCATGATTTTATCAAGAAGAATCTGCATGTGGACGTGACTAGGACTCAGTTGCAGGATAAGATCAGGAGGCTGAAGAAAAAGTATGAGAACAATAAGAGCAAAGAGAAGGAGGGTAAAGAAAGGACCTTTTTCAAGCCCCACGAGCGGAAAGCTTACGAGTTGTCAAAATACGTGTGGGGAAATGAGATTTGGAAAGAAAATGTTGGTGAGAAGGTGGGGGCTAGTCCAATAGCTAACGGCAGCATAGCAAGGAAGGCTCAGACTAGGAGGGCTAATGGGGCCGACAATGAGGATGGTAGTAATGAGAAGACTGTGGTGGTGGTAGTGAATGATGATAGTGAGAGGATGTTGCCGGCAAAGCGAATGAAGCGGAATGGTGCAAGTGTGGAGGAGAGCATTATGATGTTTGGAAATGAGATATTTGAAGAGGGGAAAGGGCATGAGAGGGAAATTGAATGGAAGAAGCTGAGAATGGAGGAGATGGAGGCCTACACGAGGCATTTGGAGGTGAAGGCTGCACAGGCGAGGCTTGTTGTGGATAATATGAAGTCTGCTGGTCACTGAGGTTGGGAACAGATTACTTATTGTTAATGCCTTGCCTGTGTTGTTAAGAGTAGAAAATTTGGATATTTCGTGTTTGTGTCGTGAAGTTTTTATGAAACTAATTGTTAAGCAGTCTCTCTTTTGTGGTGGAACTATGAGTGTTCTGTATATTGAACTCCCGTGGTATCTCTTTATTACTGCAGTTTGTTTGTGCTTATGTTCATGGTATGCTTTTGTTTCTATATTTTGTTTGATTATTGTTTTCTGTTGCTCAATATTTTCAGATACTTTCATTGAATTATTTTGCTTTGTTGATTCAAATTCATGAGTTGATTGTGCTTTTGTTTTTGTGAATTATGCACTTCTAGTTGTTTTGGGCTTCTCTTCTGGGAGTTCTTGAGGGACATTTGAGGTAATTTGGACGCTAAGGCTGTGAGAGTGGAAGATAAATAGATAACCTTTGTTACGCTTCCTTTGTGGGCAAATCTTGATATGTTGCTCATTGCTAATTTGATGAGTCGTATTCCTTTTATACTTTTTAGCAAAGATCAATAGTCTTTATGACAAAAATTCCTCATATAAGATAAATTTGTTTTAAATACTATTTATATATGTAAAAGTATAACTTTAATGATTATATTGAATGTGAACATCTTGTAATATTGCCCATTTCCAATCCTTTGAAAACCCTTCATCTGGATGAATCGATTGCTTGTGTTGAAACATGATTTGTGACAGATGGAACAGATAATTGGTAGTTGTCAAATAGCACCCTATAGCGCTCGTTATAGCCAGTAGCAAAGCTTCATCGCTACTCGGCGCTATCAGCAACAAGGTTTTGGATAGCGGGCACTATCCTCCCTGTTCTGGAGGTGGCAGTCCATTTTTTATTTTGCTCATTCTAGGTAAAGAAATCTTAAAAAGGAAAAAAAAAAAAAACTTGATCCCGCGAGGAAAAAGCATAAGGCTGTATTTGTTGGTTTAGATTCAAAAAATTAGGGATGGCAATTTTGGCCCGACCCACACTATCCCGCCGTGACCCATGGCGTATGGGTTGCCGCGCCCCGTGACCTGCAATGGGGGCGGGGCGGGTCTGGGTATCGATTTTGCCCGTACCTACCGCCCTGCCCCGCATTACTTTTTAATTATTTTAAATATATCTAATATATATTTTATATATATTATTTATATTGATATACCTTTTTATACATTTATTAATATACCTTATATATTTATGTTAATATTGACAAATTTCTAATAATGTGTATTATGAAAATAAAATACTAGATATCAAAATATTTATTTTATTCACTTTAAAATAATATTTTTCTCTACGTGGGTCGATCTGTCCTGCCCCATGAGTCCGCGACCCGCAGTGGGTCGACCCGCCCGTCACATCGTGGGGCGTGTCTAGGTCTTCAAGCACCCGTCCCGACTCGTCCCATTGTCATCCCTATAAAAAAATTGTTTGTTGATTTTTGTAAGAAGCCCTTGTTGGTTAGATTCAAAAATCTGTTGGTTATAATGTGTTTATAAGAAAAATTGATAAACATTAATTGCAAAAATTTAAAAAAAAAGGCAAAAAATTATATTAAAAAAACAATAGAAATAATTAAAAAACTGAAATTCTAGAAAAATATAAAATTTTGAAACTACACCTATTTGGTAAATATTTTTAAACTACACGTATTTGGTAAATAATTTTTCAAAAACACTCTTGGTCAGAAACTCCAATTCTATCCATTACTGTTCAAGATACCATAAGTAAAATAAGGTAAATCGGATTTGTATTCAAATATAATATTTTAAATCAGAACAATATTATAAAAATTTGTAATCATTGTTTAGGTACATATGTATATTCACAATTTCGCAAAAATAAAATTATACCATATTCTAATATGATTAAAAGTATTTGCATAAAATATATCAAAAACTAAATAATATATTTAAATACCCTTTTAATTTATATTTATATAACATCAATTAATATTACTGAAATATTATGATAAAAATAATAACTAAAGATAAATTTATAATTAAATAATATGCAATAAGCTCGGTCGATGCCTCGACTTGTTGATGTTAGTTAAATACCATATAATTTTTTAGTCAATTCTATATGTTAAGAAATGTTTATACTCCCTCTGAACTTTAAATAATATATATTCATACTATCACTTCCTTTTTTAGACACATTTATCTCTCAGAACTTTAAATAATATATATTCATACTATCACTTTACACACTACTTTTCAGCTTTTCTTAAATTCCGTGCCGAAAAGTAAATGCTCAAGATAAGTGGGACGGAGGGAGTATCTTTTATAAATTATATTTGTTTAAAGCTAATTAAGTAAGAATATTCAATTTTTAGAAATAAAATAAATTTATGTTGGTATACATCAATCTTCGTCTCTTAAATTTTAAAATTTCGACAATAAATTTATTTATTGAGTTTAATATATATATATATATTATCACTTTGTATTAATATTTTGTCTCAATATAAAAAATATTTAAGTAAAAAATGTTATTAACTACTTTGAGTTAAAATAAATTCACTTATTAAAATATATGTTTTCACAATTTCTTGATATCATATAAAGTCTTACATACATATTAATGAAATATAAATTTTTGGCTAAAATGCTCCAGGAGTCCCTTAACTTAATTTCAGATAACGATTTAGTCCTTTATCTTTTTTTTTTTTGTCCCAAATAAGTCCTTTATATTTCAAATTTTAAGCGAGTAATTTTTCCGCTTGGCCTCGTTATAATAATTAATTAGACGCTTATTTTATACCTACGTGGCTATAAACATTCCTACGTGGCAAATCCCTAACCTATGTGTCCATTTCCTAACCTATGTGTCCATTTACTAACCTACCTACCTATATATATAAACCGTGTTCTGCATCCAGGGGCCTGGGAACTCCATCTTCACCCCAATGCAGCCATCGAACCAGCACTTTGGAAAAGCTCAGATACATCAACGAAAAAGGGACCGGACCAACAGCCCACCATTGCTCGTTCGTTCTCGGGCCTGTCTAAAAATCCACAGATTGACTGACCCAAAGCACTGAATTGGTCATTTGCCGTGCAAAGGTGACAAGATGCTATATGGAGCTTCCAAATTTTGGACAAATATTTTGAGTTTATATATATATATATATATATATATATATATATATATATATATATATATATATAGAGAGAGAGAGAGAGAGAGAGAGAGAGAGAGAGAGAGAGTTGTGTTGTGTTGTGTGGAGGCGGCTTCTCCTGCCATTCCTTCTGTCTTGGCGTTTTTTGTTCCTTCCTCTTTTTTGCGTCCAGCTGTGTATCCTCTCTTTGTTTTGCGAAGAGTTTGTTAAGAGAATTCACGAAGAAGTGTTTTGAGGAATTTTGTTGTGATTGATAAAATAATCTCTCAAAATCACTTCTTTAAATATGAGGATCTCCTCTCATAGTCGTCAGGTCACACTCATTGTGTGTGTTGGCGGGCTTCGTTTTTTTCTTGCATCTTTTTCCTCGCTTCCATTTTCACGAACGCACACCATGCTTTCTCATCACTGAACGCACACCACTGCTCGTTCGTTCGTTCAGTGCTTTGGGTCAGTCAATCTGTCGAAAAAGGGACCGGACCAACAGCCCACAACTGCACTTTAGATTTGCTCCGAAACCACCCCCTCGCAGGAAACCGAAACCCGTACCTGCTAAAATGTAATCTCAAACAAACTCAAACCGTTGGTTCGTTTATGCGCTTCGTATTTGTTAAATTCAAATCCTGAAATGAAATTAAATTTGCAGTGAACCAGCGATTGACGATGACAAAGAAGCAGCTCAACGACGACAACATATTCTCAAGCGCATAGTTAATATCCTCTCCCTCTCTCTCTCTCTCTCTATATATATATATATATAGAGAGAGAGAGAGAGAGATGTATATACATATAGTTACTAATATCTAGGTGAGTCAGCATCTGATTTGGCATCAACTTGACCAATTTGACAGCCACTTGGATAACAGTTAACGGCGTCAACGGAAAAGCATAACCAAGGCTAACCTTGCTTAAAATTTGAAAGATAAAGGATTTGGTTGGGACAAAAAAAGATAAAAAGACTAAATCGTTATCTGAAATTAAGTTAAGGGACCCCACGAACATTTTAGCCTAAATTTAAACATCTATTATGTTAAAATTAACTTGAGAGAATAATGTATGATCGAGACCCTAAGTCTCAAAACACTAAAAACAATAAATTCATCCATTATTATTTTATTATACTAGATGTTCTCCCGTACGATGCACGTCGTAAAATATTATATATTTTTTTATAATAATAATATGTGATTGTATTTCAATAATATTCTAATTATTATAAAATATAATATGTGATTGAGTTTCAATAATATTATGATTATTATAAACTCTTATCATGTGATCTAGGGGCACATGATAAAAAAACTTTAATTTAATTAAGCACATGGGTTTATTTTTTCATATAGGACAATATGAGTCTTATATATAACGAGATATTCAGAACCCGTGCTACGCACAAACTTGGTATATAAGTGTTTTCGCGTAATGTTTGTATAAGATGCGGAATATAGAATAATTAATGTATAAGTAAGACTGCTGCGGGAGATCTTTGTTGATCGTTGAAAGGAATTTGTTAATGTTTACGTAAATGTAACAATTTTGATGAGTTTATAGTTTATTTTTTGTTGTCTTTTTTTTTTTAATTATAAATTTTTTGAAAATGTGTGTAAAAGTTTAAATAAGGTGTTGCGATGCACACAGTTTGTATAAAATTGTTACTTTCATAATTTTCAGTGCAAACCGTTGAAGTAAATCTAATGGTGCATCTGATTGAAACGTGCATCGCAATTCTTAGTCAAAAGTTCTAAAAATATGTTGAGTTTACCTCGAATGTAACATAACCGTTAAGTGTTATGCCCCAGACCGACTTGATCAATCACGTAGCGTGATAGTTTGATTTCCACAAATACTCGATAAATATAAACTTAAACAACCCAAAACGAAAATCAAACACATACGACTCTATAAAAACAGTCATATCTTGAATTCTCAAAATAAGTGTCAACATTATAATAAATTTACATTATTAGTTAATTTCTTCAACAAAACAATAACCATGTCAATCTCCTCCCTTCCACGTGTCTTGGTCAAGATATGCACCCAGGAAAAATTATGGACATCATATCCAATCTTTCTCATCCCCTTTGATCGAAACTCTAAAGTATTCTTTCATCGACAACATGCTACAAACACAGTCATACACATGGTGAATCTAATGCAAACCATGCAAGATGACTTAGATGACTTTAACTGGACTTTTAGCAAGATGTGTAAATCACCAAGATGTATCAACAGTCACTATGGTAATGAGAACGTCTACCCCTATTAGATCATTCAGTGACATCCATATATAAGATAGCAAATGCATCATGAATGCAAAAGTCAAGCTAAAGCATCTCCATCAAAACAGGTCAAGCTTAGTTTTTATATAAAATGAGTGCAAATGAACCTCAAGGCCTGAACCTCCTGTTTCTCCAAGGACCTTTGACTTAGCTTTGGAGCATACTTTCACACAGTCCTCAAAAATACTGATCATATAGAAAAGAGACTTACGTAGTGTGTGGTCCTTCGGCAGGGAAGATCATAGGACCCTTGATCCCTCCACATTAGCCGTGTCCAATAACAGTAATCTGCTCTACCTGTACCCATTAAAATTGTTTCAGTTTATTTGAACTTGCTCAGTTTCGGGTACATTTTATTGTTAATGAGTCAAATGAGTGAGTGATATATTGGTGGTAATATAAATGAATAGAAATTGATGTGATATAGCGGTGATAAATTGAATTAAACAATAGTTTATGTGACATATTAAAGTTAACATTTTGATAATAACATGCAAGGGCAAAACTTAAGATATGTCAAGGATATATTATTTTTTTTTGCTGTAACTTTGACACATGTTTTGCCATACTCAACAATATGGACCACAATTCTATTTCAATAGTAAGCTAACACAATAGTCAAACAATAAATACATCACAAAAAGTCATTTTACCTTCATATACTGCAATTCAAGTTCTTTAGCTCCAACATTTTCTAACCTCACAATCACCTTCCTCAAACTTCCCGTAAGGAATATTCATCATAAGATGTTATATTTGTGATATCAGTTGCATAGGATTAGTTATTGACCTAATCAGCACATGGGCCCGCTTAACTGTATTTGGCTTTTAAATTTCTTGCAACTATGAACTATCGTACCACATCGACACACAACACCTATACGACAGTGACATGAAACAGGCCATCACATAACTACCTTAATTTGCAGAACGTGGGCTAGAAGCTTAAAAACTTGTTGAACTCACACCCACTGTTGTAACACTATTGCAGGCTTTAAGACCTAGAGAACCATCATAACCTACGGACCTTAAAACTTGCAAAATGTTAAAGCTTTTTGTACATGAATATTAGCTTATGACGTGAGCCGGATTTCAGTAACATTGCAACTGATTTAAATTTTTAAGTATAACAATGCAAATATATACCTGCTTGGAAATATAAAAAATGAATAACCATTCAATAGTGTTTTGGTTATAAGAGGTAGACAATATGTTAATGAGAAAAGGTATATATTAATTTTTTAAGCAATATTTATAATATATGCGAATCATGGGTACCAAACAGAATTTCCAAAAAGAAAACTACCTTCATCATCAGCCGCGATCTCAACCATCTGTAATGAACTCTTTTCATTACTTTAAATAGAACTTTTTTGCAATTAAAATGTATTTAGCATCAGGTTGTACCATATGGTTAAAGGACACTTAACAAAACCCTCTAGAGATCAGATTAGCAGTTTGACCACTTTTCTTTAGCCTATGGACCCAATCATTTATTCTAGGAGAAACCTTAGAAATTACAAAAGATCATGTGAACACAAAATATTATAGCTTATTTTGTTCCTTAACTGATGTACACCGTAAGTTAAAATACCTTCCGGGCATCTTTTCAAGTCTTGAACACGTGCTAATGAAGGTTTGGAGAGATCAAGTCTGGTGGTCGATGCTTCTTCAAACGGGGCTGACTGACCCATTGGTCTGCAATGTCAAAGCAACTAATATAAACAATTGAAACATGACCTAAGAACTATTTGTATACGTGCAAGTCCATGATACCTTGTAAGAACCTACCAGTGGGCTGATCATGCTCCTCATGGATATAGAAGAAAATCATTTTTTGAAGTTCTTATCAGAAACAGTGTACCATTATTGATGGCAACTTGGTATATTAAAGTAACATATCTGAATCGGGTACATGACATAGTTGCGTTCAGGTTGATGTAGTTTATGTTGTTATCTAAATCATGTCTCGATGTAGTTTATGTTGCTATGGCTATGTAAGCACACTCATGGCCTCATGGGGTGTCATCTCAGCATCTCAGGTGGTAAAGAAGAGAAAAGAAAGATGTGATTACAATGTCATCAATAAAGAATCTCTTAGTCCATCAGAATAGCAACAGAACAACAGTTGGGTGAACCCTTGTCTCTAATGCTCGAGGACCATTTTCGGCTCATTATCTTCGAGTGTGAACCAACTACAAAAAGTCACCCATTATCAAAAGTTTAGTTATAAAGTTAAAATACGTATATTAAAAGAAGAAAAAAGTGTAATCGGAACCTCCAAATTCAAACATGTCAGTCTATCTTGGGTGCTTACGATTCGACAAACATGATACAGGCATCCTTCAACTCACCATAGCCGTCTACATCAACTACACATAATTTATTAACTTCATTATCTCATCCAGAGAACCATTCCAAAAACCAAACGAATGAAATTCAATTTCAGACATGCAAATAAGATTAAATGGTGTGTAAAATATGGATTATGGAACCAACGCAAGTCCAAACTTAAAATCCCATAACAAACACTATACTTGCTGCAAGCAGTCTAAACAGAAATCTCTAGTTAAATAAAAACCCCTAAATTCTTGTGAATAAGAACAATAATCCCGAAATTAGGGTTTATAAACTTACAAAATAAATTAGGGATCTCAGTATTGTGAAGTCTTCTTGTTTGAATCCTTAAATCCAACGATGGCAATGAATCACATTTATCATAAATCACAAAACCTTCAAAGAACAAAGAATACGCAGCAGTAGCAAAAAATCATTAAAAGCAATAAGCAAAAAAGATAACATATTAAATCAGAGAGATACTTACATGTTTCTTAATCGGAATTTTTTTTCATGAATGTAAATGCAGAATGGTTTTTTTTTCTGGATCGATGGACTTCTTAGGGTTGATTAAAAAAATTAGAGACTCTTCATTTTGCATAATCATACCTGCAGTTAATCCTTCGGAACAATAAACGATGACTCTTTGCATACTCAACGATTTTAATTTTAGAAGTTGTGTCATGATTACTACACATTTATTCTAAGGACTAAATCTTATAGTATTATAGATTTTATAAATAATAAATTAAATTATGTTTATTATTATCACTTTTCATTAAAAGTATACAACCCATATTCTTACTAATATAATTTTTTATATGATTTGGCATTAATGTATTATTTTAATATTTTATAATCATAACAAAATAATTATCAAAATCAAATAATTGTTAAAGTACAAAACTATGAAAATAAACTAAAATTATCAATATTCTCATATTTCTATATGGATATATTTTAATCATCTATATATATCATAATTATATTTAAATTAATATATATATATATATATACATACTATATGAGTGTCAAATTAAAGAGCACGAAGTGTAACATCCTAATACTATTTATAATTAAATATTGAAAATATCTACGTATTTTAAATATTTATAATAACTTTTATTATCCTTAAAAAAATTCCTTTAAATAAATAATGACGTGCGGAAGCTAAATAATAATATAGTATCACATAAATATCAATTAGAAGAAGAATTATATTTTTTTTACAACTTTAATTATCTTAATTTAAAATTTTCCTTGTAAACTTTAGTGATTAAATAAATGTAAGGAATTAACGAACACTTCAATTTAAAATGCAACCAAAATATTAAGTACAGAATTTATACTACGTCTAATTACGTAAAATTATACCAAACATTAATCATTTAATGAAAATAAGGCAATTGCTAACGTTCACAAAGCATTCAAATTACAAATTAAAAGATTCTCGTAAATTAAAATATAATTAATAATATTAAGAGTTGATGCTTATATTGATACCATCCTCCATCAGTACCACGCCCGCTCCCTTAACCTGGAAACATTTTAAAAATTCGGGGTAAGCTTGAGCTTTGTGAGGCTATACATGTCACATATGAATATATTACGAATATTGAACACATAAATATTTCTGTTCTGTTTTTACGTGTATTTCTACACGGAGTACTCGAAGCCCGGAGGCGATCTGAGCGCGAAATCTAACTGAGCCTGAAGGTTAAATGTTCTGTGTACTGGAAGTACAAATTTTTTCCTGTTCTGTCTGTATGACATGATAAATCACATCATAAATAATATATGCCAAATAACATGTAATATACATACGAGACATGTAATCTTGTAGAAAATGTATGAAAATAAAAACCCCACCTCAAATGCAGCGCTTGACTAAATATAGATGCTCGACTCGCGAGATCTTAGGCCCGAAAGTTCTCGTCGTTATCTATAATAAAATAATTTAATATTATTATAAAGTATGAAAAATATATAATAACACAAACTAAATTAAAATATTTGAATTTGATTTAAAAAGATGTAATTTGAGATGTTTAGAAATTAAATAGGGGTAAAATAAAAAAATAGAAAAAAATTTAAGAGGGTTGAATTGAAATTTGGATTAAATTGTTGGGATATAAAATCCAACACTTAGGTTAGATTTTTCCCATTCATCTCCCGCCCCCCCTCTCTCTCTCTCTCTCTCTCTCTCTCTCTCTCTCTCTCCCTCTTCTCCTACCCTTCTCGAGACGTCTCCTTTTTTTTTCATCTCTCTGTCTCCACCTCTCCCTTCTGTTTTCTGCTAAAACACACACACACACACACACAGACCGTCGCCCGACACACATTACACATTCACGCCTAACTGGAAAAAGAAGACTGAGAACAGCCGGCCAAGCGACGACTGGATTCAGACGGCAGCAACGGCGGATGCAGCGCGGGAGCGCGACGATTTGATAATTTCGGCCCGACAATTTGAACGGTTCTAAGGGCTGTTTCCGCAGCTGTTGTTCATCTTCTTCGCTCTTTTTTTTTCTCGGTTTGGATTTTGAGATCGAACATGGAGTTCGGTTTCTGGTGTTGATTCAGATTCTGGTTTTGATGCTATGAAGAAAATGACAAATATGAAAAAAATATTACAGAAAGAAAAATCGGGACTTTTGATCTTTTTCTTACCTTCTGATGGAGATGTTTGGGATGAACGATTCTGAAGTTGATTTGCATAATATATCGTTTAGGAGAAGAATTATAAAAGACACAATTTAATTATGTCTTAATTTGGTTAATAATTGAGTGATGAATGCTGTGAAATGAATTTTCATTTAAGAATGAAAATTAAGATGGAGGGGGAGATCATCCGTTTCTGATGCACATGGAGAAGGGAGGTGAAAACTGAAAGGACAATTATTGTTGGGTTGGGCCAAATGATAATTGGACTGAATTTTAATAGACCGATTAATATTGTGGTGGACTAATAAATGGGTTCTCATTTAAAATTAAATCTGTAAATAATTTAACAACAACAACAATAATAATAATAATAATAATAATAATAATAATAATAATAAAATTTATGGATATTACATTCTACCCTCGTTGAAAAATTTTCGTCCTCGAAAATTAGTATCATACCTTGATTATAGAAATCAGGATAACGAGCTCGAAATTCTTCCTCGCGCTCCCAAGTAGCTTCGTCTTTTCCATGACGATTCCACTGCACTTTAATCAATGTGATATCTTTGTTTCTCAATTTTTGAACTTTCTTCTCGAGTATTGCACTCGGTAGCCCTTCATACGTTAAATCTTTATTAACGTCCAAATTCGCGTAGCTGATTACATGACTCGGATCATGCGCATATTTTTTTGAGCATAGAGACATGAAATACATTGTGTACTGAAGCGAATTCGGGTAGTAAAGCGAGACGATATGCTAAATCTCCAATTCGTTCAAGAACTTCAAATGGTCCGACAAATCTCGGTCGAAGTTTTCCCGTTTTACCAAACCAAAAAATTCCTTTTAGGCCACCTTTAAAAATACTTTATCTCCAACATCAAAATGTAACTCCTTTCTACGCTTATCAGCATATGACTTCTGTCGGTCCTGAGTAATTTTAATTCTCTCTCGGATCATCTTAATTTTTCTGACTGTTTCCTCAACTAACTCAGGTCCCAATACCTTTCTTTCTCCAACTTCATCCCAATACAATGGAGATCTGCATTTTCTTCCATATAGAGCTTCGTATGGTGCCATCCCAATTGTGGCTTGATAACTATTATTGTAGGCAAATTCGACCAAAGGTAGTAGTGATTCACAATCACCATTTGCATCCAGTATGCATGCTCTCAGCATATCTTCAAGGATTTGATTCGTTCGCCCCGTTTGACCATCTGTTTGAGGATGGTAAGCAGTGCTGAAATTTAAATTTGTTCCCATAGCTTCATGCAAACTTCTCCAAAATCTTGAAGTAAAACGAGGGTCTCTATGTGACATTATTGATGCCGGAACTCCATGTAATCTCACTATCTCCTTGATATACATTTGCGCGAACTGATTCATCTTAAACGTCATCTTGACTGGCAGAAAATGAGCAGATTTTGTCATTCTGCCGACAATCACCCAAACCGCAGTATTTCATTTAACAGTTGTGAGTAGACCAACTACGAAATTCATGGCTATATATTCCCACTTCCATTCTGGAATTTCAAGTGGTTTGAGTAATCCTAATGGTCGTTGATGTTCGGCCTTGACTTGTTGGCAAGTCAAACAACTCTCCACAAATTTTCCTATATCATTTTTCATTCCTTTTCACCAAAACATTTTCTTGAGATCTTGGTACATTTTCGTACTGCCTGGGTGGGCAGTATATGGCGTACTGTGAGCCTCGATTAAAATCTCCTTTATCATACTCTCATCTCTGGGCACACAAATTCTCCCTTCGTACATCAAGGTACCATCACTTGCTATTCCAAAACCCTTATTGTCTGCAGATATGGACAACTCTTTCATTCTACTTAATATCTCATCCTCGGATTCAGCTCTCTTAATTCTTTCCCGTAAGGTTGGTTGAACCACTAGAGCTTATAAAATTGATGTTGTTCCCTTTGGTCTAACAACTTCAATATTCAATCTCGAAAACTCTTGAATGAGTTGCTCTTGAGTAGTGATCATATTGTACAATTCTCCTCTCGTCTTGCGACTTAAGGCATCTGCAACTACGTTGGCCTTGCCTGGATGATACTGGATCATGCAATAATAATCTTTCACCAACTCAAGCCACCTTCTTTGCCTCATGTTTAGCTCATTCTGAGTAAACAAATACTTCAAACTTTTATGATCGGTAAAAATTTCACACTTTTCTCCGTACAAGTAATGCCTCCAAATCTTTAGCGCATGAACTACAACGGCTAATTCTAGATCATGAGTAGGGTAGTTTAACTCATGTTGTTTAAGATGTCTGGAGGCGTATGCAACCACCTTTCCATACTGCATCATAACACAGCCAAGACCTTGCTTCGACGCATCACTGTATATTACAAAATCCTTGGTAGGGTCTGGAATCGTTAACGCAGGTGTTGTCGTCAACCTTTTCTTTAATTCTTGGAAACTCACTTCGCACTTTTCATTCCATAAGAATTTCTCCCCTTTTCGAGTCAACTTCGTCATAGGCGTTGCTATCTTTGAGAAACCCTCGATAAATCTCCTGTAGTAACCGGCTAAACCTAGGAAACTTCGAACTTCATTCACATTCGTAGGTGCTTCCCAACTGTTTATCGCTTCGATCTTGACTGGATCGACTTCAATCCCCTGAGCGATCACCACATGACCGAGAAATACTACTCGATCAATCCAAAACTCACATTTCTTAAACTTCGCATATAATTTCTCACTGCGAAGAGTCTCCAATGCTATTCTTAAATGTTCCTCATGCTCTTTCTCATCTTTAGAATACACCAAATTATCATCAATGAATACAATAACAAATTTATCCAAGTATTGGTGAAATACTCGATTCATCAAATCCATAAATACGGCTGGGGCATTACTTAGTCCAACGGGCATTACTACAAATTCGTAGTGCCCATATCTTGTCTGAAAGGCCGTCTTAGAAATATCCTCCTCCTTTATTTTCAATTTATGATATCCCGATCTTAGGTCAATCTTTGAGAAAATTCCTTCTCCTCTAAGTTGGTCAAATAAATCCTCGATTCTTGGCAACGGATACTTATTTTTAATAGTGAGTCGATTTAACTCACGATGGTCGATACACATCCTTAATGTATCGTCTTTTTTTTCTTGATAAAAAGAACCGGTGCTCCCCATGGGGAAACACTTGGATGAATAAAATTTAAGTCCAACAACTCTTGCAATTGAACCTTCAATTCCTGCAATTCTTTTGGCGCCATACGATAAGGAGCCTTTGATACCGGTGCTGCTCCAGGTATCAAGTCAATTGTGAACTCGACTTGTCTATCAGGTGGAATTCCTGGTAAATATTCAGGAAACACATCTGGAAATTCCTTCACAATTGATACATCTGAGACTGATAATTTTTGTCTTATGTTCACCAGGTATCGTTGACATTTGCCTCTTTTAAGCAAATTAATTGCTTTCATGGCAGATATAAATCTATGTGAGGTACAAGTCTTGCTCCGAATAATGTAGTCTCTTTATCCCCAGGCAAGACTAGGGTTATTTCTCTCTCATAACATTTAATGATAGCTCGATACTTTTTCAACCAATCCATCCCTAGGATTATGTCGAAGTCTTTCATATTAATCACGTATAGATCAGCATCTAAGTTATTCCCATTCAAATCTATAGGTGTATTTCTAACCATAGAATCAGCACATATTGTTTTCCCGGATGGTACGCTAACCTCTATTGGTTCTTTTACTCTAATGTCTTTACTTCCAGTTAGAGCATGAAACTTCTTAGACATGAATGAATGGGGAGCGCCAGTATCAAAAAGTACTAATGCAGGTATATTAAATACTGTCAACATACCTGTCATTGTATCTGGGTTTCCTTCAGCATCTTTCAGGCTCATGGCAAACACTCGTGCCCTACCCCCGGAAGTCTGACCTTCTTTTCCGACTTGGTAATCATAAGATGTAGGCCCTGATTGCTTGCATCGATAGCATTTTCCATGACTCGCCAGGCATACTCTTCCATGATTCTTTCCGCAATTAGTACATGAAGGTTTCTCGGCCTTGACGTTGGGCTTCGCTTTTCCTTCAATTCTGCCTTGCTTACTCTGACCTTGACTGGCATTCTGACTTCCAGTCTTACCTTGGTTATGGCCTTGCCACTTCCTCTTACCAGAGCTCTCAACCTGTTTACGATCCATATCCTGAATCGAGGAAATCTCTTGAGCTATCTTGACAGTTTCTGCATAAGATAGGTCACCGTGGCTCTTGGGAATATGCCTTATTCCCGGTCGGAGACCATCCAGGAACTTGCGAGATTTTTCCATGTCAGTGGACACAAAACGTGTCGCAAATTGGCTCATGTCAGTAAATTTCCGTTCGTATTCAGTCACAGACATTCCTTCTTGCTTGAGATCCCAAAATTCCGCTGTTTTTGCTCATGATAATGCCTCGGGTAATACTGTTCTCTGATTATAACCTTGAACTCATTCCAAGTTAGGGCTGGACGCTCCTCTTCTGGCCGAGTCATCCAGTAGCTCTCCTACCAACGGTCGGCTCCTTCCGTAAGCTGATATTCAGCACAGATTACTCGTTGTGTATCTGTGCATCCGATCATCCTAAAAGTTCGTTCTAACGTCAAATCCATTCTTCCACAAAAGTAGGTTCTTCCTTTCCAGTGAATGTTGGGGGTCCGAAGCGACGGAATTGTTCCACTACTTGGTATTGGTTTACAGCAGGTACCTCAGCGTTGTTTTCTTGTTCTCTTCGCTCTCCATTCATAGCACCTTCGTTTCCTCCTCTACCAGTGCGTGGCCGCCTTGGAAACATTTTCCCAATATTCAAAATTGCGATTACTGGTAAGATTCTACGTCTATATATTATTTCAAAAGTTTTTTTTATGAATATAGGCCATATTCGTGACTGAAAAATAAAATAAATACATGTGAAATATAATTCCACTATTATTTGTATAATTATTTTAAATGGAACATAAAGTACAATGTTAAATAAGATTGTTAAAAATACTAGGATGCCCAATCTACGACAATTAATACTAAATAGCGTATTTTATTCTTCAATATAGATTATAACTTAGTTTGAAATCATGCCGAAGATGCTGAAGCCACACTGGCATCTTCGCTTTGATCTTCTTCTTCCTCTTCATCACTGTCGGAAACATCATCCAGACCACAGCATTCTCAGAGCCACATTCGATGTAGCTCGGCCGAGAACTCCACAAAGTCGATCACTGGCGTATCTGAGGTCGAGGTAAAGTCCATCAAATTTAAGAGTAACGTCCTATCTCGGAGGCTCCAAGCAGGGGGAAGAGTCTCCATAAGCTTCACAACGGCAAGGTAGTCGGAAACTCCATCCCACCTAACACGTACGAACTTTCTCGCCATAGTGTTAATATGATCGCCTACATCGTGATGGTCTGGCCTTTGGTATTCTCGAAAAGTCCGAACTCTCGTGCTTCTCAATACCAATGAACATGAAGTTGATTTCCTAGCTGTTAATCTCGTACGAGTCATCTACTCACATGGATTATTCTATAATGTGTAAAATGCATTGACCAATATACAAATAATATCGAACAATAATATTAACTGAGTAACCAAGCATATCCACGATTTACAAAAATGAGAATAATTCAAGATATATGCATATATGAATTTCTGAATTAAAATATGTACATGTTGAAGCTGGCGAAGTACCATGGAATGGTATTACTGAATAATATTTTCATATAGAAGAGTATGCAGAATCATAAACTTCTCTGATACCAAAATGTAACATCCTAATTTTATTTATAATTAAATCTTGAAAATATCTACGTATTTTAAATATTTATAATAACTTTTATTATCCTTAAAAAATTTCCTTTAAATAAATAATAACGTGCGGAAGCTAAATAATAATATAGTATCACATAAATATCAATTAGAAGAAGAACTATATTTTTTTTACAACTTTAATTATCTTAATTTAAAATTTTCCTTGTAAACTTTAGTGATTAAATAAATGTAAGGAATTAACGAAGACTCCAATTTAAAATGCAACCAAAATATTAAGTACAGAATTTATACTACGTCTAATTATGTAAAATTATACCAAACATTAATCATTTAATGAAAATAAGGCAATTACTAACGTTCGCAAAGCATTCAAATTACAAATTGAAAGATTCTCGTAAATTAACATATAATTAATAATTTTAAGAGTTGATGCTTATATTGATACCATCTTCCACCAGTACCACACCCGCTCCCTTAACCTGAAAATATTTTAAAAATTCGGAGTAAGCTTGAGCTTAGTGAGGCTATACATGTCACATATGAATATATCACGAATAATTGAACACATAAATATTTATGTTCTGTTTTTACATGTACTTCTACACGGAGTACTCGAAGCCCGGAGGCGATCTGAGCCCGAAAGCTAACTGAGCCCGAAGGCTAAACGTTCTGTGTACTGGAAGTACAAATTTTTTCCTGTTCTGTCTGTATGACATGATAAATCACATCATAAATAATATATGCCAAATAACATGTAATATACATACGAGACATGTAATCTTGTAGAAAATAAATGAAAATAAAAACCCCACCTCAAATGCAGCGCTTGACTAAATATAGATGCTCGACTCGCGAAATCTTAGGCCCGAAAGTTCTCGTCGTTATCTACAATAAAATAAATTAATATGATTATTAAAGTATGAAAAATATATAATAACACAAATTAAATTAAAATATTTGAATTTGATTTAAAAAGATGTAATTTGAGATGTTTAGAAATTAAATAGAGGTAAAATAAAAAAATAGAAAAAAATTAAGGGGGGTGAATTGAATTTGGATTAAAGTGTTGGGATATAAAATCCAACACTTAGGTTAGATTTTTCCCATTCATCTGCCTCTCTCTCTCTCTCTCTCTCTCTCTCTCTCTCTCTCTCTCTCTCTCTCCCTCCCTCTTCTCCTACCCTTCTCCGGACGTCTCCTTATTCTTTTTTTTTTTTCATCTCTCTGTCTCCACCTCTCCCTTCTGTTTTCTGCTAAAAAACACGCACACAGACCCTCACCCGACATACAATACACACACACGCCTAACTTGAAAAAGAAGATTGAGAACAGCCCGCCAAGCGACGACTGGATTCAGACGGCGGCAACGGCGGATGCAGCGCGGGAGCGCGGCGATTTGATAATTTCGGCCCGACAATTTGAAGCAGTTCAAGAAATTTCATTTCGCCATTGTTCATCTTCTTCGCTCTTTTTTTTTCTCGGTTTGGATTTTGAGATCGGACATGGAGTTTGGTTTCTGGTGTTGATTCAGATTCTGGTTTTGATGCTATGAAGAAAATGATAAAGATGAAAAAAATATTACAGAAAGAAAAATCGGGACTTTTGATCTGTTTCTTACCTTCTGCTGGAGATGTTTGGAATGAACGATTCTAAAGTTGATTTGCATTATATATTGTTTAGGAGAAGAATTAGAAAAGACACAATTTAATTATGTCTTAATTTGGTTAATAATTGAGTGATGAATGCTGTGAATGAATTTTCATTTAAGAATGAAAATTAAGATGGAGGGGGAGATCATCCGTTTCTGCTGCACACGGAGAAGGGAGGTGAAAAGTGAAAGGACAATTATTGTTGGGTTGGGCCAAATGATAATTCGGCTGAATTTTAATAGACCAGTTAATATTGTGTTGGACTAATAAATGGGTTCTGAATTAAAATTAAATTTGTAAATAATTTAACAACAAAAATAATAATAATAATAATAATGATAATAATAATACTAATAATAATAATAATAAAATTTGTGGATATTACACGAAGTTAGAATTAATTCGATATATTTTTTATCAAAAATAAAATTGATACGAAAAAGTTATAATATTTTAAATTATTAGGTTGAAAATGAAAAGAATAAAATGAGAAGAAATTTTTAATTGCTAGATAGTATATAATGAAATAACTTCCAACCTATTTTATTATGATTTTAAAAGGACAATTAACATGGAGACAACACATGTTTCTTTATATTCTTTTGATATTAAGTATGGATTTTCTTTCAAAGAGGCCTATTGAAACTGTCAATTCTATTCTCAATAAATTTAAAAACATTCTATCCTCTATGTTACCTTCTTATCTACCGAGTTCGATTTGTTTTATATTGATAAATTTTATAATAAATAAACATTTATTTAAAGTAAAATGCTATAAAAATATCTACTTGAAGATGGACTTCATTAAATATTTGTTTTGTAATTAATTTAAGTTTAAAATAATTTTATTTTTATTAATTGTAGAATGATTAGTAGATTTAACCTTGGTTAAAGGATAGGTAATTAAGTTATATATGGAAACATGTTAAATATAATGTGATTGGTTTAAAATTTATGAATGGACTCTAATTGGTTCTAAAATAATTCATAATTTTCTAATTGGTTAACTGGACTGTGGCAGACTCGGGTATTATAATAAGGAATATATTATTTTATATATTATACATAAAATATACATCATATATGTTTAATGAAAAGAATTGTTAATTCGTTATTTTTGTCATTCTAATCTTCCTGATTATTTTCTTAGTTGTAATTTACTTTTTTTTTTCTTAAAAAAATATTAACTATACTTCCAAATCTAAACTTGTGAGATGTTTGATTGATTTAAACCATCTATAATATTCTATTAAAATTAAACAAAAGATAATATGTTGGTCGATATCATGGGTTTAACCTATATTCTTATTAAAGTTAAATAAAATATAATTTGGCGAACGATTTGGAAATCGAGGAACGATTTGGAAATCTTATTTCTGCAAAAATATTTTCCGGCCTCTCGAGCAGCCAATCTAAGGAAAGAGATATGTGGTGCAAGGCAAATGACCGGCGAAACGTTGCATGAATATTGGGAACGATTCAAACAGTTGGTATCTCGATTCCTGCAACATCAAATTAGCGAGCAACTCCTGATTCAGTATTTTTACGAATGACTTAATCCGATGGAGCGAAGCACGATAGATGCAGCAAGTGGTGGAGCCGTAGTTGACAAAATTCCCACGTTTGCAAAAGCTTTCATATCCAACATGACGGCCAATTCACAACAATTTGGTTGTCACGATTCACCAATCATGATGGTGAAGGAGGTGCATGACTCGTCCCTTGAGGATAAATTAAATGAGCTAACCACTTTTGTTAGAAAACTTGCTGTAGGTAATAGCACGCCAGTCGTACCTTGTCGCCTTTGCAAAACCACGGAGCATACAGCGGAGAATTGTTGGATTTTGCTTGATGAAATCAAGGCGCACGCCAATGCAATTGGAACCGAAAATTCCTATGGGAGGAAGAACGATCCGTACTCAAACACATACAACCCAGGATGGAGGGATCACCCTAACCTTCAATGGAAGAACCAGCAGGAGGCGCCTCCACAAAATAAAGGACAATTCTACAAGCAGCCCGCCGAAAATTTGACACAATCTTTGGAGGAGATGATGAAGACCCTCATGGCAAACACTATGCAACTACAGCAGGGCATGAATCAGTTCCAGCAGGGCATGAACCAGTTCCAGCATGACACTAAGTCGAGTATCAAAATTCTCGAAAATCAAGTGAGTCAACTAGCCACCACTGTGAGCTGTATTGAGAGCCAAAATAGCGGGAAATTGCCATCCCAACCTGAGCTGAACCCAAGGAACGTGAGTGCTGTAACTTTAAGGAGTGGGAAGCAGCTTGAGGAGCCTAAGAAACCTAAGCAGGTGGTGGAAGCTGAAAGCGGGGAGGAAAAAACCACTGAACAGATTGACACTGGGATAACCAGTGATGAATCGGCACTAGACCTGGCAAACGGACGGGCTCGGCCCAAACGGGCCGGGCAAAAACGGGCGGGCTTTTTTTGGACTGGGCAAAAAAGGCCCGTTTTTTTCTGGGCCTAAAATATTAGGCTCATGGCCCGCGGGCCTTAAGTTTTTTTAAAGAAAAATAAGAATTATAATATTCTGAATAAATGTACGAAAAATTTTAGATCATTAATCATTATATTATTCACTACACTATCATAATCAAAAAAATAAATATACAACTATTTTTATTTTATAATTACATTATTTACTACACTACCACAATAAAAAAATAAATATACAAATATTTTTATTTGATCATTATATCGTTTATTATTACTAATATTTTAAAAATATCATAAAATAATAGTATATATTGATGTGATATACTACAAAGTAATCACAAAGTCACATAAAAAAAATTACATCAATAATTAACATATAGATGTAATATAATCTAATAAAATACATAAGGAAAAAATTTAAATATTATAATTACTCATAACTTAAAAAAAAAAAACTGGGCCTGGCGGGCAGCCCGTTGTCCGGGCCTGATCGGGCGGGCAAAAACTGGGCCAGGCCAAAAAGGCCCATTTTTTTTTGGGGCCACAAATGTGGAGCCCAATGCCCGCCTAAAAACGGGCGGTGATAACACTCATTTTTACACATATTTTTATAAGTTTTTTTCCGGATTTTAAGATCCTAAAATGTGTAGAATTGTTTCGTTTGTACTCATATTGTGTTTGTTGGACTCGATCACGCTTGGGTATATTTTATTTGATTTTATAGGTGTTTTAAGGACATTATCAAGCAAGACCGAAGTCTCAATCCCCAAATACATATCAAGCAATGCAGAAACGAGAGAACGAGGCCTAAAACGATGAAGATTGAAGCACTACCTGTCGTATTTTCTAATTTCCAGATTCATTACTTCGAATCAGGATGTGTTCTTTATATATATGGATTCCCCATGAAATAAGCTTCGCGGTATATCATACGCTAAATTCTGAGGTGTATTGAGGGAGATATAGCTTCTAGACCACGACTTCACAGTTCAGAAAGTTTTTGCATTTTCTGGGACAGTATGACACGGGCCGTATCAAATAACACGACCGGGTCTGCTGTCCAGAAAGTTTTTGCATTTTCTGGGACAGTATGATACGGGCCGTGTCATTTGACACGGGCCGTGTCACTTTTCGGTGGAAAAATCACTTTTTGACATTTTTGAAGATTTGAACATGAAAAAGATGATATTTTGGGTTTATAAAAAGGTCTTGGGGCTGGACTTGAGAGGAAATCTTGATTTAGAGAGTCTTGGAGAGTTGGTGAGGGAAGAAAAATACAAGATTCAAGAAGAAACCTACCAAAAGAAGGAGACTTGGAGGAAGAAAATGATGAACTCTTGAAGAACATTTTGAAGGCTTGATCCTACATCCATTCAAGACACCATTCGAGTTTTATCTTCTCCCTATCTTTTACTTATTTTTGTTGTTTATTTAGCATGAACATGATGAACATGATGATTATTAATCTTTCTTTCATTACCATGTCCGGCTAAACTCGTTAGATTCCGGGCATGGGAGTACGTTGATTTGCTATGGTTTTGAGGGATTGATGATTATATATATCTAGTGTGTTTTCTTTATCAAATGCTTGGTTTTAATTCATGTTTAGACACTTGATCAATGTTTTTACATGTTAAACTTAATTGCTCATAATTCGAGAGAAGAGGGCATTAATAGGTTTTGAGTATTTGACGTAGTAAATTACGAGATTGAGAAATCGGTGATGAACTATGATGATGTTTAAATCTTGTGAACATTTTGGAGTTAGATAATTTATAGTAAACGGAGACGTTGTTATAAGTTGTTTAATCTACGTTTTAATGCATCTCGAGAGGGACTTTAGAATATTATTGTGATTATTATTTTGGAAACGCACTTAGAATTTTTGGAACCAATCTCGACTAAACTTAGTGATCAACGGAAACCGAGCCTTGGAATCTTTCTTTCTAAACTCTTACAATTCTCCATAATTCGGATATTTTCTTTTATTGTCATAATTTTATTTTTATTTCGTTAATCATCCATTTTACCTTTCGATCGTCTAGATAAAACCGAAATTATTATAATCTAGTACTCAACACAATAAGAATATTTAGTCTCTGTGGAATACGACCTTGCTCGCCGCTTTCTACATATTCTCCGTACACTTGCGGATTGTTTAAAAATATAGCGAACAAGTTTTTGGCGTCGTTTCCGGGGACTAATTTATTTTTGTTTGTATTGATATTACGATAAGTGTTTCCGGTCTTGCTTTAGACATATTTTTCTGTTTTATTTTATTTTGTTACTTCCGTATTGTTTTTGGCCGTGTTACAGGACGTACATGAACACCCGCTCCTCTCGAGAACCTTTGGAAAACTTTATTCCCGAAGTAGAGGCATTTGCTCGAAGAACAAGTGTTGCTACACGGAAATTACGAAGGGATCTATCTGACGAAATGGAAAGAGCGAGAGACGTAATTGCCGGCATGGGCAATGATAATGCAATAACCCACAATCCAAACAATGAAGGCGTACGGGCTGAGTAGCCCGCAGTCCGAATTCAATCGATTCGGGACGGATTTCGGCCGAGGCTTGGCCAAAATTATGGGGGAATTTCTCATATTCCTATCAACGCCCTTAATTTTGAGTTGAAACCTTCATTAATATCGATGGTTCAACAAAATCAGTTTGGGGGATTTGCCACAGAAGATCCGCACGCCCATTTATTCCACTTTATTCAAATTTGTGATACCATTAAAATGAATGGGGTGCCAAACGATGGAATAAGATTGAAGCTATTTCCGTTCTCCTTGAGAGAAAAGGCTCGTAGTTGGCTTGGAACTCTTGCTTCGGGGAGCATAAGTACATGGGACGAGTTGGGTGAAAAGTTTCTTTTCAAATTCTTCCCGCCCAACAAGACCATGAGATTGAAGAGCGAAATAATGCAATTCCGACAAATGGATTCAGAGATGTAATATGAGGCATGGGAACGCTTCAAGGATTTGTTAAGACGATGTCCTCGTCATGGGTTTCTGGAAGACCAACAAATGTGTTTCTTTTATAATGGGTTGGCCGGAGAGACGAGAAATCTTGTTGACGCTTCGGCCGGAGGAGCTTTGCTAGCTAAAAGTGCAAAGGAAGCATATGAATTGATCTAGGAGATGGCCATGAATAGCTATCAATGGCCTACTGAGAGGAGTAATATTCGTAGAGTGGCTGAAGTTTCAGACTCGGATCCCATAAAGGCTTTAACTGCACAAATGTCGATTTTGACCAACCATTTGGAAGTTCTGACGAAGAGTGCAAATGAAAAAATAACTCCAAAAGAAAGTTCACTACCATCCGATCCATTGGAGGAGGCACATTACATTAATAATCGGAGTTTCAACGATTTCCGGAATAATCCACCATCGGGCTTCTACCATCCCTCCAATCGAAATCATAAAAATTTTAGCTATGCTAATCCAAGAATGCTTTGCAACCACCAGCCGGATTCAAGGTGCCGAATGGTGAGATAATTGAAGAAGCAAATCCGACGTCAAATCTTGAGAATATTCTAGCTACCTTCATGATGGAGACGAAAAGCCGATTTACCCGAGATGAAGAAAAACTTGATCGGATTGAAAATCATGTGACTCAATTAGCAACTACCATTGGAGCTCAAATGAGAAACTTAGAAATGTAAATCGGTTAATTGGCTAAGATTGTGGGGAGCCAACATCAAAAGGGCCAATTTCCAAGCAACACCGAAGAAAATCCAAAAGCACAATGCAATGCCATTTTTTCGTGCACCATGAATGAAGTGCTACCGGAATCGGAGAATGTAGACGAAGATGCAATCGTGTTGTCTAATAATGCTGATGAGGAGAAAGATCGATCCGAAATTGAACATATCGAGGAGAATAAAAAATTTGAGGTTTTCGTGCAAGACATGGCGTCAAAGAAAAAAGAATTGGAGTGCCTACCGACTAAGCTTAAGGATCCAGGGAGTTTTTCAATTCCTTGCTCTATTTTGGGTTGTTCATTAAATGATGTATTTGTTGATCATGGTTCAAGTGTCAATATATTGCCTTTGTCTATTTGCAGGACACTTGGATTAGGAGAGTTGAGACCATCTCCAGTGAGCTTACAATTCATAGATCGATCTTTAGCTTACCCAAAGGGAATTGTGGAGGATGTAACTTTAAAAATTGATAAGTTCGCCTTCCCCGTTGATTTTATAGTGCTTGATGATGATGGGAAGCAAAATGGTCTAGTAATACTTGGACGTCCGTTCTTAGCCACCGCACGAGCATTAATTGATGTGGATCGAGGAGAATTAACGATTAGGACGCATAGTCAAAATGTTGTATTTTTGATGACTCCTCCCGATAAAATTGCACGTAAACCGGATTATAAGAGCTCGTTGAATGATCCGGGATGAAGGAAACATGCGTTTGGCTGGAGACGTTAAATTTAGCGCTGGTTGGGAGGCAACCCAACACTTGCGTCCGGCTGAAGACGTTAAACTTAGCGCTAATTGGGAGGCAACCCAATGGTTCTTGTTAGTTTATTTTGTTCTTATTCACTTTTTATTTCTATTTTTACTTGATGAGGAACTGACCGGTTCAATTGTAGCATCGGTCGCAGAAAAGATCCGAGACCGAGCGCACTATCCAGGCTAGTATGACACGGGCCGTGTCATTCGACACGGTCGGGTTGGCCATCCAGGCGTTTTTTGAGTTTCTGGGCAAGTATGACACGGTCGGGTCTGGTGGGCAGACGATTTTTGGCAAATCTGAGCAGGTGTGACACGTGGCATGTCCAACAAGGCCACTTCCCTCCGCCCAATCAATATGACCGGTTGTAAGTATTTCTTGACCCAAAGTTTTTATTGCTTAAATACTATACCCCCTTCGTGTGTACATTCTTTAATTCAAGTTTGGGGGGAGATATTGGGTCAAGATATACTTATATTGTTCATTTATTTTTTTTAACACCTTGTTTTGTTTGTTTATTTTATTATTTGTTTGTTTCTATTTTTTTCGAATTTTAGTGTGAAGATTTGCTTGGATTTTGGTGTGGATTGTTGTTTTTGAACTTGGTGTGTTTTGAGTATCATGTACTTGGATGAAACTCGAAAGAATGAACTCTTGTCTTGGATACCTCGGGATTTATTTTGTTATTTTGATATGCAAATCGAGGATAATTTGAAGAGGAAAAAATTGTAGAATAATCAAAAGGGTGTGAAATTGAATAAATAGTTTAATCTCTTGGAAATATGAACAAATCTAGCTTGTGAGCTTTTGAGCCTTCATGCATCATTAAATATGCAAGTTTCATTTTCGAGTGTACCATTCATGTTTTTAAGACTCTAGAACTTGCCCTGGTATCTTATTCGAAACTACAAGTGTGTGTGCAAATTAGTGAAAGTGATTTTAGGCGATTTTTATTGACAACCCTTCAAACCTTTTGGCCAACCCGAAAAATTTATTTCCCTAGTTAGCCCGTTTGAGCTTAAAGCCTATTTCTTGTTAGCCACATTATGAGCTTTCCGTTCCATTATAAACTTTTATCCCTATACTTGAGCTACCTAGAATAAATTGGCAAAAAAATGAAAAGACGTGTGGAAGCGATTGGGAAGATTGTTGCTTCAAATGCAATGATTCATCAAAATAAATTTGAAGGAAAAATGGTGTGATTTTAATGATGATGTTGTCCACCACATGAAAACATAAAAAAAAAATCGTGGACACAAAAGAAACGAGATGTAAGGAGCGATAAGGGGGAATAAGGTTGTGATTCTCACTTTCAAAAGTGCTTAGTGCGATGATATTAAAATCAAGGGGTTGAAGGAAATAAATTCTAAGGGATTATTGAGCTTCTAATTGAGCGAAGTGATTGAGATAATGTTCTAATTTGCTCAAGTCAAGTCACTTTAAGCCATACTTATCCTACCCCGACCAAAAAGCCTACATTACAATCGATAAAGTCCTTTTTGATTCACCAAATTTGCATGCACAACTAGTGGTAGAGATGTAGACGATTGGCAAGTCTATGGGGATTCTTATTTCATTGAATGAGTTTTGAGCGTCACTTATCCCATTATACACTTTGAGAGTGAGGGAATACACTTGACCGGCGAGGTTCGTATTATTCAAGTATTAGCTATGATGTTAAGGAAGCACCCCCGAGATTTGAATACTTTATAGAACTCGACTTATTTATTTCTTGAGGCGTATTGATGAATTTTCAAAATGATCCTTTGAGGTATGTTGAGGGACGAGTTTCCTTAAGAGTGGTTATTTTAAAGTGCATTGCTCGGGACGATCAACGTTCAAGTTTGGGGGATTTTGATAACACTCATTTTTACACATATTTTTATAAGGTTTTTCCGGATTTTAAGATCCTAAAATGTGTAGAATTGTGTCGTTTGTACTCATATTGTGTTTGTTGGACTCGATCACGCTTGGGTATATTTTATTTGATTTTATAGGTGTTTTAAGGACATTATCAAGCAAGACCGAAGTCTCAATCCCCAAATACATATCAAGCAATGCAGAAACGAGAGAACGAGGCCTAAAACGATGAAGATTGAAGCACTACCTGTCGTATTTTCTAATTTCCAGATTCATTATTTCGAATCAGGATGTGTTCTTTATATATATATGGATTCCCCATGAAATAAGCTTCGCGGTATATCATACGCTAAATTCTGAGGTGTATTGAGGGAGATATAGCTTCTAGACCACGACTTCACAGTTCAGAAAGTTTTTGCATTTTCTGGGACAGTATGACACGGGCCGTATCAAATAACACGACCGGGTCTGCTGTCCAGAAAGTTTTGCATTTTCTGGGACAGTATGACACGGGCCGTGTCACTTTTCGGTGGAAAAATCACTTTTTGACATTTTTGAAGATTTGAACATGAAAAAGATGATATTTTGGCTTTATAAAAAGGTCTTGGGGCTGGACTTGAGAGGAAATCTTGATTTAGAGAGTCTTGGTGAGTTGGTGAGGGAAGAAAAATACAAGATTCAAGAAGAAACCTACCAAAAGAAGGAGACTTGGAGGAAGAAAATGATGAACTCTTGAAGAACATTTTGAAGGGTTGATCCTACATCCATTCAAGACACCATTCGAGTTTTATCTTCTCCCTATATTTTACTTATTTTTGTTGTTTTATTTATCATGAACATGATGAACATGATGATTATTAATCTTTCTTTCATTACCATGTCCGGCTAAACTCGTTAGATTCCAGGCATGGGAGTACGTTGATTTGCTATGGTTTTGAGGGATTGATGATTATATATATCTAGTGTGTTTTCTTTATCAAATGCTTGGTTTTAATTCATGTTTAGACACTTGATCAATGTTTTTACATGTTAAACTTAATTGCTCATAATTCGAGAGAAGAGGGCATTAATAGGTTTCGAGTATTTGACGTAGTAAATTATGAGATTGAGAAATCGGTGATGAACTATGATGATGTTTAAATCTTGTGAACATTTTGGAGTTAGATAATTTATAGTAAACGGAGACGTTGTTATAAGTTGTTTAATCTACGTTTTAATGCATCTCGAGAGGGACTTTAGAATATTATTGTGATTATCATTTTGGAAACGCACTTAGAATTTTTGGAACCAATCTCGACTAAACTTAGTGATCAACGGAAACCGAGCCTTGGAATCTTTCTTTCTAAACTCTTACAATTCTCCATAATTCGGATATTTTCTTTTATTGTCATAATTTTATTTTTATTTCGTTAATCATCCATTTTACCTTTCGATCGTCTAGATAAAACCGAAATTATTATAATCTAGTACTCAACACAATAAGAATATTTAGTCTCCGTGGAATACGACCTTGCTCGCCGCTTTCTACATATTCTCCGTACACTTGCGGATTGTTTAAAAATATAGCGAACAGGCGGGCTAGCCCGGCTAGGGCTGTTTTCGGTCCGGTTCGGTCCGGGTATTATCTTCCCGGGTCTGGACCGTTAAGGTATCGAGTATTACCGGTTTCGGTCCTTACCGGTTTCGGGTCCCAGCTTCAATACTTGTATCCGGACCGCTAACGTTTCGGGTGAGTATCGGTTCCGGGTATTTCGGGCGGATTCTCGGGTATCTTGGATCATTAAAAGCCCTAATCACCAAAACCTCATAATCGAAACAAGAATTGAGATTTTTTTTCAAACGTATGCTAAGGAAATTAAGAGATAAGGTCTTTTAAACTTATTTTTTCTATATGTACTAATATCTTATACAGTATTTTGTACAATGTATGTTTATGAAAAATTACCAATTTTTTTACCGGGTTATCGGTTTCGGTCCTTATCGGTTTCGGTTCTAACTTTGGTACCAGTATCCGGACCGCTAACGTTTCGGGTGAGTATCGGTCCCAGGTATTATCGGACGGTTCTCGAGTACACTTGGACCGCTAACAGCCCTAGGCCCGGCCCATGGGCCTGAGCCATTTTGCCGGGTCTAATCGGCACCCAGTGCTGAACTGCCGGGCAGCAAAGTAATAATGTCTAATTCTTCTCATATTGGCACTTCGAGCGTACCTTTTCCTTCCAGGATAAAGAAGGCTCCAATGGACAATAAGGAAAATCAAGATTTAGATGTGTCTCATAAAGTGAAAATCCATATACCATCCAGCGATGCAATTAAGCGAATTTTGAGCGACGAAGTTGAAGAAGTACTCTTGATTGACGAGATAAATAATACATAAGTGCTCTATGAGATCATACCAAGACTGAAATATTCTATATTGCATGGTCCCTATATATTTAGAAAGAGTATGAGTGTAACTAGAATTCCTTGCACTAATGGGTTGAAGTGATGAAAAAGAACAAAAATAATGGTGTATGTACTTGCTTTAAGACCTATACCAAAACCTACTTGGTGCATTCGTTAAAAAAGGAAGTTCTAGTCGAGCCAACGACTTAAAATAAAGGCGCTAGCTGGGAGGCAACTTAGTGTTTATTTATTTTATTTTTTGTTTTTTTAGTTGTAGAACCAAATCGAATTTTCATTTATTTCTTTTTGTTTTTCGTAGATAAAGGAGGGTCTTGGATATGGTTGGTCAACAATAATGGACTTTGAATCAAGTTTGGGGAGGTCGAGTATTGTGCAGAAAATAACAATGGATGGCCCAGTGCTGATAATCTGTCCCAGTATGAGAATTTACAAGAAAGCCTACTTTCTCTCCAAGACTAATACACCGCACTAGCCTGGTGAACTCTTTTCCTTTTTTGTACTTGATTTGCGTGTTACTTTTTCCTAGATTTGTTTGTGATGCCAAAATTGTGTTTCCCCGAACTTTAATTTTTAATTTATAATAATTGTCCTTTAGTTAATTGTGAATAGTTGGTGAAAAGCATAACAATATTTAGTATCATTTGCTCGTCTGGAATAATGGTTGGAATTAATTCAATTTGTGGTCTGTAGTTTCGAGTTTCTGTGAAATTGTGTGGTTTTGTGTTGGTCGTTAATGGGTTTTATGTGAATTAAAGACATGAAAATTGCAACACTATTAGGAAAGCCGAGAAGGAAGATTATAATTAAAATTTCACTTGTGATTTGTACTTGGTCATATACCCTATTCTTAAAAAATTCGTTGGTCGTTGAATTTTTTGGGGCCACCACATGCAAGGAGGTTAGTTGAAAAAAAAGTGGAGAGATATTGAGCAGCAACAACTGCCTAATTTTGGGGGTCCGAAAATATTGTGAAAAAAGTAACAACGAAAAATAAAGGACTAACCCATTGTTGGTGCGTAGCTGCAGTCTCACACGAAAAAAAAAAGTGTTGGTGAAAAGAGCTACATGTTAGCAAATAACGGTGTGAAAGCAATCACCTACGAAATATGATAAAGCTTGTGGATAGTGCGTTCACGTAAGTTCCTATCAATAAACAACCAATTAAAATAATAAGTTTGGGGAGATGATTAAAGTCTTTATCATAAGTTGGATTTTTTTTTTATACTTCTCTTCTTGGAACTATTTAATAGGATTGCGTTTTTATGTGTGATGATTCTATGTAACTTTCATTAATTGCCTATGCAAAGCATGTTTTTAATTATGCAGAAGAGGCGTTTATTACACCACTGTTTGAGTTAATGAAGGTTGAATATTTCAAGGCGTGCAAATCATATTACTACTTTTGTTATCGCTTCGATCCAACTCATAAATTGCTTGAGGACAAGCATTGTTATAAGTTTGGGGAGATTTGATAGGTCGAAAATAGTGTGCAAATAATATTGTTAATTATTGGGTTTTAATGAATTTTATGTTGGCACACTAAGCTATTTTCTACCTATTTATATTTTGGTATAATTTACTTCACTTGGCAATTTGTTGTTTAATATAGGTGTTTGGTGGAGTTTTTAAGCTTAAAGAATAGTTTGGGCCATCAAACGGACCATGCCAAGGTGATTTGGGCTTTAATGAAGAAACTGCCGCACACACTGGGGGATCCAGTGTCGGTCCTGACCCGAAAATTCTCTTACTTGGGGCTCAAAAAACGACTCAAATCCGTCCTCATTAGTTCCATAAGGTGAAAATCGGTCCCCTAGACTGGAGAAAGAAATTTTGATTGACTTGGAGGGAAAGACTCCAAAAGAATAAAAACTCAAGAAGGATAAGAAGGAATGATATCTAATTAAAGAATAAAACTAAGGGGGGAGGGAGTGGTCACGAGAAGGCACGGGACGGGACCCTTGTGGCACGGGATCACCGTCGCCGTCCCCATGATCACGCACGGGAAGCTTCTTGTGGGTAAAAGTTTCACGCACGGGATCGAGCAAGAAAAGTGAACGTTGCACATTAAATTTTATGGACCGTTTGAGTTTTTGACCGTTGGAGGATGAGCTAACAGTTGTATTTTTTTTTTTGAGTCTATATATTGGACAAGATGGAATGCATAGACAATCAAAAAACATACAAACCGATAATCAAATTATGTTTTTGAGCAAAAAAAAATTCAAACCGATAATAAAAAATGGAGCGTGGCAACAAAAATAGAGATCCTAGAAAAAGTGATCGTGGATCGAGAGGTGGATCGAGAGGCGCAATTCGTCCTCGAATTCAATCACAACTCGGTCACGAATCATCTTCTTCACAACTCGGTTACCACCCACAAATGTACCCTCAATCTCCACCATTTTTCTACACCCAACAAACTCTCCTGCAAATTCCTACTAACTTCGACCCGTTTGAGTCGCACTATACCCAACAACCCCCACCGCAAATGCCTACTAACTTCGACCCGTATGAGCCGCGCTATACCCAACAAAAAAGGCGTGAACGGGTTAGTGAACTGTTACCCATTCGTGATGATACCCATGATGATGAATATTTCGACCATGTTGACATGGTACCCGAGACAACCAATTAATGAATAAGCCGTAGAAGTCGAACATGATGTAGAAGAAGTCGAAGAGTTCGAGGTAACGCGGCCTCAAAAAAAGTCAATAAGATTTGGACGCCCGATGAGGAGGCGTTAGCTAAGGCTTGGATTAAAATTTCGGTGGACAAAGAAGTTGGCGACCGTCAAACAAGGGAAGGATTTTGGAAGCGAGTTCTAAAGCATTTTAGAACCCTTGTGCGAGAACCCAACGCACTAAAGATCAATTGAACTTGAAATGGACTCCTATGCATGCGTCTATCGCTGCGTTCAACGGTTACTATACACAAGCGGTATATTTTTAATATTTGTGATTTTTTAAGTTTTAAATACGTTATATATTTTTTTAAATACGTTATATATATATATATATATATATATATATATATATATATATATATATATATATATAGGTGCGCTTGAAAGAAAGTAGGTGCGACGATCTTCAAGTTTATGAGAGAGCAAATCTCGATTTTGAAAAAAATTTTAGGAAAATTTTCTCGCATTCTAAAGCGTGGCACATTCTCAAAGATCAACCAAAGTGGAAAGAACAACCGTTGGTTAGTCAGACTCAAGAATCCACGGGATCGAGCAAGAAAAGAAAGTCGTCGGAGTCAAGTAGCGCTCAAACGCCAACAAACGAGACGCCAATAAACGTGGAAGATTTCGAGTGTGACTTACCGAACCTCAACGAGAACCAAACTCCATCACGTCAATCGAGAAGCAAAAAAAAGGTGAATTCTGAAGATTCAAGCCGAAGTTCGATGCGTGATGCCCTTGCAAGTTACACGGCCGGAAAGAAAAGTTTAATGCTTGCGCAGTTGGAGGTTCAAAAGAAAAAAGACGAAGAATATTTCAACTATATTAATGGGGAGGTCTACAATCATGACATGAAGTTCGTTATGGACCCGCACGACAATATCCCGGACCCGGCTTTTAAGCAATTCGTCATCACACGGAAACGCGAGATATGCGCCAAATACGGGTGGCCGTGTAGTTTGTAAGATTTAATGTTTTTAAGTTTAGTTTTAATGGAGTTTTAGTTATTTTATGTTTTTTAGAAATATTATGTAATATTTTTTTAAGTTTTAATGGAATTTTAGTTTTTTTTATAATTTTAATGGAATTTAAAAAAGAAAAAAGAAAATAAGGAAGTGAGTGAAGTATTGCCAACAAAAATATGAGTGGGTGATGGAAAAAGTGGGTGAATGATGTGGTATAAGGGGATTAGTTGAGAGTGAGTGATGGGAGAGAATGAGTGAACCACTCCCTCCCCTCTAAGAGAGGGAATATTATAAAAAGGAGGGAAGAGACGGCAAGAAGGAGATCATCATCATCATTTTCACGGCTGGACAACAGAGGAATAAGAGGGGAGAACACACGCTGGAACACGAGAGAGGCAGAAACAATGTGTCTTAATTAAAAAATAATGTGTCTTAATTAAAAAGGTAACATGTTTTAATGTATAAGTTTTTATTTATTTTGTTAGTGATCGAAAAAAAATAATGTACTTGATATTTTTGGATGTGTTTAGAAAAGATAATACATTTTAATTAAAAAATAATGTGCATAATTAGAAAAGATAATCAGTCATATTATATTATTTTATTAATTAAAGTAATCGAAAATCAAAATTTTAAATATTTCGAGTGTATAATAGTATAGATTTTAAAACTTGGATTTTTATTTTTGAATTTCAAGTGTTATCCAAATTTAGTTTAAAAAACTCTAATTTTGAGTATATCCGAACTCGATCCAAAATCCAATAAATTGGGTTTGAATTTCAATTTTCGATTATTTTTTGAGTTGCGATCGAATTAAATTATGTAAAAAAAAAAGCGAATTTGAATTTAAATTTTGGCAAACCGGACCCAATTATCATCCTACTCGTACCCTAGCCCAACAACTCTTATAACCCTAACTATATATACACACACACAAGTGATGGGGGTAGCACCGCACTAGCATAGCAGCCTCCCCAACATTGTTTTGTATCTTCCATTCCACTACACAACGATGTGTAATGGCTGGCGCCAAGATTTGGAGGGACTTGTAGAATTTGGGTGTGTTTGGTTTGCAAGATTAGATAATTTAATCATATGTAATCGTGTTTGGTTTGATAGATAGGGCTCGAGACTTAATCTCGTGGGATTGCCACATAGGATTAATCACACTTGCGCTGTTTTTGGATCGAATGAATCTAATCAATCGAATCGAATCGAATCGAATGGATCCGAATCGAATCGAATCGAATCGAATTGAATTAATCGAATCGAATCAAATATATTAAGGGTAAATAATAATAATAATAATGGTAAATAATAATAATAGTAATTAACAACAACAACGATAATAGCAATATTATTAGTAATAATAACAATAATAATAATTAAGATTAATAATAATAATAAGAAGAAGAATCAGGCCCGAATCGAATGGACTCGAATCGAATCGAATCGAATGGACTGAATCAATCAATCAATCAATCGAACTAAAATCAAAATAAGTCCAAAAAAACAGGGCCTTAGTCTAATATTTTTAGTCTTGGCTTCCCCCCTAAGATTAAATTAATCTTGGGCTCATTTTCTTTGGGCTTATCCTGAGTTGTCCTAGATTGAATTTAATCTTGCAAACCAAACACATCCTTTGATGATTTAGTGTACGATTATATTTCTATATACCCACACCCTTTCTTGTAGCAAAAGGCGAAAGTCATCGCTTCTGCGCCCCCACCCCTACCGGCGACGCGAGGATTAAATTGGAGGAATTAAATTATGGTAGTGAATAAAGGCTTAGCCGCCCACAAGCGAGCTATCCCCCACATGGAGGATAAAACTCCACATCATGGATGTCGTGACTGCTCACGCCTCAGAAGCAATCGCCACCGTAAACCAGTTGAAATGGCTTCACAGTTGGTGAATACGAATATAAATACAATCATGATGATCTCGCTTATTTCTCAAAAAGAGCCCTTGAAAAGTATAATCAAAAGATGGTACATACATACATATTAGATTATATATTCTCTTCTTCTGTATATATGATTTGGATCTGACCCATATATTGTGGGTCATCTATGTTTTGATTGTGTTCATAAGTAAATAATTATTACTGCGTGCTGCAGAACAAGCGATATCTTTTTAAGGAACAAGCGATATCGCAGCCTATTTCAATGCATGTCAGCCTGGTGACATCATGAATGTGACGACCTTTGTAGTAATGGGAACTTTATCTCTTCCTAAAAATAATGATCCAGAAATCACCAAGGTTTTTCTCTGGAGCGATAAATGGGAATCTGGAGTTCCTCCCGAGACTCGCGCCCCGGTAATTTATCATTATTTATTCATATCTGGCTAGGTTCCGTTTTTTGCAATTCTTTTGGGTTCATATCAAGTTACAGTAGTAGAATAGAACCCTCTATCTATACCGCTTAAATTTTACTATAATTTATACTTTATAGTATCTTACATATACATGCTGTACTGGAGTACTGCATAAATCGGATAATGATTTCTGCATATAATAAGGAATCAAAATTTTGAGAATGAGCAGACCAAAAAGCAGATAATCTAAACTGTAGTTGGGCATGTACTCACATATATTAGCAGAATTTCATCTTTCTAAATGTAGTAACCTAGAAGCCTCGCAAGATTTCGATGTTGATGTTTGGGAATGCTTGAAATTTCATTCTTGAACTCATCTAGTCCTTGTCTCGAACTCTTTGCAAGTCTTTTCTGATGCAGGATCTTTATATTCAGCGCTTAGAACTCTAGGCTGAACAACTCAGAACTTAAATAATGGAACAGAACATATAATGATGAACTGATTTATGAACACAAAGGGAGAATAAACTAGGCCCCACACCTAGATTACTTAGGTCTCACACCCAAGAAAATTGTATAAAATAAATTCATTCAACTCTGCCTTCAACAGATCTGAATACAAGTATTTATAGGTCCTTTAGGAACCTTCTAGCTTGATAACATTCAATATGAAATGAACCTCGTCATTTACTGACTTTAATTATTTTCTTGTAGACTCTCTTTTTTTTTCCCTTTTTTTTGACTAAGTTACTTGAGACTTTAGGACTCCACATAATTAACTTCAACATGAAATGAAATTGGTCATTTACTGATTTTAATTATTTTCTGGAACCTTCTTTTGCCTTCTTGAATATATTTTCCCATACTTCTTTGACTTTGTATCATTTCTCCTCGGCTTGGAAAAAACTCGACTCCGAGTTAAATGAATGATACTTGTTATAAAAAACACTGTTGTTACGGCGGTCGACTAGTCGACCAGGCGGTGGAGGATCGGCGCCGTGCCACTCCGACTCGCCTTGTGTAAATATGTCGCCCGAACTGGACGACATGGGTTGCCTAGTCGACGACTTGGGTCGACCGGGCGACAACTCGGGTCCGACTTGGACCCGATTGTAGAATACCTTTTTTTTTTAGCGCACTTGCAGAATAATTAAAAGGAAAAAGGGTAGCGATACTGCAGCCGTAATGACGACTAGCTAGGGTTCGACCAGGAAAAAGGGTGGCGGCTGCACCTGCAGAGTATTCTGCAGAATACTTAAGAGTGAAAGGAAGAAGAAAAAGGTGGCGGCTGCACTGCGCTAGGGTTTCACAAAGAAAGACTTTTTTGACTATAATATATTATATGTATAGTTATTTCAAATTGTGGCAGCTGCAATTGTTTCATTTAATTAATATATTAATTGCAAGTTGTTGTGTATAGCTGTAAACTTATATAATAGACATTGTGGATTGTATAACTGTAAATATAATGCTTTTTAAATTAGTTGCAAGTCTATCCAATTGTATAAATTAAAAATTTTAGTTAAATTTTGTGTTGTTTGTTTATAATCTAAAATAAATTTTGATTTTTAAAATATTAATATTATTGAAAACAAAAAATTTGATTATAAATGTATTTTGTCCTTTTATCAATTTAGTTTATTTCTTATATTTTGTTTTAGGTTTTTGTTTTATACCAATTTAAAAAATATTCAAATGGATTACTTATTTGATTTATAATAATTTAACAAACAATTTTATTTAGATCAAATACTACTATTAAATATTAACAAACAATATTATTTGTATATATATGCATATACAAATACATTATACATATATACAAATACACTATACATATTATATATTTATTAATTATTTATACCTTGTCGACTAGTGTCGACTAGTCTACGACTAGTCACGACTCGACTTGCCCAGACTCTCCGTCGACTGGGCTCGACTGGTCGACGTGACAACCATGATAAAAAATGAATCTGGTCATTTAGTGACTTTAATTATTTTCTTGTAGACTCTTTTTTTTCCTTTTTTTTTTTGACTAAGTTACTTGAGACTTTAGGACTCCACATAATTAACTTCAACATGAAATGAAACTAGTCATTTACTGATTTTAATTATTTTCTGGAACCTTCTTTTGCCTACTTGAATATATTTTCTCATACTTCTTTGACTTTGTATCATTTCTCATCGGCTTGGAAAAAACTCGACTCCGAGTTAAATGAATGATACTTGTTATAAAGATCAGGATCCAACTGTTGAAATTCTTCATCAGAAATCCATGTATAGTCAGATCATGGTTTATCTCTCAATTTGACCAAATATTTTTTATAGCCTTCATTCCGAGTAGCAACAACAGTTGTATCCACTATATCTTCAATATCATCACGAACATTTGACACTGGCGGGAGGCGAACCGGAACAATAGGTTTTGAAGAGGTGTCATGTCCATTAGAAATAGTAAGGTCTTCAACATTGAATATGTTGCTAATCCCCAATTCAGCTGGAAGGTCTAGAACATACGCATTAGAATTTATTTTGTGACTGATTTTATATGGTCCAACGCGCCTGTATTGTAGCTTTTTATATTTGCTGTTTGGGAAGCGTTCAGGCTGGACGCGCACCATTACTTGATCTCCCACATTAAATTCAGCATGTCTACGATGCAAATCTGCTTGATTTTTGTAGTTAGCATTACTAGCAGCAATTTTTGACGAACATCATCATGAATTTGTTGAATATGTTCAGCAAATGCCTCTCCATCAGCACTATGTCGACCAAAAATCGGTAAATGGACCAAATCAATTGGTTTCTTAGGCCGCATGCCTAAGAAAATCTCAAAAGGACTCCGTCCTGTAGTTCGGTTGACAGAACTGTTGTACTCGAACTCCGCCATTGCCAAAATCTGATCCCAAGTTGTAAGTTTATCTTCAACCAAGCAACGTAGTAGATTTCCCATGCTCTTATTAACAACTTCCGTCTGCTCATCTGTCTGAGGGTGATAGGCAGAAGAAAATTTCAATTGCGTATTCATCAATCTCCACAATGTTCGCCAAAAATAGCTTGTAAATTTTACATCTCGGTCTGGCACTATAGTCTTTGGCAGCCCATGTAATTGAACAATCTCCTTAAAAAATAACTTTGCTATGTGTACAGCATCTAACGTCTTTGAAAAAGGAATGAAATGCGCCGTCTTTGAAAATCGGTTTACCACCATGAAAATTGAAGCATGTCCTCGTACTGTTTTGGGTAAACCAAGAACAAAATCCATACTTAGGTTCTGCTAAGGTTCATGAGGAGTTGGTAGAGGCATGTATAAACCCGTGTTTTTCTTTGTTCCTTTGGACATTTGACATATTCGACATTGAGAAATGGCATTTGCTACATCATGTTTTAAACGTGGCCAGACAAATCTTTCTTCAACTATGGCAACTGTTTTGTCCCTTCCAAAATGACCTCGACCATGTAATTCCCCAATAATTTGATCCCGAACCGAAGTAGATGGTAGACAAAGACGGTGCCCTTTGAATAAATAACCATCATGTAGAGAGAAATTTGAATGAACCTGATGTTGCCCATCGCGCATGTCGGCGTAGATATTTCGAAAATTATTACATGTCGTATACTCCTCCTTGAGCCTTTCAAAAAACCTACTACCTTGACAGATAATGTATTAATAACATAGATTACTCGACTAAGAGCATCGGTTCTTTATTTTCCACACCAGCTTTATCTTTTATCACAAAAGTTGATTCTTGCAAGAACTCAATCCACTTCCCATGCTTATGGTTCAGCCTCTTTTGACTATTAAGGTGTCTGAGAGCTTCATGATCAGAATAAAGCACAAATTCTTTATGAATAAAGTGTTGCCAATATCGAAGTGCTTGTACTAATGCATAAAACTCTTTCTCGTATACAGTATATTTCAACTTGGCTTCATTAAGCTTTTCGCTGAAAATTGCCACCGGATGGCCCTCTTGGCTGAGCACTCCTCCAATTCCCACATGTGAAGCATCACATGCGACTTCGAACACCTTTGAAAAATCTGGCAGCCTTAGAATCGGAGCTTGAGTCATGCACTCGTTAATTTTCTTAAATGCGTTAGAAGCTGCCAATGTCCATTTAAATTGTCCTTTCTTCATGTAATCTGTAATTGGAGCCATTATAGTGCTGAAATTTTTAATAAAACGCCGATAAAAGGTTGCTAATCCATGAGAACTCCTTGTAACGATTGTGGTACTGGCCAATTGATGATGGCTGCCACTTTATCCGAATCCGCTTGACGCCTTTTGAAGATACAATACATCCCAATAATACAACATTGGATATAGAGTTTCTCTTCTCGTATAACTCTTAGAACCCGCCTTAGATGAGAGAGATGTTCTTACTTGGTCTTGCTATATATTAAAATATCATCAAAATACACCACCAGGAATTAAAAGGCTGAAATATTTGCGTCATTACCCTCATAAATGTGCTAGGATCATTACATAACCCGAATGGCAAAACCAACCATTCATAAAGCCCATCTTTGGTTTTAAATGCAATCTTCCATTCATCTCCTGGTCGAATTCGAATTTGATGGTTGCCACTCCGTAGATCCACCTATGTAAAAATAGTAGCACCTGCCATCATATCAAGCAAATCATCGAGCCGTGGTATTGGGAAGCGATACTTAACAGTAATTTTGTTAATTGCACGGCTATCTATACACATCCGCCAACTTCCATCCTTCTTTGGTGTTAAAAGAGCCGAGACAATGCATGGACTTGGGCTTTCTCTAATGAATACTTTTGACAATAGACCTTATCTCTGCTTCTTTAATTCAGCATGTTCAGTGGGATTCATTCGATATGCCGGAAGATTTGGAAATTGTGCTTGCATGTTGTATATTTCGCTTTGGAGGTAAAGCATCACGTCGTCTGGAGCAATATCTGAGAAGTCTTGCAATAATGTTTCAACTTCACTTGGTAAATTTTTGGCTGTTGAATCTTCATTCTGTTTTACTTGCTTTATCACCATGCCATAAACAAAACCTGTTTCATTGCTTTTGCGCAGGAACTGTTTCTTTGTAAGCAACTGAAGGACCTTCTTCTCTCGTTTATATGGCTGATTGGTGTTATCAACTGCAGAATTTGAGACGATTAACTTCTGATCTGTTACAGCTTCTGAATCTTTTGGCCTGGTTTTCTTCATTTTCTTCAGCTCCTCGGAACTTTTAGGATAAAGTGTGATTTTATTACATTTCTTGAAAAAATGGAGGGTATTCTCCTTGTCACAATGATATACATCATAATCAAACAACCATGGACGTCCAAGCAAAATGTGTGTTACATTCATGGGTACAACATCACAATGAATAGAATCTTTGTAACGACCACAAATTATTGGGACTTGGCAGCGTTTACTTACTGGAATGGATGTATTATCGATCCAAGCAACATGGTAGGGCTGAGGGTGTGGCTGTGTAGGAAGTTTTAGTCGCTCCACTGCCGAGGCTGAAATCACGTTCATGCAGCTTTCGCCATCAATAACAAGCTTAAGGCCCTGTTCTTTTGGACTTATTTTCGATTTTCGATTCGATTCGATTCGATTCAGTCAGTCAGTCGATTCGATTTCGACTTAGTTCTTCTTCTTATTATTATTATTAATCTTAATTATTATTATTGTTATTATTACTAATAATATTACTATTATTGTTCTTGTTGTTAATTACTAGTATTATTATTATTTATCATTATTATTATTATTATTTACCCTTAATATATAGTTCATTCGATTCGAGTCCATTCGATTCGATTCGATTCGATTCGATTCGAATCCATTCGATTCGATTCGATTCGATTCAGATTCATTCAGTCCAAAAGAACAGAGCCTAAGTAACTCATTTTTACAAGTCACTAGTGTTTGAAATATTGTTGTCCTCCAATCTGCGTCCTTAGCTTTTGGATCAGCAAGTATGCGTCGAACAACCATATTCAAAGAGTTTTCCTCGTCAGAATCAGCCAAGTCATTGGCATTGAACTGGGGTGTCTTCACCACCTTCATTTTCCGCCACCTCATTTTCTTTTTGATCTTTTTCCTCCACCCCTGTATGTAGATTGTTTCTAGTGGGACATTGATAAGCCTATGTCCCCTTCACATCTGAAACAACGATCACTATTGTCAACATTTTTTTCTACGCCTCCTCTTGTATTTGTGTTTTGTGCTTTAGACGAAGGACTGCTGACATAAATTTTCTTGTTGCTAGTTCTTTGGTCAAAACGCTGCTTTTCTTCGGAGTTGTCAAGCTCATATATTCCTCCAAGTCAAGAGCAATCTGGAAAGCATTTTCCATGCTGTAGGGAGAGTATCTCAACATTTCTCTTCGTATGTCAAATCTGAGACCAGATTTGAATCTCGCCAAGCTATGGCGATGATCTTCAACAATCCGACTTCTTGTTTTTAATTCATCAAATTTCTGCATGTATTCTGCCACCGTCATCGTTCCTTGCTTCAAATTTACAAGCTGTTCACAAAGCCTATCATCATAATTCTGTGACATGTATTTTTCCCGCAGCCTTGCTTTCATCTCCTGCCAGGTTGCTATTGTAACACCCCCAAAACCATATGGGAATATTACACGCCGTAGACCCTTTCCACAAGGATCTACCAGGATAAACATCCATAAACAACCAAATGCTTGCCCGGCCAGGGTCAAACAATAAAATAATACAGACCGTTATGGTCACTTACACGTGAATACACAGACCGATGAGGTCACACAACCCAATTAACAAAACTGACTTAAACGACATTACCCACACAGGGGTTGAAATACAATACAGCGGAAGACTGAAATCAACTGTGACAACACAACAAAAATTGAACAACTCTCGACTCATGATTAGTATCGCAGCTCGTCATCCTCTCGTACCAATCCTGTGACTGCTCCCCCAAACCTGTATGTACCTGGACGCAAAACAGACATTCACCCCCCGATTACTCGGGGGTTAGTAAAACTCCACTGTTTTACTAGTGGAAGTATAATACGATACGAAATGCAACAAGTAAATAGCAACTACGAATTTAATACAGAAATCAATTATCAAAAGTTTCCCAAGAAGTTTCAGAATTTCGAACTCAAGCAAGAGACATTTGAAAAGGAACACATTATCTCGGGGATTTTTAAAGTGGAAATTCTTTTGGACCTCGAGTCCCAATTTACAAAACCTTTTCGTAAACATTGAGGCCTTAGCCCGATTCTCGTTCAAAACACACTGGATAGATATCAATATGAGTCCGAGACCCGTATTCAAAATGTTATCCAAACAATCACTGTACAATCGTTGTTCGTACATATCATGTACCGAACTCCGGAGGCCTCGACGGACCTTACCCGGACCACACACTCTGTTCGTACACATCATGTACCGAACTACGGAGGCCTCGACGAACCTTACCCGACCACATACATCGTTCGTACACATCATGTACCAAACCCCAGAGGCCTCGTCAGACCCTACCTGGATCACACACCTTGTTCGTACACATCATGTACCGAAATCCAGAGGTCTCGTCACACCCTACCTGGAACACACACACACACCTCGACACGACACAATTCATAATCATCAAATGTCAAGCCATTCCACATTACACCGAAATTCATAATCAAGTATGTAAATCAAAACAACACAAATATCATAATCATCACAACTCAACAATGAACAATCACGCCCGTCACAACTTAGATGATTTGCACATCCAACACATTTCCACGATGTTAATTAGGTGATGGTATTATCGCTACCATTAATCATTCATAAAAATCAATTCATACGAAACATATTCACGAAAGTAAACCAATGCATCACAACCATAACACGACGTCCCTATTCACAAGACACAATTCGTATAGTAAAATACTTGCCTCGAAACCACGACGCGAAGAATCGACAGAAGTTGGTTGGCACGAACCGACTACGAACTCGCCGACTCCACCGAATGACAACCCGCAACAATAAACTACGAAGGACAACAATAACAACGAAAATGAATTCCAAAGTACGACCCAAAGCCACTGAATTCAAGGAACAAACGATGAAAGTTCAAGGGTTTCCCCCAAAACGGCCAAGAACACGATTCGTCCCGTCAAATCATGAAAACGGAATTCCAAACCGAAATATGGATATACAATCCCTAGGATATGTTTAACAACATCATTTAACAACAATCGATCCATAAAAAACGTATAGAAAACGAAATCAAGAACAAATCCCCCAAAAAGTCGATTCGAAGGAAATCAAGAAATATACCTTGATTTGACGAAAAAATATGGATTAAATGATGTTAAACACATGAATAATACTAAGATTAATCATACCCATCGTGGATTAATCAACAACACGGAACGAATCAGACAAAAATGCAAAAACCCCAAATTTTCCCAAAATAGGGTTCTAGGAAATCTCACCTTGATTCGCTGGATCAAAGAAGGTTATGGAGGGATTAATCGATGATATGAACTCCCAATCTTCGTGGATTAGTTGTTTGACAACATGTTTCCTGGATCGCCAACCCTCCAGCCGCGGAGAGGAAAAGATGGAAATGAAAAACGGGTGAAAATATGACTACCCTGTCATATTTATACAGGCACGGACTAGCGTGCGCTACACCTTCCGGACTAGCGCGCTAACGGCACCTCGCCGAGAACCTTCAAATGGGCCCGCATGGCCTAGTATCTTGAAGACTTAATCGCGGCCGGATCTCGCCTCGCCCGATCAAGGAGAAGGCTGACGGGGCGCTAGCGTGCGCTTAGCCGATCTGCCCGTAACCCCCGGATCGAATCGCCGGCCAGGTAACGTACGCTAGCCGGCCGACAGCGTGCGCTACGCCTGCCGACTAGCGCGCGCTACGCTCGGCGTAGCGTGCGCTACCTGCCGATCCTTCCCGAGTCCAGAACCCCAGAAACCCCACTGTCCGGTCCGATAGCGTGCGTTGGTCGGTCAAGCTAGCATGCGCTATACCTGTCGAGCTAGCGCGCGCAGACTTCCGGCCGTAGCGTGCGCTACGCCGGTTCTTGCCGTGCCTGCTCGGCCAGTGCCCAACACTTCCGACAGTGCCGCACTTGTCCGGCCAGCTGTCCAGCCGCCACGACCCGACGACTCGATTTCCGAAAACGTACGGAACGAACACGACGAAAAGCTCACGGACAACATCAACGACCCAAAATGAAAACATAATGCAATAATTAATCATACGCGACCAAGAAAAGGGTCGAGACAACAAATACAGATACAGATGCCCATAACTTTGGGTAAATTACAAAATGGCCCAAAACGCCCGAAAATCACGATACTTGATCGAATAACCAAACCGAAATTCATTACACGCCTCGTAAAGTTAAACGGACTTATGGGAAACTCAAAACAGCAGTTTCGAACGAGATTCGCAAGAATCGAGCTCAAGCGCGGAAAAGTCGCTAAAAAGCACGGAACTCAGCAAAACAGCACCGAAACGAACTCGGATGTCGAAAAGTGCATAATTAATCATTCTCAGAATGATGAAACGGTCCCAAGCGAGTCGTCAAAACGAACTTTCGCCAAAAAAGAAAATTACCGGAAATCAAATTTGCGGATATTACATACTTCCCTCCTTAAAAGAAGTTTCGTCCCGAAACTTAAAACAAGTATGGAGAAGCAGCATCCCGCCAGAAAAACTCAACGAGATACACAAGAAACGCGTAACCTACGCCCAACGGCGAAACGTTACAAGCAACGCAAAGGAATATACGGCGTGAAAACACGCTCCCCGACGACCAACACAACGCCACTGCCTATGATTTAAAACAATAACGAGCAATTTACGTCACATCACATGCACACATTAAATCAAAGAAACGCACGCGACAACAAGCCGCACCTGACTAGAACGGCTACATGAAAGAAACAAATAGAATATCATGATAGGAATCACTCCGTTACTCATCAACAAAAAAAATGTCCGACGTCAAAACACAAACAATTCAAAATAACAGAAAACGAGAATACTGGATATTACATTCTATCATACGAAAAATAAGTTTCGTCCTGAAACATAAATTAAGGTTATCAGAGTGATACGAAACAAAATATAACGGCACATAATAAAATACCATGTTCATGACCCCGCGGTCCACTGTCACGCCTCTGTATGTTCAACAACTATACGGGAACTTATTCAAAAACAGAATATCATTTAACAAGTTCCAAACGTAAAAACGTCACAAGATACCTCTCTACACGAGAAACAATCCGCGCAACTAGTACCAAAAACACTATCACTGGACATCATTGTGCCCTCCGGAAGTAGGAATGGTACTCCGGTCCCTTATCATCTCGGCAACAATCTCGCAGTACTGAACTCGATGCCCCTCGTGTCCACAATTATAACAAGTCACTGGCGGTTTCTTACAATGCGCGCGTTCATAGCCTAGAACGTTACAGTTGAAACACCTAGGAGCATTACCAGAACTCAAAGACACCGGCTTGGGTCCTTTGGATTCTCTAGCTGACCGAGAAGGTCCCATACTCGGCTGATACGAGGGTTGAGGCGTGGGAATCCCAATTCCTTTACTTTCCGATGCGTCAACGGAGATTTTCTGCTTCTTCGCTACTGATACGGACTCGGTAGACATTATAGCCATTTCAAATGCTAAGGCTCGATCTTGATAGTCCTTCAGAGTTGTACACATAAAAGGGGCCATACACTGCCGAACCTGAGGTTTCATACGCATATCAAAGTAACGAACCTTATCTGTCTCACTTCGCACTTGATCTCGAACGTAACACAGCTGTCGATTGTAATCGACTATTGCTTGAGATATAGACACATCCCGGGGCGTAGTTGAGAAAAACTCAACAATTCTACGTTCCTTAACAGGCGGCGGACAATACTCGGCCTCCATAGAAGTCTTGAATTCGGCCCAAGTAGCTGTACGATCACTAGGCGCTACGGCCTCCCACCAGTGTGCCGCTTCCTGGTCAAGCAGGTATTGGGCGATGGGTACTCTTCTCTCATCGGGGCAAGCTACAACATCGAATGTCCTGTCCAACTGGAAGAGCCAGTCCGAAGAACCTACGATATGGGGCGGGTGCAATCTCATCACAACTCATAATCACTTACTAGCTCCGTTATCCTTATCCGAAATCCCGTCACGGTGTACGGTCTGATTCACATGCGCCAACTGGTCAGCCACCTGACGAAGGATCATAGCGGCGCCAATGTCGACCTTACGACCATGTCCTCGGCCTCGACCTCTCGGCATACTGAACGGATGTTCAATGAGAATAACACAACCAAATAAACATCACAACGTCAACATAGGTCGATAAATAGCAGCACGATATAACATCAACCCCAAGTCATTACACGCGTGCACGAACTAACACTGTAATTTTAGAACTTCATTCAAAAATAATTCACACAGTCACATTAACAGAGATGTTTGGATTTTTTCAAATCGAACACGGTGAAAACCACACACGTATCGTTGGGACCACACACTAGCAACAAAATAAAATATTTCTGGGGTATTATTCAAATGATAAAATTTTAAAATTCTCAAGTTTGAAAAATTTGGTGAAATGAAATTTTTGAAAACAATTTTAATACCTCGGTCGTTCAATCAAAACCATGTATCTCAACATTTAGAAAACACTGAAACATTCTCCGGCGAACACAACAACACCACAAACTTATCACAACCACCTAGCCCCAACACGTGGACATATGAAGTTCAAAATTCCGAAAACCAAAAATCGTTCTGCAAAATAAAAATTTTCCAAAATCCTTTAGTTCATAACCAAAACGACGGTAATATTTTACAATGTCTAAAGTACTTCAAAACACATTTTTCAAATACCGTCTGATTGTGTCATTTGAAAATACTCGGCCCATTTGTCAAAATTTAACAAATTTTAAAAATTCCACATAGACCGTGGTTTGACCGCACCACCAAAATATTTTCCAAAAATCGATTTTTACAAAAATTCTCAAACTATAAAGTCCTTCAGAAAACATTCTCAAACTTACCCATAGCGGACAAAAATTTTAACATTCCAAAAACAGTCGAATTTAAAACTACATACTCAAATGGCAACCAGGGTCGCCAATTCAATCAAATGCATCTCGTGGTATCAAGTTTAAGCACACAGCAAAATCATTCATCGGAGTTTCTCACAGACTCTACCGTCGGTACCTTTTCGAAACCCATCAAGGTTTACAACTTTCACAACATACCACCCCACCCGGTATTTCAAAGATAAAACAATAACGTGCCCAGTTCTATACCCATATTATGTGCCACGAGTATTAAACACAACTATATTACACAATACTATGTAAATAAAATTATGCACCGCAATTAACTCACTAAAGATAAAATCGAGATACACAGGTATTACGCATAAAAGAGGGACTTACGTCCACAGGCCGCACGGAGATGACGGTCGCCCACGATACTAATCTCATCCGACACGTTGTGACTATGCACAACTCAACTTGTCACCTGACGACTCAAACGACAAGACAACACATTACTCGACAAATCACGACTCGACTCGACCCGACAGCCTAGGTTTCCGCAACCTAAGCTCTGATACCATAAATGTAACACCCCCAAAACCATATGGGAATATTACACGCCGTAGACCCTTTCCACAAGGATCTACCAGGCTAAACATCCATAAACAACCAAATGCTTGCCCGGCCAGGGACAAACAATAAAATAATACAGACCGTTATGGTCACTTACACGTGAATACACAGACCGATGAGGTCACACAACCCAATTAACAAAACTGACTTAAACGACATTATGGGACACAGGGGTTGAAATACAATACAGCGGAAGACTGAAATCAACTGTGACAACACAACAAAAATTGAACAACTCTCGACTCATGATTAGTATCGCAGCTCGTCATCCTCTCGTACCAATCCTGTGACTGCTCCCCCGAACCTGTATGTACCTGGATACAAAACAGACATCCACCCCCCGATTACTCGGGGGTTAGTAAAACTCCACTGTTTTACTAGTGCACGTATAATACGATACGAAATGCAACAAGTAAATAGCAACTACGAATTTAATACAGAAATTAATTATCAAAAGTTTCCCGAGAAGTTTCAGAATTTCGAACTCAAGCAAGAGACATTTGAAAAGGAACACATTATCTCGGGGATTTTTAAAGTGGAAATTCTTTTGGACCTCGAGTCCCAATTTACAAAACCTTTTCGTAAACATTGAGTCCTTAGCCCGATTCTCGTTCAAAACACACTGGATAAATATCAATATGAGTCCGAGACCCGTATTCAAAATGTTATCCAAACAATCACTGTACAATCGTTGTTCGTACACATCATGTACCGAACTCCGGAGGCCTCGACGGACCTTACCCGGACCATACACTCTGTTCGTACACATCATGTACCGAATTCCGGAGGCCTCGACGGACCTTACCCGACCACATACATCGTTCGTACACATCATGTACCGAACCCCAGAGGCCTCGTCAGACCCTACCTGGATCACACACCTTGTTCGTACACATCATGTACCGAACTCCAGAGGTCTCGTCAGACCCTACCTGGAACACACACACACACCTCGACACGACACAATTCATAATCATCAAATGTCAAGCCATTCCACATTACACCGAAATGCATAATCAAGTATGTAAATCAAAACAACACAAATATCATAATCATCACAACAACTCAACAATGAACAATCACGCTCGGCACAACTTAGATGATTTGCACATCCAACACAATTCCACGATGTTAACTAGGTGATGGTATTATCGCTACCATCAATCATTCATAAAAATAAATTCATACGAAACATATTCAGGAAAGTAAACCAATGCATCACAACCATAACACGACGTCCCTATTCACAAGACACAATTCGTATAGTAAAATACTTGCCTCGAAACCACGACGCGGAGAATCGACAGAAGTTGGTTGGCACGAACCGACTACGAACTCGCCGACTCCACCGAATGACAACCCGCAACAATAAACTACGAAGGACAACAATAACAACGAAAATGAATTCCAAAGTACGACCCAAAGCCGCTGAATTCAAGGAACAAACGACGAAAGTTCAAGGGTTTCCCCCAAAACGGCCAAGAACACGATTCGTCCCGTCAAATCATGAAAACGGAATTCCAAACCGAAATATGGATATACAATCCCTAGGATATGTTTAACATCATTTAACAACAATCGATCCATCAAAAACGTATAGAAAACGAAATCAAGAACAAATCCCCCAAAAAGTCGATTCGAAGGAAATCAAGAAATATACCTTGATTCGACGAAAAACTATGGATTAAATGATGTTAAGCACATGAATAATACTAAGATTAATCATACCCATCGTGGATTAATCAACAACACGGAACGAATCGGACAAAATGCAAAACCCCCATATTTTCCCAAAATAGGGTTCTAGGAAATCTCACCTTGATTCGCTGGATCAAAGGAGGTTATGGAGGGATTAATCGATGATATGAACTCCCAATCTTCGTGGATTAGTTGCTTGACAACATGTTTCCTGGATCGCCAAGCCTCCAGCCGCGGAGAGGAAAAGATGGGAATGAAAAACGGGTGAAAATATGACTACTCTGTCATATTTATACAGGCACGGACTAGCGTGCGCTACACCTTCCGGACTAGCGCGCGCTAACGGGCAGCCTCGGCCGAGAACCTTCAGCCGGGGCCCGCATGGCCTAGTACTGAAGACTTAATCTTCCGGCCGGATCCTGCCTGCCCGACCGCGATAGCGTCTTGCTATGGCCCAGCGCTAGCGTGCGCTAGCCGATCTGTCCAGAACCCTCGACCGAATCGCCCGGCAGTAACGTCGCTAGCCGGCCGACGGCATGCGCTTACGCTGCCCGACTAGCGCGCTACGCTCGGCGTAGCGTGCGCTACCTGCCGATCGTTCCCGAGTCCAGAACCCCAGAAACCCCACTGTCCGGTCCGATAGCGTGCGTTGGTCGGCCAAGCTAGCGTGCGCTATACCTGTCGAGCTAGCGCGCGCAGACTTCCGGCCGTAGCGTGCGCTACACCGGTTCCTTCTGTGCCTGCTCGGCCAGTGCCCAGCACTTCCGACGATTACCGCACTGTCCGACGCCCGGCCACCGCCACGACCCGACGACTCGATTTAAACGTCATTTAACGAACACGACGAAAAGCTCGCGGACAACATCAACGACCCGAAATGAAAACATAATGCAATAATTAATCATACGCGACCAAGAAAAGGGTCGAGACAACAAATAGAGATACAGATGCCCATAACTTTGGGTAAATTACAAAATGGCCCAAAACGCCCGAAAATCACGATACTTGATCGAATAACCAAATCGAAATTCATAACACGTCTAGTAAAGTTAAACAGACTTACGGGAAACTCAAAACAGCAGTTTCGAACGAGATTCGCAAGAATCGAGCTCAAGCGCGGAAAAGTCGCAAAAAAGCACGGAACTCAGCAAAACAGTACCGAAACGAACTCGGATGTCGAAAAGTGCAGAATTGATCATTCTCGGAATGATGAAACGGTCCCAAGAGAGTTGTCAAAACGAACTTCCGCCAAAAAAAAAGAAAATTACCGGAAATCAAATTTGCGGATATTACAGCTATGGAGGTCGCCCCATTCTCCTTATGTCCGCTTCAACACCGTTCCAGCCTACCTTGGCAAGATTAACCAACTTCATTCTGGCGAACCTAACACATCGCTCATCTGACATGTCATACCCGTCAAAATATTCTTCAATTGCAGAAATCCAATCGACAAAGGTTGTTGCATTGAATCTTCCATCAAAGTCTGGTATATCAATTCTCACCCTTTTTGTGATATACCCAGCTGTGTTGTAATGGTCATAGGGGCCTCTGCTCATGAAATTTCTCGGCATATTGAGCATGTGTGGCTGCTGCATCCATGGGAGTCCATTATTCGGTCGCTGTCGCCCCGGAATTTCTTATTCGTTTGGCTGTTCATTGCCATCATTATTTGTGTCATTGTTTGCACCAGAGGACTCTCCATCAGGATTTTCAGCTGTTGGATTCGCCCATGTCTCAATCTGCTCGACTCTGGCATCAATGTTTTCAATCTGCTGGTTTAAGATATTAAGGCTTTCCATTATTTGAACCAGCTCCTGATCTCGTTCGGTATCTGTCAGTCGGCCACGAAATGAACGCCCAGTGCGTGTAGTCATAGCGCCGTCTTCTCTCAACCAGTTCTGATGCAGGACAGCGCTTAGAACTCTAGACTGAACAACTCAGAACTTAAATAATGGAACAGAACAGATAATGATGAACTGATTTATGAACACAAGGGGAGAATAAACTAGGCCTCACACCTAGATTACTTAGGTCTCACACCCAAGAAAGGTTGTTGTTCATTCATACGTGTAATTCACTCATAATATATCATTCATGTCGAGACCTGTATTTCATCAACTAATCATGTAACTCACAAGGAACGACAGTTCCAAATCATTTCATTGAGCTATCACTCGTTGTATCATTACGTCATCTTGGTGAGTCGTTTCTCCATCCTTGTCGGATTTATTTCATTATCTCTCATTTTGGTCGCTTTTGTTCTTGTGACCTTCCGGGCTTGTATTGCGTTGCCGGGTGGCGTATGTGTGGAATTTTTAGTCGGGCACACTATAGTCATGTGTATATGCGTCATTCAACTCTACCTTCAACAGATCTGAATACAAGTATGTATAGGTCCTTTAGGAACCTTCTAGCTAGATAACATTCAATATGAAATGAACCTGGTCATTTATTGACTTTAATTATTTTCTGGAGACTTTTTTTTTCCCCTTTTTTTGACTAAGTTACTTGACTTTAATTATTTTCTGGAACCTTCTTTTGACTTCTTGAATATATTTTCCCATACTTCTTTGATTTTGCATCATTTTCACATCTATTTCTTGCCTGTCTTTCATAATGCCCCAACAAAAATAAATGTGATATTCACGAAGTAACATCTTATTACTATTTTTGAAAGTGAAGAATCTAATGTTTATATTTTATTGCTTTGGATTTGGACATGTAGATAAATTCATGATAAGAGACCGAAATTGATAAGAAATTTGCGGACATATTTTATATGTTTTACTTTTTGGATGAAGATTGAAAGAAGTCGGGGAAGCAAAACTATTGATAGCCGTGTTGGTGCTTTGTAGATACATTATGATTATTATTATTATCATCGATATAGAACTTTATGAATTTAAGTATCACCTTGTGTAGAGATCCAAAGCCGTCCCTCCCCAAGCTTACACTTCTCAGATAAGTGACTTGTAGCCATAGCTGTTATTGGAAGTCATATAGTGGCAAGTCCAAATTTGCTATTATTTTTCGGGTTACTACAGAGATATTTGAAATGCTTTAGTGTTCTTGAATTTGCGGCCACTTCATTATTTGTACTTTCTCCTCTTTCATATACTTATCATTACTCCATTCCCAAATAGAAGGCAATTAAAATGAGTAACAGAAATTTTACCTTTTCTCCTAAGCTTTCTCTTCACTAAAACTTGCTTATGTTTTGTCTAGATTCTGATTTGGATCGTCATAAACTTGCTTATATTTCTTTACTTTGTTTTGTTTCGGAGGGAGTAATTTATTGTAGAATCTTTAGTATCGGTTGCTTTTTAGGTTGCTTCTATTTTATTTTTTTTTGCATATTTTGCTGTCAGAGATTTTATATATTTAGAGCATCTCCAAGAGGTTCTTTAAACAAGCTCTTAAATCAAAAAATTAAGATCATCGACAAAATTGGAGCTCGTAGAGACTCGCTTTTTAAAAGTTAAGAGTCTCTTCTCCCTCCTCTATTTTTAGGGCACTTACATTGCTCTATTTTTAGAGCACTTACATAATGAACCTTCGAATTTGTATTTGAACAAAGTTTTATCATCCATTTTCATTTTCACTAAAATCATTTCATTTAGATGACTCCTTAAATCTCGATGATTGACTATGAATAGGCTATCATGAATTTGAACAAGCCAATGTGAAATCGGTGGGCTATGGTGAAATTGGTAGTTCCATTTTGATCGTTTCTATTGTATAATTACAATTCAATTAATCGATGAAATCATAAAATTAAATGATTCGTCAAGAAAGGGAATTGGATTTATTTGGGCATTCCCCACTAAGTGATTTATATGAATCACTAATCTTTCTTTTTTGGAGTTTATCAGTTATTCATATAGTTTCATATTTCAAATAAAAAAAGAAGTCATTTTGGCACAATAAATGCATCAAGTGTTATTTTTACCCGAGGCTTCGCTACTTTGGGCCTTTTAACTGAAGTACGCAAGTACGATGATAATGGGCTATGCAGCTCTTTTATGTGGATCATTATTTTGAAAAAAAACATATTTTTTTTTTGTAAGTGGAATAGTTCTTTACTAAAACTAAACGAGGAACTTACTTTTGGTGAAATACAATACATAAATGAAAGAAACGGCTTTTTAGGAAATACCTTTTTTTTTTGTGCCAACAGTTATTACAGGTCCCAATTTTGCGAGTAAAGACGTTTCTCCCCCCACCCATTGGATAAAATTAGATAAATTACCGGCATTAATTCTAACTCGCACCACATGATGAAAAAAAGTAAAAGGTCTCGAGAAACAAATAATCTTATTTGCCCATTGTACATCGCTAGCATCAGGAAATGGAATAATAGAGAGTATCTCGAGTAACTAGCCAAGCCGCTAAGGTAGCTAATGCACGTAGTGATAAATCCCGTTAGTAATATGGGTCCTATAGCATAAAATAAAATTGCAATGCTAAATTTCCATCAAAATATATTCGAATTTATATACTAGCCCGTGCACGGGCTATAATGCTAGTAATAGTTAATTGGTCATAAAGTTAGTCTCATAAGTCGGTTAATTGATAAATTTTGGTTCACAAATTGACAAGACCCTAATACATTTTCTGAACCCTAATTCCCAAAATCGGAAAAGTAAAACTTAGGGGTTGTTTGGCAGTTGCTAAATGATTTAGTGCAGAATGGTTGAGAGGCCAGAATGGTTGAGAGGCTCTGTATGGTTGAGTGCAGAATGAAATTTGGTTGTTTGGTAACTGTTCTGAATGGTAACTCCGAATGGTAATAAATTACCATTTTACCCTTCTGTATAAAAGTAGCTATTAAAAATTCCATTTTTCCTCCCCTTGCGTACCAAAACCTCTCCTTTTTATAAATAAAAACCACAATTTTTATAAATAATTGTGTATAATATTTTTAAATTTAATTCATTTAAAATAATAATAATTATTATTATTATTATGTATAATATTTTTAAATTTAATTTATTTAAAATAATAATAATAATAATTATGAATAATAATTCTTAATTTAAGAGGATGGGTAAATCTGTAAATTGTTTGTCTTTTAATGGTTGGGAGAGGGTATGGATGCTTAATGGTTAAGAGGTTATTGTAACCATTAAGAGATCATATTTTTTTTGCCAAACAGTCCTGATCTCTTAGCGATTCAGAGGTAGGCTCTTAATGTAACCATTAAGAGCCAAACAAACAGCCCCTTACTTGGTAACTGGGTTCTCGTTGCAACCCTAAATTCCTGAATTTAGGGTTTTGAATATTAACACCTACACGACTGTATTTTTTATTAGTGAAAATATTGAGAAACAGGTCCAATCCGGATTTTTTTCAGGTCTTTCCGGGTTTGGACCGGACTAGACCGATTATATAATTTTTTCAGATATTAGGATCAAGGACCGACCCAGCTCAAATCGGTCCGGTCTGGTCCGTTTTTTTGACAGAAAGGCCCGGTCCTGTTTTCAGCGGCCCTACTCTTCATGCACGATATATGCACTGTCAAGAAACGTGATCTATACTGAAATTTGGGCAGCTCCACCAAGCTCTGAAGCCGCTGACTTGTCCCAAAACCACTACAACTTCCCATTGATAGGCTGAATCATCTTCGCAGGCACCGACTGGCGATCAGGTCCAGCATCGTTGACTGCCGACGGACCATATCTGCTAATGTTGCTCACTGTCCCAACCACAGCAATATTGGCGGACAAATTGATTACAGGCAGGATAAATGTGATTCTCTCAGGTGTGGGTTTGGGTGAATCGTTGATATAAATTACCCACTCATCTTTCCCTTCAAGCACTGAGTTGCTAGGGAATAGTGACGCAACATGACCATCGTAGCCCTCTTAACCATAATATAGAACTATATTATTCCAAAATCCAAATTAGTAATATATGCTTTTTGTCTGGCTAGGCCTCGGAATTATTTGGGATCCGGTTATGGCCGACCTGGTCAGTCAGCTCCTCTTCGTTGATGTTATTCCATACGGCCCTGTTAGCCCAGTACACATACTCCTTGCCAGTTCTGGGCAACATCAGGAGACCTCAAGAGGGTACATATTAGTTTATCAATACAGCGACCGTAGAAAATAAAAGGTCGTGCCCAGACTCCCGCATTAGGAGGGTCTGAAAAAATTCCACTATATGCCCCTTATTTGTCATAGACTGTCTGAACTTGTGAATCGGCGACTAGCATGTACACACTTGAGTACTTTGACAGAATGTAGCCAAGGAATTCGAAAATATGTTACAAATAGTGTATGACCCAAATAAAGCCTCCTCTAAACTCCTTAAGATTTTGAGGGAGTTGATTACTTAATTTGAGTGAGAGAAGTGTTGAAAAATAATATATAATCTAATTGTATGAATTTTGTATATTTTTATTATTTTATAAAATAATTTATGATAAATAAGAGTAAATTAGAAGGAGTATCATATCTATTGAAATTCTGGGTTTTTTTTTTTTTTTTTGGTATCACTAATTTGAAATTGCCAGATGACTTGCGGAATGGATAAAATTTAACACGTTGCTTTACTACTTTAATTCATCCCAATATGTGATGAACAGAACATGGCGGTTAAGAATTTGCCAATGACATTAGGGATAGACTGGACATTTAATTAATATAAAATATAGGTGGTTAAGAAATTAGGATTCTGTTGTAGTTCTTTTATCCTAGTGAAATACCATTACCTCGGGTTTTCTGTCTATTTGAAGCCTGTTGAACCCGGCAGTTCAGATCAAATAGATTAGATTATCTTCTTTTTTTCATAGTATTTCCAAAGCAACAGAGAGAAAGTGAGAGAGAGTGAATCAAAATATGCAGATAGTTCAATTCGTGAACTTGAGCGAGTGGTGTATCTCTCTGCAAGATGAGACTGATTTGTGTTTTCTCTCAGACTTGAAGCCTGGCAAATCCAAGAACAAGGCTATGTTCAAGATACCTTGAACAAAAGCGCACAAAAAAAGAAGGTAATCTAATCTATCTGATCTGAACTGCCGAGTTCAACAAGCTTCAAATAGACAAAACCCGAGGTAATGGTATTTCACTAGGATAGAAGAACTACAACAGAATCCTAATTTCTTAACCACTTATATTTTATATTAATTAAATGTCCAGTCTATCCCTAATGTCATTGGCAAATTCTTAACCGCCATATTCTGTTCATCACATATTGGGATAAATTAAAGCAGTAAAGCAACGTGTTGAACCTTATCCATCCCGCAAGTCATCTGGCAATTTCAAATTAGTGATACCAAAAAAAAAAGGAAAAAAAGCAGAATTTCAATAGATACGATACTCCTTCTAATTTACTCTTATTTATCATAAATTATTTTATAAAATAATAAAAATATACAAAATTCATACTATTAGGTCTCCTCCTAACAGCTTAAGGTTTTGGATACAGGCCCTGATTATTCTAAAACAATACGAACCTCCCACATAAACAGTGGCTTACAAGTTTACAAGACTTTTACAGCTTTAATACAGAGATAATTGCTAATTGTTATGACATCACTTGCATACTTAGAACTCAAAGTTTTATTTTGGTATTGGGGTCAAGAATAAGTTATTCATCACATTTAAGATCGACTAGTATGGTTAAAAATCTCATATACCTAGTTACTCAGCACAAAAATCTAACATCTGGACGTCAGATATTTTGAACGTATGGAAGCATAAGTAGATACCTCGGACAAGAAATTGTAGTGTCAAATGTTGGTTCTGCAGCTAGTGCCTCCTGGTTTTTTATGCTACGGACGGATCCATATTGATAGATGCAGAAGTAAGTCTTTCAATTTATATGTACGTAATCTCTTATTGAAATGTGTAGTTATTGAAAATGTTTAATTTATTTAAAATTTAAATAATATCCAGCATATGGATGCATATATGGGGATCGTACAATTTGATCCCGAATTTGTTGGTGTATGATGGCTCGATGATTGGGCGATGGTTTTGGTTCATACGAACTTCTTGGTAATGAAAAAGTTATTTATTTATTAATTCATTCAAATTAATTGAGTGTTTCGTTACTGACAAAATTATTTTTTTATGCTTCGTGTATGAATGTATGGAATAATTTTAATAGGAGATGAGGTTCATTGAGGATTGATGATGAGGATCTCGATTTCTTGATCAGCCACGGTCACGGCCTGAGACCATTCTGGGGCGATCATCGCCCTTGGTGGGAGTTACGGAGGTGATAATTTATTGCATGTCTTGTTATTTATTTGTATTAGTTATTTGTTTACTATTGTGCTGACAATGTACTTTTTGAACAAATCAGGTGTTGACCATCTGGAATACGTCTCCAGGATCCTCGAGCGGACATTGGGTTGCTCTCTGCATTAGACTCGAGAAGAGTATCATCATCATGTATGATTCTCTGGTGCAGGAACACGATGCATATTGAAAGTTAAGATCGCGGCAGGCATTGACTATATGTTGCTTAATTCCTACCATTCTACAGCGTTCTGGATTTTAAGAGCGCCGCCCTAATATCACCGCGGTTACTCAGTTTCGAGTTGCTGTAGCGATGAAGGATTTATGCTATATACATGATGACTCTACCTCTTGTGGTGTGTTTTTTATACGGACTTTAGAGTCTATCGTTCATCAGTCTTTTTGTCATGGAAAGACTGAGGCGGATATTTACACATTTAAAGGACGTATGACGAGCTATATGGAGGTTTAGCGATGATGTAGATAATGTAGTATGTGATTCCACTAGTTTGTTTATACAGTGGGATGATTGAGATTACTGATATCTTCTTTTTTTTAATGATATATATGTATATAAATATTCCAAATCAGTAAATAACGATTCTTTCTTTATCATGATTATTGTGTATGAATACCTTTCTTTTATACTAAATACACAATGAAGTTGAACTTAATCAATTTGAAATTAATCAATTCAATTGAACTTAATCAATTTGAAATTTGGACTTAATCGGTAACTTCATCAATTTGAAATTGAACTTATTCAATTTGAAATTGAACTTAATTGATTCAATTTGAACTTGATCAATTTGAAATTTGAACTTAATCGGTTGAAATTAAACTTAATCAATTTGAAGTTGAACTTAATCAATTCGAATTTGAACTTATTCAATTTGAAATTTGAAATTGAATTTAACTGATTCAACTTGAACTTAATCATCTTGAAATTTGAACTTAATCGGTTCAAATTAAACTTAATCGCTTGAAATTGAACTTAATCAATTTGAAATTTGAAATTGGACTTAATCGATTCAGTTTAAACTTAATCAATTTGAAATTTGAACTTAATCCGTTCAAATTGAACTTAATCGGTTGGATTGAACTTAATCGATTTGAAATTGAACTTATTTCGGTTCAAATTGAATTTAAGCTATTCAATTTGAAATTTGAACTTAATCCGTTCAAATTGAACTTAATCGGTTGGATTGAACTTATCGATTTGAAATTGAACTTATTTCGGTTCAAATTGAACTTGAGCTATTCAATTTGAAATTTGAACTTAAGCGATTTGAAATTTGAACTTATTCTGTTCAATTTGAAATTGAACTTAATCGATTTGAAAATTTAGCTTGATCAATTTGAAATTTGAACTTAATCGGTTCAAATTGAACTTAATCGATTGAAATTAAACTTAAATTTGAAGTTGAACTTAATCAACTTGAAATTGAACTTAATCAATTTGAAATTTGAAATTGAACTTAATTAATTCAATTTGAATTTAATCGGTTCAAATTGAAATTGCACTTAATCGATTTAAAATTTGAACTTGACCAATTTGAAATTTGAAATTCAAATTAAACTTAATCGGTTGAAATTAAACTTAATCAATTTGAAGCTTAACTTAATCAATTTGAAATTGAACTTAATCGGTTGAAATTGAACTTATTCAATTTGAAATTTGAAATTGAACTTAATCGATTCAATTTGAACTTAATCAATTTGGAAATTGAAATTGAACTTAATCGGTTCAAATTGAACTTAATCGATTGTCATTATATTGCATTTTCTAACAATTTAATATAATCCAAAATAAAATTAACATATATAAATGGTATTTCTACTTTTTTCGAAGACTTTATGAATAGATTGCATTTATTATTTTTAAGTAAATGTAAATTAATAAGAGAATATCATGCTTGGTAATATCCTATATAGAAATATTATATATTATTAGTTTAAGGAGCTAAAAGAATATTAAAATATATGAACTTTGTGAGACCAACAATTATATCGAGTTTTTGACCAAAAGGATGTTCTTGGAAAACTTATTTACCAAATAAGAGTAGTTTAAAAAATATTTACCAAATATGAATAGTTTCAAAATTTTATATTTTTCTAAAATTTCAGCTTGTAACTTTTTTTACTGTTTTTAATATATTTTCTTTGACTTTGTTTTTTTAACTTTTTACTAATGTTTATCAATTTTTTTACAAACACCATTACAATCAACATTTTTTTGAATATAAAACAAGTGCTTCTTACAAAAACCAACAAATTATTATTAGAATCTAAATCAACAAATACCATCTTAAAATAAAACCAGTAACCTATTTGTACCGAAAACATTATACCTACTATATTGATTTTATTCGCTTTTATTCTTCCGGTGGACATGAGACTTTGGTGTTATATATGTATACTTGTGACTAGGGGTGTCATTTCGGAATCGAAAATTCAAAACCAAACCGAAAAAATCCGAAAAAAGAACCGAAGAACCGAAACCAAAGAAGACCGAACCGAAAAATAGAAAAACAGAACCGAACCGAATTGATTTGGTTTGGTTCTCGGTTCGGGGTCGGACGGAGCCGAACCGAACCGAAATGGACCGAAGTCAAAGTCACATACTAAAATGACATCTTTTTGTGAGTTTTATGTGTTTGAGATTTTAATGTAATTTGTTTTTCTTTTGTAAGACCCTCATGGATCCAAGGAGGACCGATAATATGCTTGTGTAATTCGTGATTCAACTAATTTAGGTTTAGAGAATGATCTATTGTGATTTGTGATTGTTATATATTTTGAGATATTTGTAAATTGTTGTGCAAGTCTACCTCTTATCTTGAGAATATATATATATATATAACTTTTGTTGAGCATTGTTATATATATAACTTTATTGAATATAATATTTGAATTTATATTGTGAAGAAGCAGAAAAAGCATCAAACCAAAAAACCGAACAAGTATTTATAAAAGCCGAATTTAACCGAATCGAACTTCAAAAGAACAAAATGGCAAACCGAATATTTGGTTCGGTTATTGGTTCGATCAGCCGGCCCGAATGGGCAAAGTCACCTACTTGTGACTCGTGTCTTAGCTGTTTATATATGTAACCTATAAGAGCCTTCGGGTTTCACTGAATGGTAGCGCTGGCCAGTGGCCCGAGCCAGCCCGAGCCTGCTCCTATTCATTGTGTTGGGCGGCCTAGTTGGGCCCGACCCAAGATCGACTCAATCTACTATTAAGATGGGTTGGTTCCAACCTTTTCGAATAGAGCTCAGTCCAACACATTAACAAACTGAGCTCAGCTCATAATCCAGTCCAACCCAATCTATGACCCAACCCAACTCATGACTCTGCCAAACCTAGGATTGGCCCGAAATTAGTCTAGTCAACTTATTTTGTAACATAATTGAGATTCTACGTCCATTCCTATTCTAATTGGGTTCTTTAGTTCCTTCACATTGCTATAATTGATCTGTGAAATTTATTTTATCATGACCGCTTGGTATTGTTGTCCACTAGCATTTCATTACGCTTTTCAGTCAATTGAAATAGGTTAATTAGCTTTTCAAGGCAGGGCCGATCCTGTGCTTGACGGTGCCCTAGACAGAAATTTAAAAATAAGCCCTCAAAATTGAGAAAAAATGCAAAAGCAACGCAAAAATGATAGACTATGAAAATTAAAACTAAGTTAACACTTAAAAAATAATTTCTTCTAGCTCATTGAGTTTCATTAATTATAATTTATATTATTTGCTTTGTAAATATTATTTTTGAATTTTTTATTAAAAAGTATCTAATTTAATAACAAATACATTTAACTCATTATAACTAATCCAAAAAGAAATGATTCATACATTATTTCTGTATTTAATGTTAAAATAAATAAAAAGAATGGTGTGATTTCCCTTACTTGTTCAATTATTTTAAAGTACAACAAAAATAACATTTTTTTACTATTGAATGAATAACAATTAGAAAATAATATATATTTTTGCAAACAATGTATATTACAAAACAAATGAAGCAATTGACAAAATAGAAGGAAAATTAAATTAAAAAGTAAAAATTGAAGAGCCCATTATAAATATATACTAGAAAAGAATATATATTTCTTGTTTGTATATTATAAAACAAATAGAAGTAGATCACAAAACGTAAGAAAAATAAAAAGTAAAAGAGGGCCTATTATAAAAACATATATCGGAGCATGGTGTGGATCGATCTCAGGATATCAATGACTTTTAAAACATCTAATTTACCATTGCACTAAAATTAGTCTTTTATTTATTTCTACTAATAATTGTATATAGTAAGAAATTAAAAAAATGGGCCCCTGGAAATTTTAGGCCCTAGGCGGCCTATGCCCAGGTCCGGGCCTGTTTCAAGGGCAGTAATGCGAGTATTCAATATATATTGGTTCGTTAGTATAAGACGAAAGTAGGAAAATTAGAAAAAAAAAATTTGGATCTTGACATTTTTCGTGATTTACTTATATAATTTAAGGCTTGATTTGAGACATAACCTAGAGTATTTTTATTCAAATCGTTGCTCCGTTTATAATCAAGCAAACAAATTTTGTATAAATCAAAATAATAAACTATAACAAGTTACTAAAAATGAAAAAATAAGATCTGGTCATGCTATTTGTATAGATTAAGATATACATAGCGTGAAAAAAAAAAAAAAATAGTTTAAAAAATCGATGGATGTCTTTTTTTATTGGTGGTGAGAATTTGTGATAGTCTAATGAGTTATTATGTGATAATTTAATTGCAATTTAGTATATAAAGAATGTTATGAAATCGAAATATTATAGAGAGGAAATTTAGAGAGAGAATAGAGAATGATTTTCAGGTATATTTTTCATTATTAACTGAAATTCTATTTATATGAAAACTTCAGATGGCACAATCGTAATTACATAACTACATTAGGGGCATAATAGTCATTCACACTATATAAAAACAAAGGGGTGATTGAAACGTCACTTTCATGGTATATTATATCACTCCCACTCGAATGACTATTTACATAAATATCTGCTGAACTAGTTTGAAGAAAAACTCAATAAGAGAAAAACTTTCAAATTGTTTGTATTGGAGCTTGTGGCAATCATATAATGTTGCATCATAATGTTGCTAGGAAATCTCAGTAGGATAAAACTTCATCAATATGTGATTTTATAAATTTGCTCCCCCTTGAGAGTTCTTGTATGAGTATTCTTGTGCCGTCTCAGTAAAACCTCGTGGGACAAAAACTGAGTGAATCTGTCATGTATACCATTCATTGTTGGGAGTATCCACGTGTTGCCTCATTAAAACCTTGTCAAGAAAACCCAGTGGGAAAAAACTTGATCGAAGGAAAAGGATTACAACTACTCCTCTTTTCAAACTTTAAGGAATAATCTTGATCTTTATAGTTTTCCTCATTATGCCATGAACATGCCTCGTTAAAACCTTATTAGGAAAAGCCCAATGGGAAAAATCCTAATGAAGGAAAAAGAGTACATTATTGATACTAATACGCCATTCCAGGTGCCTCGTTAAAAACCTTGCTAGGAAAACCCAATGGGACAAAACCTCAGTCAAGGGAAAAATAGCGCAACGCGTATTTTATATAAATATGCCGCAGGCATTTCAATGATCCTCCGGGGATTATCATTTTCAGTGCAGTTTGTAATATCGAACTCATATTCATTGCAATATTTTCCAAATTTCTTTTGGAGATTCCATATTGGTTGTGATTAAGCTGCCTTGTTAAAAACCTTGCTGGAATAACCTAGTGGGATAAAACCTCAGTCAAAGAAAAGAGTATATCAGATAATTTTCTTTCACAACACCTTATTTTGAGTGACTGCACGCACTTATAATATGTTTAAAATCTCCTGAGGAGTCACTTCTAGTAAGCTCATATATTATAAGGGCATATATTTCAATTTCAATGGATTTCAATATCCTCATTCTCACAAATCATGGATTTTAATATCCTCATTTCCAATATCCATATTTCACAGTCATGAATATCCTCATATCATTTATTGATATCCGATTTCCAATCATTGATATCCTCATTTCATTTATAGCGATATATTGTGTTGACACTTTGCAATTTTTATTTTCCCATGACAACATAACTTGCCGAGATATCTCATTATCAATCATCCATTGGAATCACGCATTGTGGTTATGTCTATATACTTCTCAAAAGTATATGCCTCCTTTTATCATTTGCTTTGATTCATATTCGGGGAATTATTATGTATTTATCAAAGCAGTTGTAGTTGGTACCAAAGGTTAATAATCTATCATGCATCTTTGAACTTCAAGTTCATATTTCAGTTGTGAGGATATAGTGTGATGCATTTCACATATTTCCAACTACCAATACTCCCCCTCATGCTGAGAGATTTCTTGAGCACTAAACTCATATGCCAGTATCTCAGTATTCATATTCAGTCATGGGAGTTTATATATTATGTTCTCGATATTGGCTGGAGGACTTCAAATAGTATGTCAATTGATATTCCAATTGTATGCGCATATCTTGATCCTTTCTGGGATCTATTCAAGTTTATTTGGAATATATTACTATATTTATCTGATCTGGAATATATGCTCAAACCATGAGCAAATCATCTCGTAAATTTCTATTTACGAGTCATATACACATGTGACTATATAGTGGATCCATAATATCTAGTAGTTCACATGTAGAGAAAGTGGGCCCATACTCCCACTTAATATATTTCAAATTTATTAGGGATTCATTCCCAATATTGGCTAGTAGTGATATTAATCGAGAACAAATATTTGAAGACATGATGTGTCTGTATCACCATATAGATATTTTTGCCCGCATATCACATCATCTTTCGGTGCCATTATTGCACATCATTATCAACATGGAGTCGCTGCTCCCACATATCATATTATGTTCATTATTCAAATATAGAGCCGTAGTTCATAGGCTTCAGGATGCGGAGTCAAATCTCATACGCGTAATTACAATCTATAAATAGATTATCATTGTATTCACAAAATTCACCCACATTGAGGGTCTGAATATCATAACAAATTCAATACTTTCGAATCTTCTTAAATATTACCCATCTCTTCCAGTGAATATCATAAAAAGAATTTATCGAGCTCGAATCAAAAGATTTAGGGTGCTAATGAGAAATGGCTTCCAAGAAGATATTCAATGGTTGATCGAAGCACAAGTTCGACTATCTGGCGACTTTTTAAATTCATTTAAGTACATGCCAGGTACAGGTAAGAGTAGTTTTTCAAAGAAATGGAGAGCAAAAAGATTAGTTAGGTGCTATAAATGTGCTCGGTGGACATGTGACACACGATGCAAATCTGTAGGGTTTGTATCCATAAATCGAGAAGATAAAATTGCATTTATCAAGGATGGATTGAGTAAGAAATCTATGGATCATGATATTCAACAGATTCTTGATACACATCCCAGTGGATACGTTCATCGTGAACTAATGGCTTTGTGGATACAATTTAAGGATGAACGGGAACGTTATAGTCATGAAAAATTAGTCTCAAAAGATGCAGTTTGTAAGTCCGTTCTGTCAAAATTAGTAGAAGGTAATAGAAAAATAATGCAAGTTGATAAATACTGTTTTCCAATATTTAAATTTCTCAGCTGCCGATCGGTAACGTCATTTTCATTGAAAATATAATATTATATCTTTCGTTTTCTTTTGCAATTTTGTCAAAAAGAAAATAGTAAAGTAATGACTTATTTTTCGCTCCTTTTTCAAAATAGTGAAGTCATTTGTCATTTAGTAAGAAGTTTGTTCTTTAAATTTGGGATCCACAAATCAGAAAACGTATATTTCATAAAAGTATTAAGAAAGTCTAGTGTAAAAAAATGGATTTCTCAGAATCCTCATATAAATCTCATCCAATTAAGACTATATATATTTTAGGTGGATCCAAACTGATAGGTCATATCCAGCATATAGATATGGCATATCAATTCGTAAAAGAATTAGGAAAACACAAAATTGATATATTGTATGGTGGGAGTAATTATAGATTTTTGGGTTATCTTTTAGAGGCTGCACAAAATGAGAGAATAAGAGTAACAAGTGCCTTACACTTTCCCACAGTTAGAACCAGTAGTATAGGGGGTTCAACTGGGTTGATGGTTCAAGCACAGTCTGTGCATGATAGTTTGATGTATGTGGTGGATAATAGTGATGCCTTTATTGTTCTTCCAGGTGGCTATGGCACACTCAATGAGATATTCAACATCATGTCATGGTCTGAGCGGGACTTACATACCAAACCTATAGGTTTGTTGAATATCAATAATTTCTTCAGCGATTTGCTTGCCTTTCTGGATCTATGAGTAGATCACACGTTTATATCTCAGCCATCACGAGATATAGTAATATGTGCTGACACTGTTGCTAATCTACTTATAGAGTTTCAGACATATATTTCAGTTAAGAATTTGGAAGTGAAAGCTCATCAGCCACAGAGTATTGGCGCCAAACGAAAAAGGAGTTTAGATCATATAGATCTTTCATTATAAATCCTGATGCCAGGGGGTGGCAGAGTTACGGAGTTTTATACTCTCGAGACGCACATCTTCTCTTTTTATGGGTTTCATATGTATTTCTTTTTTGCGTTTCATATTATCGAGTGTGTACTGCCTTTCAGCTAGTTTTGATATTTTCACTTCGACTACTTTGTACTTCTTCCAGAGCAATAATATGATCATTTTTGCCTTCATGCAAATTTCACGAATATGTGATATATGCTTCTCCATAAATACTGTCATATCAATATGATTTCAATGATCTCACCATGTGATATAATCAACATGGGACTTATTGAGCAATTATTTTCAGTGATAGCTCTTCATATCAATTGTGAGATGATCCAACCATGCTGTGTATTTGCATGAGATTTTCTTTAATTAATCGGTGATATCATCTGGTATCACTTGCTCAATTTTCTCCGTTCGTGTTTAATAATCATGGAGATCGGATATTATTTACATCAACTGTTTCTTCTTCGAGAGCATGATTTGAATCATTGATCAACTACTTTTTCAGAGTATGATTTATTTTTATCAACTGCTTCTTCGAGAGCAGGATTTAGATAATCGATCAACTACTTCTTCAGAGTAGGATTTATTTTTATCAACTGCTTCTTCGAGAGCAGGTTTTAGATAATCGATTAACTACTTCTTCAGAGTAGGATTTATTTTTATCAATTGCTTTTCCGGGAGCAGGATTTATGAACTATTCATGTGGTATTACCAACCACGATGGTGATATATAATATATAAATTGCATAAGTAAAGCCATCCATCTTGTGATAATTGAACTCATCACATGGGAGGTATTATAATTACAGAAAATAAAATTCGATAAATGTGTGGTTTCAAACCACCACTTTGAGATAAATAAGAGATAGAAATTAAACCGCAAAATAATTAACTGCTTCTACCAGTGCAGGATCGTCCAATCAATTCATCAAAATATAGTCCTCGTCAAGGTATAAGTCGAAATATCGACTGCCGTTAATAGCATGTGTAAGAGTATGTATTCATAAATATTTGTGATTTCCATAGTTGAATATTAATTCGTCCATTTTAATAAATTAGTAATAACACATATGAAAAGAGTTAACACTCATATCAATATTAGTGTCAAATTGAAGCTCTCGTAAAATGGATCAAGATGGTATCAAGAAAAATTAATTCTTAGATCATATGAATCTTATATATAAGAAAAACTAGATTTATGATTTAATGAATTAGAATAATATTTTATTCTTTATATATATATATATATATATCATGACGTTTGTGTGAATTAAGTCTTTCAGTTTATGCATGCTCCTCGACAAGCACATCTACAAGTTGTCAAAAGAAGACTCCGATATATTTTTTGTTAACCGTGTTTCGATGCTGAAAATGGTGTTTCCTTCTTTAACCCATTCTTCTTCGTTCTTTTCGTTTTATTAGATCCATCTCTTCTTTGTTTTTTGTTTTTTATTTTACGTCTGTAACAACATACACATATTACCTCAAATATAGATCCATCTGAGATAGCAATTGAATCGTCTCAAAGGGGACAATAGACTCCAGTTCGTCACCGTCTTCCAATTTGGAGGTTCTGAACTGAGAAGCCGAACCTGGTCCGTCAATAGTAGCTCCGGCCAAAAATTTGCACAGATCTGAAACTTAGATGTCGATCCGGAGACCCTGGTGGTTCCAGCCTTTTGTGCTGTTCCACTTGTCTGCATAAAGCCCAAAGGTTTCGGCGTCAATCCGGTTGTTTCTCGAGCAGATCCACAATGTTTTTTTTTATTATTATTATTATTGTTCGTCAAGAGTCGCCGGAGGATGGAGCTGTGGATCAGTCTGTTGAACTAATTTGAAAACAATTACTTGAAAATAACAGAAAATATATATATATATATATATATATATATATATATATATATATATATATATAGTGTAAGCCCTGCAGAAAATTGTTAGCAAAACGAAATCCGCCGATCCCGTATGTGAAACGAAAGTTTCGCTGTTGAGTCCAGATAATCTGTCTCCTTAAAGCAAATTCGTCCTCACCACAGTGTATGACGTCTACCTCCCAGGATAAAACAACAGCTCGATGTAACGAATATGTGATCCGCTGCACCCTCAACGAACTAGAACAAAATCTGTCTACTATCACCAACCGAAGAATAAAGAAAACCGAAGAAAAATATTTGGCTGTTTGGGCTGTCAAAATTCGTCCGCAAAATTGTGTGTAAAAAACGAGCCCCCTCAGCCGGGTATTTATAGGTGAAGGCTGGAGGAGGTTGTGTGCTGGAGGAACTCTATACCGACCGAAATTGGTATCTGGAGGAACTCTAAACCGATCGAAATTGATTTCTGGAGGAACTCTAGACCGATCGAAATACTTATCCAGATTCGATTTTATCCGGATCCGAAAAATTCGGAATTTATTAATTGAGGTATTTTCGGTAAAATAAATTTTACCGAATAAAATTGCAGTAAAAAGATAACTTCGAGACGCCGAGACATTTCGCCCAAATCGCCCTTCGACCGAGACCGAGCCGACCCGACCCGAACCGAGCCGAGCCGAGCCGGCCGGACGGACGGACGGCGGAGGCGGCGGCGGTGCGCGCGTGTGTGCGCGAGGGGCGCCTAGTCACACATCAACACATGTCTCATTTTGAACATGCCTTTGTCCATATCTCCTTATATACTCACAATTTCTCTCTTCTTTTTCCAATGTGGGATAGCATCCCAAATTCATTTTTAAAGGGTTCACTTTGGAACATTATATCTCATTCATACCTCAATCATTTTGAGTGTTCTTACATGTTTTGGAAACCTCGTACGGAGTACTACGTATTCCAACTAAGTCCCGACTTTAACTCGTAGTCGAGCCCACTCAAAATTTCCTCTCAAATGGGCTGCTCAAAATAGCCCATCTATTTTATCTTATATTTCCAACAATCCCCCACATGAATGAGATTGATGGTCCAGCAGCACACGTCAGACACGGAGTTGACTTGGAGATAGTTACTACGGTTAGGCATTGCATAGGATAGGTAGAGTATGCTCCTTGAACCTTCTCTCGAAAAGATATATTCTCCTTACTGGCTAGACAGTGTGACTAGATGCCTTTGAACTAGGGGTGGACTCGGTTCCATTCGGTTCGGTTTTTGACCGAAACCGAGAGTCGAACCAAATATTCGGTTTCGGTTTGGTTCGGTTCTTTTTGAAGTTCGGTTCGGTTAAGTTCGGTTTTATAAATATTCGGTTCGGTTTCGATTTGGTTTGATGTTTTTTCGGTTCTTCACAATATAAATTCAAATATTATATGCAATAGAATAAGTTATATATAACAACAAGCCAACAAGAGTTATATATATATATATAGGGTTAGGATATGGTGAAAACTATTTATAAGGTGAAATCTCGAAACTAATACACACCCTAGATAAAGAAGCAATCAATGGCTTAGATTAAACAAATTAATAATAAGCATAATAGTCAACAAATAGCAAATAAAACTACTATACTCACGTCCGCGATTTATAAGGAATACAGAATCTTTCCAAAAAGACTTTCATAACCCCCATAATTAATATAACATAATTAAAACATAATAAAAAATAGTATGAAATTATATAATCCTACTCATCTGGTAGTTAGATCAAAGAGATCAATGGCCTACAAAAGTTTCTAGATTTCACATATTAATTATTTTTCATATTATCTCTTTTCTATATATATATATATATATATATATATATATATATATATATATATATGTTCAAGATAAAAGCTAGAGTTGCATAGCAATTTCCAAATATCTCAAAATATATAACAATTGTAAATCACAGTAGCTCATTCTTTCAACCTAAATTAATTGAATCACTAATTCATGAGCATATTATCGATCCTTCTTGGACCCATGAGGGTCTTACAAAAGGAAAACACATTATACTAAAATTCGAAACACACCAAAATCACAAAAACAAGGTCATTTTAGTATGTTGAAATTTGACTTCGGTCCATTTCGGTTCGGTTCGGTTCTGCTCTACCCCGAACCGAGAACCGAACCAAATTAGTTCGGTTCGGTTCGTTTTTTTTGTTTTTCGGTTCGATCTTCTTCGGTTTCGGTTTTTCGGTTATTTTTTCGGGGTTTTTCGGTTCGGTTTTGGATTTTCGGTTCCGAAATGCCACCCCTACTTTGAACTGTCCGACCGCTTGTGTAAGTGATCGTATATCCTTCACAAGTCTCCTTCCTGATTTGTTCTGTTCTCATTATTGTGCCCATTTTGGCTGTGGACACCGTCCTGGTTCTGCGAGAGTTTCTAAAGAATTGTGCCTTAGAAATTCTCCTTTGAAGCGGCCCCTCTTCTCTCTAACATAGGTGATTCCTCTTTAAGTGTTTTGAGTAAACCCGTATTTTACTCCACCCGACTATACATTGTCGACTTAAGAATTATTAAAAGCATAAGCTTAACCTCTCCCTATGGGTATCACTGTTTTCATCCTAGGAATGGTCGGTTCGGGGTAACCCCCACAGTGATCGTGCCCAGTTTTATGGATTGGTTGTCCCATTGAACCTAGATCTTGGGATCTCCAGTCAACTTAGGTTGGGTATCCTCCATAAAACCATTAGCTCAAGGCAATAGACCCATTCCTCTTGATGATTTATCAACAAGGTCTCTTGATAACCCTTTGGTTAGCGGATCCGCAATGTTATCCTTTGATGATACATAATCAATAGTGATAACTCCTGTTGATATAAATTGTCTAATGGTATTATGTCTCCTCCTTATGTGACGAGACTTACCATTGTACATTACGCTCTGTGCTCTGCCAATCGCAGATTGACTATCGCAATGAATACATATTGCGGTCACAGGCTTTGCCCATCTTGGAATATCTTCTAGAAAATGGTGTATCCATTCTTCCTCTTCTACACATTTATCTAAGGCTATAAACTCGGATTCCATCGTTGACCGAGATATAAGTGTCTGTTTCGAAGATTTCCATGCCCTTTTTGCCAAACTCTTTGTGAATACATATCCACTTGTAGACTTGGAGTCTTTTATATCGGATATCGATTTGCATCACTATATCCTTCAAATCTTCTTTGGATATTTGGTATAGTGCAGCCCATACTCTCGAGTACCCCTTAAGTATCTTAGTACCCTTATGATCGCCTTCCAGTGATCTTTTCCGGGGTTGCTCGTGTATCTACTTAGTTTACTAACTGAGTAGGCTATGTATGGTCTTGTACATCTCATCAAGTACATCAGACTTCCTATTATGCGTGAGTATTCGAGTTGAGATACTCCTTCACCCTTATTCTTAGATAGTCTCAACGTCATATCCACCGGGGTTTTGGCTGTGCCCGAGTCATCTTTATTAAATCTTTCAAGGATTTTGTCCACATAGTGGGCTTGACTCAGCATGAGACCTTCCGACGTTCGTGTGATTTTAATCCCTAAAATTACATATGCGAGTCCCATATCCTTCATATCAAATCTCGACCTCAGCATGTCTTTGGTCGATTTGATTATTCTTTCATCACTGTCGGTAATGAGTAAGTCATCTACATATAGACACAAAATGACGTAGCCATTTTCTGTGTCTTTCACATATACACATTTGTCGGATTCATTAATTTTGAAGCCACCGCTTATCATAACATGATCAAATTTTTCATGCCACTGTTTTGGTGCCTGCTTCAATCCGTACAAAGATTTTACCAGCTTGCAGACTTTCCTTTCTTGTCCTGGAGCAGAGAACCCCTCGGGTTGTTCCATGTAGATTTCCTCTTCTAAATCCCCATTAAGAAAGGCAGTCTTTACATCCATTTGATGAACTTCTAAGCCTCGTAATGCTGCGATGGCAAGTATCATCCTGATGGAAGTTATTCTTGTCACATGAGAGTAAGTATCAAAATAGTCTAGGCCTTCACGTTGGTTATATCCCTTCGCTACGAGCCTAGCCTTATATTTATCAACTGCTCCATCTTTCAATTTCTTCTTGAAAATCCACTTATTTCCTAATGGTTTACACTTAAGAGGTAATTCCACTAGTTCCCAAGTATGATTCTGTAATATAGAATCAATCTCTTCTTTGATAGCCTCCTTCCATAGAGGTCCATCCGTCGAGCTTACAGCTTCTTTGTAAGTATGAGGAGCCTTTTCGAGCAAGTAGGTGATGAAATCTGGTCCGTAAGATTTCTCCGTCCTTTGTCGCTTGCTCCTTCTAGGTTCGTCCTCATTATCCTCATCCATTAGTTCAGAAGTCCGTTCGGATGAGATAAGGGGTTCACTTGCAGTCTTGCAAGGAAAGATATTCTCAAAGAATGACGCATTCCTTGATTCCATAATCGTATTCTTGTGAATCTCAGGCACTTTGGATTCATGCACAAGAAATCGGTAAGCATTGCTGTTGTGTGCATATCCAATGAAAATGCAGTAAACCATTTTTGGGCCTATTTTAACTTTCTTAGGAGTAGGTATCAGCACCTTTGCTAGACACCCCCACACTTTCATGTAATTGTAGGAAGGCTTGACTCATTTCCACAATTCATAAGGAGTTTTGTCTCCGTTCTTACGGCATATCTTGTTTAAAAGATAATTCGCCGTTAAGATGGCTTCTCCCCACATATTTTGCGGCAGCCCTGAATTTAGTAATATCGCATTCATCATCTCTTTCAGAGTGCGATTCTTACGCTCCGCCACGCCATTTGACTGTGGTGCATATGGGGCGGTGACTTCATGAATAATCCCATGTTGCGAGCAAAATTCGCCAAATGGTTCCACATATTCACCTCCGCGGTCACTTTTCAAGATTTTTATCTTAGCATTCAATTGATTCTCAACTTCCGTTTTATAGAGAACGAATTTCTCTATGGCTTCATCTTTGCTTTTAAGCAAGTATACATATCAATATTTAGTACAATCATCCACGAAAGTAATAAAATATTTGTTTCCACCTCTAGTTTGAACAAACTTCAAATCACATAGGTCGCTATGTATTAATTCTAAAGGTTTGGTGTTTCTTTCCACTTGTCGGAATGGAGATCGAGTTAATTTTGCCTCTACACAAGTTTCACACTTGTGATTTAAATCAATTTTAAACTTTGGTATGTGTTCTAATGCAATTAGTCTACGCATTGCATTAAAATTAACATGTCCTAATCTAGCATGCCATAAATTAGGAGACTCAAGCAAGTAAGCAGAAGAAATCTTCATTTCATTATTTTTGATAGTCATTACATTGAGCTTTACTAGCCCATCACATTCATATCACTTGCCTATAAAAATATTATTTTTCGACAAAACAACTTTATCGGACTCAAAAACTGTTCTAAAGCCATGCTTCATCAACAAGGTACCAGAAATAAGGTTCCTTCGAATATCAGGCACATATAACACACGTTTAAGAGTCACTTCCTTTCCATACGTCATCTTTAAGATCACCGTGCCTTCGCCCAAGATAGTTGAGGTTGCAGAATTTCCCATATACAGTATATCACCGGCATCCTTTTCTTCCAAGGAGGAGAACATAGTCTTGTTGGCACATATATGCCTAGTTGCTCCAGTGTCAATCCACCACTCTTTGGTGTTTGAGCCAACTAGGTTCACTTCGGAGATCATAGCACATAAGTCAAGATGTTCCACTTGTTCGTTAATCAGATGTGCTGCATTACCCTCCTTTTTCTTTGGTTTCTTTGGCAGCCTGCAGTCGGCCGCCCTATGACCCATCTTTTCACAGTTGTAGCATTTTCCAAGGAATTTTTCTTTCTTTTTCCCAATTCCTCCTTTAGGTCCCAGCTTGGTTCCCTTTCCATTGTTGCCTTTCTTGGATGTCTGTCCAGTTTCCACAACATTGGCCTTTGCCACAGCAATATTTACTTTCTTCTCTGATCCTCGGTTGTCTTCCTCTATGCGAAGTCTAACGATCAGATCTTCCATGCTCATTTCCTTGCGCTTGTGCTTTAGATAATTCTTGAAATCTTTCCAAGTCGGGGGCAATTTTTCGATCACAGCAGCCACTTGGAAGGATTCGCTAATGACCATTCCTTCAGCATGGATTTCGTGAATGATCACTTGCAGCTCTTGTACTTGACTCACTACCGTCTTGGAGTCCATCATTGTAATATCCGCAATTTCGAATTTCGGCAATTTTCTTTTTTCGGCGGAAGTCCGTTTTGACGACTCTCTAATGACCGTTTCGTCATTTCGAGAATGATTAATTCTGCACTTTTTGTCATCCGAGTTCGCTTCGATGTCGTTTTGTTGAGTTCCGTGTCCTTAATCGACTTTTTCACGTGGGAGTTCGACTTTGTAAAGTCACCATTAATTCTTGGAAACTCCAAAGAATCAAGTAAGGACAGAGGAGGACAAGATTTGTCATTTTAGTAGGCGGATGAAGCCGGAGATTCGTCAGTACATGACAGGTCTCGCTTGTACTTCCTTGAGAGATTATCAGAATAGGGCGTTAGCCAATGAGCTATCCAGATTATCGACCGAGAGTATGTCTGACTCGAAGAAACAGAAAACCGTTGGGAACTTTTTAGGAAATCAGGGGAGTGGGCCCCTTGAGGTTGGGACTTCGTTTCGTCATCCCAAAATGGTTCCTAGATCGCGTGATCAGAGGAGTAGTACCCCTGCAGTGAGTAATGTGAGCACTTCGCAGACATGTTATAACTGTAGTCGAGCGGGCCATACTGCGAAGAATTGTCGTTCACAGTTAGTCAGCTGTTTCGAGTGTGGCCAGGTGGGTCACCGATCCGTACATTGCGAGACGGTAGCTGAGAGGTTTGGGGATCGAGGTTGCGTCTCTGCTCCGAAAGGACACGGAGATTCCTAGTGTGGTTTTGAGGATTTCGGCGTAGTCCGAATTATTTATGATTGCCCTTGTGGATCGTTTTGTGTTTATTCTCTGTTTTCTCGACTGTGCGTGTTTTCTTGTAACAAGTACTTTGTGTTTTGTGATTGTTTTGATAATTGACTTGATTGTATTATCTGTTTGATGACGCTTGTCACTTGTTGATTTTATTATGTCTCTACCGGTGGCGTTGTGTTGGTCGTTGTGGAGCGTGTTTTCACGCCGGATGTCTCTTTGCGTTTCTTGCAGCGTTTCGCCGTTGGGCGCGAGTTTTCGGGTTTTGTGTATCTCGTCGAGTTTTCCTGGCGGGTATATTGTTTCCCCCTACTTGTTTTAAGTTTCGGGACGAAACTTCTTTTAAGGAGGGTAGAATGTAATATCCGCAATTTCGAATTTCGGTAATTTTCTTTTTTCGATGGAAGTCCGTTTTGACGACTCTCTCATGACCGTTTCGTCATTTCGAGAATGATTAATTCTGCACTTTTTGTCATCCGAGTTTGTTTCGGTGTCGTTTTGTTGAGTTCCGTGTCCTTAATCGACTTTTTCACGTGGGAGTTCGACTTTGTAAAGTCACCATTAATTCTTGGAAACTCTAAAAATTCTGAATCTTTGCAATATTATAGATCATCAAGTTAGCTTTCCAATGGTTCAAACGGTGAGTCAATCGGAGTCCAGACGAAGGAGTTATGGTCGATATAGCTAAAGGCGCATGATGTGCCTTTTGGTGTTGGAGTGGAGTATGCCGTGTGCCGCGGCACTTCTTGGCTGGGCAGCGGCACTAAGATGATTTCTGGGCGTTTTTTTGGCCACAGGCCGCGGCACACTTGTCCTGTGCCGCGGCACACGGGCTTTTTCTGCACTTTTTAGTAGATTTTCGAGGAGAAACATTCATTTTCTCCTCTCTTCTTCCTCCTACCATTCTAGGCGATTCTAAGGGCGATTTTGGGCGATTTGAGTGCTCCCAAACTTGTAGAGATCATCCACCTCAAGTCTTGTTGTAGATTTTCGACCTCTACTTGAATCATTCATCCAAATCAAGGTATTTTGGCTTGAACCCTTGTTTTTGTAGATTTGGGGATTTTCCTTTTTGATTTCGATTCCAATCCGTTTTTAATCAATTAATTGTTGTATAAACGTTGTTTTGAACTTGTTCTACGGATGGGATACTCGTATCTTTGGTTCGTTCGACCCGAGGGGTGATTTCTTGTTCTTGAAGGGTCTTGAACATTTAATGTTCGATTAAATGTTCGAATGAGTTCCCTTTGATAGTTTGTTGGGATTTCCGTTGTTTTCGGCCTTGATTCTCGTCGTAATCATGTTTTATTATTCCTTACGGAGGATTATAGGTGCTCTATGATTCCGATGTTGAATTCCATTGGTGATTGATGATTCATGTGGTGTTTTCCCGTAGTAATTTCGGTGCTATCGCGTTCTAGATAGTGTTCGGGAATTTGAGGGCTACCCGGCCGTATCCGTTCATTTTTCCATTGCTCGTGATATCGAGGCAAGTACCTTGCCCATACTATTCTTGTTTTATGGATATGATAATTAGTGATCGTCTAAATGTGGTTGTTTGGTCGTTTGAATTGAACTTTCAAAAGATTCGGTTTAGCCTTGTTAAAGGCTTGCTTTCAAAACGCGTGTGTTTTGTGAATGGTGCGTCTTGTAAATGACTATGCGAATCCTATGGATATATTTGGTGTTGATGATGCACTTGGTATTTGCGTGTGGACGCATATTATTTCATTTCGGTGCGTTGTGGTTTGACGCGGTGTTTTGCTAAGTGTTTGATGCCTCTGAGTGAATTGTTTGGATATATTTGTTGCATTGTGTTATTTGTGTGAATGTGTGGATATGGTTAAAGGTCTACGGTGACACATGGCACGTGATCATGTGGTCAGGATGCAACAAGTGATTGATCCAACCGTGAGAGCCTGAGATAATCTACGGTGGCACATGGCATGCGATCATGTGGCCAGGATGCAACAAGCGATTGATCCAACCGTGAGATGTGTGTGATTTGTTTCGCTAGCCAGCTCGGGAGGGTCCTTCGAGGCCTCGGGCGGGATCAATGGTATTACCCTATTCCCAAGGCGATGCGCGTGCGCGATTATGTTTTGTTGATGTTTATGTCCGTCGAGGACACGTGATGTTGGGTTCTGGCCCTGTGAATTATTGTCGGTTTTCTATTTGTGAAAACAAAACCTTTGGGCTGTGACCCTATTGATTTTTGGAAAGATAAGGATTTGATAATCTTAAGTTGTTTTCTATCAAAACTCTCGATGGCATTTAAACGGTTTTATAAATTGTTTTCCCTTGATTTGTGACCTTTCGGTTTTAGAATATTTTACCAAACTCTTGCCTCGGGAAGTGCTTTTCATTATGTTTGGATCCTTGAGGATTTCCTGGTTATTGTTATTCGTGGAATGTGAATTGTATGGCTCGTATTTTTGCACTTGTACTTGCACTAGCAAAACAGTGGAGTTTTGCTAACCCCCGAGTATTCGGGGGGTGGATGTCTATTTTTGCATTCAGGTTTTGGAGCATGGAACAGGGTCGGCACGAAGGATGATGAAAGATGAACGATACTAATCACACGAGGATCTGTTGATGTCGTATTGGTCTAGTTGTATTTTCTTTTCCGCTGCAGTATCTTTTCCCCGTTGTACGGGAGTTTATTGTATTTTGACCCCTGCGTGGGTATGTGTTTGGAATTGAGTTGTATGTTATTATTGAAAGACCAAGTCGGTCTACTGAGTCATTTTAGCCTTAAAGGCGATGTTTAGATGTTTGATTTTAGTTATCAGCCTGGTAGATCCTCGAGGAGAGGGTCTACGACGTGTAATATCCCTGAGTGGATTGGGGGTGTTACATAAATGGTATCGGAGCTTAGGTTGTGGAAACCTAGGCTGTCGGGTCAGTAGTGTCTGTTGAGTTTTGTTTCGTCGGATTTTATCTGACGGAGTCGTGTCGCGACGCGTCGTCTGAGTTGGTTTGTTGTGATTAGTATCGTGGGGCGATCATCATCTTCGTGCGACCTGTGGATGTAAGTCTCCCTTCTTTGTGTTGTGCCTCGTGTGACACGAGCTATTTTTTATGATTATTTGTTAAGTGACAGAATCCTCTTATGGATTTTGATTTCGTGATATGTGGTTATTTGACTCTCATATTTCGTTCATATGAGGAGTAGTGTTGCTGGATTGTGCATGTTGAACTGTATTTCTTTTATCCGCTGCGTAAGTTCTTTTGTAATGACTTTCGGTATTTTACCGACTAAGTTTTATTTCGAAAATCGATTCCTTTAACCGAGTTTTTGGCCTTGACCGTTTTGACGGTAGTTGGGTGTTTTCAAATGATTTCGTGAGTTTTGATAAGTACTACCGTCATCGGCCTTTTTGGGCATTTTTGTAATTGGTTTTTAGCCTGGTGGGTTCCGGCACGGGACCCACGGCGCTATAATGTTCCGTATAATTACTCGAAATTTTTGGGCATTCTAGCCCATTGAATTATCTTGGAAAAACTTGTGTATCTTAGAAAATAAATTTCGAGACGTACTTTTAAAATGAATTATTTTCTCGTGGTACATCCAAGGTGCCACAATATGTTTCAAAATTCTTCTACCTCGAGGACCCAAAAATATTTTGAGATATTTTCAATGTTTTATAAACACTTTTACTTAGACCCGAGGGTCGAATATTCTGAAATTTTTTCACTAAGAGAAGGTGTCCTCATTTTTGTTCAAACGCAAGATGATTTTCAAAGTCTCGAAAATGATGTTGTTCAACTTTTTGTAAAATGATACTCAAGATCAACTGGTGTTTCCAAATTGTTTTCAAAAGGTGGTTTTCATTTTTAAAGACCTATCATTCCTGTTTGCGGACCGGAAATGCATGTATGGTTTTTGAACTTTCGTTACGGTGTTAATCCCGATTTGTGATTGAATTGGTGGCGTGAGCGTTGAGTTGTTGCCACGCATATGTTTTGTTAATCCTTTGTGGGAGGTGTGATGACGATCTTTAATGTTGTCATTTCGTGGTGGCTTGCGTGTTATCGCACCTGTGTGAGCTGTTAAAGCTTGGGTTTGTGCGTTTATGCACATGGGTGATTGTTTCATGAGGTTTGTGATTATGTGCTGGTTATTGTTCGGGCCGTTAAGGTCGCCGAACGATGCCGTCGTTGCTGTTATATTCATGTGTGTGTTGCCTTGCGATGGTAATCGTTGTATGTGTTATGTGTTATTATTTTCTGTTGTGCTGAATGGTTACTTATTCAGTATGCCGAGGGGCCGAGGTTGTGGTCGTGGAGACCGGATGCGTGATCGGGATCATGCTTCCGGTGATGGTATTGGTATTGGTGTTGCTACTATTTTGCAGCAGGTAGCCACTCAGATGACTCAGTTGACTCAGGCAGTTCAGCGTGTTACATATGTGACCCAGCACACTGGTGCAAATCAGTGGCTTCGAGAAGTGGTTCGTATGAATCCCCCTCGTTTATTAGTGCTGCAGATGCATTCTGTGGGATGGTTGGATTTTCCGATTGGAAAAGATATTCGAGGTAGTTGATTGTCGGAAGAACGTAAGGTACCGGTCGCTCGAGATCTTCTCGACAAAGATCTTTGCTAGGCGGTGGGAGGCTATTAAGCCTCGAGATCACGTTGTCACGTGGCGAGTTCCAGAAATTCATGAGAGATGAGTTTTGTCCGGAACCGATCAGAAATCAGAGGATTAATGAATTCTTTTCGGCGAAACCGCAGGATGTACCGCTGTCGCAAGCTATTATTGATTTTAGCAAACAGCTCGGCTATGTGCAGAATCAAGTAAGGACAGAGTAGGACAAGATTTGTCATTTTAGTAGGCGGATGAAGCCGGAGATTCGTCAGTACATGGCAGGTCTCGCTTGTACTTCCTTGAGAGATTATCAGAATAGGGCGTTAGCCTATGAGCTATCCAGATTATCGACCGAGAGTATGTGTGTTTAGTATATTTTGAGTAATATTTTTATTAGTATTTTATGTATATAATTGTGTGTTTTGTGTGATAATTTATTCGTTTTACCATATATTTATATTATTTCATTTTCTTAGAATTTTCTATAATTTTATGTCATTTTTGGATAATTAATTGGAATTAAATTATATCTGCAGGTTAACCAACCGGTACAAGACAGATCAATTGGTTCAAGGACGATATTTTTACAAAACTCAAATATAGTCACGACTGGTCTCACTTTATTCATCTCGTCGAGACGATCGTTTTAAAAAAAAATTCATCCAAATCCGAGTTCGTATGAAGAAGTTATGACCGTTCGAAGGACAATTAAATAGACCATATTGTCTGCGTGTCAACACTTTTGATTGGACCATTTCAACTCTGTGCTGATGTCATCCATGACATCAGCACTCATGGCAGCCGTGTATTATTGTTGGGGGTGGAATTTTTAATTGTAAAAATAATTATTTTATTGATTTTGAAGTAGTATAAATAGGGGATGATTGTGTAGTGTTTTGAGGGGAGAAAAGGGGAGAAAAAAGGAGAAAAAATAGAGAGATATTATTGTAAGGGAGAGAAAAAAAATATTGTGTAATAAAATTATATTTGTGTAATAATATTATGGAATATTTATTTATTTGTGTTGTTATTATGAGTGAGTAATTTTCTTTTACTGGGGTTATGATGAAACCATGTCTATATTATTATTAATATTTATATAATAATTCCAAATAAATATTTTTAACGATTATGATTTTCGCTTCAATAGGGGAATATTATTTCATCAATTATATCACGTATTTTTGATAGTTATAAATTCCCCCTTGCTTTGTGATTATTGATATTAGTTAATTTCTTTGATTATTTGTTTTCCATTAAATTGGATACATATAATGCTTAGAAATTACATTTTTTAAGCGAAGGAAAATCTATATTTGAATTATAATTTTGTACTTATTGTCAAATCTATAGGAAATAGTGAGATTGATTTGAATCTATTCCTGAATTTCTTGGAATTAAAATATAAAATAAATAATAAATAGACATTGGTGGACTCTAAACCCTAGTAAATTATTTAAAATCAATTTATCTAAAATCTACTTAAAATTACATTATTTAATGCAATTATTATAACCATTCAAAAATAAATTATTTGGGACTAGGTTAGAATTTAATATAATTTGGTTCAAAGCGATAGGAATCATTTGACTTCACTAGTATAGTCACTTGTGGAATCGACCTTGCACCGCATATCTACATCGAACAAATCGTGCGCTTGCAGTATAAGACTAAAGAATCAAACCAACAACAAGTTTTTGGCGCCGTTGCGGAGGCGCAAACGAAGTACAAGAAGACCGTCATTACCAAGTTAGTTGAATTCTTCTACTAGTTATTTATTTTATCGCTTTTCTTTAATATTATCTCGCTTTTAATATCATTAGTTGTAGAATTTATTTTATTCATAAAGAAAAATCTGAAAAACTTTAAAAACTTTTAATAATAAATATAAGTAATAATAATAAAATCTACTGTTCATTTTCGTAAAAATAATAATAAAATAATAATAAAAAAATTAAAAAGTCCAAAAATATATAAAAATATAAAAAAATCTGAAAAACTTTAAAAATTCAGAACTTATTTATTTTTATTTAAAAAAAAAAGAGATCTGGAAAATACAAAAAGTTTCAGATTTTAAGGTAATATTTTTGTAATTTTGGTATATTAATATTATAAAAATCAATATTTTTAATTTAAATTCGAAAAAATAAAAAATAAAAAATAATAAAAATAAATTAAAAATAATCTGGAATATTATTTTCCGTAATAAATAAAAATCTGAATTATTTTATTTTATTTTTAAAAGTAAAACTGCTAGTTTTATTAAAAATTTAATTTTCATAAAAATCTAAAAAAATCAGATTAAGAATTAATAATTTAAACAATCTGGAATATATATAATAAAATAAACTTTCTGAACTTTGAATTTTTTAATAAAAACAGAATTTATTTTTTTAAAATAAATTACAATATTTTAATAAAAAGGAAAATACTAAAAAAATTAAAAAAAAAAAAAACAGAAACGATAATTTGTATAAAAAAAAAAAAACTATTTCTATGGTTTGCAAACAATAAAAGTGTGTAATTTTAATTTTTTAATGACCTTCTTTTTAAAAGGTAAAAACTGTTTTACCTTTTATAAAAACTTTTATAAAAATTGTTTTAAAAACTGTTTGCATAAAAACTGTTTTAAAAAATCTGATTTTTTTTATAAAAAAATAAATAATATATCTTGATATATATATATATATTAGCTCAATATTATTAGTCTAAAAATATAATAAAATTTTAATAAATGTAAAAATATAAAATAAATATAAAATAATACAAAAAAAAAATCAGAATTTTTTTTTTTAATTTTTATATCTTGTCTTTAGTTCTAATAGAATCTTCTAGTGGTAAATTTAGATTGTGTTTTTAGTTGTTATTTTCTACTTACATTATTCTTAGACATTTAGTTTAGTTGTAATATTTCTCGTCGTATAATTTAGTTTATCAATAGATATTGCTTCCGTAGATCAATTAGTAAATTTATTCCTTTGCAATCTATTACATCCTATAATTTTAGTAATAATTATAATAATTATCATTATTATTAATAATAATAAAAATATAAAAACTCAAAAAAAAAATTAATTAAACAATAAAATCCTTTAAAAGATTCAACAAGGGATTGATATTTTTCACTCACTACTTTATTCGATTTGAATAGAGAAAAGCTAAATATCAATCTTGTACAAACTGATTTTGAAAATCGATTGAATTTTGGCAAAAAGGCATCATTGTACATGCCAAGAAAGTTGGATTTTAAGTGCGACCGTTGTGACGCCTCCAACGATCTGGAAGTTCGATCGACTATCATAATTTGGTTTGTATGCAAAGTTAAAAAATTGTAATATCGGTGAATGCAAGTTTGGCAACGAAATAATAAAGGTCGATTAACGAGAAGAAGATTGTCCTTAACTAAAATTGAAGTTCAACAAATAAAACCGATACCAAAAATGGACGAAATCGAAAATCGGAATAATCAAGTTGCAAAAGAAAAAACTTTAATAGAATATTTTTCTCCAGTGAGTGCTAATTCTCCCTCTTGCATAGTGTTGCCTACGACTAATGCAACTCATTTGAACCTAAACCATCAATAATTCAACTTCTTCCATCTTTTCACGGTTTGGAAAGAGAAGATCCGTATATGCATGTCAAGGAATTTCTCGATATTTGTTCTACTTTCCGATTCCAAAATTTCTCTCGATGAATCACAAACTTAGATTATTTCCATTTTCTCTCAAAGATAAAGCAAAATTCGCTAAATTCTCTTCAAGCAAGAACAATTACTAGTTGGGACCAACTAGTGAATAAATTTCTCGCAAAATTTTTCCAATGTCCAAAAGCGATAGTCTTAGAAGAGAAATATCCGAATTTTTCCAAAAAGAAAATGAAGAATTTTACGAGTGTTGGGAAAGATTTAATGATTTAATCCTTAAGTGTCCCCATCATGGTTTTGAAATATGGCGTTTGGTAAAATATTTTTATGACGGTTTAACTCCAATCAATCGCCAATTAATCCAATCAATGCATGGTGGAAAATTTCTTCACCTTATTGGAGACGAAGCTTGGAATGCACTTGAAAATATGTCAATTAATTCACAACAATGGAATTCACTCGACTCTAGAGCCAAATCGATGCATACGACCCCAAAAAAAGGTGGAATTTACGAGGTTAAACAAGATGTTGAAATAAAATCTACTATAGATGATTTAGTACGAAAAGTGGATGCGTTAGTCTTGAAGCAATCCATCCCCTCGTCAAACTCAAAAAATGAATTTTGCATTTCATGTGCGGAATCATTTCATTCATCTCAATCTTGTCCCTCTGGTCCACAAAATCAAGAAATTTTTAATGAAGAAGTCAATGTGTTACATTCATATGGAAAATCTTCGGACAGTCCATTTGCTCCAACTTATAATCCAAATTGGAGGAATCATCCAAATTTTTCCTCGAAGCAAAATATGCCTCCAATGAATCAAGGAGGACATCAAATGAATATGCCAAATCAACAAAATGTCCGTCTAATCAATATCCTCCAAATACTTATCGGTATCCTTCTATAGTGCCAAAGAAACCATCTTTGGAAGATACGTTGCAAGAATTCATTCAATATACTCAACAAATGTTCCAATAAACTCAAGAAGTCAGATCAAACTCACGGGCTATTTCTAAGCTTGAAACACAAATTGGTCAACTTGCAACAACTTTAGTGAAGAGAAAAGGGAAAATTTCCGAGTCACCATCCCTAATCTAAAGGACAATATGAAGTAAACTCTTCTAACGCGAAGTTCACCCATAACTACCCTTAGAAGTGGAAAAGAAATACAAAAGCCTGAATATGATCCGGAAGAAAAATCAAATGAACCACAAGTTTCAAAACCAAAAGATTCTAAGGAAAAAGAAAAGCCTTACGTTCCAAAAGCTCCATTTCCTGAAAGACTTATTCCAAAAGATAAAAGTGTGCAATACAAAGATATAATGGAAATATTTAAACAAGTTCGAATAAATATTCCATTCCTTGATGCTATTAAACAAGTGCCTGCTTATTCTAAGTTCTTGAAAGATCTTTGCACTGTAAAAAGAAGAACAAATGTTCCAAGAAAGGCATTTTTAGCTGAACATGTTAGCTCAATAATCCAAAATAAAACTCCCGTTAAGTATAAAGATCCTGGTAGTCCTACAATATCTTGTGTCATTGGAGATCACATCATTAAACGAGCCTTGCTTGATTTAGGAGCCAGTGTGAATTTATTACCATATTCTGTTTATACACAACTTGGATTAGGGAGCTAAAATCAACATCCGTGATACTTCAACTAGGTGATAGATCTATAAAAATACCTCGAGGAATCGTAGAGGATGTTACGATTCAAGTAGATAAATTCTACTTTCTGTTGATTTTATAGTCATAGACCTTGAACTCATTGAGAATACCAAAGATCAAATCCTGTTATTTTAGGAAGGCCATTTTTAGCTACTTCAAATGCATTAATTAACTGTAGAAATGGCATCATAAAATTTTCTTTTGGAAATATGACTGTTGAACTAAATATGTTTAACATTTCTCAACAACATGATGATCTTGATGATGTCTGTGAGGAAAATATGATAGAGAGTATGGGTCCTTATTTCTTTCCAAAATGGATGATGATGATATTTTTGAAAATTTGTCTTGCTCATTTTGGCTCGATTTTGACATCGACAATTCAATTAATGAAGTAAATTCTTTACTAGAGTCTACACCATTATTGGATAATGATAAATGGAAAGCTAAAACCGAACCACTTGAGAGCCAAATGAATAATGAAGTAACTATTGAGGATTCAAAGATAGAGCTCAATCCATTACTCGAATCTCTAAAATATGCATTTTTAGGGCCATCGAAACCACACTGTCATCATAGCATCGATTTAGATGAAGAACGAGAAGATAAGTTAATCAATGTTCTTAAAGAACATAAAGAAGCAATAAATTTGGACCATCTCCGATATTAAAGGTATTAATCCTTCTATATGCATGCATCGAATTCACCTTGAAGAAAATGCGAAAACTTCGAGAATTTCAAAGAAGACTAAATCCTAATTTGAAAGAAGTTGTAAGAGCTGAAATAATCAAACTCTTAGATGTAGGGATCATCTACCCTATTTACGATAGCTCTTGGGTCGATCCTGTTCATATGGTTCCAAAGAAATCGCATAAGTAATCACGAATGAAGAAAATGAACTTGTTCCAACCAATTCAAAGCTGGATGGAGAGTCCGTATTGATTACAGAAAATTGAACTCTGTTACAAGAAAAGATCACTTTCCACTTCCTTTTATTGATCAAATGCTAGAAAGGTTAGCGCCATGCTTATTATTGTTTTCTTGATGGATATTCCGGCTATAACCAAATTCCCATTGCTCCTGAAGATCAAGAAAAACCACTTTTACATCCTTTCTAACTTTTGCTTACCGACGAATGCCATTTGGTTCTGTAATGCACCTGCTACTTTTCAAGGTGTATGATGAGCATTTTTTCGACATGGTTGAGCGTTTTTGGAAATTTTTATGGATGATTTTTACGTATTCGGGTCTAGCTTTGATGAATGTTTACACCACTTAACCCAAGTGTTGGTTAGGTGTAAGGAGAAGAATCTTGTCCTAAAGCGGGAAAAATGTCATTTTATGGTTAAAAAGGAATTGTCTTAGGACATGTGATTTACGAAAAAGGAATTGAGGTGGACAAATCTAAAGTTGATTTAATATCCAGTCTTCCACCCCCACGAGCGATTAAAGAAATTCGGTCATTCTTAGGCCATCTTTGGTTTTTCTGTCGATTCATCAAAGATTTTAGTAAAATCTCAAGGCCATTATGTAATTTACTTTCAAAAGACACACCTTTCGTATTTGATGATCATTGTCTAAAAGCTTTTAAGACACTCAAATCTATGTTGAGCTCGCACCTATCATCAAATCTCCAAATGGAATCTTCCTTTTGAAATAATGTGCGATGCATCCGACTATGCCGTCGGTGTAGTATTGGGTCAAAGAGAAAATAAATTGCCAATCAGTAATATATTATGCAAGTAGAACTCTAAATGATGCCCAATTAAATTATTCTACAATGAAAAAGAATTGCTTGCGATCGTTTTGCTTTAGACAAATTTCGACCTTACTTGATTGGTTCAAAAGTCATAATTTACTCCGATCATCTTTGCATTAAAATATCTTCTTTCTAAGAAAGATGCTAAACCTCGCTTGATCCGTTGGATTCTATTGTTACAAGAGTTTGACTTAGAAATTCGAGATAAAAAGGTGTTGAAAATGTTGTTCTTTGATCATTTGTCTAGGCTAATCGTGAATTTTACCGATAAAGAACCTCCCATTAATGAAACTTTCCCGATGAACAACTCATGTCCTGTTTCTCAAATACCTTGGTATGCGAGACATTGTCAATTACCTTATTCTTGGTAACATGCCATCTCATTGGAATAATCAAGATAAAACAAAATTTTTAAACGAAGTAAAAATTCTTTTGGGATGATCCATATTTGTTCAAATATTGTCCTGATCAAATTATTAGGAAATGTGTGCCAGAACATGAACAACAAAATATCATTTCCTTTTGTCATGATCATGCATGTGGAGGTCATTTTAGTTCAAAGAAAACAACTGCTAAAATTCTGCAATGTGGTTTTTATTGGCCAACACTTTTCAAAGATACACATTCATATTGCAGCACATGTGATAGATGTCAAAGATTAGGTCGAATTTCTAAACGAAATATGATGCCTTTAAACCCAATTTTAATTATTGAAATATTTGATGTTTGGGGCATAGATTTTATGGGACCTTTTCCAATTTCTTTTGGCAATCTTTACATCCTTGTGGCCGTCGATTATGTTTCAAAATGGGTAGAAGCAATTGCTTGCAAAACAAATGACCACAAAGTCGTGGTAAAATTTTTGAAAGAAAATATTTTTTCCAGATTTGGAACACCACGAGCAATTATAAGTGATGGAGGAAAACATTTTTGTAATAAATTTTTGAATCATTTATTTAAAAAATATGGTGTTACACATAAAGTTGCTACTCCTTATCACCCTCAAACAAGTGGCCAAGTTGAAATTTCAAACAGAGAAATCAAACATATTCTTGAAAACCGTTAATCCTACAAGGAAAGATTGGTCTTTGCGATTGAATGATGCATTGTGGGCTTACCGCATCGCTTTTAAAACTCCCATCTAATGTCTCCATTTAGGCTTGTCTTTGGAAAACCATGTCATTTACTGTTGAATTGGAACATAGAGCATACTGGGCCATAAAACGATTAAATTTTTCATTAGACATGGCTGGAATTCATAGGAAACTTCAACTAAATGAATTGGAAGAAATCAGAAATGATGCGTACGATTGTGCAAGGAAATATAAGGACAAAATGAAATTTTTTCATGATAAACACATTTTGAGAAAAACTTTTTCTCCTGGTCAAAAAGTCCTTCTTTTTAACTCTCGTTTGTTATTATTTCCAGGCAAGTTACGTTCACGATGGTCTGGTCCATTTATCATTCATACGGTCTATCCTCACGGAGCTGTAGAAATTAAAAATCCAAAAAATGGTAATATTTTCAAAGTAAATGGTCAACGGTTAAAACCATATTTGGAATTATAATCTTTTGAGGTAGAAGAGATTCTTCTTAAGGACCCCGATATTGTGGATTAATACTCCATTGTGTTTGCCCGGTCAAGTGGCGGATAACGGTACTCCGTGGCTAGTAAAGTCGGATTTTTCAGTTTCCCACAATAACTGATTTTGTAGATATTTTTATTTTATTTTTAATTATGGAAGAAACTTTGAAAACAATTGAAAAAAGATTTCCCTTTCTTAGCAAAAAAGTCATTTTGAAACTTTACCAAGCGAGTTGAAAGAATGAGGTTGCTTATGAATAACGACATACCTTTTGATATTCGATTCATTATTGAAGCCAAAGTGAGAATAGCGGGTGAGTTCACGGAAACACCAACTAGATTTTTACCAGGGCTTGGAAAAAGTTCATATGCCAAGAAACGACGAGCAAAGAAAATCGCCGTTTGCTACAAATGTGCTAGGTGGAACTGTGATTCAAGATGTCGATCTTTAGGAATTCCTTCCACAAACAGAGAAGATAAAATTCAGTTCATCAAGGATGGTCTGAATAAGGAGAATTTAGATGATATCGAAATTTCTCTTGACACGCATCCTAGTGGACTCGTACATTACGGGATTCGATGTTTGTGGAATAAATTCAAACCAGAATATGAACAACGTCTTGGGAATCTGACGTTAAAAGACCCTGTTTGCCAATTTGTAAGAAAATTGGATGGGAAGCTTCTCCCCGACTCATAGAAGGCGTTTAAGCCGTTTCTGAACGTAAAATCAGAGGAAGATGTGAGCCACAATCACAACTACTGTACATACACGTGAGTATCTTTATTTTTTGTCGTTTTTTTAGATTTTCTGAATAAAAAACGTGATACGCAATAAATGCATTCATTATTCTATTGAGTAGTTGAAGCGCAATTAACGCGGTCATAGATTTGATAAATCTTTTTACTTTATTTTGCATCTATAAATAAACATTGCAGTTGTTTCTTTTCTGCATCCCTCAAACTTGTATTCTTTTCATTATCTCTCTAAGTGATTTTCTTTTCAAAAAAAAAAAAAAAAATGGAATCATCATCTTCCGCAAACAGATTTAACTCCATCTGCATTTTTGGTGGAGCTAGTCATGGGAAAGAGGCTTGCTTTATCAAGCGGCCCACAACTTGGGTCGTACCTTAGGAAAAAAATGCATTCATGTAGTTTACGGAGGAGGAAGTCTAGGATTAATGGGACGTCTTCCGTCTTCGCCTATCTGGAAGGAGTAAGAGTGTTGGGAATCATTCCAAAACCTCTGGGCCGAAAGTAAAATCACCGGAGCAACTATTGGAGATGAGTTCGAGTTGTGAATATGCAAGACCGCATAACTCACATGATAAATAATGCCGATGCCTTTATCACCCTTCCCGGTGGTTTTGGCACTCTTGAGGACTTTTTCATGTGGTTACGGAACCCACTAAATGTTCATACGAAACCAATAGGTCTGCTAAATGTCAATGGTTTCTTCGATGGTTTACTATCTTTCATCAACTACTCTTCGAAAAGGTTTTATTTACGAGCGTGCTAAACGAATCATAGTTGTTGCAACAACACCGGAAGAGTGATCAAAAACTTATTGCATTTGTTCCTGAACCGGACTACTCTAGCTAATATTGTTTGGATGGAAGATTTCACCGGCGGAAACGCAAAATTGATACATTCCTTTCCCTCTGATATCCCACTTCATCCCTCTTGCTGTTTTTACTTTTTAGCGAGTGTAAAAATCGTGAAAATGATGGCAGCTTAAGGAGTTTTCTTTTCGATCTCTTGACGCGCATCTATCCACGATTTATGTATTGTTATTTCTATTACTGTACTTTTTCTGTTTGTTTTTAATAAAAGCATTGATGGCGCGTAAGGCGACTCTTCGGACTCTCTTGAAGCGCATCTACTTGTTTGTGTTATACTTAGGGTATATATTTTCTTTTGTTGTTTTGCCACAATTATTTCGTGCATGTCCAAAAAAAAAAAAAAAAAGGCTTGAGCAAAGCGTCGTCTTTCATAAACAGGGAAGTCTTATTTAAACCCTTACTCCATTGTTCTTTTTACACAATAAGGATATTGTTTATCATTAAGTGTGGGGAAGGTGTATATCTATATCTATATCTATATATATATATATATATGCAATATTAAATAAAAAAAAGGTGAAAATCACGGCACCATTTTCTTGAGAAAACGTTAGTGAAAAAATCATTTTTGGGATATTTCACCGGTTTTGATAATGGATTTGGATGAAGGTGTATGGGATTCAAGACACAACACCCTTTTGTGAGTTTTGAGCCTTAGAGCAATCCTTATATATACGCTCTATATTTTTGTTGTGTGGTCAAACATATTGTGTTCATTCTAGAACTTGCTCATTTATACATTTCGAGACTACATTCATAAACTCTTGCATTAAGATGATAAAGGCAATTAGGATTAACCCTTGTTGGCTTATATTTTTCCCACCCATTACATTTTATCCTTAGAAGCCCCATTGAGCCTGAGCCTATTTCTTTGATCAAGCACATTACTTTAGCCATTATCCATTCTTGTTGATGACTCATCCATTTGCACCCTCTAGTCAAAGATTTAATTGTGAACTAGATGTGTGACAAATAGGGCCGATGTTCATAAGAGTATTGTGGAGATTAAGAGCTTTTGTTGAAAGTGAAAGGGTGTGAAGTACATTGGAGTATTGAACCAAAAATATAAATAAAGGCCAAAAAAATCTTAAAAAAAAAAAACGGCCTAAAAAAAAAAAAAAAACGGGAGGTCAAGTGCGAAAATCATCACTATATATACATAAAATAGCACTTGAACTATCCTTTAAGTGATACATAAATCCTTCCAGAAGATCCATTGCATACTTTTCCTTACACAAGAGTATGACATTACAAGATGAATATTCAAATACCATGTACGTAATAACTTGGGGATGATGGGTTGAGAGTTTTCATTACGTAAGGGGGTGTTGATTGTTATTTGTAGGATTTGTTATGCATCTAAATTCACAATTGATCTTGGCTAGCAAACCTCATAATTTTCCCTTTATCCTACCCATTCCCAAAGCCACGTTACAACCAAATGAAAGACCTTTTGATTTATGCATGAGTTTATTTTTAAGTAGTGGAGATTTGATTTTTGACCAAGCATATGGTAATGACACATTATGCTTTGATATGAGTGAACTCTTCTCGAATATCTCGTATATACACTTGAGTGAAGAGTGATATCCACTGTGAGGGTATTGAATCTTTTGGCATTCGATTCTCAATGAAGTTGTTAGAATTTGGTGCGGCATCCTATTTTTCTCTGATCTCACTTGGGTCATGATCACTTGTTCTCTCTTGATATTGGTTTTGTCATGATTTTTTCAGCATATGAGTATTATAACTCGGGTATAAGATTTGCCCGAGGACGTGCAAAAGATAAGTGTGGGGGAATTTGTTTAGTATATTTTGAGTAATATTTTTATTAGTATTTTATGTATATAATTGTGTGTTTTGTGTGATAATTTATTCGTTTTACCATATATTTATATTATTTCATTTTCTTAGAATTTTCTATAATTTTATGTCATTTTGGATAATTAATTGGAATTAAATTATATCTGCAGTTAACCAACCTAAGACAAGACAGATCAATTGGTTCAAGGGCGATATTTTTACAAAACTCAAATATAGTCACGACTGGTCTCACTTTATTCGTCTCGTCGAGACGATCGCTTTAAAAAAATTCATCCAAATCCGAGTTCGTATGAAGAAGTTATGACCGTCAAGGACAATTAAATAGACGACCATATTGCGCCACGTGTCAACACCTGATTGGACCGAATTTCAACTCTGTGCTGATGTCATCCATGACATCAGCACTCATGGCAGCCGTGTATTATTGTTGGGGGTGGAATTTTTAATTGTAAAAATGATTATTTTATTGATTTTGAAGTAGTATAAATAGGGGATGATTGTGTAGTGTTTTGAGGGGAGAAAAGGGGAGGAAAAAAGGAGAAAAAATAGAGAGATATTATTGTAAGGGAGAGAAAAAAAATATTGTGTAATAAAATTATATTTGTGTAATAATATTATGGAATATTTATTTATTTGTGTTGTTATTATGAGTGAGTAATTTTCTTTTACTGGGGTTATGATGAAACCATGTCTATATTATTATTAATATTTATATAATAATTCCAAATAAATATTTTTAACGATTATGATTTTCGCTTCAATAGGGGAATATTATTTCATCAATTATATCACGTATTTTTGATAGTTATAAATTCCCCCTTGCTTTGTGATTATTGATATTAGTTAATTTCTTTGATTATTTGTTTTCCATTAAATTGGATACATATAATGCTTAGAAATTACATTTTTAAGCGAAGGAAAATCTATATTTGAATTATAATTTTGTACTTATTGTCAAATCTATAGGAAATAGTGAGATTGATTTGAAATCTATTCCCTGAATTTCTTGGAATTAAAATATAAAATAAATAATAAATAGACATTGGTGGACTCTAAACCCTAGTAAATTATTTAAAATCAATTTATCTAAAATCTACTTAAAAATTACTGTTATTTAATGCAATTATTATAACCATTCAAAAATAAATTATTTGGGACTAGGTTAGAATTTAATATAATTTGGTTCAAAACGATAGGAATCATTTGACTTCACTAGTATAGTCCTCCCTGTGGAATCGACCTTGCACCGCATATCTACATCGAACAAATCGTGCGCTTGCGAGTATAAGACTAAAGAATCAAACCAACAAAATTATAATTCAAATAATGTCTGACTCGAAGAAACAGAAAACCGTTGGGAACTTTTCAGGAAATCAGGGGAGTGGGCCCCTTGAGGTTGGGACTTCGTTTCGTCATCCCAAAATGGTTCCTAGATCGCGTGATCAGAGGAGTAGTACCCCTGCAGTGAGTAATGTGAGCACTTCGAAGACATGTTATAACTGTAGTCGAGCGGGCCATACTGCGAAGAATTGTCGTTCACAGTTAGTCAGCTGTTTCGAGTGTGGCCAGGTGGGTCACCGATCCGTACATTGCGAGACGGTAGCTGAGAGGTTTGGGGATCGAGGTTGCGTCTCTGCTCCGAAAGGACACGGAGATGCCTAGTGTGGTTTTGAGGATTTCGGCGTAGTCCGAATTATTTATGATTGCCCTTGTGGATCGTTTTGTGTTTATTCTCTGTTTTCTCGACTGTGCGTGTTTTCTTGTAACAAGTACTTTGTGTTTTGTGATTGTTTGGATAATTGACTTGATTGTATTATCTGTTTGATGCTTGTCACTTGTTGATTTTATTATGTCTCTACCGGTGGCGTTGTGTTGGTCGTTGTGGAGCGTGTTTTCACGCCGGATGTCTCTTTGCGTTTCTTGCAGCGTTTCGCCGTTGGGCGCGAGTTTTCGGGTTTTGTGTATCTCGTCGAGTTTTCCTGGCGGGTATATTGTTTCCCCCTACTTGTTTTAAGTTTCGGGACGAAACTTATTTTAAGGAGGGTAGAATGTAATATCCGCAATTTCGAATTTCGGTAATTTTCTTTTTTCGGAGGAAGTCCGTTTTGTCGACTCTCTCATGACCGTTTCGTCATTTCGAGAATGATTAATTCTGCACTTTTTGTCATCCGAGTTTGTTTCGGTGTCGTTTTGTTGAGTTCCGTGTCCTTAATCGACTTTTTCACGTGGGAGTTCGACTTTGTAAAGTCACCATTAATTCTTGGAAACTCCAAAAATTCTGAATCTTTGCAATATTATAGATCATCAAGTTAGCTTTCCAATGGTTCAAACGGTGAGTCAATCGGAGTCCAGACGAAGGAGTTATGGTCGAAATAGCTAAGACTGCATGATGTGCCTTTTTGGTGTTGGAGTGGACTGTACCGTGTGCCGCGGCACACTTCGGCTGGGCCGCGGCACTAAGCTGATTTCTGGGCGTTTTTTTTGGCCCTGGGCCGCGGCACACTTGTCCTGTGCCGCGGCACACGGGCTTTTCTCGCACTTTTAGCGATTTTCGAGGAGAAACATTCATTTTCTCCTCTCTTCTTCCTCCTACCATTCTAGGCGATTCTAAGGGCGATTTTTGGCGATTTGAGTGCTCCCAAACTTGTAGAGATCATCCACCTCAAGTCTTGTTGTAGATTTTCGACCTCTACTTGAATCATTCATCCAAATCAAGGTATTTTGGCTTGAACCCTTGTTTTTGTAGATTTGGGGATTTTCCTTTTTGATTTCGTTTCCAATCCGTTTTTAATCAATTAATTGTTGTATAAACGTTGTTTTGAACTTGTTATACGGATTGGATACTCGTATCTTTGGTTCGTTCGACCCGAGGGGTGATTTCTTGTTCTTGAAGGGTCTTGAACATTTAATGTTCGATTAAATGTTCGAATGAGTTCCCTTTGATAGTTTGTTGGGATTTCCGTTGTTTTCGGCCTTGATTCTCGTCGTAATCATGTTTTATTATTCCTTACGGAGGATTATAGGTGCTCGATGATTCCGATGTTGAGTTCCGTTGGTGATTGATGATTCATGTGGTGTTTTCCCGTAGTAATTTCGGTGCTATCGCGTTCTAGATAGTGTTCGGGAATTTGAGGGCTACCCGGCCGTATCCGTTCATTTTTCCATTGCTCGTGATATAGAGGCAAGTACCTTGCCCATACTATTCTTATTTTATGGATATGATAATTAGTGATCGTCTAAATGTGGTTGTTTGGTCGTTTGAATTGAACTTTCAAAAGATTCGGTTTAGCCTTGTTAAAGGCTTGCTTTCAAAACGCGTGTGTTTTGTGAATGGTGCGTCTTGTAAATGACTATGCGAATCCTATGGATATATTTGGTGTTGATGATGCACTTGGTATTTGCGTGTGGACGCATATTATTTCATTTCGGTGCGTTGTGGTTTGACGCGGTGTTTTGCTAAGTGTTTGATGCCTCTGAGTGAATTGTTTGGATATATTTGTTGCATTGTGTTATTTGTGTGAATGTGTGGATATGGTTAAAGGTCTACGGTGACACATGGCACGTGATCATGTGGTCAGGATGCAACAAGTGATTGATCCAACCGTGAGAGCCTGAGATAATCTACGGTGGCACATGGCATGCGATCATGTGGCCAGGATGCAACAAGCGATTGATCCAACCGTGAGATGTGTGTGATTTGTTTCGCTAGCCAGCTCGGGAGGGTCCTTCGAGGCCTCGGGCGGGATCAATGGTATTACCCTATTCCCAAGGCGATGCGCGTGCGCGATTATGTTTTGTTGATGTTTATGTCCGTCGAGGACACGTGATGTTGGGTTCTGGCCCTGTGAATTATTGTCGGTTTTCTATTTGTGAAAACAAAACCTTTGGGCTGTGACCCTGTTGATTTTTGGAAAGATAAGGATTTGATAATCTTAAGTTGTTTTCTATCAAAACTCTCGATGGCATTTAAACGGTTTTATAAATTGTTTTCCCTTGATTTGTGACCTTTCGGTTTTAGAATATTTTACCAAACTCTTGCCTCGGGAAGTGCTTTTCATTATGTTTGGATCCTTGAGGATTTCCTGGTTATTGTTATTCGTGGAATGTGAATTGTATGGCTCGTATTTTTGCACTTGTACTTGCACTAGCAAAACAGTGGAGTTTTGCTAACCCCCGAGTATTCGGGGGGTGGATGTCTATTTTTGCATTCAGGTTTTGGAGCATGGAACAGGGTCGGCACGAAGGATGATGAAAGATGAACGATACGAATCACACGAGGATTCGTTGATGTCGTATTGGTCTAGTTGTATTTTCTTTTCCGCTGCAGTATCTTTTCCCCGTTGTACGGGAGTTTATTGTATTTTGACCCCTGCGTGGGTATGTGTTTGGAATTGAGTTGTATGTTATTATTGAAAGACCAAGTCGGTCTACTGAGTCATTTTAGCCTTAAAGGCGATGTTTAGATGTTTGATTTTAGTTATCAGCCTGGTAGATCCTCGAGGAGAGGGTCTACGGCGTGTAATATCCCTGAGTGGATTGGGGGTGTTACAATCATCTTGTAATCGAGAAACCGTCCAACAATCCACTTCTTGGCACCGGCGTCCTCGATTTTGTATTTATGGTCTAGTGAGTCCCATAACGCCTTAGCTGATTTAGCACTGCTGTACACGTTGTACAGTGAATCGGCAAGGCCATTCATCACATAGTTCCGACACAGATAGTCGGAAGTTTTCCAAGCGTCAATGGCCATCAGAGTTTGTTGGTCACTGTCCTCGTCATATTTTGGCGCATTCTCCTTGAGGAATCGAGACAAGCCTAGAGTGGTGAGATAGAACATCATCTTCTGCTACCATCTCTTGAAATTCTGCCCGTTGAATTTCTCTGGTTTGTCCGCATGGTTGACCGGAACCGAAACTGAAGTAGTAATCGGAATCGAAGGCATGCCGATCCGATTATCGAGGCGCACCTCCGGTCGGCCGAACGAGCCGTTTTTCTGAGGCGCACCTCCAGAAACGTCCGTAGACAGTGTTGGGTTTTGAGAATCCATACTGATTAGCTTTACGAAAATAGATATGTTTTAATCAAGTAAAAGGAATTTGCTTTAAGATTGTTGAACTAATTTGAAAACAATTACTTGAAAATAACAGAAAATAAATATATATTCGATATATATATATATATAGTGTAAGCCCTGCAGAAAATTGTTAGCAAAAAGAAATCCGCCGATCCCGTATGTGAAACGAAAGTTTCGTTGTTGAGTCCAGATAATCTGTCTCCTTAAAGCAAATTCGTCCTCACCACGGTGTATGACGTCTGCCTCCCAGGATAAAACAACAGCTCGATGTAACGAATATGTGATCCGCTGCACCTTCAACGAACTAGAACAAAATCTGTCTACTATCACCGACCGAAGAAGAAAGAAAACCGAAGAAAAATATTTGGCTGTTTGAAATTTGTCAAAATTAAATCATAAAATTGTGTGTAAAAGCAGGCCCCCTCAGCCGGGTATTTATAGGAGAAGGCTGGAGGAACTCTATACCGACCGAAATTGGTATCTGGAGGAACTCTAAACCGATCGAAATTGGTTTCTGGAGGAACTCTAGACCGATCGAAATACTTATCCAGATTCGATTTTATCCGGATCCGAAAAATTCGGAATTTATTAATTGAGGTATTTTCGGTAAAATAAATTTTACCGAATAAAATTGCAGTAAAAAGATAACTTCGAGACGCCGAGACATTTCGCCCAAATCGCCCTTCGACCGAGACCGACCGGACCCAACCCGGCCGGACGGCGGCGGCGGCGCGCGCGTGTGTGTGTGTGTGTGCGCGAGGGCGCCTAGTCACACATCCACACATGTCTCATTTTGAACATGCCTTTGTCCATATCTCCTTATATACTCACAATTTCTCTCTTCTTTTTCCAGTGTGGGATAGCATCCCAAATTCATTTTTAAAGGGTTCACTTTGGAACATTATATCTCATTCATACCTCAATCATTTTGAGTGTTCTTACATGTTTTGGAAACCTCGTACGGAGTACTACGTATTCCAACTAAGTCCCGACTTTAACTCGTAGTCGAGCCCACTCAAAATTTCCTCTCAAATGGCCTGCTCAAAATAGCCCATTTCTTCCATTTTATCTTATATTTCCAACACGGTCAAGGCTGTCGGAGTTGAAGTCGTCGCTCATTCCTCCGCATCGTACGTCATCAAAACCAAAAGACGCAGCCGAGCTGGGCCGTGAAGCCTGGGACGGCTGGAGACGTTGGCTGTGCTTGGAAGGAAGAAAGGAGTCCATGAAGCTCTTCGCCGTCGTCTCGTCGGAGCAAACCAACAATATCCTCTGGTACTGAAGGAAGGGACATTCAGATTTAAGGTGGCTGTGATGCATCTCAACAACTTTTGAAAAATATTTTTTATTCTCTTCTTATGAACCTTTGTTTTTGGCCTTGTCGTGTTGAATTTTTGAACGGAGAGGTAGTCTTTGGTTTGCTAGGTTTGAATGATATAAGTGGAGGATAATAAGGAATAAGAAAGTAAATGATTTGTAATAATTAGATTTCTGATACAGAGGATCATCTGTAAGATGCAACTGTAGAGCATATTCTCGTCATATTACTCAAACGGTTAGAGTCGTGCTGATAACGTGTTATGAAATCGAAATATTATAGAGAGGAAATTTAGAGAGAGAATAGATAATGATTATGAGGTATATTTTTCATTAATAACTAAAGTTCTATTTATAAGAAAACTTCAGATGGCACAATCGTAATTACATAATTACATTAGGGGCATAATAGTCATTCACACTATATAAAAACAAAGAGGTAATTGAAATGTCACTTTCATGGTATATTATAACAAAGAAAGATTATTTCATAGTTTATCTTAATTTTTAAAAAATAAATAAAATAACAAAAAACAATACTCCCCGCCGACAAAAAAGGGCAATACAGAGGGAAAAGTACGGATTCGGATTTGGTACAATACAGCGCTGCGCTTGATTCACCAATGGATCACACACACGCACACACCCATACGAGTGGTTTGTGTAATAGCACGTACTGCACCATATCCCCACCCTAAAATACAGTACCGTCCATGGAGCATCCCCACGTAGTGTATCCCCTGTCGGATGCACGTCACGTGACGTGTATGTGAGGTGCAAATTGATACTCCACATAGTATATCAATCTGTACCCTACATACACGCCACGTGGCTTGCATCCGACATGCACCGCGTGGGATGCTCCGTGGACATACCCGGGCAGGGATCTCTACAGCCGATCACTGTGCACTTCGCTCTGTCTGATCACACACACCGTCGCACGCCGCACATGTGTGTGTGTGTATCCGACAAGCGATCTGCAGCACTGCAGGGGATCCCACCCCGGACATACCCTAAAATACTGATACTGAAAGCGGCCGTCACAGGGAGGGGATTAACAGGTATTTTTCTAAATCGCCGTCCAATTTCTATCAGCAAGTTCTATATGGCTAAAAATCGGGAGCCCGAGAAGCCCGTGGAATCCGATACTGAATCCGGCGAGGAAGACGACGACTCGTCTGAAGAAGCTGGCTCGCAGGACTCCGACTCGGAGCCCAAGCAGACCCAATTTACCAAAAAACCCTCGTCTTCTGCACCGGCGGCGGCTAAGAAACCCCAACTTCCGTCCGCCTCAAAGTCTCAGCAGCGCGAGCCTTCTTCTTCATCCGATGAAGAAGAGTCCGAATCTGAATCCGAATCGGACTCGGATGGAACCGACCGAAAAGTCAGGCCAATAGCAACCAAGCCCATGGACGACCCACAGAAATCCAACAAGGGCGCTAAAAATCCCAGACGCAAGCCCGCCGCCTCGGATCTGGACACTCCAAATAAATCCGCCACTGGTAAACGCCCTGCTGAAGAAAAGGAAACGGAGGCTAAGGATGCGAAGAAGTCAAAGAAGAAGCCCGATCCCGAGAGTTCAGAGAGAAAGGTCAATGATGATTCCAAGAAATCTCTGTTTCAGAGGCTTTGGAGTGAGGATGACGAGATCGTGATTTTAAAAGGAATGATTGATTATAAGGCCAAGAAGAAATCCGATCCGGTTGCTGACTTGAATGCTTTTCATGATTTTATCAAGAAGAATCTGCATGTGGACGTGACTAGGACTCAGTTGCAGGATAAGATCAGGAAGCTGAAGAAAAAGTATGAGAACAATAAGAGCAAAGAGAAGGAGGGTAAAGAAAGGACCTTCTTCAAGCCCCACGAGCAGAAAGCTTACGAGTTGTCAAAATCTGTGTGGGGGAATGACAACTGGAAAGAAAATTTGGGTGAGAAAGTGGGGGCTAGTCCAAAAGCTAACGGCAGCATAGCAAGGAATCCTCGGACTAGGAGGGCTAATGGGGCCGACAATGAGGATGTTAGTAATGAGAAGAGTGTGGTGGTAGTGAATGATGACAGTGAGAGGATGTTGCGGGCAAAGAGAATGAAACGGAATGGTGCAAGTGTGGAGGAGATCATTATGATACTTGGGAATGAGATGTTTGAAGAGGGGAAAGGACATGAGAAGGCAAAAGAATGGAAGAAGCTGAGAATGGATGAGATAGAGGCCTACATGAGGAATTTGGAAGTGAAGGCTGCACAGGCAAGGCTTGTTGTGGATAATTTAAAGTCTGCAGGCCACTGAGGTTGAGGACAGGTTACTTCTTGTTATGCCCTGTCAGTGTTAGTAAGAGTAGGAATTTGTGATACTTTTGTTTTATGTCGTGGAGCTTTTCTAAAGCTATCTTCTTTTTTAGTTGGATGCCTATCTGTCTTTTGAGGTGGAACTATGAATGTTCTGTATATTAATCTCCTTTCGTATCTATCTATTACTGCAGTATGTTTGTGCTTATGTTCCTGCTATGACTTTTGATTCTATATTTTATTTGATTATTGTTTTCCATTGCTCAATACTTTTGGGTAGTTCCATTGAAATATTTTCTTTGTGGATCCAAATTCACGAGTCTATTTTTCTGTTGTTTGAAGTCCGTTATCAATCCGCTACGTTGGACTTTCTTGATTTTTCTTATACGAAAATATGTCTTCTATTTATGTCGGGCTGCTCTTCAGGGAGTCCACGAAGTACAGTTGGTCGTGAGGTAATTAGGACGCTAAGGCTGTGAAAGTGGAAGATAAATAGATAATCTTTGTTGCTCTTCCTTTGTCGGCGAATCATGTTATGTTGCTCATTGTTAATTAGATGCAATCATATACCTTGTATAATTAAGAGCATAGTTGTTAGAGGCGCGCCCGAGGCGCGAGGCGCTAGGGGCGCCAAGAGCAGCGCCTCCTGGAAGGCGAGGCGGGCGCGGGGAGGGAGGCGGGCGCCTTTGTGCGCCTAGCGCGCCTCTCTCCCATCTTCATTTTCAACCTTCAAAATTAGGGTTTACTGGTAAGTTTTGGCTATTTTTTATTTTTATTTCAGTTTTCTTTTTGGCAATTTATTGTATAATATAATATGTGATATGATTTATCATATTTTCAGCTTTGTGTATCTAAAGATTAGATTCTGTTTTTATGTTTATTTTTCTGTTTTTTTTTCATTATTTTTTAATTTCTCATTTGATTAATATGTGATATGATTTATCATATTTTCAGCTTTTTTGTATCTAAAGATTATATTTTCCGTTTTTATGTTTATTTTTCTGTTTTTTTTTTTCATTATTTTTTAATTTCACATTTGATTAATATGTGATATGATTTATCATATTTTCAGTTTTTTTTGTATCTAAAGATTATATTTTCTGTTTTTATGTTTATTTTTCTGTTTTTTTTTTCAATTATTTTTTAATTTCTCATTTGATTAATATTGTTATCTATATTTAATTTATATCTCTTTCTTTCTTATAATGCATTTCTTATAGTATTTTATGTCTCTTTTATGTTGTTTTTATTAAATTTTCTGTTTTATTTTAATTATTTGTCATTTACCTCTTTAAGAAGTGTTGAACCTAAACATGTCTTTTGTGTGTTGGTTTTTGTTGGTTATGTGTTGATTTTTGTTGATTATGTGATTTATTATTGAAGTTGAAGTTAAACTTTATGTTATGGAATTCTTAGACTTGATTACATGAATTATGTTTTCTTATTAATTTTTAATTAATTTTGCGCCTCTGTTCAAGAGGCGCGCGCCTCGGGCGCGCTTCTCGCCTCGGGCGCTAGGGCAGCCTTTGCGCCTCTGTGCGCCTCTCGCCTCTAACAACTATGATTAAGAGAAATATAATTTCGTCTAGTTTGCAATGATCAATGTTTTTTCCAGAAAGAAAAATCCCTCTATAGATAAATTTGCTTTGCAAGAATGACTAGATATATGTAAAATTATAATTGTAATGTTTCTACTGACGATTAATATTTTCGAGGAGGACTTTCAGCCTTGTTGATTCATCACTTTCGCCTACCTTCCATATTATTGAACCCGAACATCTTGTAGTATTGATCTTTTCGCATCCTTAGAATAGTACCGTTGAAAATCCATAATCACTTCTTCCTTTTCCGTGTTAGAAGTCACAGAAGTATCTGGATGAATCGATTGCTTGTGTTGATTTGTGATTTGGTATAGATGGAACAAATAATCGGCAGAAAGCCATTGTCTTTGCTATTTATATCCCTCATATGTTACCTACAAGAGCCTTCAGATTCGCTTGGTTCTTGCTATTTTTTTCTCACACGCCACTTCATTCTTCTTCTTCCTTTTTGCCTGAATAGGCACTCTTATATTTGTTACTAGGCAAATACTTTGGTGAGACCATCAATTTTGGATGGGGTTTAAATTTTAGTTTATTATTTTTCTTTTCAGTTTTTAGTGGGATTTTTTTTCCAGTTTTAGTCCTCCTTCAAGTTTTTAGTCTTTATTTATTTATTTTTTTTAGGTTTTTCATTGCTTTTATCTTCAGTTTTAGGGGTTATTTTCAGTTTTTAGGGTTCACTTTTTAGTATTTTAGTAGTTGTTTTTTTAATGTGAAAATTTAGATTTAGGGTAATGGCATTGCCGTAACATTCCCGTTCCCTAGTCCTTGAGTGTCATGTGGAGGATGGAAAGTTTAATATGCGTTAAGCAAAAGTTTAAGATACATTGCAGTTAACAGGATACATAAAAACAAGAGAGGAAAGGTTAACCATGCTGCTCGAAGCATTACATGATAATTTTAATATCCAAGATCGAAAGAATGCAACTATAGAACTGTAGCAAGTGCAATAAATAAAGTTGAAAATTTTGTGAACTTTTTTTAAAGAAGACTGGTAACCAGGTAGATCAGGCGAGGACTTGTCTAGGTTTGTTTTCATGGCCTTGGTGTTGGTTCTTTTCTTCTTGAACCACGGCAGTTGCAGAAACATAATAAGCGGTCGCAAATAATCCATGAATAAAACACGAAATCCCTCCGATAGAAAGCTGGCGATGATGGGCTATTCCACATGTTTTTCTTGATCTCGTATTTGCTAGTGTTCCCGATATTAGCAGGATGAATGCAATGCCCAACATAATCCTGATCGATTCACTAACACAGTTTGTGTTATTGTTGGAGTGCCTTTTTAAGAGTCCTTATATTAAGAACCTAAGTTCATGATATAATATGGACACGTGAGATTGATCGTCATATTTATGTCACTTACTTATTTATCTCTTTTATCTTTACTACGAGTTCATGACGTATCATGAAACCGGGTTCATGATATAAATTGCCCCTTTGGAGTGGCTGAGCTGGAACAATACTCATAAGTGGTAATTACCAAGACTTTCCCTGTCTTTGTGGTTAGCCTAGATGTAAGAAAATTTCATTTATCTTTCAAATCACCAATGTGGTGTTGAGGGGGTCGTTTTTAAACCTCGAGATTATGTGTAACGTTAACAGAATAATTGAATTCCCTTGTAAGTAAATAGAAATATAAGGTGTAGATTTTTATTTATCCCTAATCTGAACCGAAAAGGGTGATGATTTGATGCTTTTCTACGAAAAATTAGGATACAATTTGCCTCGAGCAGTTGAAAATGAACAAATTTAAGTACCATGACATGATAAGGGAAGCAACAGCGAGTTGCTTGCTTGGAGAAGCTCGGTCCAGTTCTTCTTTAGATCGGATAAAAATGCATCCTCCAAGCAAATTAGCTACGATGTGAGCCAGGCACAATAGCACCACCGCGGCCAATCCAAGTTTGAAAGCCTCGTTGCTTGGGTCTCGGCATTCAAAAATCCACACCCTCAGTTGTTGAACCTATCAATCAAACTAAGTTTAGCCAGCACTACAGATACCAGGAAACATGAAGAGAAGGAATCTCTATTTTTTTTCCTTTTTATATCAGATAATTTAGGGACGATCCCACCCCTCCCGTGTGGCTTAATGCAGGACTGGGTTGTTGAGGCGTTGACATAACCCTAAATATCTGCACCACGGAATCTTATTTGTCACATAGGGTTTGTGATGGAGACGAGATCGCGATAGCAATCTCTCATAATTATGAGCCGATTTGAAGAATGAAGATTTATATGATATTATTATATTTGATTTCATAGATCTTACTATTTATTAATTCGGATATCTATTATTACTACTACTATTGTTATTTATTATTAGAGTTTATTTCTTGTTTACCAAGTTTCTTTGATATTATAAATAGTTAGGTCTATTATTGTTATAGGGAGTTGAATATTGAATAAGAAAATATTGAGTTCATCTATTTTCTCGTGTTTTATTTGTGTTCTTCCGGTATTCATCTTGAAGTATAATATTCTGGGTATTCTTAGAATCAACGGACGTTTACGCTTTTATCACGCTTCTTGCTGCATCAGTTGGTATCGGAGATGGATCTATTCTACGATCCTGATATGCCGATTCATGTGGATGAAGTTACGGATGCCAACACCATCCATGATTTATTTTCCAACAACTTTTCATTTTCATATAAGGATGTTGTCAATGTTAGTTACGATGGTCCATCATTTTTTGATGAAGAGGTGGATTTGTTCTTCAAGAAACATCATATTTTTTATGGTTTGATGTCCATTAATGGTGATTCTGACTGCCCCTCAATTTTCGATAAAAAGATCATTCAGTTGTCATGTGAGGATGAGAACTATAGCAGCTCGATAAGCTTGTCGGATGTTATCAAGTGTGGCAGCAAAATGCTAATATTTGTGGATATGAAGAAAGGATGTGACTCATGTATGATTGCTTCAAGGCTTCATGAGTCACACTCGTACGGCCGATATTTTTGAGCTCAAATATTTGGTGGCGCTATTTTATTCCTCTGGAGACGATCGGTTCCGATTCGAGGACGAATCGTTCCAAAGGGGGAGAGAAAACGATGGAGACTAGATCGCGATAGCAACCGCTCATAATTGTGAGCCGACTTGGAGAATTAAGATGATATGATATTATTATATTTGATTTCTTATATCTTACTATTAATTAGGATATCTATTATTACTAATATTATTATTATTATTGTTATTATAATTTATTAGGTTCTATTTCTTGTTCACCAAGTTTCTTTGATATTATAAATAGTTAGGTCTATTATTGTTATGAGAGAGTTGAATATTGAATACGAAAATATTGGCTATATCCATTTTCTCGTGTTTTATTTGTGTTCTTCCGGCATTCATCTTGAATCAACGGAATAATCACGTTAATCATATTTTGCGTATAATATTCCGGGTATTCTTAGAGTTAACGAACGTTTATGCTTTTATCACGCTTATCGCTGCATGAGTTTGCCTAGTGAGGTAAAAGCAGGCTCTCGTGTCAAGTTGGAGGGTTTTCTACGATGCGTAATGCGTGTTCCTGACATCGGAATATCATACAACGAAAATATAGGAAACGAAAGAAAAGTTAATTACGGACCTTATTTTCAGCAACCTCAGCCTCGATGCCAAGAATTCCGGCTGCGATGTCGATAATCATGACAAGCAAACATACGAGGACGGCTATGTTTCTCTCCATAGTTACGATGCAAGTTCGAAGATGTTGAGCCAGAAAGGAGAACAGACTATATGTGTAGCTTCTAGGATAAAACAGGAACTAACAATATATGTGTGTTTATATATATGAACCCGGCCGATATCAATTCTACCTGCAGCAAGTCTGTATGAGAATCCGAATAAAATGGACAGGCTGATAAATACTAAATAGTGCCTGAGGAGATCCCTTTGCTCTGCTTTCTTTTATGGGTTATCTTTTGCTGTGCATGAAGGGATTCCTTTCGTGTGGGGAACAGGAATGGTCACCATCAAAAGAGGCCAGCTCTCACACAGAATGAAATAATACAGCTTGGTTGGTTCCACTTTCATATATATTCCTTACGTAGTTCCATATATTCTCAGTTGCATATGCATGCTGCTGCTCCATCTTTTTATTGAGATAGCTGGTGGCGATATTCTATATAAAATTTGTTGTGCTCCGATTTAATCTTTATATATTACTGGATTTCTTTTGGTTCTTTTTTTAAATATTTTGTACAGGAGGTATATATTATGATTCTTAGTTAAACATATTATTTTCGTCTTCCAAACTCCCTCTCTCTTAGTTGGTATACGAATCTTTACATCACAAATTCAGGAAAGAAATGATGAAAGAAAACTTGTCTACTTGATACTATATCAACTAAGATTCCAAGAGCAACCACAGCGGTGCTCGCTGTGGCCTGCTCGCCAACGCGAACGCGCGCGGCAGGCTGCTCGGCGCTGCTGTGGCCTGTTTGCCATTGCGAGCGCGTGCGCAAGTGCGAGCGCCGCTCGCTCAATTCCCCGGGCGACGTGGCACCTCCTGGTTGGCCACCGATTTTTTTTAATGCGAATTAAAATAAAATTAAAATAAAACATAAATTGATATTACCGTTTATGAATGTTGGATCAACGGTCTTCATGTATTTTAATTTTTTTTTTTAGTTATTTAATGTGAAATAAAGAAAATTAAATCAAAATTGAAAAAATAGCCGTTTTGGAACGTTGGAGGCCAACAGTGTTCATGCAATTTTCATTTTTTTTATTATCCTAATTTATACCTATGAATACGATTTCATTTTTCACATCAAAATCTCTCTCTCTCTCTCTCTAAATTTATCTTACACTTCTTTCAATTTCTTTCATCTTTGTACAACGACAAATGATGATTCTCAATTTTGGGCCAACTTCTTGGCACAAATGCAACAAAATCCCGGCCTCATGGAAAATATGCCGACGGGATTTGCTCAATTCGCCTCTGGCCCTTCCCAATTCGTCTCGAGTGGCGTTCAACATTCATTTTCTCCAGCAACTCCTCCGCCAGCGTCGTTCCCTGTCCCTCCTTCACAACCCGCAATCAACCTTGCGGACGAGGACGACGAGTTTGAATCTGAGCAAGCCGAGCGTCCCTCCAAGTCCAAAGCCAAAAAAAAGGAGTCCACAACCATCTACAACGAAGAGGAAATGATTCGGCTTGCTAGTGTTTGGTGCGACATTTCCAATGACCCCGTCGCCAACAATCGACAGCAAGACGATACGTATTGGAAGCGGATCACTGATCGCTACAACGCCGACAAACCCGCCGACCGTCCCGAGCGCTCCGCGAGCCAACTTCGCTGCCGATGGGGAAGGGTGATGCCGAGGCTCCAAATCTTCGCCGGCTACCACGCCAACATCGAAGCATTGCATCTGAGCGGGAACTCCTCCGAGGATCTATACGACTCGGGTGACAAACTGTACAAGGAGGCGATCGGCCACCCGTTCGAGTTCAAGTCGGTGTGGAAGCTGTTGAAAGATACCCCCAAGTTTCGGAGTGATGTTGGAACGGAATCGGAATATGCGCCGTTTGTGCGGAAGCGTAAATATAAAGTGCGGAAATTAAACGACACACGGATTTATAGAGGTTCGGCTATAAACGAGCCTATGTCCTCTCTCGGTATCTTTTTCTATAGGTTGAAGATAAAAACCTCTGCACCTCTCTTCTATCGGTCGAGGGATTGCCGTTACAATCACGCCTTCAATTGGTCCGTGATAAACCACTCGTACTTGCCTGTGTCAGTCCAAGTTAAACCGTTTTTCTTTTCAACTGGACAAGGAATCAACCACTCTAGCTTTCTATCGGTACTAGATAAACCTCACTAAGATAGCAATTGCGATTCTAATAATGCCGGATTCTTGATCCTAATAACACCGAATCTAATCGTGTCTTTTCTTTTACCTCTCGTTTATATGTTGAATGCATAAATACTCAAACTAACAATATAAGCTCAATATCACAACAACAATGTAAGTATATCAATCTCTGATGAATGTATCGTTTGCTTGAAGTTGTTGTAGTGAAACAATACTATAGGAATGGTACTTATAGGCATTGGAGCCTTAACTAGCCGTTGGCTCCCTAACTCTTCATTACGGCCGCTATCTGCTTCATATTACGCCCGTAAGCTCATTTACGTACGTTAAGTCAATATTGCTACGTACGTTAACAACTCTGCAGTTTAGTCCAGTAGCATTCATTATTTTCCCTACGTACGTTAGCCAATCTTGCATTACGTACGTTATCAAGGTCAATATGTCCGTTGCATGCTGACCTATGCCATGACGTCATTTCTAACATTCTTCTTGTTTGAATTCGCAAAAACTCCGTTACGTACCTTATTTTTCCTCTCTTACGTACGTAAAGCTTCTTATATTACGTACGCTAAGCTTTTATAATTCCAGCTTTTTGCACTTCGTTTTCTTTGATGCTTTGCTTCGTCTCTTTGTTGTTTTGTTTTGTGTAACAATTTTAATCATTAAAATACTATTAAGCATGTATGGAACAAAATGTTCCAACAAGTGCATCAAGCGGGTCCGTGGTATCGTCGAAGAGGGCAAAGCTTCGAGAGGTCGGGAACTACTCCACTAGTTCGGGGAGCACGGAGGGTCCACAGCCACGCCCGATGGGATCAAGACTGCGAAGAGGAAGGGAAAGGCGAAGCAGGCGGAGTCAAGCGACACAGCCACAACCGGAAGCAACACCCCAGCCCGCCATAGACGTCGGACTCGCCAAAATGAGCGTCTTCACCGACCAATTCGGCTCGTTCGGGTCCTCGTACGAGTGGAATTCGGCGTACGAAATCATCATGCGGGATACTAACGACATGAACCCCGACCAACTCAAGTATCACTTGAGGGCGTGCGAGAAGATAAAACTAAAATATTATGATTAATTAAGTTGTAGTATTAATTTAATTTTCTGTTTTTTTTTTTATTTTCTAAATTCGCTTTTTTTTATCAAAAAAATTGTATTGTAAAATCAATACAATTTTTTCAGCCTTAAATATCATTAATTTTATTTAATGAAATACTAAATATAAATTATTATATAAATAAATAAGCATTAAAAAAATTAGAGTGAGCACCACAAGGGTGCTCACCATTGTGGGAGCAAAGTGAGTGCTCACAAAAAATAGCTTGGGGAACCACTTTTAATCCAAAAAAAATGGGTGAGCACCATAATGGTGCTCGCCATTGTGGATGCTCTAAGAATTTAAGCAGAATTTTCAACCTTTTTAAAATATTTTTTCTAACCGTGATTTCTCGTCGAGGGTTGCAAGTTGATAAATATGTCTAGCATAAGTTGATATCTGATTGAATGAATAGTTTATGTATAAAATGGAAAAAAATTGCATTGTTCAAGGTGCAAAAGCACAATATTGCTTACATTAGGCTACCATATGAGAGAGTGAGAATATTGTATTGGATATTATTTTGGATGAAATTTTCATGGTTATCAAATTCGCCAGAAATTCTCTCCATTTTAATTACATAATTTTGTAGTAGTTATTTTCCATATTTTTTTGTTTGTGTTTAATATATTATTTTGCTCTCATATGCAATATCATTATTTTTTAAAAGTCCATAATATTAGAATAATACAAAGTCCATAAAAATCTTATAGAAAATTTTATAAACATAATTCCAGTAAATAGTATGAAGGCTAAATGACCAAAAGCAGGACTAACTTTCAATTTTAGACTTAGGCGCTAAATTTTGAAGGTATCAACGGGGCTAATTTTTGATCCGTTAGACCACGTTAGGACCTCCGTTAATTTTTGTCCGTTAAGTATTAACGCAGTGCTTAGTTGGCGATTAAATGACACATGGCAGATGTTTATTTGGTGGTCAATATATGATGTAATAATAAAAAATAAAAAATAATATGAAAGTTTAAAAATAATAAAAAATCTGAAAAACTTAACAAAAAAATCAGAACTTCATTTTTTTTATTTAAAAAATCTGGAAAATTAAAAAAATCGTAACTTCAGTTTTTTTTTTAAATTCTGGAATATAGTTAATATTAAAAATCAAAATTTTTATTTAAAATTCGGAAATAAAAATTCAAAAATTCTGTTTATTATTTTAATAAAAATAAAAACTAGAATATTATTTTTCCAAAAAATAAATAAAAAATTTGAATTATTTTATTTTATTTATAAAAAACTGCTGGTAATTTATTTTTTATTTATATTTTTACTTTTCATAAAAAAACTGTTTTAGTTTCTAAAAAAAGTCTAAAAATCTAAAAAAAAAACAGATTAAAGATTAATTACTTGAACAACTTCACCGGAGAAGATAACTGATCAGGTTTTTTATTTATTTTATGGAAAATAATATTTTAGTTTTTATTTTATTAAAATAATTTATAAATAAGATCCAGATTTGTTATATTTTATTTATTTTTAATTATTTTATGTCATTTAGCCTTATTATTATGTTAGGCTAATGTTTATTGGCTGATCAATATATGACATAAAATAAAAATAAAAAATAAAAAAAATCTAAAAAAATGGAAAAATCTGGAAAATAAAAAATCGGAACTTGAGGTATTTTTTTTAAATTTTGGAATATTAATATTAAAAAATCGAGTTTTTATTCAAAATTCGAAAAAAATTAATAAAAATATGGATCTTATTTATAAACTATTTTAATAAAAATAAAAAGTAAAATATTATTTTCCATAAAATAAATAAAAAATCGATCGATTATCTTCTCCGGTGAAGTTTTTCAAGTAATTAATCTTTTATCTGCTTTTTAGATTTTTAGATTTTTTAGAAACTAAAACAGTATTTCTATGAAAAGTAAAAAAATAAATAAAAATAAATTACTAGCAGTTTTTAATAAATAAAATAAAATAATTCAGATTTTTATTTATTTTGTGGAAACTAATATTCTAGTTTTTATTTTTATTAAAACAATTTATAAATAAGAACCAGAATTTTTGAATTTTTATTTCCGAAATTTAAATAAAAATTTCGATTTTAATATTAATTATATTCCAGAATATAAAAACTGAAGTTACAATTTTTTTAATTTTCCAGATTTTTAAATAAAAATGAAGTTCTGATTTTTAGTTAAGTTTTTCAGATTTTTATTATTTTTAAACTTTTATATTATTTTTATTTTTATTATTACATCATATATTGGCCAATAAACATGTGCCACGTGTCATTTAAGCATTGCTAACTCCGTTAGTAGTTAACGGACAAAAATTAACGGAGGTCCTGCGTGTCTAACGGATCAAAGACAGGGTTGATACCTTCCAAAATTTAGGTCCTCAAGTGCTAAAATTGGTAAAGTTGAGGTCCTGTTTTGGTCATTTAGCCTAATGATTATTGATGCTCTTATCATAAATACTGACAATGAGAACTGATCGTCATTAAATTTGTTTTTAAAATGTTGATAAAAAAATACTTTCATGAGATTAAACAAAACATCTCAAAGAAAAAAAAAAAAAAGTAACTTATCCGAAAGATGCTATATAATTCATTTATGAGACAATTAATCCCCCCACCAACCTGTGGTCATGCTTCACATTGATCAGGCACATGCATCTACCCAGAGTTCGGGCCTCCGCCCGCCCACATGGATAAATGGGAAACCGAAACTACGGGCTTCGCCATATTTTTTTCTATGTTGGTACTGTTAGCTCCGCTAGCGCCAGGGACGGGGAGTATCCCTGGTCCAATCTGTACCAAAGTGCAAGAACAAGCACATCTAATCATTCCTGTGACTTGTCCCTTCTGAAGTTTTTTGATTTGGCAAATAGCATGCAGACAATGATAATAGATTCAGAATGTTAAGACAGAGCCCAGTAAAGATGCAAGATTCTCAATACCACTAACCCGAGCCCGGCTCCTCTCCAGTCACTGGACGGTCCAGTTCAATCTGGACCGTCCAGATCACACACACCCGCGCGGGGGTGTGTGTGTGGGTCTGCACCAGACGGTGCAGATCCCTCCAGTCCTCTCCCGAAATGGAGAGGATCCGGACTCCACTAACCCAATCAAAAAGGTGTCTGCAAATACATTAGGCTATTTAACAGCAAACACCCAACCACCCAACATTTTTAATATTTTATTAATTAATTGTCTCAACCCGATCATTTTTGTGAGATTATCCATGACCACCCAACCACTCAACTACAATATTTTATAAAATTATTATGTAATATTTTTTAAGCATCCAAATGACATAAAATGGAGAGAAAAAAATGAGGTTTTAATGATGAAAATAGATGAAATATGTAAAGAATAATATAGAAATTTAGTGTGTGTAGAAATATAACAAAGAAAGTCTCTATTTAGAGATGAAGGTCGCTGCTATTTGTAGTCGTATAAGCATACACAAAATACATAATAACCAATAATTTATCTGACATAAATACATTATAAGCATAAATAAAACACATAATGACCAGAATTAGCAAATACCGATCCAACTTCACTATTGCAACGATGCATAGGCTTAAAAGAGAAAATATGACGAACCAAGAACAGACGCATGATCTTTGCCCAGGTTACGGCCACGGAGACACTCCAGATCCATCACTTGAGAATGATCCACAAACAGATTTACCTAAGTCACATATCAAATACAACTTGAAAAATTCCTCCTAATACACAGTGTTTGTTCACAATAATATTTAAAAAAAAAAAAAAAAAAAAAACTTACTCTTGGACCGTATTGTTTGATGAACCACTCGGATGTCTTAGGATTAGATGCTTCAAACATGGTCTTCTCAAGGCCTAGACGACCGATGACCTTAGCTATGATATCGGCCCTCATAGAGTCTGCCTGTCTGCAGATGCCATCAGCGTCGATCGTTATCATGTCTGCTCCAGCTTCAAGGCATCTCTCTGCCCTTCTAATCAGAAGATCCACATCTTCAACAAGCTCTGCAAAGTAAGAAGAAGATATTAAAACATGGGGATAGTTCAGATTTTCTTTAAGTTATTCGCCAACCGCCACATACCACAGAATATCCAACTAGCTATCTCATCAAATTATAGGAACCGCAAGATGCATCTAAATCATCACAACAATAACATACTGCGACTCAGCATTTGTAATCTGAAACGGTGTGCAAAACATTTTTCAAAATTCTGAAGGGCGATATCTAGTGAATTATTATCAACTACCAAGTGTTTGCTCTGTTTGCAGCATAAGTCAAGACTTAAATTTACTAAAGAAGATGCGCAGATAGACGGGAAAGCATAATGCTCTTGCCTTCACAGACGCAAAGAATAAGCCCGGGCTAAAGTGTGTTTTGAACAGAAAACAGAACATCACTTAGAACCTCCAACATAGAAACAGAAAACGGTAAACTCTACTTCCTTTCATCTTTGCATGCTTTTTGCTGACGACATTGTGTTAGTGGCGGAGTCGAGGAGGGAGGTGAACTCGAAGTTGGAGCTTTGGAGGGCTAAGTTAGAATCCCAGGGCTTGCGTGTGAGCCGGTCTAAGACCGAGTATCTCTGGTGTAACTTTAGTGGTGAGGCCAACGAGGAAGATGTTGAGGTAATGATTGCGGATCAGATCGTACCCCGTACGGATAAGTTCAAGTATTTGGGTTCGATCATTCAGAAGGAAGGTGAGTGTGAAGATGATGTCACGCATCGCATCAAGGCGGGGTGGCTAAGATGGAGAGCAGCGACAGAGGTCCTGTGCGACAAGAAAGTCCCTCTAAAGTTGAAGGGTAAATTCTATAGAGCGGCAATCCGACCTACAATGTTGTATGGCTCCGAATGTTGGGCGATGAAGAAGTTGCTTGAGATCAAGTTGGAAGTGGCTGAAATGAGAATGTTACGTTGGTCGTGTGGTGGCACAATGTTAGATAGAGTTGCTAACGGGGTTTTCAGGAACGCGCTGGAAGTGGCGCCTATTTCAGCGAAAGTTAGGGAAGGGAGATTGAGATGGTTTGGCCACGTCCGCAGGAGGCAGGCATCTGCTCCGGTGAGGAGGGTCGAGAGTTTAATGGTTGTCGGGGAGAGGAGGAGAGGCAGACCGAGGAGGACGTGGGAGGAGCAACTGAGATTAGATTTGAAGGCCTTAAACCTTTCCGAGACCATGACTGTTGATAGGTGCGCTTGGAGCGCCGGATCGAGTTGTGGATTCTTTTGTAGGGAGCAGTCTTTGTAGTTGAGAGCCTCAGGGTTGGGTTGTCTCGGTTAGCTTTGACCTAGAGCATTGCATTTTTACTTTTATTGTATATTTTATCCTATTGTCTTTGCGTGTGGTGTATTTTTGACAGAGCCAACCTCTCTTTTGTTAGAGCAGCGTTCATCGGGAGTGAAGTAGCCAAATTCCGCTTAGGTAAGTCCCATGTGGATCAAGCCATGGGCTCAGGTATGGTCTCGAGCTTTTTCAAATCATATGTTTTCCTTTGTATTTATCACACAAGATTTTCTTTGTCTGCTAAGTTGAAGTCTTCACTTGAAATTTTCCTACCGTAATAACTAGGGGCATGGTGTGCGTACATCTTACCCTCCCCAAACCCTGCTCTGAGCGGGATATACTGGATATGTTTGGTTTGGTTTGTTTGGTTTAACCTGAAACAGGAGCAAAATTTGCCAAAACATAACTTTATGTTCTGTCAACCTGAAAATTTCTCTGTTATTGGTTCTCTGATCTCAGCCCTTTAGCTAGTCCTGATGCAAAGAGATGACTCAACAGCTATGGCAAAACGAGTGATTTTCCAACTTCAAATAACAACTGAACTAACATAGACCTCAGATAGCCGTCATTTCAAATGCATTAACATGTTACAAGTTCAGAAGTTTTCTCCCTGAGGCAACCATTGATATTCTCCAGTTTAAACTGTATAACTAGCTGTAAAAGGCCGTCGGACAAGATGGCTATCTAATATAAGACCATTAAGCATACCTCGCCACAAATATTATCTACCCTGCTTCTAACAGCTTGGAGAGCCTAGCATACTCTAAACCAACAATACCCAACACTAAAAAGTCATAGATAATGTAAACAGCTCTACAAGCTCATATAGCTTACCTGAAGTCCGAGGTGTGGGGACCACGTATGATCCAAATGCTCTATCATTGTCTGTAGGTATATCCGACTTCTTAAACTTTACAGCAAATAAAGGCTTAGCTTTAAGACCCCCGCTCTTAACCTGCCTCACATATCTCAAGAGAACCTCTTCAGGAACTCCAAGTGACCCAGCGTCTATCTCAATAGTATCAAAGCCCAATTGTTTACATTCCTAAGGGGAAATTCCAGGGTAAGTAGAACTTCAGTAAGACAGAGCAAGAGAAAGTAGGGTAGAAACATTAGGTTTTCCTACCTCAACATAATCCTTAAAAGCAGAAGAACCTCTACGCACTAGGTGTTGGGCCCAGTCACCAGTGCTAACATACACATTGTGCTTATGCGCCATGTTAGTTACTTCTTTGATATAACTTTTGGGCATCAAACTATGAGAACCTCCATAAAACTTCAACCCGTCAACAAACTGGCCCATAGAATCGAAAACTTCCTGCACCACACGTCAAAACAGGTACATAATGAAATCGTCTATGCATACTGCCTACAGAAAACCACAAAACAATGTTGTACAGTTTATAACCATTCAAAGCACGACATAATCATAATATACATGTTGATTTTACAATATTAATCCGATAATTGGACATGAATATAGCATTTATTTTAACTCATCGGACATCTCATAGTAATTTTCATGCCAGTGGAAAAACTTATGATAATGACGGTTTTAGAATTCCATCTCCTTTCTAGTCCGTATGAAGATTGTGACAGAAAGTACATCCAATGTAAGACTTTGCTTTTTGCATGATTTCATAGTGCCATCAATTCCAACATAGTTGGAATTAAGGTGCAGATGAGGACGACGATGATAGAAGCACGATCTACAGCTTATAATCAATCATTCGGTGATAGTCGACGTGAATGACAGCAGCCCATCATGAAAGGAAATAGTAAACTAATCAATGTATAATTAGATTAGCACAATTTCTACACTAAAACGGATATCTTTCAGCTCCACGTTATGTACAGTTAAGCTACAAATTTGAAACACTCGACTCTATCATCATCATCAACTGCACCTTAATCACAACTATATTGAGGTCGGTGACATTAAAACTATACTGCCAATTAATTATCTAAAATTAGATAACACTTTAACAATTCATGCAAAAAACAGTGGCAAAATTTTAAGCCGGACTCCCTTCCTGTCACAACCTTCATACGAAGGAGAGAAACACTTCACTTTATATCCAGCAAAAAAAAATCATTTGCAATAAGAACAAAAAAAAAAGATGATAACAAAAATGCAATCCTGCACCGGTCTTCAATTTTGCTTAAATAATCCCCAATAACCCCTCTGTCGACGAACTAATAGAAAAATCACGCAAATGCTTAGCCTAAGTGGTATATGAGACTCTGCTAGAGGTGAGGGTTCGAATCCCTTTGGCCACATAAGTTGTAAGGTCCGTTTATAAGTCCAACTGCGATCAAGCCCGAAGAAAATCAGAGGACTCAAGCAGCTTGCTTTCTTGAATAAAAAATAACACAAGGCCATAGCACTCAGGTGGGAACTTCAATAAACGTGAAAACTGAACCATTGTTTCAGGGGGAACGTTACGAAGAAACACGAAATTTTCCACACACAAACAAAAGAAAGAGTTACACCTGCAGGTGATTCTGGGAGAAAAGTGAATAATGAGGTCCCCTCATTTCGGTGACACCATATCTCCGTGGCTTCTCTGGACGATCTTCGTCTTCGGAGAAAGTCTTCCATCGGTAATTTGCCATTTCTTTAATCCTTGAAACCAATTAAAGATGGAAAAAATACAGAAATGCTAAAAAAGAAAGAAGAATGAAACGAGAAAAATGTATGAAGTTGGTCGGTGGGGGGTTGTAGAAAAACTGAAGAAATCTGGAGTGCCTTCTAGAGATACACGTGCCCTGTTTCGAGGACGGTTAAAAGGATAATCTGAATAGTGGTTAGTTTTCAATAAAATTAACCCATGCAAAATAAAAATAAATAATATTTTTAAGAAATTAAATTTAAAATTCATATTATTTATATGAAAATAAATCATGATATTATTTAATTATAATAATTAAAAATTATAAAACACATACTGAATACACACACGTGTATATTGGGACTTCATCACACCACTTGAACAATTCTTTTAATTTGAATGAATCAATCGAATCAATCGAATCAATCAATCGAATGGATCGAATCGAATCGAATCGAATGAATCGAATGGGCCAATCGAATCGAATCGAATCAAATATATATTAAGGGTAAATAATAATAATGGTAAATAATAATAATAATAATAATAGTAATTAACAACAACAACGATAATAGTAATATTATTAGTAATAATAACAATAATAATAATTAAGATTAATAATAAAAATAAGAAGAAGAAGAAGAAGAACGGAGCTGAACTAAATCGAATCGAATCGAATCGAATCGAATCGAATGGACTCGAATCGAATCGAATCAATCGAATCGAATGGACTAATCGAATCAATCGAATCGAATCAAAAATCAAAATAATTACAAAAGAACAGGGCCTTACATCCCCAAATTTGTTTCTATATTTTCTTTTCGGTATTTCTCCTAAAGTTGTTAATACAACGAACACCAATTAACTTAGCACTATACTAATGTGACATTCTCAAATTATATTATACTTCATAAAATCCCTAACAATTTTTTTATTAAAATTCGTGTCGAATATTCTTAAGAGTAAATTTGAAAGACGTAGAGAATATTCTTTAAGTAATAGAATATTATGTCTGGTGCATCGCATGGGTAAATATTTAGTTTTTATTAAAAGAGAGTCACGACACATGTCATTCTTTTAAGTTTTTGATTTTTTTTTTTTAAAAAAAAAACTAATTTACATAGAGAGAGATATGTCTTTCTGAATTTTCAGGAAAAAGAAATCTGAGTATGTATTGTGAGAGTTTTATTCCACAACTTATAATACTTATCTGTCAAAAAAAAACTCTTCTTCATTTTTTAGCTTAAAATTCTAAATATATATAATTTTTTGTATCAAATTCATAGAAAATATATTAAATTAATTTTTATTTTACGATCTTCAATTAGACACCATATTAAATATAGTAAATTTGATAGATATATACTAGTGGCTGATTGCACAAAAAAATTGATACTAGAAAAATATAAATATTAGTTTTCAATAAAATTACTTGATGCAAAATAAAAATAAGTTAACCCACTTTCAAAAAACTAGACTTGAAGACTCATATCGCTTATACAAAAAAAAATTATAATATTTATTTAATTATAATAACTAAAAATAGTAAAACACACACTTCACACATATATCAGGACTTAATCACATACTACTTTCATCCCAAAATTATTCATATAATGTACACTAATTAACTTAACATTGTGCTAATGTGGTACTCCTGTAATTATATTACATTCCATAAGACACTCACTTTGTATTAATATTCTTGTCAAATATCCTCAAGAATAAACTTAGGGGCGGAGAGAGTATTTTTTAAGTAATAAAATATTACGTCTGGTGAATCGCACCGACGAACATCTAGTATTCACTAATATGAGAGTATTTGTTAGATTAATGGATTGTGCACTGCCTACTCCCAAATTTCTTATGCCGTTCGACTCTACTTTCTAAAATCAACATCCGGTATGTTATCATACTATTACTAGTAAAGTCTACCGTATGTTGCCCAATTGTAATTTAATTTATAAAAATAAAAATAAATATTAATCTAATTTAAGTGTCTTTAAAAGATTAAGCGAAGAAGAAAAGAACAGAGTGATCTATAATTTGTGAAGTAAAGAAATATACCTCTACACTTATTTTACAAATTATGAAATACCTCTCTATATAATATGTTTGACGTCGTGGTAGACATATTACTCTATTTGTCGTATATCAAGATCTTGAGTCATCTCGGGTGAGTAACTCTTGACGGAACAACGTAGAACTAGTCATGACAAAAAATAGATTTTTTAAGAAACAGATGTGAGAGAGACTGGCATTGACTCTTCTTTATTGTCATTGCAAACGACAAAATGAGGGGGAATTGCCTTCTTGTGAATTTGAAAGGCAATTTTGGGTCAGAACGAATGAGTGACATCCTGGGAATCCACGCTTTGTGCCCCGCATTACTTAGGTAAAGATCTCTGCTTCAGTTATGTGGGTTTCAAGCCTGGTCATAGTCATTCTTGTCCCATTGCGTAGTCCTATTTTGAACATTGTTCAGTATAAATAATATATAACTCCATAATTTAATTTAATATGCAAATTTATTCTATCAAGAATAAATTAATTAAATCTAACCAGTCATAACATTAGTTTATGTTGTGGTTATCTTGTAATAATAGTTGTACCTATTAGTTACAATTTTATTAATAATTTAATAATATTCTGATCTATTTAGATTATCTAACTCAACTATATTAATGGATTTATAGGCAAACGAAGATAAATAATAAAGAATTAATTTTATAACCTATTGCTTCATTATAGGCCTAAAATATAAATTAGAATAGATTAATAATAGTAATAAATTAATTATCCGATTAAACTTAATAATTTAACCAGATAAATACAAATCAAATCAAAGAATTGGGTGATGGCTCAATTTTGGAGATATGTTGGGAAAATTGATATTATTTTTAAATTGTGATTATCTTATAATTGTTGTATTTATTATCTTAATTTGCAATTGTAATTTAATAATATTACGCTTTAATCATATTTAATTTTGCTGAATTAATTCTTGGTATTGTTAAATGCGATAATCTTCTGAAATGAAGAACGACTTTTTTCTAATTTTCTTGCTGATGTAATCAATTAATTAGATGGAAATATTTTGTTAATAATAACCGAATAATGTTAATTAAACAATTATATGTTCACACATTTTGAAAGATCTTGTTTGTATTGTAAAGATAGATATGTTCAGATATTTCAGATTTTTTTGATTACTTTTTCCATTTTTGGATGATATTTTGGGCGGGATTTCTCTGAATGGAAACGAGGGGTGAGCTGAAATATATATAAGGATTATTATTATTATTGTTGTTATTATTATTATTATTATCACTATATTATGAATAATTCGTGCCATAATAATATTGTGATCGTGCTAAAATTAAATTAAATAATTAGATAATTAAATTACTTTGCTAAAAATAATACGTTATCTTCGTTGCGGACCTTGTCGGCACTCAGTTCAACAGGTGGACGCGTCCAAAAGATATTTAACCGGTCGGCAATCCGTCCGAGAATTCCATCACTAATGAATTTTTGTTTTTGAAGATTAATTCAATATTCTAAGGGTATTTTTGAAAACTTGTTATTGTATTTTCTTTACATACGCACCCGAGATGACTGGAACCCCAACTTATTGGTTAGAGGAGAAGCGTCTTACCAACTGATCTGCGCTTTGTTGTCTTCTTATTGCTTAATATTTGATATTATTAAATTTAAAATAAAGGAGAGGAAAGAAATAAAATGATCTTTCAGGTGCACATTACAATGACCAAAAAACACCATTATCCCTTATATTATAGATTAGAGATAACTCGTGCCATAACGACATGATGGTGGTACCATAATTGAATTAAAGTAATTAAATTACCAAATTACCTTATTAGATGAAGAAAAATATGTTGGTTCTTAAAATTTTATCGGTGCCCGACGGACCTCGCGTAGAAAAAAATTGGCAGACCATCGAAAAGCATGCCAGCAGACAAAAAAAATAACTGGTCGTCTGCAAGCAGGTCTGCAAGCCTGCCTTTAAGAGAAAAAAATAATATGCGGACGCTGACGGTGGCCCGTTGGAAAGCAGGCCGGTAGGCCTGGTTTAAACAGAAAAATTGACTAACCGTCGGTGATGACTTGCCGGAAGGCAGGTCGACAAGTCTGGCACAAAAAAAAAAAAAAATTGGTCGTACATCGGAGGCCTGCCGGCCGCGAGAAAGCAGGCTAGCGGGGGTTGGCGTTAAAAAAAGAGAGAGAGAAAAGCCAAAAAAAATGGCTAGTGCTGGCTATCGGCGGTGGCCTGCAGGAAAGCGGGATGGTGGACCTGACGTAAAAAAAAATATATAAATAAACAAATAGCTGGTCGACCGGAGATCTAGCGGAGATCCCCATTAGGAATGATTTTTTTTTTTTAAGATTAGTTGTTTCTTTATTTTAGTTTCATATTCTAAAAGTATTTTTGAAAATCTTGTTGTTCAATATTTGACATTATTGTTGTTAATTCAATAGTCTTTTCAGGTGCGGACTATGACGAAAAAATATCGTATCATTTATATTATAGATTATTAATAAAAAATTATGCATAAGAGTAAAAATAATATTTTTTTGTAAAAATCAGATGAAAAGAACATAATACTAATATTAAATTTAACATAATTGAACCCGGAGAATAAATGGGGTTCTCAATTTTTGATTGAGTGGATTGTATGCCTTTAAAAATTCTAAAAATATTTAATATTCCTTAAGTATGGGAATCTTTAAATTTTTCTTTATTCTAAGTGAGTTCATACTATGGCTAAATGACCAAAACAGGACCTCAACTTTACCAATTTTAGCACTTGAGGACCTAAATTTTGGAAGGTATCAAACTGGGACCTAATCTTTGATCCGTTAGACCACGTTAGGACCTCCGTTAATTTTTGTCCGTTAACTACTAACGGAGTGCTTAGTTGGCAGTTAATTGACACGTGGCACATGTTTATTGGCTGGTCAATATATGATGTAATAATAAAAATAAAAAATAATATAAAAGTTTATAAATAATAAAAATCTAAAAACTTAACTAAAAATCGAACTTCATTTTTATTTAAAAAATCTGGAAAATTAAAAAAATTGTAACTTCATTTTTATATTCGAATATAATTAATATTAAAAATCGAAATTTTTATTTAAATTTCGAAATAAAAATTCAAAAATTGGTTCTTATTTATAAATTGTTTTAATAAAAATAAAAACTAGAATATTAGTTTCCACAAAATAAATAAAAATCTGAATTATTTTATTTTATTTATAAAAGCGCTAGTAATTTATTTTTATTTATTTTTTTACTTTTCATAGAAATCTTGTTTTAGTTTCTAAAAAAATCTAAAAATCTAAAAAAGCAGATAAAAGATTATTTACTTGAAAAACTTCACCGGAGAAGATAAGTGATCGATTTTTATTTATTTTATGGAAAATAATATTTTAATTTTTATTTTTATTAAAATAGTTTATAAATAAGATCCATATTTTTATTATTTTTTTTGAATTTTGAATAAAAACTCGATTTTTAATATTAATATTCCAAAATTTAAAAAAATACCTCAAGTTCCGATTTTTTATTTTCCAGTTTTCCATTTTTTATATTTTTTTATTTTTTATTTTTATTTTTATTTTATGTCATATATTAATCAGCCAATAAACATTAGCCTAACATAATAATAAGGCTAAATGACATAAAATAATTAAAAATAAATAAAATATAACAAATCGATCTTATTTATAAATTATTTTAGTAAAATAAAAACTAAAATATTATTTTCCATAAAATAAATAAAAACACGATCGATTATCTTCTCCGGTGAAGTTGTTCAAGTAATTAATCTTTAACTGCTTTTTTTAGATTTTTAGACTTTTTTAGAAACTAAAATGCTTTTTTATGAAAAGTAAAAATATAAATAAAATATAAATTACCAGATTTTTATAAATAAAATAAAATAATTCAAATTTTTATTTATTTTTTGGAAAAATAATATTCTAGTTTTTATTTTTATTAAAATAATAAACAGAATTTTTGAATTTTTATTTCCGAATTTTAAATAAAAATTTTGATTTTTAATATTAACTATATTCCAGAATTTAAAAAAAAAACTGAAGTTACGATTTTTTTAATTTTCCAGATTTTTTAAATAAAAAAAATGAAGTTCTGATTTTTTTTGTTAAGTTTTTCAGATTTTTTATTATTTTTAAACTTTCATATTATTTTTTATTTTTTATTATTACATCATATATTGACCAGCCAATAAACATCTGCCACGTGTCATTTAACTGCCAACTAAGCACTCCGTTAATACTTAACGGACAAAAATTAACGAAGTCCTAACGTGGTCTAACGGATCAAAAATTAGGTCCCAGTTTGATACCTTCGAAAATTTAGGTCCTCAAGTGCTAAAATTGGTAAAGTTGAGGTCCTGTTTTGGTCATTTAGCCTAATCATTAATGATATCTAATAATAATAATAAAAAATGTTGTTGGATTATAAATTGAATGATATTAATGATATTTTAGAGATATAAAAAGATATATCCATGTTCCCAAATGTCCTTTTTGATCAATTTTGTCTTGGGATAATTTTTTTACCCGTCTTGTTATGAAATGTTATTCGGGATATTACTTTCGATTCGTTTCGCACGAAGATGTCGTTTCCGGTCCGTTCCTTTTTGGGACGACGTTTTGCGACGCTTTTCTTTTCGGGACTTTATTTTTTGCCATTTTGCGTTATTTTCGTCTCATTTCGTCAACATATTCGTCCATTTCGATTGGAATTATATTTCGGCTAGTTTTAATACGAGATGTTATTTTCGATCTTTTCCCTTCGGGGATGATAATTTTGACTAATTTCGGCATGGCATGTTATCTCGACTTGTTTCGTCATGTGACTCATTTTCATCATGTTTGGTTCAAAACACTATTTTTGACCCTTTTGGCTTAGGACGTCATTTTCGACCTGTTTCGCTCTTGGATGTCTTCGCGCCAGATGTCATTTTCTACCTGTTTCGTCTTTCGATGTCATTTTTGACCTGTTTTTGTTTGGGACGTCATTTTCTGCCCGTGTTGGGACGACATTTTCGACCCATTTTGTTTCGGGACGTTGTGTTCAATTTTCACCGCGAGACGACGTTTCCGGCCCATTTCTTCCTGTGACGTTATTTTTGATCTATTTCGTCATGGGGTGATATTTATGGTCCATTCGTGTCGGGAGGATATTTTGGACCCGTTCGGCCCGTCTCTGTAATATCCAGTTGTAATTTCTATTTTATACTATTATATTATGTGTGTACAGTTTGAAATCGTACAAATCATGTTGTGGTGGATTTGAATTTATGCAATGTATATTATTATGAGATAGATCTGTTAATGTTTATCGCTGGCATGACTGCTCATGGACGAAAATAACGTCCATAAATGAAAATGACGTCCTGGGATGAAACGAGCCAAAAATATCGTCGGAGGGACAAATCGGTAGAAGATGACGTCCAGGGGCGAAAATGATCGAAAATGACGTCATTGGACAAAATTGCTCGAAGATGACGTCCAGGGGCCAAAAAAAATCGAAAACTAAGTCACGGAACAAATCGATCCGAAAATGACGTCCCATGACGAACCTGGACGAAAATGACGTCCTCGGACAAAACAGACCAAAAATTTCATGTAGCATTTACCTCTGAAACTGAATCGAGTTTCTTCCCTTCGTACGCACCCAATCCACGAGCATCCAAGAAGCTGTATTCGGGGACTATATAACATGCAGAAATACATGAGAGGCTTTAGAACTGTAAGAGCACAACAATGTTTGATAATGCCCTCGGAGCAATAGAAGGCCAAATCCAACAATTGCTTTCACATGCCCCCATTGATTTCAACTCAAATGCAACCCTTATTTCTCTGACAGCCCGTTGTCCACCGACGTTTTCGCTACCGGATTCGTGTTGATTGTCCCTCGAACATGGGGCATTTGGAAGAGGCCACGCGCTTCTGCATGATTCTCGAATTCAGGAAGAGTGAGAAATGGAGCGAATGCAATAGAGAGAGATAGAAGCTACGAGATTAAATGTTTGTAGGTTAAATTTGGATTTGTGTTCGAGGACACAAGAGATTCGTAGTTGCAAGCATTGTGTTGGTTAACGGTTAAGATTTTCAAACATAAGCTGCATTGAAAACATGAAATTATGTATGTTTGGTAAAATATAACATAATCTAGTAAAATAGAAATATTATAATAGTGATCATAGTACTATTTAAAATAATTATATTATTAAAATTATTTTTAAGACATTAGAATATGTAGAATTTTATCAATTATATTAATAAATTAAAGTATATTAAATAGATTTAATATATTTTCAAATAAACATGGAGAAGATAGACTAAACATGCTTAAAGAATAAATTAAGACAAGAATATTTGGTACAAAGCTATTTTGGAGTGGAAATAGTAAATAAGGGGCATGCATGTCATTAATTATAACATTAAGGGTCAATTTGTACCTAAAAATATATCAATAGCCTATTTGTACATTGGAGTAAATATTAGGGGTGTATTTGACTCTTTCCCAAAATAAATTAGGTGCTAATAGACGTACCTGGGCTTTCAGGCCCGTCGGTTTTGGCCCTAAACCGGCCCTAAGTCAACGGTTTTAGCCCGACACGGCCAACTGCCCAACCGGACCGACCGAAAAGCTAGGGCCGGGCTAGGGTCGGGAATTGGAACCGCGGACCGGCGGTTCGAGCCGCCGTCCTAAAAGGCCCGTCGGTTTGCATCGGCCGGGCTGGCCGGGCCGACTGACGGCCTAACGGCTAATTCGAGAAAAAATGGCGGCATCCGGTGAGTGATCACGCCAATTGCCAACGGCTATGTCCTTTTTTTAGCCGCGCCCCTTCCCCACCCCCAAACTTCCCCATTAATCCCCCATTTTCCCTACCCATCCCCACTATAAATACTACATCTTCCTAACTCAAAATTCACCAATAATCACACTCTAATTCTCTCTAAAAATTCAATCTCTACTCTCTCTACTATACTCTCTATTTACTATCTCTATGTCTACCTCAAAGAATAACACTAACAAGGGCAAGGGCAAGGCCATTGAACTTGGCCAACGAAGTGGAGGAGGAAATTTTCAACCTCAAACTCAAAGGCCTAGAAGGGCCGATTTGGCGGAGGAAATTTCTAGACAAGTCGCCGAACGAATTCAAGCCGAAGAAGATGCCCGATTTGAAGAAATGGTTCATACGATGGAGAGCACCGGATACGAATTTCGTGGCTCAACAAATGATGATGAACATGAAGAGGACGAAGAGCACGAAGAAGACGAACAAAACCAACCTCCTCCTCCGCCAACAAGTAAGCCTAAGCCTCTCAAGTCCGAAATCTTCGTTAAACATTTTAAAAGAGAATTGGCTCCTATCAACGAAGGAGAACCTCCTTTATCCGATGGTCGAAAGAGATTCATTGCTTATTGCAACTATTGCACAAAGCACTACAAATGGATCGAGAATGTAGGCTACGGAACACTACAAAGGCACATGGAGGGGTTTCATCCATTCGAGTATGGAATATCTACTACTCAAACGCAAATTCTATGTACTACTAGTTCAAATTCGCGACGGGTATGTCTTCTTCCGCTTTATTTAAATTTGAAAAAATCGATATGAAGATGCTTGTGCTAGATATTGTGCCATGGAAAAACAACCTTTTAATTATGCGGATAGAATAACGTATGAAGCTTCTTATAAAGATGGTTTGGGGCCTATTGTTAGCAAGGTAGCTAGAACTCAAATGCTTAAGAGAATTAGGAGACAATGCTTTGACAAAAACAAGATTTAATGAAATATTTAGTTCGTTTGTCTCAAAAAGTTTCTATTTGTGCCGATGTTTGACCGATGCTTATAATAAAAATAGTTACATGGGAATTACTTGTCATTGGATTGATGCAAAATGGATTATGCAAAAACGTTTGATTGCCTTTAGGGAGTTTGAAGAGCCTCACACGGCTCAAAATATTGCTTTAATTATTATTACGGTTTTAAATGAGTATTGTTTGGTTAACAAGGTATTTTCCGTTGGTTTTGATAATGCATCGCGAACACCGCTAGTATTCCGACCTTGTTGAAGCATGTGCACCATCATTTGAAGGAAAATATTTTCATTCTAGATGCATTTGTCATATTTTAAATTTATGTGTTCAAGATGCGCTTAGTATTTTTCAAGATTCCGTTGTTCCTATTAAAAATGCCGTTAAGTATTTGCACAAATCAAAAACATTGGGGAAAAAATGGCAAAAATATTGTCGTGCAAAGGGTATTGTTTATACTTGTTTCAAATTATGTATCTCATCGTTGGAACTCTACTTATGAGATGATTAATAGTACACTAGAGTATAAGAGTTATTTATGCGATTTTTTTAGGAAAGAGTTCTCAAACATGCAATTAGTTCTTAATGAGAGTCATTGGGATTCATGTATGGATTTGTATCGTTTGTTAAAAGTTTTTCATAATGCTACTAAACAATTATCGGGTGTTTATTATTGTACTTCCGTTAAAGTGTTGGAACATTGCATGTATATTGCCTTGTCTTTTAAGAGTTGTTTTAGTAGGCCAAACATGCAAGGTGTGATTTATTTTATGGTTCAAAAATGGCTCAAGTATTTTAGGGAGATTCCTATGGTTTTCTTACTTGCTAAGTGCTTAGATCCTAAATGGAAGTATGATGGTGTTTGTCAAATGCTTGGTATTTATTATGATGCTTTTGCTCAAATGGACTTGAGTGATGTTGTAATTGATGGTGAAGGGGTCTTCTTTGATCTTCCTTCCGTGCCACAAATCAAGATAGATCTTGATAGGAGTTTGAGATCTATTTTTCAAGAATATAGATTAAAACATGGTAGTGAGTTTCCTTCTTCTACAATGCCTTCATCTATGATGCCTTCATGTGATTTTCCTTTTGAGATGAATGAAAGTGATCCTTTAGTTCAACAAATGCATGGAATGATGCAAAATAGAGCAATGAACTTCCAATGGGCAAGGTAATAGTGAATTAGATATGTTCTTGCAAACTCGTTTTGTATTTGGTGTTGAAGATAGTGGTCCGTCGATCGATGTGTTAAAGTGGTGGTCAAGAGAGAGGAGTACCCAATACTCTCCATCATTGCAAAGGAGTTATTTGCCGTCCGGCATCCACCGTGTCCGTAGAACAAGCCTTTAGCATCGGAGGACTTAAGCTAGATAAAAGAAGATCAAGGAAGTATACGGCGAACATTGAAGCTACCAAGTTGCTCGACGATTGGTGTAGGGCCGACCTTAGAGCTCAAGAACCTAATGGGACGATGCAAATGAGAGCGAAGATGAAGCCTTCACCGAGACGGATCGATCGGATGTGGAGTAGAGAGCTCAAGTCCTTTATTATTATTATTTTTAATTTCAAGAATTCAAGTGTAAAACTTCTTAAATTGTGCTTCACTTATTTGTTGTACTTTTCCTCATTTTTAATGCAAAATTATTGTCCTTATTTATTTGCAAAATTATTGTGTCCTTATTAATTTGTAATTTTCCTCTTTCTTAATGCAAACTTATTTGTTATAATTTTCCTTATTCATTTTTCAACAATTTAATGAGTTTTTAAATATTTAAAAAAAAAAATCAAAACATTAAGAATTATCATTTTCTATTCATAAAAGTAATAAATATACAAGAATAAAATAAAAAAATAATAATAAAAGTTAAAAAAAAAAAAAAAGGCGGCGGCCCGGACCGCCGGTTTTAGCCGACTCTGACCGGCGGGTTTCTAGCCCGGCACGGGAGGCCGGGCAAGTTTACGGGTCGGGCTCGGTCCCTTGTTTTGGGGACCGAGGACCGCCGGTTCGAGGCCCGAAACCGGCGGTTCCGGCCCGGCAGCACGTCTAGGTGCTAATGATGGGGAGTTTGGTCCGTCGCTCTTCAAGAAATTTAGGAAGTGCTTGGTTGAGGGGTTTGGGGAGTAAGGTATGGGAATCAAAGTCATAGTGTGTGCTTGGAATTACACTACTATGACTCTAATTCCCCCAAAATGAGGAATCCCCCATACCCCAACAATTTGAGTGGTATAGGTATCATTCCTTTCCATTCACTTTCCCATTCCCTTTCCATTCCTTCTTATTTTACCAAGCATCCCCTTAATGCCAAAAAGTGTCCACTAACGTAATATTATAGGCACTTGTTTTTCGGGGCGCTATTTACCAAATTATTTTATCAATTTCTTTTTTAGTTTTGAATTCCATAATTAGGTCGAGACTTTTAATATGTAGAACTCGTGAAATCGGCTCGAATCGAAACTGCGTAGGGCGATTTGATTCAATTCCTACAAAGTTAGCTCATCTTTGAAAAGAACCGAACACTTTCATTTTAAATGATTCTAGTTCAATTCATAATCTTGAGTAATATAAAATTAAAAACAAAAATCTATGTATAGATATGCATTTTCTATTATTTGGTATATTCTTAAGAATTTCACATGTTTGTTTGCGGTATAGAGATTTGCACTATCTTGTTATTTGAACGTTAAATTGAATTTTTTGTTATTTGAATCTTGTATTTTTCAATTTTTTAATTAACCTGTAATAATAATTGTACATTCTTTTTTTCTATTTCTTTGAAACCTATATGAATCGTGCAATCAAACAGATTAAACGATTCAATTTATAACGAATTTTATGATTATATTATACATATTTGAATCAATCTTAAACAAAATAAATTTGAATTAGTTTTTTCAAACATAGCCAATGATCACCTCCTGCCAATCGGCAGCCGGCGTCAGTCTGTCGCCCATATAACCACCATCGACAGTCGTTCTTCTTTATACTAAAATTAGTTTTTATATACTTGCAACGTATGTCAAATTACGTTGTTCAAGTTCACTGTATAGCTTTGACCATTAGTATATTTAATGTCATATTAGTAAATACTCCCTCCGTCCACTTTTTAAAGTCCCATTTGCTCTCAAATATTTGTCTACAATTTAAAGTCTCACTCTGCTTTTTGTACCATATTACCCTCTCTTCTTTATTTAATTACTACCTTTTTCACTAATGGACCCACTACTTTTTCTCCAAACCACTACCTTTTTCTTCAAACTACTACTTTTTTCTTCCAAACCACTATATTTTTCTCCAAACCACTACCTTTTTCTTCCACTCATTTTACCTTTAACAATTTTTCTTAACCTCCGTGCCCAACATCAAATGGGACTTTAAAAAGTGGACGGAGGGAGTATTTTAAATTTTGAACACTAAGATAAATTGAACATATCTTTTATATTAAATTTTTATATTAGTAGAAAAAGGTTTGATCCAGTGCCAGTATATAAATAGCGCTAAAAGTCAGGCTATTGGGTACAATGTCGGTGTCACAGTCCATCAAAAAATTGAATTATAATTAGTTTTTAGAATATAAAAATTTATTATATGAAAATAATAAGTTGTTTATATGTATGTTAAACTCTTAGGTTATAAAATTGAAATACACGTGTAACTTCGATGTATTATACTCCCTCCATCCACAAAAAATTTGTCCTAATTGGGATGGCATCGTTTTAAGAAAAGCTGGTATAAAGTGATTTTAGTGGAGAAAATGTCCCACTTTTGAGAAGAAAAAAAAGAAGAAAACTTCCTTTTATAACTGGGGCAAGTTTTTAGCGGACACCCAAATAAAAAAACTGGATTACTAAATACCGTCCTAAATTACTAGTCACCGCCCTATAATATTACATTTTCCCCCTTACTTAATATTCAGCAGATTTGTAATCCTACCTTCTCACTACTTTTCTCTCTCGACCTACTCTAAAGAAGCCACCAGCCGCCGCCGCACAGCCTCTGCACAGCCACCGTCCGCCGCCGTGACTGGAAAAGGAAAAACTCCGGTAAATATTTTTTCGGGTTTCTGCTTCTTTGGCCACCGATCGCCGTGTCGGAGTGCACGACGGAGGTGGCGTACGAATTTTTGTCACAGGCGTCCGCCGTTGACGCCTGTCAATGGCACAGGTGTCCGCCGATCCCGCCTGTCCATGGCGCAGGCGTCTAGAGCAGACGCCCTGCCCTTAGAATAGACGTCCAGGTCGGACGTCTGAACCATGGACAGGCATCCAGATCGGACGCCCCAACCACGGCCCTAGCGTCCAGACCAGACGCCCCTGCCTTAGTGCAGGCGTCTTGGCCGAACGCCCCAGACCTTTTTTCGGAAAAAAATAAAATTTTCAATTAATAATTAATAATGTGTATTGTTTGTATGATTATTACTCATTAGTTGTATTGTTTGCTAAATGCAGATGAGAGGAGGAGCGGGCAAATCTATGCCGCTAGTCACAGAGTTGATGGGTTCTGGAGCGCGTCACACCAGAGCTCGTGGTGTTGATTCTTCCGTTCGTAGACAGCGGGAGGCAGAGCGTAGGGGATTCGAGCACGTACCTTATACTGACTTCGGTACTGAGGATTCGAGCGAGTATTATTCGCACGACGAGGACGACGATCAGGACATGAACGAGGGCGGTGATGATTCTTCGTCCGTTTTGTGCCGGGTTCGGAAGGGGAGAGGGGGGATGTTTGTCACTTCTGGGTCTACCAGTAGTAAACGACGTAGGGCAGAGGATGGCACATCATGGATGGTTACTGAGGAGATGCCTAGTGGTCCTATCAACGACATCGTTAACCCGAGTTTCGGTGGGTATGTCGCCGCGCATATCTGGACTGGAGAGATGAGAGGTCCGCTGAAGTGTCACACCAGGACTGCTGCTTGTCAGAGCTTGAGTCAGTGGCGCTCAGTGATGTCACCCTCTTTAGTGAGCCAGATCAGTGGGACTGGGTTATCCCACCTGACGGATGCCATGTTCAGACACATTGACTCCCCGTTGATTTCTGCGTTCGTTGGGCGGTGGCAGCCCGATACGAACTCTTTTCACATGCCGTTAGGAGAGATGACCATCACGTTGCATGATGTGTGGCAGATCCTTCGCATTCCTGTCGAGGGGCGATTGGTCGATGCCGATAGCACATCTACACAGTTGCAGGTGGATGTGATGGAGGTTCTTGGAGTATCCTTTGCACTTTGTTTCATTTCATCATACATTACTCATTGTATCTATATTATCTATATGTTGTGCGCGTGTGCGTTAGACTGGAGTAGTGACTGGGAGGAGAATCTGGCCTTGATTGAGTTTACGTATAATAATAGTTGGCACGCGACGATTAAGATGACACCATATGAGGCACTTTATGGCTGACGTTGCCGATCACCGATATGTTGGGATGAGCCGTCCGATCTAGTTGGCACCGAGCCAGACCTTGTGTTAGAGACGAGGGAGAAAGTTGAGTTGATTAGAAAGAGAATGTTGGCAGCTCAGAGTCGACAAAAGTCTTATGCGGATGTTAGGCGTCGACCTTTGGAGTTTGAGGTAGGAGATCATGTTCTGCTGAGAGTGTCTACATCGAAGGGAGTTTTCCGTTTTGGGAAAAAAGGGAAGCTCAGCCCGAGGTATATTGGGCCTTTCGAGATATTGGAGAGAGTCGGCGAGTTGGCATATCGTTTGGCTTTGCCCCGTCGTTGAGTCATGTTCATAGCGTGCGTATTTCACGTCTCCCAGTTGAGGAAGTACGTTCCGGACCCGTCCCACATTGTTGATTTCGGAGACGTGGAGATCGAGAAGGATGTTACGTTTGAGGAGAGGCCCGTCAGGATTTTGGAGCGTCGAGACAAGCAGTTAAGGCACAAAACCATTCATTTGGTTAAGGTGCAATGGTCGAGGCACGGAGTAGAAGAAGCGACGCGGGAGTTAGAGGAGGATATGCGTTCGAGGCACCCCGAGCTTTTTGATTCTTAAGTTTCGGGACGAAACTTTATTTTAGAGGGGGAGAATGTAATATCCGTACCTTTCTATTCTTAGCAGTTTCCATTTTCGGTGTATGTATATTTTTATCGACTCACTTGTAACCGTTTCGACATTTTGAATCTACTTTATTCTTGGAGTTTTTCCATTTGGACGAGTTTTGGTGATGTTTTTATGTGATTTCACTTTATATCATGTTTTGCCGTATGAACATTCGATTCTCGTAAAACTCGTTCGTTTTCGTTGTTTCTTGGTTTGCATGAGTTCGTATGATTGAGTTGGTCGTGTTGAGACTTTCGGATTGTAAATCCGACGTCGTATCGTGATTTTCGGGCACTTGGGTCATTTTTGTAATTTCCTATAAGTTTAGGAAATTCTATATTCGTTGTCGTATTTCGGATTACCGGGTAGTCGGAATGATGTTTTCATGTAATGGTTAGACTCGTCATCAAATACCTTTCGTAGCCATATTTTCGGTTCGATAGCAGGTCCGGGTTTCGGAGTCGTCCGGAATGGTTCGGACAGCAGCTGCCAGACTACTGTCCAGCAGTGGGTTACGACCGTAACACCCCATTCGTTACGGCCGTAATGTTGGCCTTGTTACGGCCGTAATGTAGCCTTTGTTACTGGTAATGTTATTGCTTTAAGAACAATGGCGATTCGAAACAACATTTTTCATTCTTTTCTTTCGTTTTCTTCACCGGGCGACTCCAGAGGGCGATTCCCTTCACTTTTGATCGGAGAATTCTTCGTATTCCATCACCGTTGGTCCGTGCTAACATATCATCATCAACGTAATCATCCTCCATCGTCCGAATCTGAGGTATTTTCTTCAGGAACCCTAAACTTGTCTAATTTGGGGGGTTTTCGGGTTTTTCATGATTGATTCCGAATTGTTCACGTATGTTACGAAATTCCTTACCGATTGTGGTTATTGGGTGATTCCCAATCCGTTTTCCTCGAGTTAATTCATGAATTGTTGATACGGGGAGATTGTGCGTAAACCCTCGCCCGTATCGATTGATCGTTCATTATCATAGTTTGTAATCGGGGTTATGGTTCCAATCGATTATTGTTGTCCGTTGGGACTGAACTATGTTGATCATTCGTTTAGGAACCGTCGTTTTCCACCCGGACCGTTCATAGTCGTATTTCATTTCCGATTCTTCAAGGATGTCTCAAAGGCAAGTACTTTACATTTGTTTACATGTTCTAGTATTTGAATTGTGGCTATTCGTGGTTGTTGTGGATGGATATGTGTATGTTCACTTAGGTACGGTCCGACGGGGCCTCTAGGGATACGTATTGCCGTGTGTGTGCGTATCACGAACTATGGTTAACCACCTAGGGATGTCCGACGGGGCTCTGCGGGGTACGGTGGCCGTGAGTCTCGTACCAAGGTTAACTTTGAATTGTTTTGATGGAGAAAATGTGTTTTGTGCTTGTGCACCGTATAATATTCCGGAATATAAATAATTTTTAAAATGATTTTGGCGCATATATTCATCTGATTAGAATGTAGTTCAAATGGATGGTACTTGCACTAGCAGATGTCGCTAACCCCTTAAATGGGGGAAATACTTTTTGTATTTCAGGTACCGGTCTTGGAGACAAGCGAGCATTCAAGCCGTACGAGGATGATGGGAAATCATGATACTGTCCAGTGGTCGTCTGTTGGTGTTCTGTTTTGTCGTTTACATATTATGTCGATTGGTTTAAGTACTCGAGTACTTCCTTTTTGAGTTTGTTAATGTTGTGTTCCCGTTTTGGGAAATGGATTTGATGTCAGATTTTATTTGACGGATTGTAGTCTTTTATTTGAATTGTCGTTTTGTTGATGGTTGTATGTCTTTGTCGGATGTTATTTTGGTACGTTAGCCTGGTGGATTCTACGAAGTGGGGTCCACGGCGCTGTAATATGCCCTGATCGTCTTGGGGGTGTTACAAAATATGGTATCGGAGCTTAGGTTTATAGATACCTAGGCTGTCGGTTATTTGGGTCTAGTCGAGTGTCGTTTTTGAACAGTATCATTGCTATGCCATCATCTCAGTACGCCGGTGCTCGTAAGTTTTTCCTAACTTGACTCGTTGCGTTGTTCTGCTCTATTCCTTTCTTGGTATCTTGTTGCGTTTTGCGTTTGAATTGTACTTGTAACACCCCAATTCACAAATGGGACATTACACGCCGTAGAACCCTCGTGAGGTCGACTAGGCTAACACATGACACATAAACCACAATGAAATCCCAAAAGATGCACTCAAAAAGTAAATAAGGCGTGACCTCAGCCAAAACATTTTAACTGAGTACATGAAACATAAGTTAAATACCAATTCATTGCCCACGCAGGGGACTTAAACCAAGTTTAAAAGTAAACAGTCTAACTCCAGTACTCGACAAATGCAATGACAAAACGTAAAAATACAGACTCGAGCCACATCATCATGCCAGCCCATCCTTTGCGTGTGCATCCCGTGCCAGCTCCTCAGCTCGACCAGTACCTGAAATGCATAAGACGCATTTCCCCCATTTAAGGGGTTAGCATTCGAATAGCGAGTGCAAGTACACAATTACACAACATTATATACATACACGATTCAACGCAAACAAATCATTAGGAAAAATCATTTTGAAAATCAATATTCCGGAATATCACATTTACATCAAAACAGTATATCAACAAGTTTTCCACATCACAAATATCCACGCTTGGTAACTCGCGACCGTACCCATTAGTATCGGCCCCCAGAGGTCCCGTCGAACCGTCCCCAGGTGAGAAACCACTTCCGCGGCCGTACCCATTAGTATCGGCCCCCAGAGGTCCCGTCGAACCGTCCCCTGGTGGAAGAACATCAACACACGCACCCAAGTTCTTTTCCGTGGCCGTACTCATTAGTATCGGCCCCCATAGGCCACATGCCATCCCGAGGTGGAAGAGTAACAATCACATTCATTCAATAGTACAGTTTACATCATTCGCATCAAACCGTACACACATAATGAAATATAATACATGTACTTGCCTTGGTTAACACAACGTGAAGGAAAACGGTGAACGGAAGGGTTCTGGCCTGAATAATCTTCACAAATCTGATCCTAACACAATAACGGTAAACAACCAATCTCAAAACTACGAAAATGTAGGAATACGTCCTAGTTCTACCCGCTGGAACAATTCGTCGAACCTTACAAGGGTATCGTCGAGTATAAGTGACGAACAATGGAAAAATCGGAGTTCAAAACCACAAATCCTCAAGAAAACGAAGGATTACAAGTATACGGTTGAAGTCTAGCAATAATCCATGATAAATTCGGATTAAAAGAGTCAAATCACAAGAAATCCCCAAAATTTCCCTAAAATCTCAAAACAAGGGTTCCAGGGATTCTTACCTTGATTCGGATGGCGGAAAATGTTAAGAACTTGAAGAATTCGCGCAAGAAATGCAAGGATGATAGTGGATGATGATATTTGGTTGAAATCGGCCCTAACCCTCGTCTGGAATCGCCCAAAGCCGAAGAGAATGAGTAATGATGGAAAATGACGAAGTTGGGCTGCTGCTGTCTCTTTTATACTAGACAGGCTTAGCGCACGCTGTGCCCAAGAATTAGCGTGCGCTAACAGGGTGCAGAAAAGAATCAGAGGCTTCTGTCCTCCCGTTAGCGTACAGCAGCTAACATGATTAGCGTGCGCTAATGTTAGAAATTAGCGTGCGTTAACGCTAAATTAGCGTACGCTATCTGGTCCAGTACCGAAATACTGAACCTTCTGCCCAGACCGCTGAAATCTTTAGCGCACGTTACGAACCCCAAGTTAGCGAACGCTAACCACACAATGATAACGCACGTAAGGAAACCAGGAGTAGCGTGCGCTACTCAGCAAAGCCAAGATCGCTTAGTACATCACGCCGACAAGACAAAAAAATCGAAATGCGAAGCAAGACCAGAATCCAGAAACATAAACACGGAATATTCAAGACGACCAAGCTGAGCGTTGAAAGTGAATACAATTCCGATCACCGGAGAGTCTGTAATGCAACAAAGAAAGTGAAATTCCCTAAACTTATAGGAAATTACAAAATGGCCCAACTGCCCGAAAATCACGATACGACGTCGGATTAACAAACCGAAAGTCTCAACACGACTAACTTAACCATACAAACTTATGCCAACCAAGAAACAACGAAAACGAACGAGTTTTACGAGAATCGAACGTACATGCGACAAGATATAATTCAAGATGAAATTTTGCAAAAACATCCTCAAAACTCGTCCAAACGGAAAAACTCCAAGAACAAAACCGGTTCAGAATTTCAAAACAGTAACAAGCGAGTCGACCGAAATGAACATACAACAAAAATAGAAATTACCAAAAGTAGAAAGTATGGATATTACATTCTCTCCCCCTAAAAATAAGTTTCGTCCCGAAACTCTCGGAAAACCTGATGCCAATAGCTGTCTCAAGGAGTTGAGTTGGTTTTACAACGCGAATAATTCGGAGTATCTTGACTACATACTCTCTTTCGTCTCCCATGTGGCTTCCTCGGATCCATATTCCATGCCTCGACCATTGAACTTTAACCAAAGGAATGGTTTTGTACCGAAGTTGCTTCACCCGACGCTCTAAAATCTGAATCGGCCTCTCCTCGATGGTAATGTCGGGTCCCAACTCGATCTCTCCAAAATCAATGATATGGCTAGGGTCCGGTACGTACTTCCTAAGCTGGGAAACATGAAATACATTATGCACGTGACTCAGGGACGGCGACAAGCCTAACCGATAGGCAAGCTCTCCAACTCTCTCTAAAATTTCGAACGGTCCAATATATCTCGGACTAAGTTTACCCTTCCGACCGAAGCGGTAAACTTCCCGTGTCGGCGACACCTTAAGCAGCACATGGTCTCCCACCTCGAACTCCAACGACCGGCGATGTGTATCAGCATAAGACTTCTGTCGACTCTGAGCCGTCAACATCTTATCGCGAATCAAAGCGATCTTATCTCTCATCTCCACTACCATATCAGGCTCGGTGCCAATTAGCTCAGATGTATCATCCCAACACAACGGCGATCTGCACTTCCTACCATACAGTGCCTCAAATGGTGCCATTTTGATCGAGGCGTGCCAACTATTGTTGTACGTGAATTCGATCAATGGCAAGTGTGACTCCCAATGATCCTTCCAATCTAAAGCACAGGCTCACAACATATCCTCCAAAGATATCGTCCGGCCAGATCGTCCGTCTGCATGCGAGGGTGGTAGGATGTACTGAGTCTCAATTCGGTCCCCAAAGCTCTATGAACGGCCTGCCAAAAATGTGATATAAACCGGCCATCACGATCCGAAACAATACTCTTAGGGGTCCCATGCAACCTCACTATCTCCGCAATAAACACTCGCGCTAGTCTCTCTGGCCCCCAAGTGTCCTTAATACCCAGAAAATGAGCTGATTTGGTCAGTCTATCGACAACGACCCAAATCATGTTCATTCCAGTCCGAGTCTTAGGCATACTAGTAATGAAATCCATAGAAATATCCTCCTATTTCCACTCCGGGATAGGAAGTGGTCGCAAAAGCCCCGCGGGTCGCTGATGCTCGATCTTAATCTGCTGACAGGTTAGACACCTCGACACAAACTCGCTAACGTCTGTCTTCAAATTACTCCACCAGTAGTTACTCCTCACATCCTTGTACATTTTACTCGTACCAGGACGTATGGAGTAAGGTGTGGTATGAGTTTCACTCAAGATCTTATGTCTCAGCTCAATAACATTCGGTACACATAGTCTGCCGCGAAATCTCAAAACTCCGTCATCCTGAACCACAAATCCAGGGGCTTTTCCCTTTCTCAGATCCTCCTTGAGCTGGACCAAAAACGGATCATCATACTGTTTCGTCTTGATATCATCAGTCAAGGATGAAGTGATCTCCAACGCACATAACTGACCCTGAACTCTCTGAACCCAAACCTCGATATTCTGACAAATAAAATCCCGCCGGATCCTATTATGTGGCGTAAGTACCTTTAACATCTGTAACGCCATCAGCTTTCGGCTCAACGCATCAGCTACTACGTTAGCCTTACCCGGATGATAAAGTATCTCGAGGTCGTAATCTTTAATTAGCTCCAACCACCTACGCTGTCTCATATTCAACTCTTTCTGACTGAATATATACTTCAAACTCTTGTGATCCGTAAAAATCTTACACGAAGACCCATAGAGATAATGCCTCCAGATCTTTAAGGCGAAAACGACCGCAGCTAACTCCAAATCGTGCATAGGGTAATTCACCTCATAAGGTTTCAACTGGCGGGACGCATAAGAAATAACCCTATCTCTCTGCATCAAAACGCATCCGATCCCGAGGCCCGAAGCATCACTATATACCACGAAATCTTCGTTCCCCTGGGGCAATGCTAACACGGGTGCGGTAGTTAGTCGTCTCTTCAACTCGTCAAAACTACCCTGTCTGTCTGCGGTCCACTCAAATTTCTGAGTCTTCTGGAGCAACTGAGTGAGTGGTCTAGCGATCTTAGAAAATCCCTCAACAATCTACGGTAATAGCCGGCAAGACCCAGAAAACTCCTCACCTCCTTCACATTCTTAGGCGGCTCCCAAGCCATCACTGCCTCTATCTTCTGCGGATCTACCCGAACTCACTCTGCTGAAATCACATGCCCGAGGAACATCACTTCCTCGAGCCAAAACTCACACTTAGAGAAATTCGCATACAACTGCTCAGCACTCAAAATGTCTAATACAATCCGGAGATGTAAGGCGTGCTCCTCCCGACTCCGTGAATAAATAAGAATGTCATCGATAAAGACGACTACGAATTGGTCCAGATACTCAAGAAAAACTTTGTTCATCAACTGCATGAACACTGCTGGGGCATTGGTTAGACCGAAAGGCATAACCACAAACTCGTAATGGCCATATCTCGTCCGAAAGGCAGCTTTCGGTATATCGCTGTCTCGAATCCTTAACTAGTAGTAGCCCGATCGCAAATCAATCTTCGAAAAGACTGTCGCCCCCTGAAGCTGATCAAACAAGTCGTCAATCCGGGGCAAATGGTATTTATTTTTGATGGTTAACTTGTTTAATTCTCGATAGTCGATGCATAAACGAAGCGATCCATCCTTCTTCTCAACAAAAAGTACAGGCGCACCCCAAGGCGATGCGCTCGGTCGAATATACTCTTTATCTAACAACTCTCCCAACTGATTATTCAATTCTAACATCTCCGACGGTGCCATACGGTACGACGCTTGAGAAATAGGGGCCGCATTCGGCTCTAGATCAATAGGAAACTCCATCTCTCACTATGGTGGTAATCCCGGCAAATCATCCGGAAATACGTCGGGATAATCACTAACAACTGGAATTGACGACAAATCAACTCCACCATCTTCCGCCTTCAGAGCATAACACCAGTAGCCGACACAACCCTGGTTCAGAAGTTTCATCGCCTTCAAGGCGCTAATCACACTCCCTGATCTACCCGCCTTACAACCGACGAGAGTATGCTCGGTGCCGTCCTCGGCCACTATCGAGATGGTACGAGTCCGATAGTTCATGATAGCACCGTGAAGATCCAACCAATCGTCCCCGAGGATCAAATCCTCACCCTTAAAGTCTATAACAATGAGATTCGAGGGCCAATCCCGGCTCCCGATCCTCACTGGGTAATTCCTAACTTCCCGGTCCCTAACCATACGATACCCGCTAGGCGTACTCACTACAAACGGTTCACACTCAAACAAGTAGTCAAAGCCAATACGACTCACACAATCCGATGCAATAAAGGAATGGGTAGCACCCGAATCAAAAAGCACTGAAACTGGATGAGTAAGGATCTGAGTGGTACCTGACGCCACCGGAACGTCTGCCTCCTCTGTGCGCCTCATCTGATACAATCGGGGGTGAACTGAACCCGAACTCGATGCTGTACGGCGATCCGGCTGACCCCAACCCCTACCACGACCCGAACTCTGCGGAACATGAGTAGCTGGAGTGCTGTGATCTCTATGATCGGCAGTGGTAGTCGGAACTCTAGCGGCCCTGGTGGCCCTCTCACAATGAGCTGCCCGATGCCCGGTCTGTCCGCAAGTAAAGCAAGTAACTAACGGAAATGGGCAATCCTTCATAACGTGCTCGGGCTGACTACAATTAAAACAAAATTCTCCCGCCAGGTGCAACAGACTGGACCGAACGGTTACCCTGAGATCCACTGGCCTGATGAAATGGCCTCTTCCCAGGTGTAGGATCAGAACGAGACCTCGAAAACTGACTACCCTTACCGGCCGAGAATCCGCCAGTAGTCTTCTGCTTCTTAGCTTCTGAAACCGACTCTGATTCCGGGACGACCATCTCGATCGCTAGAGCACGATCCTGGTATTCCTTCAAAGTGGCACACATGAGAGGTGCCATACTCTGCCTGATATGCGGCTTCATGCGCATATTGAAGTAACGGATTTTATCAGCCTCCGTCCTCACATGATCTTTCACGAAACCCAACTGCTGATTATAAGAGATAATGGCCTGAGAAATCGGCACATCCTGGGGTGTGGCAGTGAAGAACTCCACAATTCTGCGTTCTTTGACTAGCGGCGGACAATATTCTGCTTCCATAGCAGCTCTGAACTCCTCCCAAGTAGCTCGACGGTATCTGGGCGCAACGGCCTCCCACCATTCCGCAGCTTCCTTATCCAGGAGGTACTGGACAATATGTACCCTCCTGTCTTCGGGACAAGCTACGGCATCGAAGGTCCTGGACAACTGAAAGAGCCAATTCTCCCAACCGAGGGAGTCAGAAGATCCGGAGAAACGAGGAGGGTGCATCTTAGTCACCGTCTGAAGCCACTTACTAGCTTCCTCTTCAGGTGTCGGGGGCGGATTCTGGCGTTCACCCTGAGCTATCTAAGCAAGTTGGGCTACTAACTGTTGAAGTACGACAGTAGCCCCGACGTCGGCATTATTACCCGACGGCACTGAGTGAGAGGCTGAGTCCGCAGAGGACTGAGAAAGTGAGCCCTCTTCATTATCAGCACCCCGACCACGGCCTCGACCGCATCCCCTAGCTGGTCTACCACGACCTCTCAACATACTGAAGAAAATATGAAAAGAACAAGATCATAAAGATTCACAATCTACAAGGTTGGTATCACAATTCTCAATTCCGAACAACGCAAGAAAACGAATTATAGAAGTATAAGAGTTCGAGGAGACTTACAGCCATGGGTCGCACGAAAAGACGGTATCATGATGATATTAGGCTCAACGACTGACTCTAACGACACAACTGACATACCCAAAATTTACCGACAGCCTAGGTATTCAAAACCTAAGCTCTGATACCATAAATACCAACATTTTAACGGAGTACATGAAACATAAGTTAAATACCAATTCATTACCCACGCAGGGGACTTAAACAAAGTTTAAAATTAAACAGTCTAACTCCAGTACTCGACAAATGCAATGACAAAACGTAAAAATACAGACTCGAGCCACATCATCATGCCAGCCCATCCTTTGCGTGCGCATCCCGTGCCAGCTCCTCAGCTCGACCAGTACCTGAAATGCATAAGACGCATTTCCCCATTTAAGGGGTTAGCATTCGAATAGCTAGTGCAAGTACACAATTACACAACATTATATACATACACGATTCAACGCAAACAAATCATTAGGAAAAATCATTTTGAAAATCAATATTCCGGAATATCACATTTACATCAAAACAGTATATCAACAAGTTTTCCACATCACAAATATCCACGCTTGGTAACTCGTGACCGTACCCATTAGTATCGGCCCCCAGAGGTCCCGTCGAACCGTCCCCAGGTGGAAGAACATTAACACACGCACCCAAGTTCCCTTCCGTGGCCGTACCCATTAGTATCGGACCCCAGAGGCCACATGCCATCCCCAGATGGAAGAGTAACAATCACATTCATTCAATAGTACAGTTTACATCATTCGCATCAAACCGTACACACATAATGAAATATAATACATGTACTTGCCTTGGTTAACACGACGTGAAGGAAAATGATGAACGGAAGGGTTCTGACCCGAATAATCTTCACAAATCTAATCCTAACACAATAACGGTAAACAACCAATCTCAAAACTACGAAAATGTAGGAATACGTCCTAGTTCTACCCGCTGGAACAATTCGTCGAACCTTACTAAGGTATCGTCGAGTATAAGTGACGAACAATGGAAAAATCGGAGTTCAAAACCACAAATCCTCAAGAAAACGAAGGATTACAAGTATACGGTTGAAGTCTAGCAATAATCCATGATAAATTCGGATTAAAAGAGTCAAAGCACAAGACATCCCCAATATTCCCCTAAAATCTCAAAACAAGGGTTCCAGGGATTCTTACCTTGATTCGGATGGCGGAAAATGTTAAGAACTTGAAGAATTCGCGCAAGAAATGCAAGGATGATAGTGGATGAAACAAATGGGACATTACACGCCGTAGAACCCTCGTGAGGTCTACCAGGCTAACACATGACACATAAACCACAATGAAATCCCAAAAGATGCACTCAAAAAGTAAATAAGGCCGTGGCCTCGGCCAAAACATTTTAACGGAGTACATGAAACATAAGTTAAATACCAATTCATTGCCCACGCAGGGGACTTAAACCAAGTTTAAAAGTAAACAGTCTAACTCCAGTACTTGACAAATGCAATGACAAAACGTAAAAATACAGACTCGAGCCACATCATCATGCCAGCCCATCCTTTGCATGCGCATCCCGTGCCAGCTCCTCAGCTCGACCAGTACCTGAAATGCATAAGACGCATTTCCCCCATTTAAGGGGTTAGCATTCGAATAGCTAGTGCAAGTACATAATTACACAACATTATATACATACACGATTCAACGCAAACAAATCATTAGGAAAAATCATTTTGAAAATCAATATTCCGGAATATCACATTTACATCAAAACAGTATATCAACAAGTTTTCCACATCACAAATATCCACGCTTGGTAACTCGCGACCGTACCCATTAGTATCGGCCCCCAGAGGTCCCGTCGAACCGTCCCCAGGTGAGAAACCACTTCCGCGGCCGTACCCATTAGTATCGGCCCCCAGAGGTCCCGTCGAAACGTCCCCAGGTGGAAGAACATCAACACACGCACCCAAGTTCCCTTTCGTGGCCCTATCCATTAGTATCGGCTCCCAGAAGCCACATGCCATCCCCAGGTGGAAGAGTAACAATCACATTCATTCAATAGTACAGTTTACATCATTCGCATCAAACCGTACACACATAATGAAATATAATACATGTACTTGCCTTGGTTTACACGACGTGAAGGAAAACGGTGAACGGAAGGGTTCTGGCCCGAATAATCTTCACAAATCTGATCCTAACACAATAACGGTAAACAACCAATCTCAAAACTACGAAAATGTAGGAATACGTCCTAGTTCTACCCGCTGGAACAATTCGTCGAACCTTACAAGGGTATCGTCGAGTATAAGTGACGAACAATGGAAAAATCGGAGTTCAAAACCACAAATCCTCAAGAAAACGAAGGATTACAAGTATACGGTTGAAGTCTAGCAATAATCCATGATAAATTCAGATTAAAAGAGTCAAATCACAAGAAATCCCCAAAATTTCCCTAAAATCTCAAAACAAGGGTTCCAGGGATTCTTACCTTGATTCGGATGGCGGAAAATGTTAAGAACTTGAAGAATTCGCGCAAGAAATGTAAGGATGATAGTGGATGATGATATTTGGTTGAAATCGTCCCTAACCCTCGTCTGGAATCGCCCAAAGCCGAAGAGAATGAGTAATGATGGAAAATGACGAAGTTGCGCTGCTGCTGTCTCTTTTATACTAGACAGGCTTAGCGCACGCTATGCCCAAGAATTAGCGTGCGCTAACCGGGTGCGGAAAAGAACCAGAGGATTCTGTCCTCCCGTTAGCGTACGCAAGCTAACATGATTAGCGTGCGCTAATGTTAGAAATTAGCGTGCGTTAACGCTAAATTAGCGTACGCTATCTGGTCCTGTACCGAAATACTGAACCTTCTGCCCAGACCGCTGAAATCGTTAGTGCACGCTACGAACCCCAAGTTAGCGTACGCTAACCACACAGTGATAGCGCACGCAAGGAAACTAGGAGTAGCGTGCGCTACTCGAGCAATGATCGATCGCTCGGACATCATTGCCGACAAAGACAAAAAAATCGAAATGCGAAGCAAGACCAGAATCTAGAAACATAAACACAGAATATTCAAGACGACCAAGCTGAGCGTTGAAAGTGAATACAATTCCGATCACCGGAGAGTCCGTAATGCAACAAAGAAAGTGAAATTCCCTAAACTTATAGGAAATTACAAAAATGGCCCAAGTGCCCGAAAATCACGATACGACGTCGGATTAACAAACCGAAAGTCTCAACACGACTAACTTAACCATACAAACTTATGCCAACCAAGAACCAATGAAAACGAACGAGTTTTACGAGAATCGAACGTACATGCGACAAGATATAATTCAAGATGAAATTATGCAAAAACATCCTCAAAACTCGTCCAAACAGAAAAACTCCAAGAACAAAATAGGTTCAGAATTTCAAAACAGTAACAAGCGAGTCGAATGAAATGAACATACAACAAAAATAGAAATTACCAAAAGTAGAAAGTACGGATATTACAGTACTCACCCACTACTTCTTCAGAATTCCTGCTGGTAGAGGACGCGGACGCGGTAGGGGACGTGGCGCAGCCGGTGGTGCGGCCATGTCCGATAACTCGGGAACTAATTCGGCTATGCCTTCTTTGTCGAACAGTGTCCCGCCTAGTTCCGGGGGTCTGCAGGACCAGTCTGCTAGCTCCGGTAATGCACATGAGAATATTGAAGTGGCAAACATTTTGCAGCAAGTAGCGAACCAGATGACGCTACTAAATCAGGCCGTCCTGGTCGGCCAAGCTAATGCCAACCCGGTTCCGCCTACTGGATCCGGAAATGATAAGCTACTTCAGGAGGTGATTCGTATGCGTCCTCCGCAGTTTGATGGTGTTTCCGACCCTTCCGGATGGGAGAGTTGGCTATTTGAGATGGAGAAAGTATTTGAGGTTGTTGATTGCTCTGAGGAGAGGAAGGTACCCATCGCTCAATACTTCCTCGCCAAAGAGGCGGCAACGTGGTGGCAAGCGGTGACACCACGTGATCGGGCAACCACATGGGCAGAATTCCGAGAGCTGATGGAAGACGAGTTTTGTCCGTGGCCAGTTAAGGAGGGGAGGATCCGAGCCTTCTTTGAGGCTAAGCCCCAGGATGTTCCTATCTCTCAAGCTATCAAGGACTACAACCAACAGCTTCATTATGTGAGAAACCAAGTCCGAGATGAGCTTGATAAGATCCGCCACTTCGATATGCGGATGAAACCGAGGGTGCGTCACTACATGTCTGGTCTGGGATGCACAACTTTGAAAGAGTATCAGAATAAGCCGATGGCTTATGAGATGTCGTTTTCTGCGACAGAGTCGGCAGCCAAGGGGAAGAAACAGAAGACCTCCAGCCAGTTCTCGGGAGGCAAGTCTAGTGGGCATCCGAAGGCTCAGTCTGGTTCGAGAGCCTTCGGGGGTCAGTCTTCGTCATTTGGGCGAGGAAACGGTTCTAAGTCTGCTCCTACTGGTTCCGTTCGCGGTCCTACGTGCTTTAATCGTGGTCGTCCCGGCCACATGATGAGTGAGTGTGATAGGCCCCCGATTCAGTGTCTTGCGTGCGGTCGGATGGGACATCGAGCTAAGTTTTGTACGGATGCAGTTCGGGCACCAGTTACTCAGATATCAGCCCCAGCTGCGGGAGGGCCGAGTGTAAATCAGACACCGACAGTTCCTCAGCCACAACAGAGTTTTGGTAGAGGTCGAGGACGTGGACAGCCTTCTAGAGGGGGAGCTTCTAGTGCGGGGTCTGTTCCGCCCCGAGTATATGAGATGAGACGAGCAGAGGATCCTGACGCAACGGTGGCTACAGGTATCGTTCACATCCTTGACCATCCTGTTTCCGTATTATTCGATTCTGGTGCTACACATTCTTTCATATCTATGGATTGTGTGCGTCGTCTGAATGTTGATTGCTTGGTTGCGTTTGAACCATTTGTTGTTAAACTGCCTAGTGGGGATAACATCGGGGGGGATCGTGAGGTTAGAGATTTTCCAGTGAGTATCGCGGGGAGGGTTTGGCCTTCTAATCTGATTGCGGTAGATATTAGAGATGAAGATTTGATTATGGGTGAGGATTGGCTGGACCGTCATGGGGCGATCATGAATTATAGAACGAGAACCGTTTCGATGTTAGCCTCTAACGGTACCGAGCATTCTTTTTTGGGGCGTAAGCGGAGTAGCCAGAGATTCCTGATCAGTGCCTTGAGAGCGGTGAGACTTCTTCGAGGAGGTTGCACGGGGTATTGGTGTTACGCTTTGAGATCGGAAGAAGGGGGAGTCGAGCTCTCGTCTATTCCGGCAGTGTGTGAGTATCCTGAAGTCTTTCCAGACGAGTTTTTGGGTTTGCCGCCGGACCGAGAAGTTGAGTTTACCGTCGATTTAGAGCCGGGTGCAGCACCGATTTCTAAGACGCCATATCGTATGGCGCCTGCCGAGATGCTTGAGTTGAAGAAACAGTTGGGGGAGTTGCTAGACATGGGGTATATTCGACCAAGCGCTTCGCCTTGGGGCGCACCGGTCCTGTTTGTGAAGAAGAAAGATGGGTCACTTCGTTTGTGTATCGACTACCGAGAGTTGAACAAAGTGACAATCAAAAACAAGTATCCGCTCCCGAGGATCGATGATTTGTTCGACCAATTGCAAGGGGCAACCGTATTTTCGAAGATTGATTTGAGATCGGGGTATTATCAGCTCCGAGTGAAGGATACCGATATTCCGAAGATGGCCTTTCGGACCAGATACGGTCACTACGATTTTGTGGTTATGCCTTTTGGGCTAACCAACGCACCAGCCGTGTTCATGCAGCTTATGAACAAAGTCTTTATCGAGTACCTCGATAAGTGCGTAGTCATTTTTATCGACGATATCCTGATTTACTCGAGGAGCGAGGAGGAGCATGCCCGTCATTTGCATATCGTGTTAGATATTTTGAGAACTCAGCATCTCTTTGCGAAGTTCTCAAAGTGTGAATTTTGGTTACGGGAGGTTATGTTTCTGGGCCACGTGATCTCGGCCGAGGGTGTTTGTGTGGACCCACATAAGATAGAGGCAGTGTTGGATTGGGCGCCGCCCAAGAACGTGAAGGAGGTCCGTAGTTTTTTGGGTTTGGCCGGATATTACCGTAGATTCGTCGAGGGGTTCTCTAAGCTCGCTCGACCGCTAACTCAGTTGTTACAGAAGTCAGAGAAGTTTGTGTGGACCTATGAGAGGCAGAATAGTTTTGAGGAGTTGAAGAAGCGGTTGACGACCGCTCCTGTTTTGGCGTTACCGAGTGGTAATGAGGGTTTCTCAGTCTTTAGTGATGCTTCGGGCCAATGGCTCGGATGTGTACTCATGCAGCACGGTAGGACGATTGCCTATGCTTCCCGTTAGTTGAAACCGTACGAGTTGAATTACCCTACCCACGATCTTGAGTTGGCCGCGGTTGTATTTGCGTTGAAGATCTGGCGTCATTACTTGTATGGCTCGTCATGTCAGATTTTCACCGATCACAAGAGCCTGAAGTACATTTTTACGCAGAAAGAGCTTAACATGAGACAGCGGAGATGGTTGGAGTTGATTAAGGATTACGACCTCGAGATTCTCTATCATCCGGGCAAGGCAAATGTGGTGGCAGATGCCTTGAGCCGGAAATCGATATCGCTTCGGGCGCTTGAGTTGCTTACAGCTCAGTCGGAACTTCAGCGAGAGTTTACGAGGTTGAGCATTGAGGTTGTGCTACCAGAGAGTTCCGGGCAGTTGTGTACACTTGAGATTTCGTCGTCTTTAGTCAACGACATTAAATCGGGACAGTTAGAGGACCCGATGTTTATTTAGCTTCGAGAGAATGTAGGGAAGGAGAAAGCCCCGGATTCGTGATGCATGAAGATGGTGTGTTGATATTCCAAGGTCGGATTTGTGTTCCGAATGACTTGGAATTGAAGCAAAGTATTATGCGAGAGGCTCACGCGTCACCTTACTCAGTCCATCCGGGCTCGAGTAAAATGTATAAAGATTTGAGAAAGAATTTCTGGTGGAGTGACATGAAGAATGAGGTAGTCGAGTTTGTGGCTAAGTGTTTGACTTGTCAACAAGTCAAAATCGAGCATCAGCGGCCAGCCGGATTGTTGAAACCACTTCCCGTCCCGGAATGGAAGTGGGAGGATATCTCCATGGATTTTGTCACGAACTTGCCGAGGACGAAGACCAGAATGAATATGGTGTGGGTGATCGTAGACCGACTGACTAAGTCGGCACATTTTCTGGGCATCAAGGACACTTGGGGTCCGGAAAAGTTGGCTCGTGTTTTTATTGCACAGATAGTGAGACTTCATGGTACGCCGAAGACCATTATTTCAGACAGAGATGGCCGGTTTGTATCGCATTTTTGGCAGGCGGTACATAAGGCATTGGGAACACGTTTGCGTTTGAGTACATCTTTCCACCCTCAGACCGACGGACAGTCCGAACGTACCATTCAGACGTTCGAGGATATGTTGCGCGCGTGTGCGTTAGACTGGAGTAGTGACTGGGAGGAACATTTGGCCTTGATTGAGTTTACGTATAATAATAGTTGGCACGCGACGATTAAGATGGCACCATATGAGGCACTTTATGGCCGACGTTGCTGATCACCGATATGTTGGGATGAGCCGTTCGATCTAGTTGGCACCGAGCTAGACCTTGTGTTAGAGACAAGGGAAAAAGTTGAGTTGATTAGAAAGAGAATGTTGGCAGCTCAGAGTCGACAAAAGTCTTATGCGGATGTTAGGCGTCGACCTTTGGAGTTTGAGGTAGGAGATCATGTTCTGCTGAGAGTGTCTCCATCGAAGAGAGTTTTCCGTTTTGGGAAAAAAGGGAAGCTCAGCCCGAGGTATATTGGGCCTTTCGAGATATTAGAGAGAGTCGGCGAGTTGGCATATCGTTTGTCTTTGCCCCCGTCATTGAGTCATGTTCATAGCGTATTTCACGTCTCCCATTTGAGGAAGTACGTTCCAGACCCGTCCCACATTATTGATTTTGGAGACGTGGAGATCGAGAAGGATGTTACGTTTGAGGAGAGGCCCGTCAGGATTTTGGAGCGTCGAGACAAGCAGTTAAGGCACAAAACCATTCCTTTGGTTAAGGTGCAATGGTCGAGGCACGGAGTAGAAGAAGCGACGTGGGAGTTAGAGGAGGATATGCGTTCGAGGCACCCCGAGCTTTTTGATTCTTAAGTTTCGGGACGAAACTTTATTTTAGAGGGGGAGAATGTAATATCCGTACCTTTCTATTTTTAGTAGTTTCCATTTTCGGTGTATGTATATTTTTATCGACTCGCTTGTAACCGTTTCGACATTTTGAATCTACTTTATTCTTGGAGTTTTTCCATTTGGACGAGTTTTGGTGATGTTTTTACGTGATTTCACTTTATATCATGTTTTGCCGTATGAACGTTCGATTCTCGTAAAACTCGTTCGTTTTCGTTGTTTCTTGGTTTGCATGAGTTCGTATGATTGAGTTGGTCGTGTTGAGACTTTCGGTTTGTAAATCCGACGTCGTATCGTGATTTTCGGGCACTTGGGCCATTTTTGTAATTTCCTATAAGTTTAGGGAATTCTATATTCGTTGTCGTATTTCGGATTACCGGGTAGTCAGAATGATGTTTTCATGTAACGGTTAGACTCGTCATCAAATACCCTTCGTAGCCATATTTTCGGTTCGATAGCAGGTCCGGGTTTCGGAGTCGTCCGGAATGGTTCGGACAGCAGCTGCCAGACTACTATCCAGCAGGGGGTTACGGCCGTAACACCCCATTCGTTACGGCCGTAATGTTGGCCTTGTTACGGCCGTAATGTAGCCTTTGTTACGGCCGTAACAGCCCGCTGTTTTAAGAACAGCGGGCAGTTTAGAAACAGCATTTTTCATTCTTTTCTTTCATTTTCTTCACCGGGCGACTCCAGAGGGCGATTCCATTCAGTTTTGATCGGAGAATTCTTCGTATTCCATCACCGTAGGTCCGTGCTAACATATCATCATCAATGTAATCATCCTCCATCGTCCGAATCCGAGGTATTTTCTTCAGGAACCCTAAACTTGTCTAATTTGGGGGGTTTTCGGGTTTTTCATGATTGATTCCGAATTGTTCACGTATGTTACGAAATTCCTTACCGATTGTGGTTATTGGGTGATTCCCAATCCGTTTTCCTCGAGTTAATTCGTGAATTGTTGATACGGGTATATTTTGCGTAAATCCTTGCCCTTATCGATTGATCGTTCATTATCATAGTTTGTAATCGGGGTTATGGGTGTATTCCAATCGATTATTGTTGTCCGTTGGGACTGAACTATGTTGATCCTTCGTTTAGGAACCGTCGTTTTCCACCCGGACCGTTCGTAGTCGTATTTCATTTCCCATTCTTCAAGGATGTCTCAAAGGCAAGTACTTTACATTTGTTTACATGTTCTAGTATTTGAATTGTGGCTGTTGTGCGGCGATTTATGCGCCTTCATGGTGATCGGCATAGTGGTCTGAGAGCCAACCATAGAAGACGTACGCTGGGCAAACACCCAGCAGTCGGCACCCACAGCGATCGTCTTTTGGTATCTGGCGATCGTCTATGAGGTCCAACCAGAGGCGATCGCCTCGTGCCACGTATGAATCCAACATCCGTCAAAGTCGTCAAAGACCGAATCTTGGACGGTGACCCACGTGCAGACCCACAAAGGGCGCCGACAGATAAGACCTTTGACCCCAGCCAGTCACCTACCTCACCTACCGACAGGGCCGCCGAAAGGTACAAAGTGGGTCCTCCCCGGACAACAACTCAGTAGGCGTGCAGACTTCCCATTGGCTCGCACAGCTGGCCGCCAGCAGCAGCCCCAGACTTTAAGGGAACAGACCCACGTGACGGGACGATCGGCCATCTTATTATAATATAGAAAACGGCGGTCGCCCGCGATCGCCGGAGAGGTCCCAGCAAACTTGTCTCCTATAAATAGGAGGCTCACAACAGTGGCTGAGGAATCAAGCTATTATCATCACCGTGAATACAGAGAGAAATATACATTCGCATACACTGAACATCAAAAGAAAGAACTCACAGAGCTTCATATCTGGTTCTTCCGGCAATCTTTACGCTCTATAGCTAAGATAACTAGAAGTCTTTACACTCATTGTAATAAATTCTAACATTAATATTTGTACTCCACAGTATACTTATTAATAACATCTCGCGAGAGCATTCAAGCCCGGAATTAACAACCCCGACAAATTTTGTGTTATTTATTTTCCCACGGAAGTGTTCTCGCATTTTTTTGTTACTCGATTATTCCAGCAATATTATCTCCGGATAATATTTTGGGTAACAACAGTGGCTATTCGTGGTTGTTGTGGATGGATATGTGCATGTTCACCTAGGGACGGTCCGACGGGGCCTCTAAGGATACGTATTGCCGTGTGTGTGTGCGTATCACGAACTATGGTTAACCACCCAGGGATGTCCGATGGGGCTCTGCGGGGTACGATGGCCGTGAGTCTCGTACCAAGGTTAACTTTGAATTGTTTTGTTGGAGAAAATGTGTTTTGTGCTTGTGCACCGTATAATATTCCGGAATATAAATGATTTCTAAAATGATTTTGGCGCATATATTCATCTGATTAGAATGTAGTTCAAATGGATTGTACTTGCACTAGCAGTTGTCGCTAACCCCTTAAATGGGGGAAATACTTTTTGTATTTCAGGTACCGGTCTTGGAGACAAGCGAGCATTCGAGCCGTACGAGGATGATGGGCAAGCATGATACTGTCCAGTGGTCGTCTGTTGGTGTTCTGTTTTGTCGTTTACATATTATGTCGATTGGTTTAAGTACTCGAGTACTTCCTTTTTGAGTTTGTTAACGTTGTGTTCCCGTTTTGGGAAATGGATTTGATGTCAGATTTTATTTGACGGATTGTAGTCTTTTATTTGAATTGTCATTTTGTTGATGGTTGTATGTCTTTGTCGGATGTTATTTCGGTTCGTTAGCCTGGTGGATTCTACGAAGTGGGGTCCACGGCGCTGTAATATGCCCTGATCGTCTTGGGGGTGTTACAATTGGATGACCTGGAACGGCCACGACCCCTTTGGCTATCCTCCCAACCACTAGGATCGCGTCTAGTCGATGAACTTCCTCTTGGTCGACCCTTAACTGTCGTATTCACTTGTGGTTCAACATAACGCGTTTGATCAGGGTGAAGATGATCGTGGATAATAAGTGATACGTTACGGACAACTGCAGGGTCGCTCTGTCTGACCTCATCGACAAGGGCTTGGAAGTACCGCTGGTCCTCCGATTTAGCACCGGTAGAAGGATCGATAAATTCGGTCGTGTCCACACCATCACTAATAATAAGTGTTTGCCAAAATATGTGAAGACGATTAATACTAATTGGGGTCCGCGGTTCCATAACTCTCTTGAGCTCACACGCACAAGGAATCTGATGGGTGGTTTTAAGTGCACAACCGCAACGATGGTACACTTGATCACTTAATTCTCTCATACGTGTCAATTCATTCGACAGTAATCGCAGACAATGATGGGAAACACGACAGCGCAAGTAGTTGAATGGAAAACCAGAGTACACCACGCCTGTACGACACCTAGACTTTTCAAGTGTGTATCTGATCTGCGTTAGTTGTGATTCAATCTCCCGGTATCGAGGGTTCCAGTGGAAGAGTTAAGCCATTGTTTTAACTCGTCATGTGCACTCTCTACGCTACAAGTGGTTGTGTTTCCAAAATGAAGCACTTTATTCGTCCACGCAACAACGAACATCTCCTTGTATTTTAGCCATGTACCCTCAACGTAAGATATCACCTTAGGATTCCATCTCCATGTATCCTTCATGAGTTGCACCGCTTGATCGTATTCCTCTTCGGTCGCCGCTTCCATGATTTTCTTCCATTTCCCATTTTTATAATTTTGGCCCATTTCTTTATCTTTTCCACAAATTCTGTAGACCTTGTCTTCAACATCTTTATTAATATGCCATGTACAAAGCAAGTGGGCACTCTGTGGAAATATCTCTCCAATAGGACGCATCAATCCCAACTCGCGATCCGTAACAATAGTCGTCGGATGAACATCAAATCTAAGTAAAATTTTCAACTTCTCCAACACCCACGCATAGCTCGATCGGTCTCATCTTTCATAATTGCATAGGCGATTAGGAAGTTCTTGTTACATGGAGTCATCCCGACTATCTCGAGGAATGGCATCTTATACTTATTCGTTTTGTAGGTAGAATCCATGCCAATGAACCATCTGTAGGTCCGGATTAAGTTGATTGATGTTGGATGTGCCATGAACACGTGGGTAACAGCATTTGTATCCGGGTCGGCCTGCATCCAATGTACGTAGTTATTCGTTATAGCCAAATGGTGAAACTAACCGACGACATCTCTTTCTTCAAAATCATGCTTCCTCAAGTGGTCTCTATAGTTATAGATATGTCGTCTAGTCGGTTTGTCCTCGGAAAATTTATTCTGAATGGCCGCCAAGATGGCACACGGCTTGGCTTGAGCATCACTCATCTCACGAACAACTTGTTTGGCCGATTTACTTAGTCCACTCATTTGACGATGTCCCTCCGGATATACAATAAATGAGTGATTGTGCATACCATTACTCCCAGACATCGGTCTGATTATCCAACCACTCAAGTCATGCAATTGTTCGGCCTTTATCTGAAATTTACATTTGCATGCTTTCGTCTTTGTGTCCTTTCGAGCAGCGACATCCCAATCTCTTAATACCCCTCTGTACCGTTCACCACGGTTACATCTCAATATCTTTGTCTTTCCTTTATTCTTGTACGACAAAATGATCAACTCGAAACCAATTTGAAGAGCAATTTTTTTCGCCCAACCAATTGCATCACAATCACTATCGAATATTTCGTCATTGACGAAATAACCACTATAATCAACGTCGTCACCTTCAAATTCTTTCAATATAACTTGAAATTTTTAATTGACAGAATGTTAATAATAATACCAATAATATTATTATTAAAATTTAAAATCATGCAAAAAAAAAGACCAGGCGTCCGGAAATTGCGCCTGGACCATGGCAGAGGCGTCTGGCATGGACGCCTGGCCACGGTACAAGCGTCTGAATCGGACGCCTTCCCGGCAAATATTGTGTTATTTATTTTCCCACGGAAGTGTTCTCGCATTTGTTTGTTACTCGATTATTCCAGCAATATTATCTCCGGATAATATTTTGGGTAACAACAATTGGCGCTAGAAGAAGGGGCTCGAACCTTCGTTTTTATCCCAACCATCTCGAAGAACACTCACTGTTCTCCGGACATATACTTGAAGAAACACTCACTGTTCTTCAAAGAAAGCCTTCAGAAACATGACATGTGCCACGACCTCCAAGAGAGACACCCTACGATCTGCCGGAAATCTCATTCCGGACCGGACCGAATCCCAGCCTACGGCGGACGGTGACCGCGGCGACGCTAGGATCTCACTCCCGCCCCCGAGGGACGGTCCTAGCCTCTCACTCGATCAGTTACAGACCGCGGAACAAATTGAGAAGGCTATAGCCATCCTCAGGGAGTGACGGAGGGCATGCGATTCGCTCACCATCACTCCGTCAACCATCCGCCGAGCAGGCAATTGGAATCTCAAGGGGATCTATGTTGAGAAATCGACAGAAAGCCCCGAGCCGCAGGAGATGGCTCTCGTCAGGCGGGATGACTCCGTCTTCAGCCGACTGGAAAGCGATCCATCATGGCGACCCGGGCACTCGGGCCCCAGCCGGGAGACATCGGAGTCCGAATCCTTTACCAGGAGTTCGGCATATCCGACTCCCAGAAGACAAGCCGGTCAGCGGGCCCTCACTCGCCCAAGAAATGAGCCCGTTGGCAGAGAACTCATCATTCACCATGGGGCCAGGGGATCAGTGCACGATCGCCTTGGCTCGCGCTCCGGGAGCCAATCGGCGAGCAGTCAGGCAACGACGATGGCCGCCATGCAGCGCCAGCTCGACGAAATAAAGGCGCTCCTAGAAACTGGGGTTGGCGCCAGGAGATCGATCGCTGGACCAAGTGAGCCACTCGCGGTCCAGATCGAGCTCGCCCCAGTCCAACCAAAGATCGCTCCCCCACAGACACCTTTATATGAGGGGATATCGGATCCGGAGACCCATTTGAGCAAATTCCAGATCTACATGATCGGATGTGGAGCATCAGATGCGACGAAATGTCGAATGTTCCCATTAACTCTGGGCGACCTCGCCCACAGGTGGTACATCTCACTACCACCTCGCTCAATCAATTGCTTTGAGAAGCTGGCGAACGACTTCACGTCGTACTTCGCCGCCAAAGTTGCTCGGCCGGAAGGTCCCCACCGCATGATGAAAATCAGGCAGGGGAAGGACGAGCCCGATGAAGATTACATCGACCGGGTAGATGAGATAGTCCTCACCGGCGAGCCCATCAGCGACGAGCTTGCTCTCTACTCAGTCCTGGGGGGATTCTGCGGCCACTCGCCCATGTTCAGGCACCTCACAAAGGACATCCCCCCGACCTAGTCGGTCTTCCGCGTCAGGGCCGCTGATTTCCTGGCCAGGCAGAGGATGCTCACCCTCCGCTTGGGCGAAGGATCTACCGGAGAAGGGAGGGCGCCATCCCACATCCAGAAGAAGGCGGTCGCCAAGCCTAGAAAGGCGGTCGCAAAGCCGCCTGGTGAGTTCAAAGCCTTCGAGGATGTGGAGGTCCACCTACTCCACAACCTCAACTTATCTCCGGCCCACATCTTCAACGCAATCAAGGGGCGCAAATGGCTTAACAAACCAAAGCCGATAAGGGACCATGGTCATCTAGACCGCAGCAAATTCTGTGCCTACCACAAAAGCCCCGGCCACAACACCAGCTAGTGCCGCGACCTCCTCAGACAACTCTGGCGACTGTTTGAGGAAGGCAAATTGGACAACTTGGTCACCAAGCCAGAACCTCGGACAGAGAGGACCGGAGGGCACGAGCGCCGACAAAACGATGGGATCCCTCCCAATCCGATCGCCAGGATCGAGCAAAATGAGCCGGAGTATTCCGACGAACCAATTCCTCCGATCAACCCTGGCGGTCGGATCAATATGCTTCAGGCGGGAGGTGGAAACCTCGGGGGCTTTTCCCCGGTTTCCACCATGTCGAACAGAAAGCGAAAGGCTGAACTGAGGGCGTTCGCCGGGGTCCATGTCGTGGTACCTCCAGAGCCGACCATCTCCAAAGACGCGCTCATCACTTTCTCCAATAAGGACAGGGAGGGAGTGCAGTGCCCCAAAGAGGATGCATTGGTGATCTCTGCTTGTATCCTTGGGAAAATGGTCGATCGCGTGCTGGTTGACAATGGGAGTTTCTGCAATATCATATTCAAATCCGCCCTGGACCAGCTCGGCAACCTGACCAAGTTCATCAAGCCGTTCGGCACCGTGCTTCAAGGGTTCGGCGACAGCACAGTCCAAGCCTACGGAAGGATCAAGCTCTCTGTCGAGCTAGTATGCTTTTACGATCCCAAGGTTAGGATTACTAGGAACCTGAATTTTGTAATCATAGATAGGCCTAGCATCTATAATGGGTTCCTAGGTCATCCATTTCTAGAAACCTTTGAGGCGGTCGCCTCGTCTTTCTTTTACTGTATCAAATTCCCCACTGCCGATGGGACGGTCGGTACTGTAAAAGGAGATCAGCCAATGACAAAGAAATGTTTGAATTACTCCTATGTCGTAGCTTCTTTCAATACTTCCCACGCTATGTGTAACATTGAAACGATCGACAATCGACCCATAGAGATCGACGAGCCAAGCACATCGTACCAACCCGAATCAGAGGACGCCATCTCACATCGATTAACGGACGACATCGAGCCAAGGATCGGTTTCGAGCCAAGTCTCGACAAAGACCCAAGGATCGAGTCCGGGAATCGTTCTAAACGAGAAGCGACCATCCCCATTGAAGAGTTGGAAAATGTAACGATAGACCTGGCTCGTCCGGAACGGGAAGTACAGATCGGCGCAAGCATCGACTGCGAATTAAAAGAGGATCTGATCAGTTTACTACGTAAGAACATCGGAGTCTTTGCCTGGTCGCATCAAGATATGGTTGGCATAAGTCCTGAACACGCTTGCCACTATCTAAAGATCGATCCGACAATGAAGCCTGTTCACCAGAAATGTAGGAAATTTAGTCCCGAGAAATACGCGGCGCTCGACATAGAAGTCAAAAAGATACTCAACAACAAATTAATCGGAGTATCTACAGACGAACCACAATGGGTTGTCAACGCGGTGCTCGTCAAAAAGCCAAACGGCTCCTGGAGGTTATGCATCGACTTCACCGACCTCAACGCGGCATGTCCAAAAGATCACTTTCCAATGCCTCATATTGATCACTTGGCCGATAGTACTGCAGGCTGCGAAATGATGTCGTTCATGGATGCCTTCGCCGGATATCATCAAATCCCAATGGCGGAGAAAGACATAAAGCACACATCTTTCCACACGGAAAAGGACATATACTTTTGGGTCCGAATGCCGTTGGGCCTGAAGAATGCGGGGGCAACCTACCAGCGTCTAGTCAATGGAATGTTCGTCAATCAGATCGGCAAGACCATGGAGGTCTACATTGACGACATCGTGGTCAAAAGCCTCAAGAAGTAAGACCACCTCAATGACCTTGCCGAGACGTTCGCCATCCTCGAGAAGTTCAACATGAAACTGAACCCCAAGAAATGCAACTTCGGGGTGAGCTCCGGAAAATTCCTGGGGCACATCGTGAGCCAAAGGGGGATCGAGGCGAACTCCACCAAGATTCAGGCGATCATCGACATGCAGGAGCCACGGAATGTCAAGCAGGTGCAACGCCTTACAGGTTGTCTAGCCGCCCTCAACCGTTTCATATCTCGGCTCGGCGATAAAAGCAAGCCTTTCTTCGCGACCATAAAGAACAAGAAGTTCGCATGGACGAAGGAGAGTCAAATGGCGTTCGCCAAAATCAAGGAGTATCTATCAAACCCCCAGATCTTGGCAAAGCCGATCCCCGGTGAAAAGCTATTCCTCTACCTGGCAGCCTCGGAGGTCGCGCTGAGTGCTGTTTTAGTACGAGCCGAGGGGCAGACCCACTTGCCGATCTGCTACGTTAGTCAAGCGCTCCATGACGCGGAAACACGTTATACACCATTGGAGAAGATCGCCTACGCTCTAGTCACGAGTGTTCGCAAGCTAAGGGCTTACTTCTTCGAACATCAGGTGGAGGTTCTGACGACTCTACCTCTAAGGCAAGTTCTACACCGGCCAGACACTAACGGGCGACTCCTCAAGTGGTCACTGGAGATCTCCCAATACGGTATCACGTATGCTCCTCGCACAGCGATCAAAGGCCAAGCTCTGGCAGACTTCGTGGTGGAATTAACATTTCCTCACAGTCCGACCGAGATCGACCGCCCTGCCTGGAAGCTATACGTGGATGGCTCGGCGACCAACTCGCGAGCAAGGGCAGGGATTGTCCTCATCAGCCACGATGGGCAAAGTTTCACAAATGCTGTACGTTTCGGGTTTCGTGCGACCAACAATGAAGCCAAGTACGAAGCTTTGGTAGGCGGGCTCGATCTAGCCCTCGCCCTAGATGTTCGTCGCCTCCATATCTTCATGGACTCCCTCTTGGTCGTGAACCAAGTCAAGGGAGAATATGAGGCGCGCGGCGAACAGATGGTCAAATACCAAGAATTGGTCGCCGAAATGTGCACAAAATTTGAGGAAGTGCTAATCGAACAAGTACCGAGAGAGCATAACTCCCAGGCCGATGCCCTATCCAAGCTAGCGTCGTCAGATGGGGCAGCCGATTTCTCTAATATCCAAATCACAAAATCAGCAAGGCCGGCGATCGACAGAAACCTGGTTACCACAGTTACCGTTGCCGAGGAAAACTGGATGACTCCGTTCATCAAATACTTAAAGGACGGAACGGTCCCTGACGACCGTATTAAAGCTTCGCCAACTCCAGCTCCGTGCGACCAGATACACCCTATTGGACGACCGGCTTTACAAGCGAGCTTTCAGCCTTCCCCTCCTCAAGTGCATTACACCGGAGGAAGGTCGGCTCGTTTTAGCCGAGATCCATGACGGGATCTGTGGAAACCATGCTGGTGGGCGAGCCCTCATCCATAAAACAACCAGGCAAGGTTTTTTCTGGCCTTCACTTCAGAAGGATGCAATCGCCTATGCCAGATCGTGTCATAGGTGTCAAGTAATGGCAATGTACAGCCCATGGCCTTTCGCCCAATGGGGCATCGACCTTATAGGTCCCTTGCCGACAGCGCCAGGGGGCTATAAGTTCGCTATCGTAGGCGTCGATAATTTCACAAAATGGGCTGAGGCCGAGCCACTCAACAAGATCGGCCAAGAGCAAGTAATCAAGTTCATCTGGAAAAACATCATATGCCGATTCGGTCTGCCCCAGGCCATCATCTCCGACAACGGAAAGCAGTTCGACGGCTTAGAGGTCATGCAATTCTGCGAGAAGTGGGGAGTCAAAAAGTTGTTCTCGTCACCCTACCACCCTCAGACGAACGGGCAGGTAGAAGCCGTAAACAAAATCCTCAAACACACGATTAAAGCACGACCTGAGTCTAGGCAAGGGCGATGGGCGAGCGAGCTCCCAGACGTTTTGTGGTCTTATCGAACGAAGACCCGGAATTCAACCGGTGAAACCCCATTCGCCCTCGCCTTCGGAACAGAAGCGGTGATCCTCGGAGATCGCCGTCCTCAGCCACCGAACCGAACAAGAGATGACGACAGACAATGATGTGGCCCGGCGGATCGACCTTGACATGCTCGAAGAACGACGACTGACCTCAGAAATGAAGAACACAATCCACAAACGGAGATCCGAGAAGTTCTTCAATTCGAAGGTCAAGGAAAGACGGTTTCAAGTGGGCGATCTCGTCCTCAAAAAGATCCAGACCCACACAGGTGTCTTTGGTCCGAACTGGGAAGGCCCCTTCAGGATATCTAAGTGGCTAACTAGGGGAGCCTGCGAACTTGAACACCCTGACGGCACTCCGGACCAATATCCCTGGAACGCCATACATCTGAAGAAATACTACTAGTGAAAACTTTGTATTCAGTTTCAACTACCCAATGTACAAAGAATATAATAGATTTTTTCTATCCCATCTATTCGAGCGATCGCCCCACCAGTCACAACGTATACCATCAAGGATCGTCGTTCAACATGGCGATCCGAGGTAGAAAAAGTGCAGCCATAGTCCTGGAGGTCGATGGAACCGACAGCTTCGCCCATGCAAGGTTTCTTTGGGCTGCGATCGCCCGCCCTTCGTTTAAATACGAGGCGGGCGTAGCCGAAGGACCCTCCAAACTAATCTGTGGACATGTTCGCACGCCCTCAAGGTACATCATCTAACATGATGTACCCGGACAAGGCGGCGCGTCCCTACCCCATCACAACGTATACCGTCGAGGGTCGCCATCTAACATGCCGACCCGAGGTAGAAAAGTGCTATCAAGCCACGGACGTGGAGTCGAATAAACCGACGACGCCCCGTGCAAGGACTCCTCCAGACCAAGATCGCCCGCCTTTCGTTTAAATATAAGGCAGGCGCAGCCTAACGGATGACCCTTACAATAAAGTGAGTCGCGGGAATGTCCCTCGCACACAAAGACACGGTTGTGGAGGTCGGTCCATCGAACTCCGCGACCGTGCACGGTTCCTCAAAATCGGCAAAACTAAAGATAGCTCACCAAACATACTATGTTTGTTCCCTTACTTACAATAAGTAAACAAAAACAAGGGGCAAGAGAAGTGGAGCTAGTCCTAAATGCGATCGGAAGGAAGGAACTGTACCCGATCGCCTACATTCAAACACACGCAGGACGACCTGTTTTGTTCAACAATATTTACAAGTAAGAATTTCCAAGCATGTCAATACATTCAACATTCAAACAATTGGTCGGGCGAACAAGGCATCGGAAGCAATCATATATACACTTGTAAAAAATTCACATGCAAACATTCAAAGGCGATCGTACATGTAAAGAATCTGGTGCGAAAAAGGAGTATTTTATTCATTATCAAGGAGTTCGTACAAATACAAAGCCCGGAGGCAGTAGAAGAAAAAGCAGAAAGTTACAAGTAAAGGAAGACAAAGAAACACTCAGGCTCCCCCCGGCTGGTCTTCGCCCCCAGGTGGCGGATCGGCACGTGCTCCCTCATCGGCTTCAGGATAGATAAGTTTATCCGGATTAGGATACCAACTCAAGTCGATCCCTAAGTCGACGAGGTCGAGGATCGGCAGGGAAAATTCCGGATGCAAAGGGTGCTCGAGTGCGTAGGCCTTGAAGCTCTCCATCATCGGACCGATCTCAATCCCTACCTTCTTAGCGGCTCGGACAACGTCGACGTAGGCCATATAGTAGGCGAACTCGCCGACAAGTGCCACATTGAGGTAGGGATCGGTCTCGATCGCCTTGATCTGCCCTTTCAAATCGGAGGTTGTCTTCTCAGTATCCGATAGCTCGACCACCTTGGCGGCCAGTTCTCCCTTTACTTTCTCCAGCTCTCCCTTCGCCGTCTCCAGCTCGCTGTTGAGCCGATCCACCGTCGCCTTCAGCCCGGTCGCCTCCTCCTGCGAGGCCACATGCATCCGGCGAGCTTCCTTCTCCTGGTCGCGGAACCGATCAGCCACTTCCTTAGAGCGGCTCAGCTCCTGCTTCATCCGGTCGATATCCTGCTTAGCCCGTTTGGCCGTCTCTAAGTACTCCTTCTCCATAGCCTGGATCCGGTTAGCAAAGTCGACGTTCTTGTTCCGAGCGGCCTCGAGGTCTTGATGGAGACGAGCATTAGAGGGTCGCCCCTCGTAATCCTTGGCGGCTTGGACGGCCATCGTCGCCGCCTGGAGAGTCAGGGCGATGGTCGCCTGCATGGCATCTCCAGACCGCCGACGAGCAATCGCGTCGAGGTCGGTTGTCCAAGCCTTAGGCAGAGAGGCGACGGCCTTGGAAACGTAAGAAGGGACATCAAAGGACTTTTGCGGAGACTTGCTCGCCTGGAAATCTAGTACCATCGGCGAGACGTACGGATCGACAAGACGTACCCTGCAACACAAACAAGAAGAAACAAAGGAGTTAGTACATACCTTACTCAAATTGCCTAACTCGGAAAGATCAATCCGGTCTTACCTGTTGACCAACTCGGGGTCGCGGCCAAAATAGGGCTTGCCCCGAGAAGTTTCAGCTTCGGCGATCGCCGCAGCCTTCAAGAAGCCGGTCGAGGGCCGAGAGCCAGACCCCTCCACCATCGGAACGGCAGAGATAGGTGGAGCGGCAACCGGCGGCTCCAGAATAGTTACGTCCGCCTCAGCAGTCGGTAGGGACCCCTCCGGCCTCCGCCTCTTGCGGTTGCGCTGGAGTTGTTCCTCCTCCTGAATTTCAGGCTCGGCGACCGGCACCACAGCGGGCCTCACCACAGGGACAGGGCGAGACGTCGTCGCAGCAACGCGACGCGTCTTATTTCCATGGTGAAGATGACCGATGAGACCAGGGTTAGACATGGCGATCTCTTGCGGTGGCTCGGCGAAGCGGGGAAAATGAATCTCTGCCAAAGAAGAAGTTCAGAAAAAGTTAGACATCTACTTCGACATTGCGATCTCTTGGTGACGATCGTCATGCAGGAAAAAGGAAACAAAAATCCATACCTGGGGCCTTCAAGTGGCGAGGGTAGCGAAACAGTCGAGCTCCCAACCGATGAAGTTCGTGGCCGACTGAGTGAACGTCAATATAGGAGTCCGGCAAGGCGCGAATTCGCTCCCAAACGATCAAGAAATCGAAGGGGAGATCGCCGATCGCTGGAACAAGGAGTCCTGCAAAAAGAAAACCAAATTAGATCAGTTCAAGGTATGTCCAAATAAAGGGAGAGTTGAAACCCTTACTTAGATTCCTCTCCCGAAAATTGGTGGGTATATCCAACTCTTCCTCCGGGGTATCGCTCGATGCCGACCTCCATGCACCGCCGACCCAGCACTACTTTTCCAGGTCGCCCCGAGCCTTGTTCGGCACACCAAGGACCACCCTACCCAGGCGACCTTGGATATGGTAACCTCCGACCGACCCCTTCTGCGCGGTCAGCTTGAAAAGATAGTTCATTTCCAACGCAGAAGGCAGACGAAACAGCCGGTGACCGCCAAACAATGTCAAGGTACTGACGATCTGCAGCCAGGCGTTCGACGTCAACTGGAGAGGCGCCAGATTCCAGGCGATCAGCAGATACGAGACAGCGAACGGCAAGGGAAACCGCAATCCGGCCGCCAGGGTCATTTCATTGACGGCGACCATACCCTCGGGAGGCTGGTCGGCACGTTCATTCTCGGAGGGCACGTGCAGTGAAACATCAGAAGGAATATGATATTTGGCCCTCCAGCGGCTCAAGTCTTTTCGGGTCTCCGAACTCCGGATCTGACCAAGAGTCCACTGAGACGGGTCGGCGGCCCGAAACACCGTCCGCTTCACATGTTCGTAGGGATGAGTGGCGGAATACACTTCGAAATCAAATTCCGGACAGGGTCCGGCGATCCCCTCCATAAGCTTAGCGAAAGCCATGTAGGCGGGGCCGAATACGCTATCCCGTTCCCAAGACAGTCGCACCAGTTCGTCTTCATCCACCGGCGAGCCCCCCTGCTCCGCCGCCGCCTCTGATCTCGCCACTTCGGCCTCGTTGAAGAGCTCTTCAAGTTCTGCGGGTGCAATCCCCACACGAATAGCCTCAACGGCCGTTTCCATATGAAGTCCCACGGGAATTTCCTCCCGGTCAGGCAAAGCAGCGGCGGCGGAGGAGCTTCCGGCCTCGAAGGTTCTAGATCCTCCAGACATGTTCTTAAAAAGAAAAGGGGGAGAGAAGATTTGTGTTCTTACCTAAAAAAGGAGGACGATCGGCACAAGAAGCTTCGGAAATTTCTGCAGAGTCTCGGCTAGAAAGCAAGGGTGCGTGAAGAGTGAAAATGAAGAAGCCATAGCCCCTTTTATAGGCAGGAAAAGGGGTCTCTGTGCAAATAGGCGAAATCCCGAGGGCTGAAGTGCAACCGTCGGGGGGGGGGGGGACACATTAAATACAGCCCTTGAAACCTGCGTACGCGTCTTTTCGAGGGCACGCCAGGCGACAAGACTGACAAACCGTCGAACTTCCCCAATGGTAGCGCGACGCGTGTCCTTGCAACGTTTCGAGAGCCCGCCTTCATTTCCCGTTGATTCCAGCGCAAGAGGAGATTGTCCAAATTTGAAATCAGGTCGTCTTGACGATCGTCCTTGTCATGAACAAACGAGCCAGTCGTCCAAACACTGGCGATCGCCGACAGTGCCACCTCACCCCGTGTTTTCAACATCGAAGCGAGCTGGGGGGCAATTGTTGTGCGGCGATTTATGCGCCTTCATGGCGATCGGCATAGTGGTCTGAGAGACAACCTTAGAAGACGTACGCTGGGCAAACACCCAGCAGTCGGCATCCACGGCGATCGTCTTTTGGTATCTGGCGATCGTCTATGAGGTCAAACCAGAGGCGATCGCCTCGTGCCACGTATGAATCCAACATCCGTCAAAGTCTTCAAAGACCGAATCTTGGACGGTGACCCACGTGCAGATCCACAAAGGGCGCTGACAGATAAGACCTTTGACCCCAGCCTGTCACCTACCTCACCTACCGACAGGGCCGCCGAAAGGTACAAAGTGGGTCCTCCACGGACAGCGACTCAGTACGCGTGCAGGCTTCCCATTGGCTCGCACAGCTGGCCGCCAGCAGCAGCCCCAGACTTTAAGGGAACAGCCCTACGTGACGGGACGATCGGCCATCTTATTATAATATAGAAAATGGCGGTCGCCCGCGATCGCCGGAGAGGTCCCAGCAACCTTGTCTCCTATAAATAGGAGGCTCACAACAGTGGCTGAGGAATCAAGCTATTATCATCACCGTGAATACAGAGAGAAATATACATTCTCATACACTGAACATCAAAAGCAAGAACTCACAGAGCTTCATATCTGGTTCTTCCGGCAATCTTTACGCTCTATAGCTAAGATAACTAGAAGTCTTTACACTCATTGTAATAGATTCTAACATTAATATTTGTACTCCACAATATACTTATTAATAACTGTTCGCTATAATTTTAAACAATCCGCAAGTGTACGGAAAATATGTAGAAAGAGGCGAGCAAGGTCGTATTCCACAGAGACTAAATATTTTTATTGTGTTGAGTATTAGATTATAGTGTTCTCTGCTTTATCTAGACGATCGAAAGGTAAAATGGATGATTAATGAAATAACATACAATAATCACAATAAATTAAAACGATTGAAAATATCCGAATGGAAGCAAATTGCAAGAGTTTAGAAAGGTAGATTCCAAGGCTAGATTTCCGTTGATTACTAAATTTAGTCGGGATTGGTTTCAAAAGGTTCTAAGTGCGTTTCTAAAACGACGATCACAACAATATTCTAAAGTCTCTCTCGAGATGCAATAAAACGTAGATTAAACAACCTATAACAACGTCTCCGTCTATTATAAATTATCTAACTCCAATGGATGTTCATAAGATTAGATATCATCATAGTTCATCACCGATTTCTCAATCTCGTAATTTACTACGTCAAATACTCGAAACCTATTAATGCCCTCTTCTCTCGAATTATGAGCAATTAAGTTAATCATGTAAAAACATTGATCAAGTGTCTAAACATGAATCAAACCAAGTATTTGATAAAGAAATCACACTAGATAAATATAATTATCAATCCCTCAAAATCATAGCAAATCAACGTACTCCCATGCCCGGAATCTAAAGAGTTTAGTCGGACATGGTATTGAAAGGAAGATTAATAATCATCATGTTCATGCTAATAAAAACAACAAAATGAAGAAAAGATAGGAAGAAGATAAAACTCGTGGTGTGTCTTGATCGATCCTGGTTGAAGCCTTCAAATGTTCTTGAAGTGTTCTTCAAGAATTTCTTCAAAACCCCTTCTTTTTGGAATGAAAACCCTTTAATCTTTTGTTTTTCTCTCTCTCTTATCTCCCAAATTCAGCATATCTCCTATCATGCCCCATATCTTCCTTTTATAAAGATAAAACAATCACTTTGTCCACACAAATCTTTCAAAAATGTCAAAAGATGATATTTCCACCGAAAAGTGACACGGCCCATGTCAAATGACACGGCCCGTGTCACACTATGCTCAAAAAGCCAAAACCCGCTGGCCAGGAAACTCGACCGTGTCAAATGACACGGCCGAGCAAATGACACGACCGTGTCAAATGACACGGCCCGTGTCGTACTCGTCTAAAAAACAAGAAATGGCCTGGAAGTGAGACCCGACCGTGTCGATATGGCACGACCGGGATAATGACACGGCCCGTGTCGATTGACACGGCCGGGCTCGTGTTGACTCGTTTTGACACCGTTTTGACTCCTTTTTAAGCCCGATCTCTCGTTTCCGCATTGCTTGATATGTATTGGGGTTGGAGACTTCGTTCTTGGTTGATTTATGTCCATAAAGTACCTATAAAATCAATAAAACGTACCCAAGCGTGATCGAGTCCAATAAACATAATAAGAGTATAAACGACACAGTTCTACACATTTTGGGATCTTAAAACCCGGAAAATCGATGTAAATATATGTGTAAAAATGATTGTTATCAAAATCCCCCAAACTTGAACGTTGATCGTCCCGATCAATGCACTTTAAAATAACCACTCTTAAGGGAACTCGTCCCTCAACATACCTCAAAGGATCATTTCGAAAATTTATCAATACGCCTCAAGAAATAAATAAGTCGAGTTCTATAAAGTATTCAAATCTCGGGGGTGCTTCCTTAACATCATAGCTAATACTTGAATAATACGAACCTCGCCGGACAAGTGTATTCCCTCACTCTCAAAGTGTATAAAGGGATAAGTAACGCTCAAAACTCATTCAATGAAATAAGAATCCCCATAGGCTTGCCAATCGTCTATATCTCTACCAGTAGTTGTGCATGCAAATTTGGTGAATCAAAAAGGACTTTAAAGGTTGTAATGTAGGCTTTTTGGTCGGGGTAGGTTACGTATGGTTTAAAGTGACTTGACTTGAGCAAATTAGAACATTTTCTCCTCAATCACTTCGCTCAATTAGAAGCTCAATAATCCCTTAGGATTTTTGTTTCTTTCAACCCCTTGATTTTAATATCATCACACTAAGCACTTTTGAAAGTGAGAATCACAACCTTATTCCTCCTTATTGCTCCATACATCTCGTTTCTTTTGTGTCCACGAATTTTTTTCTTTTTATGTTTTCATGTGGTGGACAACATCATCATTAAAATCACACCATTTTTCCTTCAAATTTATTTTGATGAATCATTGCATTTGAACCAACAATCTTCCCAATCGCTTCCACACATCTTTTCATTCTTTTGCCAATTTGTTCTAAGTAGCTCAAGTATAGGGACAAAAGTTTATAATGGAACGGAAAGCTCATAATGTGGCTAACAAGAAATAGGCTTTAAGCTCAAACGGGCTAACTAGGGAAATAAATTTTTCGGGTTGGCCAAAAGGTTTGAAGGGTTGTCAATAAAAATCGCCTAAAATCACTTTCACTAATTTGCACACACACTTGTAGTTTCGAATAAGATACCAGGGCAAGTTCTAGAGTCTTAAAAACATGAATGGAACACTCGACAATGAAACTTGCATATTTAATGATGCACGAAGGCTCAAAAGCTCACAAGTTAGATTTGTTCATATTTCCAAGAGATTAGGCTATTTATTCAATTTCACACCCTTTTGATTGTTCTACAATTTTTCCTCTTCAAATTATCCTCGATTTGTATATCAAAGTAACAAAATAAATCTCGAGGCATCCAAGACAAGAGTTCATTCTTTCGAGTTTCATCAAAGTTCATCATCATCAAAACACACCAAGTTCGAAATAAAACACACCAAAATAAAACACACCAAAATAAAACAATTCAAACCAAAACATAAAACAAAATCCAGACACACCAAAATAAAATAAAATCGAACAATGCGATAGATGCCAACGAGTAGGAAATATTCAAGACGTCATGAGATGCCCCTAACCAACGTAATTGAGGTTGAACTATTTGACGTTTGGGGTATCGACTTCATGGGTCCATTCTCATCATCATTCGGAAATAAGTACATTCTCCTAGCGGTCGAGTACGTATCTCGATGGGTCGAGGCAATTTGTTCTCCAACAAATAATGCTCAAGTAGTAATGAAATTTTTAAAGAAGAACATCTTTTGCCGATTCGGAACTCCAAGAGCATTAATCAGTGACCGGGGATCGCATTTTGTCAATAAAATAATGGATAAACTTCTTCAGAAATATGGGGTCCGATCAAAGAAATCATTGGCCTATCATCCACAAGCAAATGGACAAGCCGAAGCGGCCAACAAAGAGATCAAGCTAATCTTGGAAAAGACGGTGAGTACATCTCGGAAAGATTGGTCATCCAAGCTCGATGATGCACTTTGGGCTTATCGTACGGCCTATAAAACTCCTTTGGGAACATCGCCCTATCAACTCATTTTTGGGAATAAAGTTTTCCAAAGGTTCTCGAGAGGAGCGGGTGTTCATGTACGTCCTGTAACACGGCCAAAAACAATACGGAAGTAACAAAATAAAATAAAACAGAAAAATATGTCTAAAGTAAGACCGGAAACACTTATCGTAATATCAATACAAACAAAAATAAATTAGTCCCCGGCAACGGCGCCAAAAACTTGTTCGCTATAATTTTAAACAATCCGCAAGTGTACGGAAAATATGTAGAAAGCGGCGAGCAAGGTCGTATTCCACAGAGACTAAATATTTTTATTGTGTTGAGTATTAGATTATAGTGTTCTCGGCTTTATCTAGACGATCGAAAGGTAAAATGGATGATTAATGAAATAACATACAATAATCACAATAAATTAAAACGATTGAAAATATCCGAATGGAAGCAAATTGCAAGAGTTTAGAAAGGTAGATTCCAAGGCTAGATTTCCGTTGATTACTAAATTTAGTCGGGATTGGTTTCAAAAGGTTCTAAGTGCGTTTCTAAAACGATGATCACAACAATATTCTAAAGTCTCTCTCGAGATGCAATAAAACGTAGATTAAACAACCTATAACAACGTCTCCGTCTATTATAAATTATCTAACTCCAATGGATGTTCATAAGATTAGATATCATCATAGTTCATCACCGATTTCTCAATCTCGTAATTTACTACGTCAAATACTCGAAACCTATTAATGCCCTCTTCTCTCGAATTATGAGCAATTAAGTTAATCATGTAAAAACATTAATCAAGTGTCTAAACATGAATCAAACCAAGTATTTGATAAAGAAATCACACTAGATAAATATAATTATCAATCCCTCAAAATCATAGCAAATCAGCGTACTCCCATGCCCGGAATCTAAAGAGTTTAGCCGGACATGGTATTGAAAGGAAGATTAATAATCATCATGTTCATGCTAATAAAAACAACAAAATGAAGAAAAGATATGAAGAAGATAAAACTCGTGGTGTGTCTTGATCGATCCTGGTTGAAGCCTTCAAATGTTCTTGAAGTGTTCTTCAAGAATTTCTTCAAAACCCCTTCTTTTTGGAATGAAAACCCTTTAATCTTTTGTTTTTCTCTCTCTCTCTTATCTCCCAAATTCAGCATATCTCCTATCATGCCCCATATCTTCCTTTTATAAAGATAAAACAATCACTTTTTCCACACAAATCTTTCAAAAATGTCAAAAGATGATATTTCCACCGAAAAGTGACACGGCCCGTGTCAAATGACACGGCCCGTGTCACACTATGCTCAAAAAGCCAAAACCCGCTGGCCAGGAAACTCGACCGTGTCAAATGACACGGCCGAGCAAATGACACGACCGTGTCAAATGACACGGCCCGTGTCGTACTCGTCTAAAAAACAAGAAATGGCCTGGAAGTGAGACCCGACCGTGTCGATATGGCACGGCCGGGATAATGCCACGGCCCGTGTCGATTGACACGGCCGGGCTTGTGTTGACTCGTTTTGACACCGTTTTTACTCCTTTTTAAGCCCGATCTCTCGTTTCCGCATTGCTTGATATGTATTGGGGTTGGAGACTTCGTTCTTGCTTGATTTATGTCCATAAAGTACCTATAAAATCAATAAAACGTACCCAAGCGTGATCGAGTCCAATAAACATAATACGAGTATAAACGACAGAGTTCTACACATTTTGGGATCTTAAAATCCGGAAAATCGATGTAAATATATGTGTAAAAATGAGTGTTATCAATAACATCTCGCGAGAGCATTCAAGCCCGGGATTAACAACCCCGGAAAATTTTGTGTTATTTATTTTCCCACGGAAGTGTTCTCGCATTTGTTTGTTACTCGATTATTACAGCAATATTATGTCCGGATAATATTTTGGGTAACAACAGTGGCTATTCGTGGTTGTTGTGGATGGATATGTGCATGTTCACCTAGCGACGGTCCGACGGGGCCTCTAGGGATACGTATTGCCGTGTGTGTGCGTATCACGAACTATGGTTAACCACCCAGGGATGTCCGACGGGGCTCTGTGGGGTACGGTGGCCGTGAGTCTCGTACCAATGTTAACTTTGAATTGTTTTGTTGGAGAAAATGTGTTTTGTGCTTGTGCACCGTATAATATTCCGGAATATAAATGATTTCTAAAATGATTTTGGCGCATATATTCATTTGATTAGAATGTAGTTCAAATGGATTGTACTTGCACTAGCAGTTGTCGCTAACCCCTTAAATGGGGGAAATACTTTTTGTATTTCAGGTACCGGTCTTGGAGACAAGCGAGCATTCAAGCCGTACGAGGATGATGGGCAAGCATGATACTGTCCAGTGGTCGTCTGTTGGTGTTCTGTTTTGTCCTTTACATATTATGTCGATTGGTTTAAGTACTCGAGTACTTCCTTTTTGAGTTTGTTAACGTTGTGTTCCCGTTTTGGGAAATGGATTTGATGTCAGATTTTATTTGACGGATTGTAGTCTTTTATTTGAATTATCGTTTTGTTGATGGTTGTATGTCTTTGTCGGATGTTATTTTGGTTCGTTAGCCTGGTGGATTCTACGAAGTGGGGTCCACGGCGCTGTAATATGCCCTGATCGTCTTGGGGGTGTTACAACTGGATGACCTGGAACGGCCACGACCCCTTTGGCTATCCTCCCAACCACTAGGATCGCGTCTAGTCGATGAACTTCCTCTTGGTCGACCCTTAACTGTCGTATTCACTTGTGGTTCAACGTAACGCGTTTGATCAGGGTGAAGATGATCGTGGATAATAAGTGATACGTTACGGAAAACTGCAGGGTCGCTCTATCTGACCTCATCGACAAGGGCTTGGAAGTACCGCTGGTCCTCCGATTCAGCACCGGTAGAAGGATCGATAAATTCGTTCGTGTCCACACCATCACTAATAATAAGTGTTTGCCAAAATATGTGAAGACGATTAACACTAATTGGGGTCCGCGATTCCATAACTCTCTTGAGCTCATACGCACAAGGAATCTGATGGGTGGTTTGAAGTGCACAACCGCAACGATGGTACAATTGATCACTTAATTCTCTCATACGTGTCAATTCATTCGACAGTAATCGCAGACAATGATGGGAAACACGACAGCGCAAGTAGTTGAATGGAAAACCAGAGTACACCACACATGTACGACACCTAGACTTTTCAAGTGTGTATCTGATCTGCGTTAGTTGTGATTCAATCTCCTGGATCACTTTGGTCCAGACGGTATCGAGGTCTCCAGTGGAATAGTTAAGCCATTGTTTTAACTCGGCATGTGCACTCTCTACGCTACAAGTGGTTGTGTTTCCAAAATGAAGCACTTTATTCGTCCACGCAACAACGAACATCTCCTTGTATTTTAGCCATGTACCCTCAACGTAGGATATCACCTTAGGATTCCATCTCCATGTATCATTCATGAGTTGCATCGCTTGATCGTATTCCTCTTCGGTCGCCGCTTCCATGATTTTCTTCCATTTCCCATTTTTACAATTTTGGCCCATTTCTTTATCTTTTCCACAAATTTTGTAGACCTTGTCTTCAACATCCTTATTAATATGCCATGTACATCTGTGGAAATATCTCTCCAATAGGACGCATCAATCCCAACTCGCGATCCGTAACAATAGCCGTCGGATGAACATCAAACCCAAGCAAAATTTTCAACTTCTCCAACACCCACGCATAGCTCGATCGGTCTCATCTTTCATAATTGCATAGGCGATTAGGAAGTTCTTGTTACATGGAGTCATCCCGACTATCTCGAGGAATGGCATCTTATACTTATTCGTTTTATAGGTAGAATCCATGCCAATGAACCATCTGTAGGTCCGGATTAAGTTGATTGATGTTGGATGTGCCATGAACACGTGGGTAACAACATTTGTATCCGGGTCGGCCTGCATCCAATGTACGTAGTTATTCGTTACAGCCAAATGGTGAAACTGACCGACGACATCTCTTTCTTCAAAATCATGCTTCCTCAAGTGGTCTCTATAGTTATAGATATGTCGTCTAGTCGGTTTATCCTCGGGAAATTTATTTTGAATGGCCGCCAAGATGGCACACGACTTGGCTTGAGCAGCACTCATCTCACGAACAACTTGTTTGGCCGATTTACTTAGTCCACTCATTTGACGATGTCCCTCCGGATATACAATAAATGAGTGATTGTGCATACCATTACTCCCAGACATCGGTCTGATTATTCAACCACTCAAGTCATGCAATTGTTCGACCTTTATCTGAAATGTACACTTGCATGCTTTCGTCTTTGTGTCCTTTCGAGCAGCGACATCCAAATCTCTTAATACCCCTCTGTACCGTTCACCACGGTTACATCTCAATAGCTTTGTCTTTCCTTTATTCTTGTACGATGAAATGATCAACTCGAAACCAATTTGAAGAGCAATTTTTTTCGCCCAACCAATCGCATCACAATCACTATCGAATATTTCGTCATTGACGAAATAACCACTATAATCAACGCCCTTCAAATTCTTCCAATATAACTTGAAATTTTTAATTGACAGAATGTTAATAATAATACCAATAATATTATTATTAAAATTTAAAATCATGCAAAAAAAAAAATGACCAGGCGTCCGGAAATTGCGCCTGGACCATGGCAGAGGTGTCTGGCATGGACGCCTGGCCACGGTACAGGCGTCTGAATCGGACGGCCAGACCATGGTACAAGCGTCTGCATCGGACGCCAAAACTGTGGTCCAGGTGTCTGGTCTAGACGCCTAGTCCAAGGACTAAGCGTCCGCTGCAGACGCCTAAACCATGGTTTAGGCGGAATCTGTGGACGCCTGTGCCATGGGTCAGGCGGAATATTCAGACGGCTGCGTCATTTTCTCCGAAAAATTACCTCCAGATGTGAATTCTCGCCCATTTTCCTAGTTGTCGATGATATTGACGATATATATTTGATTGAGTTGGGTAGAATAAATGAAAAATTGGTTCTAGATTTCAATTCCAAAAACTTGTGTGTTGGTAAAGAATTGTGTGTTGGGTAGAAATAATGAAATATTATCAAATGGGGAAAAAGGTAATTTTTAAGGGCGGTGTCTAGTAAAGGGCGGTGTTTAGTAATACCTAAAAACACCCGATAAATTTTTGACGGACGGAGGGATACTTAATTTTACCGATTCAGTTTATTCAAGTTGAGGGTCAAAGTAGGTAAAAGAAAACGTGTTAATGAGATCAAATTGGGCTTCCTCTTAACAAACATTCTTTTTTTTTTTTTTGAGAAGATTGAGTTGATTATTCATAGAAATTGGCAGGTTAAAATAGTGGGACATATAGAAATTTAAAATCTATACGAGTATTATATACTCTCTCCAAATTACGACATTGTATGGCAAATATTATCTCAATGATTGTTCAATATAATTATTGGATATGCAAGAGAATTCAAGAAAAATGATTTAACCAATGGCATAAAATTGTATTTAAATGATCAAAACAGAATATTTTATTTATGAATTTTTGAAGGCTTTGATTGAAAAAAATCAACGATTCGAACAAAATTTTCCAGCCCAAGAAGTTATGATGAACAAATATATCGAGTAAATTCAACAGATGCAATTGTTCGTGTAAATCAATTAATTCGAATAATTTGCTAAACTAAATAAATCTTTCCAACTTTTTTTTTTGGAACAAAAAAAAACTATTTTTAGCCATTTACTCTTACTTTCATTTCTCATATCCACGAAATGTGTTTATATATTTCTAGGATCCTATAAATGTATAATGATTATTTTTTGGAGGCTATAAATGGCTAAAAAAATATTCTTTTACTTAAAAGATGAACCATAATATTTTATGAAAAGATGTACGCTCAAATATCCACATAAAAATAATACTTCATCCGTCTACGAATAATATAGCATAATTATTTCGGTACGTCCACAAAGATTGTATACGTTATGTTTGAAAAAGACATGACTCAACGCTCCATCTCTAATTTTTACTCTCATTACTAAATCCATAAGCCACAATTAAACCCATTTTAATAAAACTCGTGTCAGGTCAAACACATCACGCTCTTCATAGACGAATAAAGTATGTTTTTAGGAGATGTTCGTGAGCTCGTTTTCAAATCATTTTCCACCAAATTTGGAAGATCAAGAAAGACATTCCTATATTTCCCAAGTACATTATGTTATTTGGTGATGAACAATATATATTCCTTTTTCTTTTTTCATTATTATTTTATTTCTTTCTTTTCAGATGTTACTTTCCAAATACCAATATTCATAATCATTTGTTACCTTGCCTTTCTAAATTCATCTTTTTGAAACCGATCCGCAGTAAATAATAATGCACATTGATTTCAGCGCCATGATTGTTTTATTTTAATGAAAAAAATAAATAAATAAATAAATAAATAAATAAAAGCTTTCAAAGAACTTGCCATATAATGAGAGAGGAACCTGCACAATAAAGCCCATGGCATTGGCTGATGCAAAAGAAAAAAAAATGTAAATAAATAAATAAATAAAAATGCCTGCAGTTTGGTTTGCTTTGAAAAGATCATTACAATGCAAATCAGGGCAGCATGATGTTTCTGATCCGAAATGTAATAAAAAAAGGAGCAGAATTTCGACAAAAGAATCGGTCGGCGGCCGGCGGTCGGGTTGCTCGAGGTCTATAGCAAATCTGAAAGATGTCGTGATCCATGGAAGCAAACGGCACGCCGAGAGGCCTCCGGTCTGCAGCCCGAGATCCATCGGAAGCAGTGAGCTTTTGAATCCAATCACACATGAAGTCGTGCTCGATAACTCAACCTGCCAACTCAAAGTGAGCGATGGGTGTGGTTATCCGGAAGGAGGTGGCGCCGGCGCCGTCGTTCATCACGACCATGGGGTTTCTAGTTTTGTCGGTATGTTGAGGCCCGGGACTCCAAGCCCGACAGCGACAGGGTTCTATGTGGGCCGGGGACATAAGACGGTCTTCTTAGGCAGCCCGATTAGAAGGACGGCGAGTAGTCTGTCCACTACTTCTTCCAGGAGGAATTCTGGATTCGGTGCCATTTCCGCCAGACCGAGGTCCTCTTTCGGGTCGGATTCAAATGGAGCTTTGTTTTGCCATAAATGTCATGAGCAGTTTGTCAGATGGGAAGCTGTGGAGGAACATCATATTTCTAAACACGCTGGTTAGTTCCCCCAAAAAGACACGCTTACAAGTTGCATTAGGCCCCAACTTAAAAATTCAATGAAGTTTGGGTACTTAATCAGCAAAATGCCTATAATTCAGACACTCAAAAATAAAAAGACCCTTCCAAAATTACAAATAACGCTTTTAACATTTATTTATCTTTTAGGAATCTCACGACACAAATGAGTTCAATTTTACTTTTTCAAATATTTGTTAGAAATCCTATTCCACCTATAATAGGCACGTATTCACATGTATTTTTGAGTTTTAAAATTTTCATGTCTTGGTGAAGTACATTTGGACAACATGATCCACTGGCGAAGCTAGAAAATTTTCAGTGGGGGTCGGGATCTAAAATTTTTTTTCCTAACACTATTTTTCGGGTAATACCGAAATTTTGGGGGGTCGAAACCGAATATACCAAAATTTTTCTACACGAAAACTATATACCCCCTACAATGCAAAAAAAATTTCGGGGGGTCGGGCGCCCTCTCCCGCCCCTATGTAGCTGCATCCCTGCGACTATCTATTGGGTGTAATAAAGTTTGCAACAAATATTTAGAATAGTAAAATTGAACCCTGTGGGAATAAAGTTTGGAACAAATGTTTAGATGTTTTAATTAAATACAAGAAACTCAACTACGCGTTCTTTATATAATATTTGCAATCTGAATGAACTCAATTATGTGACTTTTTTGGCTGACCGATCTTTTCACTTAGAGCGCGGACCCGAACAACCTATGATCTTGGGCTTGCCGCAGTCACATATTCAAAAGAATCGAACATCTGACGTCTATGTTAAGTAGAGATTCATGCGCAAGTCTAGCGTTTTTTCTTTTTCTTTCTTCGGATTATGTGAAAACTCATGGCATGTTTGTGTCCATTTTAGTTACTGAGCTAGTCGAAGGCGATTCTTCAAGAAAAATAGTCGAAATAATTTGTCGAGCCGGCACAGTCGGACCCGACAATTCCCGTGGTGGAATAGAAAGGATTCTGAAAGTCCACAACATGCAAAAGACGCTAGCCCAATTCGAGGAGTACCGAGAGCTCGTAAAGATCAAAGCCAGCAAACTCACGAAGAAGCATCCACGTTGTCTGGCCGATGGAAACGAGCTTTTGAGATTCCATGGCGCGGTCTTGGAATGTTCTCTAGGCATCAAAGGCTCTTGCAGCCTCTGCACGTCGGAAAACTGCCGAGTATGCCGGATTCTGAGGTACGGGTTTTCGACCAAGAAAGAGCTGAGAGGCGGGGTCGGAATCTTCACAGCCTCGACAAGCAGCCGAGCCTTCGAGTCGATACAAGAGCCAGATGTGGGCAATAATCCATCATGTTTAAGAAAGGCTTTGATAGTTTGTAGGGTTATAGCAGGGAGAGTGCATAGGCCTCTGGAGAATATACAAGAAATGGTTGGGCAGTCAGGATTTGATTCATTGGCTGGGAAAGTTGGTGTGCACTCAAATATTGAAGAGCTTTATTTGCTCAGCAACAGGGCTTTGCTTCCATGTTTTGTGGTGATTTATAAACCCTAATTAACAAAGGTATAATTTTTTCATTTTTTTTTCTTTTTTCTTAATTCTTAATTTATTTCCCACTGGGATCTTTATGTTTTGGATTTTCTGAATTTTGCTTGGAGTAATTTCTTTCCCACTTTTTTCCATTGTTTCTAATGGTGCCAGAGATTCCTTATTCTTTGGTTTTGGATTATAATGGAATAAAACAAAATGACTCACTAAACTGGCTGCACTTCTTTTTCTCTCATGAAGTACTAGTCATTCCATGCAATTATGGATGCAATTTTCATTTTGGATCCACTACTAAAAAAAATACATAATAGCTTCACATCTTTAGCTTCACCAGAGAAAGTGAAGCTAAAGAATTAAAGGCGACAAAAAAAATATATAAAGGCGTCACATATGTGACGCCTTAAAATTAGGTTAAAACAGTCTGACGCTAAAGATATATTCTTTGGCGTCATATATGTGACACCTATATGTGAAATTCGATTTTTTTAAAAAAAAAATATTTTTTCTTGAAAGGTCTCACAAATGTGACGCCAAAGAATATATCTTTAGCGTCACATATGTGACGCTAATACGTGGAATAAAATAAAAAAAAAACGTTGCAGAAGGGCGTCACATGTATTGGTTTAAATATTAAATACTATAAATAATAAATTTTAAATTATATTTAATAATTATAGTGTAAGAAATTTCTTAACATTAAGAACTTAAATTACATTATATTTATTTATGCTTAAATATTTTGGAAATTGATTAAATATAAATATGAAATATAGTATAAGGATAAATAAAATTTATTTTTAATCTACGGAAATATAATAAATAATACTGTTAAATTTATATTTAATAATATAGTATAATTAATTAAATGAAATATATTGGATAAATTAATGGCAAACTTTTTCTTATTTAAGATTTTTAATTAATTCAAATAATAAATAAAGAAAAATATTTTACTTAGTTAGTACATATTATATTTATGTTCTTTCAACAATGAATGAAAACATAGCTCAGTGGCAACATGCCACACCTTGAATGACATTGGCGCGGGTTCGAATCCCCTCAGCCATTGAGCTATGTTTTTCGCTTCACTTTTCTTTTAATATTCATTGGCGTCACATATGTGACGCCTTTAAGGCTTTTTTTATTTATTAACAATGGCGTCACATATGTGACGCCTTAACTGTATATCAGCGTCACATATGTGACGCCTTTACCCTGCTCCCTTTTTTTTTTGACAGAATAGAACCACACAGTTTATACCAAAACAAAACACCAACAAAGAACCAACGGAAAGACAGACAGAGAGAAAACAGAAAACAACATGAATGTTTCAATACACCATCATAAACAACATTGAAATATATAATAAACAAGAATTGTAACTAAATTATCATAAACAATACACCATCAATACAACAACAAACAACATTGTAACCATCAATACACCATCATAATCAATACATCACAAAAAAACATATGAATAATAAACACAACACACCATCAACCGAACCAAACCAACACAACAACAAACAACATTGTAACCAAACCAACAAAGCAATATATTAACACCATGCAACAATAACATTTTATACATATCGAAATCAAAATATACGCAAAATATAACAAATATGATCATCAAGGCATAAACCTAACATGCTACTCGCCGATAATGATCGCATCAACTCATCCTCATCAAAGTCGTTGAGTCATCATCCTCAACGTCACTTGAGATGATGAGGAATCGCCTTCTACTTTCCTTTGAGTAATCTCAACATGAGTTTACTCATCTTTGAAAATTTCGACTCCATCTTCTCTCTCGACTTCTTCATCTCCTCTCTGTCCTTCTTCATCTCCTCGTTATCTTTTTTTAGCGCCTCGATGGTAGCCTCCAAAGACCGATCGACCTCGACAGGTCGTAATGATGCTCGTGAATCAACAAGACGACGACTTGTGGGTTGGTCGATGACTTCATTTATGATGATCCCCTTTGAAATTCCCCTCACCCTTCCACCCTGTCTAACTCCGCCACCCGCCTGAGCCCACAAGTTCGGGTAAAATTCATCTTCCGGAGGGGGGTTTGGGAAATGCAATGCCTCAACGAGCTTATAGTATCGGTCCTGTTCCAAGTAATATTTACAAACAAATTAAACAAGATACACAGTTTACAAACTAGGGACGTAATCGAAATACAAGTGAACAAATATAAAGCTAAACTTACGTATTGTTCTGCACTCCGGGCATCTATCCATTTGGGAGTAAAGACTCCCGACTCAACTTCTCCCGACTCCGCTTCTCCCTCCTCCGGTTGAGCCTCGCTGCTGCCCTCACCAATTTTCTTTTTTTTCTTTTGATGTTTTTCCATTTCTTTCACATTGGTGATGTGAGTCTTCATGAAGGCCAAAGGATTAAACACTGGGTCCTCTACCGGTCTCTCCCTCTCACATGCCGGTCTTTGGTACATCTCCGACGCAGCATCACTCGCCTATGCGTTAACATAAAATATTAATAATATTTACTATGACACATAATTGAAAACAAAATATATTATATAATAAAACGTTGATGAATTTATAAGTACCATGGAATGAGCATGATCGTACATGCTCATACTGCCTCCAGTATATGTACCCGGTGCCTTTTGCGTAATCACACCGGTACTCTCATCGTAAATAGTGCCCCTATTTTTAGATTTTTGAAACGCCTCATTCTTCTTCTCTTCGGTCTCCCAACGCTTCCACAAGATCCTAAACTCTTTTTCCTTCAACCACTTCTCCCATTGTGACTGGTTTTTGATATGCTTTATTTTTAGCGTGCGTAAGCATATCAATAAACCGTCCGTGGCTATATCTGTCCCAATACCACCCAATTCTCTCCTCATCCGATTTCTCCCATCTATAACGCATCTGGACAAATATAATAACAACTGTCAGAAAATCGAAAAACAATCAAATATTTTTGGCACAACAATAGAACATAATAGTTTGAGTAAAATGAATGCAACTGTAATAATATACCCCAAATTCCCGCCACAACTTGTCCCTCGTCCGTCGAGAGACCTGGCCCCAATGCTCTTCACCGGAGTAGTACCTCTTAAGTAAGCCGACTATATCGGTCTCGGCCTTCTTTGAACTAAAGCCAACTATTTTTGGCAAAGGACGGATTAATTTTCGATCTTCATACTTCTTTTTGGCCTTAGAGATCTCAGTCGGACCTCTACCTGGTGGCTGTGCTAAAACCTCCTGATCCTCGTCGTACTCAAACTTCATCGGCTCCTCTGGAATAGAAATGTGATGTACCAATGGACCACCTGATGGGGGATCAGTAGTAGGTGGCTGCAATGGTGGCTGATCGTGTGACACAGTCCTCGAGAACCCCGCATATGGTCCATGGGGGATCAGTGTGTGCTGCTGTGACGTCTCTGGAGTGTCAATATGTACATCAGAAGTACATAATGTGTAAATACATGGTTACCTGTAAAAATATGGAATATCAAAATAGTAATCGTACCATAGATATGGTTCGGCTTCTTCACAGTTTGTAAGAATATATAGGATTGCCATATTCCACTCAACTTCAGCCATGCGTCGCCCCTTACTTTTCCCCATTACTCGACCTTTTGGTGTAAAGATCGACAGTTGTCCTTCAAATTGAGGGGCAAATAGAACCTCGTTCCTTTTTAGTCGTGTCGTCGTTGTGTCGATTTCTTTGTCGAAGTAGAAGGAACAAAAATTTATGATCTCAGTCAGTAAATAGGCCTCACATATGGATCCCTCAACCTTCGCTTTATTGCTCACCATGCCTTTTAGAATAAACATCATCCTGTATCGTACGAAATACTTAATTTATAAATACATACACAACATAATGCATATATTAACAGAAAGATAAGAAGAGTACCTCTCGAATGGGTACATCCATCGATAGAAGACCGGTCCCCGACAAGGGCCTCGTATGGCGGATGAACGAGCATATGTTCCATTGAGTCAAAGAATGCGGAGGGAATATCTGCTCCAACTTGCACATAGTTACTATGATGTCTTGGCTAATTTTCTCATATCGGACGCTTTAATCTCACTCGTGCACAATGCTATGAAACAGTTGCTCACCTCCGTTAATGCTTCCCAAATCGGCTCCGGTAAAAAATCTTTCAAGGCAATAGGTAGCAATCGTTGCATAAAAACATGGCAGTCATGGCTCTTCATACCATTTATTCTATTAGTATCGAGATTGACACGATTTGATATATTGAAACATGCCCGTCTGAAATTTTAGCTCTTTAAGCCACTCGCATATTGCATTTTTACATTACGTGGTGAGCGTATATGTTGCTTTCGGCTTTCTATTTGTTCCCTCGGGTACAAACAACCCATCTCTTGTTGTGTACAATGGCAAGTCGCGTCTCGCCTTTAGGTTGTCCTTAGTTTTTTGAGGAATGTCCATGACTGTGTTAAGTATATTATCAAAGAAATTCTTCTCACAGTGCATGACATCTAAATTATGACGAATCAGTAAGGTAGACCAATAAGGGAGCTCCCAAAATATGCTTCTTTTTGTCCAATTATGCTTATGAGAAATTTTCCTGCCTTACACAGTCCCATGTTGTAGCACCATCTGTCCACAAACTTTTTAGCTCATCGATCAAGGGTCGGAGCATCACATCTATGTTCATCCTCGGTCCTTTAGGGCCAGATATAATAAGACTTAGGAAAATAAACTCCTGACGCATGCATAAAGTTGGTGGTAAATTATACGGAGTTACGAAGACCAGCCAACAAGAGTACTGGGCACCTGTTCCTCGAAATGGATTAAAACCATCAGTACAAAGACCGAGCCTGACATTTCGAGGATCTACAGCGAACGAAGGATGCGTACGATTAAAGTGTCGCCAAGCTTCAGCGCCGGCAGGATGAATTACTCTTTCGGACTCATCATGGCACTTTGTGTGCCATGTCATGTGTTCAGCAGTTTTGCGCGACATAAACAGCCGCTTCAACCTATCAGTGATTGGAAAATACCACAATTTCTTTTGTCCACTCAATTTCCCTTCCTCGTACCGTGGCGCTGCACAACCAGGACAGGATTTCAAACTCTCACCTTCCCCATAGTACAGAAAACAATTGTTGCTGCAAACATCATACTTGATCACTCGGAGACCAAGTTTCGACATGATATTTTTTACTTCGGCATAATTATCGGGAATTTGGCTTTGATATTGCTCCGGTGCCATGCCTTTGTTGCTTTTGATGAAATAATCCATTGCTTTTTGTGAGGCATTATACGTCGTCTTGAAATTCATTACCTCCGTAACCCACTGTAACAACGACTTATTATGCAACTCATACAAAGGCCGATCAGCATACTCTAACAGATCATAAAATGATTTTGCTTCACGATTTGGCTCTGCCGGCTCATTATCAATGTAATTGCGAAATTGAGGAAAACTATCCATGACCATATCTCTTTGTGATGTAAAGTAATTTTCCGCAGGTGTAGAAGATGATCCTCCTATATTGTAATCATTGATCTAGCAATTTTGATAATCTTCACCATGGCATACCCAAACACGATAATCCGGTGCAAATCCACACTGATATAAATGTTGCATGACTGTATTGCGATCACGTTCACGCCAATTCTTACACTTTTTGCATGGACATAATATCTTACTACCAACTACTACACGAGCGAATCCAAAATCCAGAAACATATTAACACCATCAATAAATTCTCTAGTAATCATACCGTCGGGATCACGACGTTTTTCGTACATCCATTCTCTAAAAGTTGACATTTTTTCACTGCATAAAAAATAAATAACTACAAAATATAAAAATATTTTTATTGCATTCCAAATAATCTATTATCAACTAAAACATACAATTAGTATTTTAGTAAAAGACGCTTAGAAGGGAAATACAAGTGACTTTTATTGAAAAGAACATATATTTATTTAGTAAAATTATTTACGTATACTTATTTTTACCGAATATTATTTTCTCAATAATTCTATGTGGCTCGATTCTATCTGGTTTGGTATCGCTAACAACAAACTTGTATAATTTAATGAAAGGGCTTAAGATATACTATCAACTAAATTTTCAACTAAATTATCAACTAAATTTTCATTTAATATAAAACTAAAACTAGATCAGTACAATTAATTAGCAAATATATATATTGGTAAGAATATTAATGAATCAGAAATATTTTATAAAGTCGCTACTTTATTGAACAGAGCTGGTTTTTATTGAAAAGAACATATATTTATTTAGTAAACTTAATTAAAGATACGTATTTTCTTGAATATTCTTTTCTCAATAATTCTATGTGCCTCGATTCTATCTGGTTCGGTATCGATAACAAAAAACTTGTATAATTTAATGAAAGGGCTTAAGATAAATTATATCAACTAATTTTACAACTAAATTATCAAATAAATTTTCAACTAAATTATCAACTAAATTTTCATTTAATATAAAACTACAACTAAATTATATTTCGTATTAACAACAAGAAAAATAAGTATAATTAAATTTCAACTGTTTCTACATACCTTATAATATCGACGGAGATTGCTTGAAAATGCTCAATATATCCTTGAATATATATTCCGGAAAAAAAATCAGAAAAAAACATGTATATTTGTATTGCAATAGTTGGTTTTACAAAAAAAAAAGATGTATATATCTCGTTCATCTGTCGAACTGAGTTATATAATATACTCAATCAGATATTGGCTTCACATATGTGAAGCTAAAGAATAATATCAGAATAATTTTGGTAGCGGTAGGTGGCGCACGTGGAAATGATGGTTGACACATTTTAGCTTCACATATGTGAAGCTAATGTGTTATCTTACTAAAGGCGTCACATATGTGACGCTAATATGAATATTTTAAAAAAAAATTGGCGGAGGTTTGAAATTTTTGGCCGCGGAATTCAAATTAGTGAAATACTTTAGCTTCATATATGTGAAGCTATTGTATTTCAAAATATACTATAAATACACCATCACTCCAAACCTTCTTTCATTCAATTCTAATCCACCTTTCATCTCATTTCTTCAACTTCCATCTCTCAATCTTCAAGGTAATTTCTAAATTATTTTCAATTTTATTAATAATTTTACTTATATAATTTTTTGTTTCTACTAACTTATTAATATTTTTGTTTTTTTCTTTCTTTTGCAGGATTTTTATTTATTTAAAACTAAGTGAATTACAATATTAATATTATTGAAACATAACAAAAATAATTATATTTATTTTCTAATTAAATAATTATTTTTTTAGTATAATATAATTATTTTCTAATAATAATTAGAAGTGTAGCTTTTGGCATATTTTCTAATTACAACAAAAAATAATTTAAAAAATATTTATGATTATATATATATATATTCATACACACACACATGAAATTAGCCAGAAATTCATTCGGGCTAATTTCATTTTTTTTTATTTTAAACGACTTTCTTTAGCGTCACACATGTGACACTAAAGATATAATAATTAAAACTACTGGATTTTCTTTAGCGTCACACATGTGATACTAAAGACATAATAATTAAAATTACTGGACTTTGTTTAGCGTCACAAATGTGACACTAAAGATATAATAATTAAAATTACTAGAGTTTCTTTAGTATCACACATGCGACACTAAAGATATAATATTTAAAATTACAAGGACTTTCTTTAGCGTCACACATGTGACACTAAAGATATAATATTTAAAATTTTCGGGACTTTATTTGGCGTCACACATGTGACACTAAAGATTAAAAAATAATATTCATCGCCGGCTTTAGCTTCACCCATGTGACGCTAATGTAGACAGGCAATTGTTTTATTTTATCTTTAGCACCTACGTGACGCTAAAGTTCAATTCTTTAGCTTCACAGGTCAAACATTGACGCTAAATATTCTTTAGCGTCAGCTTCTTTAGCTTCACATATTAGCGTCACATATGTGAAGCTAAAGCACAAAAGCTTCACAGTCAACTTCTTTAGCTTCACATTTTTGTGAAGCTAAAGAAGGCATTATTTAGTAGTGATCATCTGGAAATAGTCTCTTTGTGTTAAGACAGGGGTAAGGCTGCGTACATCCGATCCTCCCTTACCCCGCTTTTTTGCGGGAGCCATTGAGGCATTGGGGTAATGTTGTTGTTGTAATTTCTTTCCCACTTGACTAGTCTCTAAGCTCGGGGTTATATGATGAAAAGTGGTTCATAGGGGCAGGAGTGAGACCGGTCCAACATTGTCATTTATTGATGATCCGGAACCAGAATTAAATTAAATAAAATAAAAAAGAACTCGGACTGTTCTTTCTAAATGAAAAAAAAATCAAATTACGTAAATTAGGGAATAATTTATATAAGTTCAAATTTACAAATCGAACTAAACTAGTAAAACATATGTGCAATACACGGGAACACGAAAAAAAATTCTTATGTAAATTTATATAATACGTAAATCGTTCATTATATATTTTGTAATACATCCTTATACGCAATATTATTTGTTTTGTTTATGATTATACCATTCTCATCGTAACAATGAATTTTCAAGCATTTTCTGTTCTTCACTCTTGATATGGCTACATAAAGCTGACCATGATTGAATATGAGTTGTAGCAAATATACACCAGTATGAGAGAGCGTCTAACCTTGACTCTTATTTATAGCGAAGCACACAATAAGAGGAGACTGTCATCTTTGAAATTTAAATTGGTAATCTATTGTCTGATGGACTTAATATCAATTGTGGAATAAATATTTTACTCCTAATATTATTTCCCAGAAGAACTTTCGCTTCAATAATATGGTCACGGAGTTGGGTAATCACCAATCTTGTGCCATTACATAATCCTAATGGTTGATCCATATTTTGAATTAATATAACCGGAAAAGTTTCGATTTCAAAATGTGATATGAATGGAATTCCAGAACACTTGATGCTATCTAAAAAATTGGTTGGATGGATTTGGTTTTGATTTCTGTCGCAAAAGTCTTGCATATAGTGTCGTAACTGAGATATATCCACTCGTCTCCTAGAATCATAGACATAACGTAGTCGCTTATTAACTCAACAATGATGTTTGTTGGCGTTAGTATTGCTCTTTCTTCAAAAAAATTAGATGCATGAAAGTTACTCGTAAGTGAAGGATAAGTACTTTCAAAAATGGCTGTAATATGTTCGTATGCATCTCGCAAAAAGGTTGCTCCATCTACCTCTTCACCTATTTCACCATCTCCAATTTTGAGGATCCCTTCCGAGAAATATTTATTCCTTAATTTGTAGATTAGAAGATGATGTTGTCTGGCCAATAATTAATCTCATATTCATTGCTAGTCCTAAGACTTTGCAATGATGCCAATATGGAGAAGAGCGATACTTGAGTAAACAATTTCTTCTCTGCTGCCCCTTAGTACAACGGGCAGAATTTACCTATCCACCAAGAACAATTACTTTCTCCCCAAATGGTAGGACATTTTGTATAATAGTTGCAATATGATTGAAGCTACGATCTAATGATTCAAAGCAAAATCTATTCACATAGGTACTTCATCCCAAATTATTAATTTTGTCTTCATTATAAAAGAAGACAACTCAGTCTCTGGTGTAATGGTGCACATAAATTTGTTCGAGATATTTATTGGTATTCCAAACCGTGAATGTGCAGTTCTTTCGAACAACAGCAGAAGTGCGGCAACTCCACTTGAAGCAACTTTAAGAACAATTTCACATCTATATCGTGTAAATCAGCAGAGAATGTTCTCCATATAAAAGTTTTTCCAGTCCCACCATATCCATAAACAAAATAAATTATACCTACTTCATTGTATGTCGCATTCATGATTTCTGTGCAAGTACTTTTGTTCATCTATTAAGGTGAACATAATTGATGGTGTTCCATTTCTTACTACAACCTATCATAATTCAGTTCCTGTTGTATATGCATGTTATGCCCTCCCCTCACCATATCATCATTTGGACCAGGCATCCCACTATAATCCGTAAGAGATCTTCTATTCTTTTGCAACATGTTATGAATTTCACTCAAAGTTTAATTTTTCATCTGTACATCAATGAGATGCAAGTCTCCATGACAATGGTGTTATATGTCATATAGTAAAATATAGATAAATACAATAATAAATTAGAACAAAATAAAATGAGAAAAACTATAGACTTACCAAGCTATTCAAAAGAATATAGTAAGGTCGTCGTCTTTTTGAAGAATTAGATTAACATAAAACTTAGGTATGAAATATAAATACGTTAACCAATTAAGAGTTATTAGTTGTTTACTTTGCTAATTAAATCATTAGTTTCACATACTACATTTATTATGTTGGTAAAATTGATATTATTTTTAGCATCGATGCTAAGGAGTGAATATTATCTTGGGAAAATATCATCTGCAAAAACTTTCTAAGTATTTTCCCAAATATGTCGGGTCCTGAGACACTTCCAGAAAGTAATAGAGAAGCAAATAACTTCCTAAGAAAATAAGGTAAACCCTAGAAACTTGCCTCTATTATTCCATCAAATGTACTTTTTATCATCGTCTAATAAACCCAATGTATGACATGCATCTTTGAGACTTGGATAAACGACATTTTTAAATGTTCTATATGTCATGAGAAATTGCACTTGTAGTTCGATAAAGCATAATTGACAAACAGTATAATTCACTAATTACAAGTGGAATATAATCTGACCGTCCAATTGCAAATAATTTTTTTCTCATTTGCGAAACACATTAATCTCCTTTCCACACAAATTTTATAACGAACTCTAAATACGGCATGCTTATAGCTTCTGGATAACGTCTATTGCGCTCCATCCAAGCAAAGAACATAGATTGTTTAGTTCATTGGTTCTCAAACACATAATCAATTGTATTTGTAATATCCGGTTGTAGTTTTATTTTTGTACTGTTGTATTGTACGTATTCAGTTGGAATACACATGATGCTGTATTGAATTTGGATTTATACCATGTGTTGTTGCCCAAAATATTTATCCGAAGATTAAATACTGCTGGAAGACGGACAACAAACAACAATTGCGGGAGCACTTCCGAGAGAGTATGAATAAACACAAGATTTGCCGGGTTTGTTAGGCCCGGGCTTGAATGCTCTCGCGAGATGTTATTAATACAAATATTCGTGGTTACAAGTATTAATGAGAGAAATCTAAATACAATGAGTGTAAAAAGACTCTGTTAATCCGGCTCTTGAGCGAAGCTCGGTGTTCTTCGTCCCTGCCGATCGTCTGCTGAATGAGAGAGGCCGAGAGAAGGAAATACCAAATGATAGCTGTTGCCAAGAGTTGGAGATAGCCAAGTGCTGTGTGAAATCTCGTGGGAATTGAAGTACTTCCGTGTGTTCTCAAGAATTTCGGATCCTTTTACAAGTGCTGGCAGCCTGCTATATATAGGGGCTGTGGTGCCCTGTCCTCTGGCGGGCGATCGCCTTCCGGCCATTATAATAATGGGGCGATCGTCTGCCGGCCAATATTATAATGGGGCGATCACACGGGCTGTCGGCCTAAAGTCCAAGGTAGATGCTGGCAGCCAGCTGTGCGGTCCAATGAGGAGCCAGCACGCGTCTGGAGTCAGTGTCACATGCGGTCCTACTGACAACTTTCGGCGGGCTTGTCGGCTGGTGGACGGATGCTGACAGGCTGTGGTCAACGATCCGTGAATTGCGGATCTTGTCTCGGCTCTGCACGTGGTGTCTGTCCTGAGGCTCGGCCTTTGCCGACTGGATGACTATTGGCATGATGCGGTCGTCTCTAGCTGGATACTGAGGGTCGGCATCGGCCAGTCGCTGAGGGTCGGCATCGATCGGTCACCAAGGGTCGGTCGTCAAGTGCCGAGAGATGATCGTCCGCTAGTCGGTCGCCAGGAGTCGGTCGCCAAGTACCGAGAGACGATCGTATTTGATGTCGATCGCTCGGCACCGGGACTTGAAATTCTTGTTAACTTGATGATTATTGAGTATAAGACATCATATTTGAGGTGTTGGTGATGTTCTTGAGATAATTATGATAATACATGGTGATATTATCATAATTAAATGATTAATATGATGATTGTTCTTGGTAATCCTTGTAGACGATTGTCACAAGTATTAAGAACATTCATCACCATGTTAACTTGATCATTGAGATGAATTGAGGATGTTGGAATTTATAGTTTAGGGCTATGATATTCATTTGAGTAGCTTGATCGATTCATGTTGAACCAAGGATATCTATTGCGTTGAATTCAATATTCATATTGTGGAATTTTTTATTGTTGGATGAATTGTGTTTCATTCAAGGTTTACTTGTGTGGTTGTTGTGTTTTTTGGTTCATTCGTTCCTTCGTTCATTCATTTTGTTGGAGGATGTCTTGATTGTGCAGAAGTATTTTTCGTCTTTGGTATTGAGGCAAGTTAATTCTTACTTGGTTATGAATATAATGTGTCTTTTACATGTTGTACATATGACGTACGTCTATACTTTGTGAAGTTTAATTCATATTGATATTATTGTTGATCGAGTCGATCTTTCATTTGAGGGACAATGGCTCTAGGTTCTTCTTGTTACCATCTTTCACTTCGGTGAGTTATTTTAATCCTCGTTGGATCCATATTTTACTTCAGTGAGTCATTATTATTCTATGTTGGATTTGTTGGTCCTTATTGATTTTTGATCATCACTTTTGTTATCGTGACGTTCCGGAGTGTGGGTTGATATGTATAGGATTCCATGTCGGGCACATATAGTGATGTAATGATTCAGACTGAACTGTGCACACGGGCGGAAATGCTAGTGAGACTGATTAGGCACATTATCACATGTATGTTATCAGGATTTCATGTGCGTTGGTGATATGCGCATTGACACATTTACATCCTAGGCTTAGTGGGGCTCCATCCTATGAGCCATAAATTTGGTTGATATATAAAACATGTTTGATTGCGTATATTTTTAACTATTGGGGTTATAATCTAGTCGACTAGATAGCATGTTCGATTGCGTTTGTTCGATGATTTGAGATTACAATCATGTTGGGACTATACATCATGTGTGATTCGTATTGTTGATAGCCCATCCGCCTTGGCATCCACGTAAGCACTCCAGGCGGCTGAACCGGCCGAGTAGAGCCAAACCAATTATGAACCCGATTTTCTCCCTGGCTCGTTAAACCGGACCGGACAGAGACGTCAAAACCGACCCGATAGCCGAACCAAGAGGGCCGAGCTGATCGAGGATAAAAACGCTCCAACTCAAGATTACAACAAGGCCGACCTGAGCGGCGGGAGACCCGAGGACCGATCTGATGGAGGGAGATCCAAGGACCGACCCCAACGGATAAGCGTCGCCAGAAGCATGCGGGACAGGCACACATGCCAATTAATGCATGTTGTCATGTCCCTTCCCGAAGCAATCCTTAGAAGCCGCCACATGTCTAAGGTGTATTTACAGTCTGACAAGTGTTTTGGGCATATTCCCCAACATCCTCCAGCTGTCATCTCCTGACTGGCCGAGGTCATCTATATATGAGAGGAATATACAATGGAAAAGGACTTTTGGCTTTTGGCATTTATGAGAATAGAGAAAAGGGAGAAAAAAGTGAGAATTTGTAATAACTGAGAAAATACAGATAGACCGGCACAAAAATATTCAGCTCGGCTCTATTTCATATTAAGGTCATTAATAAAATTTAGTGATCTAATCCTTTTCATCTTGTTTATTATTTTCTACGTGGCTTCGATCCATTCGTTCAGATCAGCACACGTGACGTTGACCAAATCAGACGTCAACAGATTGGCGCTAGAAGGAGGGCAACGATAAAAAAATATATACTGTTCACCGGAGATGTCTCACGACAGTTCAAAAAACCCTCAGCCTGCGACGGAGGAAGAAAACCTCCGTAAGGTGGTAGAGTGCTTTAAACATCCAGCCTTCATCCAGGGCATGACGGCCCTTATGGCACGGGTTACTGGGGGCGGGACCCTTCAAAAACCCGAGGACCATGTGGAGGCGGAATCTCAGACGACCCGCCAAGCTGCCTCGAGACGAAACAAAAAGAGGACAGCCTCGGGGGTCGCCGGGGAAAGGGCGGAAAGCCATGGCGAAAGCTCACATCCCTCTCGAAAAAGTAGGCTTTCACGCCCCATATCCGTTTTTGATCGCCTCGGGGCAGGGAAGAAAATCGAAAAAGCAGCGCCGGCTCCCACTATCCAGAGTCAGAGCCGTAAAGAAGAAAAAGCTCCCCACCAGTCCCTAAATCCGACACAAGTATTACCTCCAACTCCCGGCGATAACTCGAGCGAGATCGAGTTTCTTAAAAAACGCCTTACGGAGCTCGAAAACAAGCAACTTCAGCCATCCCAAAATTCGGAATGGCTTAACAGCCAGGAGAGTCCCCTGGCCCCCAGTGTTCTGGCGGAACCCCTCCCGGAGAAGTTCAAGATTCCTCAGATTCCGCCGTACAACGAGGAGACAGACCCCAACGCCCATCTTGGACATTATAATTCCTTGATGGACCTGCACGGGTCTCAGGACGCGTTCCGATGCCGAATAATCTCCTTGACTCTGGGGGAGAGGGCCCAGAGATGGTATCGGATGCTGCCCCACCATTCTATTCAGACATGGGCCCAGCTCTCGGCGACGTTCCGATCCCATTTCATGGGGTCCCTTGTGCGAGTCGCCCCGCGCTCATCCATCGCTTCCGTCGTACAGGGGCTGAACGGGTCCCTTAAAGATTATATATCTCGTTTCAATAAACGGATATTGGAGACAGAACCCATGTCGGACGATGCGCTGGCCATTATTGCCCAGACCGGCCTCCTCAAAAATTCTTTTTTCCGTTGGACGGTGTGCCAGAATGTCCCACACACCTACCAGGAATTCTTGGAGCGCGCCAGCTCCCATATAGCTGCCAAGGAAGCTATGTCGGCACCAGTTTTAGTCATGCCCTCCGATCAGAAAGGGTCCTACAAAAAGAAAGAAGATATGCATGACTACAAAGAGGCCCGTCAAGAATCCCACCGGGAGAATAAGGCTCCCGCCTCTTCCTCGACAACCCCAACAACTCAGAGCTATCGGGAGCGTAGGCCCGAGCTCATGGCTAATTTCGTTGAAATATATTCCGTCGGAGCCGCGGCCATATTTGATCAAATAAAGGACAAAACTTTGCTCCCGGTTCCTCGGACGATCTATAAAGATCAGAAGGACATGGACCAGACCCGCTTTTGTAAATATCATGAATCAGCAGGTCACAACACCGAACAATGCCGGGACCTCATCGCCGCCCTGATCGCAGTATGCGACAATACAAGCTTAAGGCGATTTACCCGGAACCCACCCCGGAATCGCCAGGATCGGGCCGACCCGACAAGAGCCAAGAACGATCGGGTGCCTCCAGCCCCCAAGTCCCCCCGGGAAATTCTGACCATCATGGGAATAGCCGAGGTCGATGATCATCGGTCAAAGCGGCAGAAAAAGGCATCCATTCGAGAGGCTACCTCCTCTTATCAACTGACCGAGCGCCGAGCAGAGGGGTTCCTATCAGTGGCCGAAGAAGCCCCCCAAAACCCCCAGTTGGTAGTTACTTTTGAAGAGTCCGATGCACACGGCTTGGACCACCCCCATTCAGACGCCCTTGTCATCACCCTGCCCATAATGGGGATCCCGGTACACAGGGTGTTGGTAGACTCCGGGGCCTATGCCGGCATCATCTACCTTCATACCCTTCGCAGGATGAAGGTAGACCAATCTTATGTCCGGCCCTGCAACAAGTACATTAGGGTATTTGCCAACTGCCGTACCTCACCACTGGGGGAAATCGACCTCGCCTTGGAGTTCGGTCAGGGGCCGATCAGAAGGACGATGATCACTACCTTCAAGATCATCGATGTGCACAACGACTATAACGCCATCATAGGCCGACCTGTGATGTCAAGGCTAAGGGCCACTCAGTCAACATATCACCTGTGCATGAAGTTTCCCACCACGGACGGCGTCGGGGTACATAGGGGAGATCAAACGGTCGCCCGGGAATGCAATCTCAGCATCCGGGCTCGCGAAATCAACGCCGCAGAGGGCATCCCGGAAAATTTATCGGAAGAAATGGGGACCACCAGCTCCGAACAACTGGCAGGAGACACCCTGCTCGAACAGTAGATCGAAGGTCCCGGGGCCGCGCAAACCCTCGAAATGGAAACTGAACAGGAAGTGGACCGGGGCCGCAGGCCCGGGAAAGAGCTGATCCTAGAAGAGGATCCTGTCGACCCACAGTATCAAAATCCGAAAGGGAAAATTCGCCATGCTGAGCCAACAGAAGAGTTGGACCAGGTCGACATGGACCCATCTGATCCCGTCCGACGGCTAAAGATCGGCCACAACCTCCAAGAGCCGATCCGCTCCGATCTTATCTTCCATCTGAGACAGAATTTGGATGTCTTCGCATGGACCCATTCGGACATGTCGGGGATTGACCCGGAACTTGCGTGCCACCGGCTGAATATCTACCCCAGTTCAAAGCCGGTTATTCAGAAAAGGAGGAAAATGGGGCCTGAACGACAGAAGGGGCTGGAAGAGGAAGTAGAAAAGCTGATCGACAACGGGTTCATCCGGGAAGACCAGTATCCGACCTGGGTGTCCAACTCGGTCCTGGTAAAAAAGCTGACCGGTCTATGGAGGCTCTGCATTGACTTTTCTAATTTGAATAAAGCCTGCCCGTAATATAGTTACCCCCTCCCCCATATCGACTACATGGTGGATGCAACGGCCGGGCATGAGATAATGAGCTTTCTGGATGCATATTCTGGATACAACCAGATCCCAATGCATCCCACTGATGAAGAAAACACCTCATTCTACTCGGCCCGCGGCCTATACTGTTACCGAATGATGCCTTTCGGGCTCAAGAATGCCGACGCAACATATCAACGCCTGGTGAATAAAATGTTCAATAGCTTGATAGGCCATACCATGGAGGTGTATGTAGATGATATGTTAGTCAAGTCTTTGCGCTCGGCCGATCATGTAAATGACCTCAATAAAATATTTGCTATTTTGCGAGAGTACAAGATGAAGTTAAATACAAAGAAATATTCATTTGGGGTAGGTTCTGGAAAATTCCTCGGCTATATGGTGAGCCAAAGAGGGATTGAAGCCAACCCCGATAAAATTAAGGCAGTGACCGAACTTGTTCCTCCAAATTCGGTCAAAAAGGTGCAGAGCCTAACTGGCCGACTAGCCGCGCTAAGTCGCTTTATCTCTCGCTCAACTGATAAATGTAAACCTTTCTTTGCGGCAATAAAAAAGAACAAAGATTTTCAGTGGACAGAACCTTGCCAAAGAGCCTTCGAAGCTATCAAGGAAGTCCTGGCAGAAGCCCCGATCTTGCAGGGACCGACCCAAGGGGAACTTCTCAATTTATATCTCGCGGTATCCGACTCTGCGATCAGTGCCGCTCTCATCTGAATGGAGAATGCAGTTCAACATCCGATCTATTATGTTAGTCAGGCCCTTCATGATGCCGAGCCCAGATACGCCCCGATGGAAAAGCTGGCCTATGCGCTCATAATGGCGTCCCGGAAGTTAAGACCCTACTTTCTGGAACATCAGGTAGTCATCTTAACAAACTACCCTTTAAAGCAGGTCATCCACCGCCCTGACGTATCCGGTAGGATGATCAAATGGGCCGTCGAACTCGGACAGTTTGACATAACTTATGAATCGCGCACTGCCATAAAGGGTCAAGCCCTGGCGGACTTCATTGCAGAGTTCACACCAGCGATCGCGCAAGAGAATGACCGATCAGAAGAGTGTTCACTCTACGTAGATGGATCCTCAACCGCCGACCGGTCAGGTGTAGGAATAGTCCTCGTCAGTCCCGACCAACGTCTGTTCTGCTCGACTATTCGTTTAGGTTTTCCGACCACTAACAATGTGGCAGAATATGAAGCTCTCTTGGCCGGTCTAGAAATGACGACCTCCCTCGGCCTTGCCCGCCTCACTGTCTTGAGTGATTCTCAATTTGTGGTAAACCAAATCAACGGCGAATACGAAGCCAATGAACCCAAGCTGGTTAAGTACCTCAGCCTCGCGCGGGCCCGGCTGCAAGATTTTCGGGGAACTATACAACACATCCCCAGAACTGAGAACATCCAAGCCGAATCCTTGGCCAAACTCGCGTCCAGCTCCGGAGCCGAACATATGGACGAGGTCAGCATAGGGTATCATGCCTCATCAGCCCTGGAAATGGCCGAAGTCCGGGTAGCTGAACAATCAGAACCGCAAGGATGGATGCAGCCTATAATCCAATATCTTCAAAGCGGCATTTTACCCGAGGACCGAGCCCAGGCGAGATCATTATGAACTCAGTCCGCCCGGTTCACCATCGTGGATGGAACTTTATACAAAAGAGGATATTCGGTTCCATTGCTGAAATGCCTGTCCGAGTCAGAAGCAGAATATGCCCTCAGAGAAGTGCACGAGGGTATATGCGGTAATCATTCCGGCGGCCAGGCACTGGCCTATAAATTGATCCGACAAGGATATTATTGGCCAAATCTTAAAAAAGATGCCATCACGCTCGTACGGAAGTGCGTCCGGTGCCAAATCTTCGCTCCGCAGATCCGATCCCCGCCGAAAACCCTCACTTCCGTATATTGCCCATGGCCATTCGCCAAGTGGGAGATTGATTTGATCGGCCCTTTACCTAAAGTACGGGGAGTAGTACAATACGCTATTGTCGCATTCGATTATTTTACAAAATAAGCAGAGGCCGAGCCTATGGCGCAAACAACCAAGCAGAAAATAGTTGATTTTATATGGAAATCACTCATCTGCCGGTTCGGGATCCCTCAATCTATTGTCTCTGATAATGCAAAACAATTTGACAATAAGAAGTTTCGGGCCTTCTGTGACGACCTCCAAATACGAAATAACTTCTCCACACCATACTATCCGCAATCCAACGGGCAGGTCGAGGCGGTCAACAAAATCCTAAAGCAGCATCTCAAGACACGCCTCGAAGAACTCAAGGGTTCTTGGCCCGAGGAACTCCCCGGAACCTTATGGGCTTACAGAACAACGCATCAGTCCACCACCGGAGAAACGCCTTTTTCCTTGGCTTTCGGCTCTGAAGCCGTCATCCCGGTTGAAATCGGAGCGCCTACCTACCGAATAGCCCATGTTGAAGAGCAAGATAAAGACTTGGCCCTCTAAGTAAACCTAGACCTCCTTGCCAAAAAACGGGCCCAGGCGGAAATGCGGAATGCCCTCTACAAAAGGAGAAGCGAAAAATATTACAACTTCAAGGTTCACCATAGGAGTTTCCAGGTCGGAGACCTTGTTCTTAAACGGGTATTGGGGCCGGATCCCGGACCACTTAAGCCCAAGTGGGAGGGACCGTATAAGGTTAGCGAAGTCCTTCAGAACGGAGCCTACCGGCTAGAATATCTGAACGGCCAGAGATTAACTTATCCATGGAATGCTATGTATTTAAAGAAGTATTATCAATAAAACTTGACGTTATTCCATTTTTAGTATTGATGCACCTCATAAGACCGGCTCATCCGGCACTATAAGACCGAGCTCGCCTTGGCACCTCATAAGACCAGCTCATCCGACACTATAAGACCGAGCTCGCCTCGGCACCTCATAAGACCGAGCTCACCTCGGCACCTCATAAGACCGGCTAATCCGGCACTATAAGACCGATCTCGCCTCGGCACCTCATAAGACCGGCTCATCCGGCACTATAAGACTGAGTTCGCCTCGGCACCTCATAAGATCGGCTCATCCGGCACTATAAGACCGAGCTCGCCTCGGCACCTCATAAGACCGGCTCATCCGGCACTATAAGACCGAGCTCGCCTCGGCACCTCATAAGAACGGCTCATCCGGCACTATAAGACCGAGCTCGCCTCGGCACCTCATAAGACCGGCTCATCCGGCACTATAAGACCGAGCTCGCCTCGGCACCTCATAAGACCGGCTCATCCGGCACTATAAGACCGAGCTCGCCTCGGCACCTCATAAGACCGGATCATCTGGCACTATAAGACCGAGCTCGCCTCGGCACCTCATAAGACCGGCTCATCTGGCACTATAAGACCGAGCTCGCCTCGGCACCTCATAAGACCGGCTCATCCGGTACTATAAAACCGAGCTCGCCTCGGCACAACCAGCAGGAGATGAACAAAAAAAAAAGAGCAGCTAAAGAAACGCTAAGAAAAGGATTTTATTCATCCAAGGAAACATTTTTACAAATTACATGTGAAAAACAAAAGAAAAGCAAGACTGGCACACAGGCCATGCAGGAAACGAAATTTGAAAGGAAACTACTCGGCCCCACCCTCCTGGCCGGCCGCCTGGAAGGACTGTCCCTCACCTTCGCCGTGCAGAGCCAACCCGGGATCTTCAACCTCGACGACCTTTGGCTCATCAGCTCCATGGATATCAACATGCAGATCGGTCCCCTGGGATGCTATGTAGGCCTCGATCTCCTGAACGGTCTTCCCTCCCTTCATGAGATCTAATATCTCGTAGCAGGTAGAGACGTAATTTAGATTGATCAGCTCCTCGAACTCAGGCGTCTCCTTAAAGGCCGCCGCCCCTTCGGCAAGACCCTAGGCGTAGCCCGAAGCCTCGCAGGTATTAACACGCTCGGTCAGATTTTCAACTTGGGCCTTGGTTTCTTTCAAATAAGCCTCGTGCTCAGCCCTAGTGTCTAACCACTGTTTATGCGCCTGCTCGGCCGCCGTAGTCATCTCTTCGGCCTTTCCTTTCCAAATATCGGCCTCGAGGGCCCGACTTTCCAAAATCTCCATTTCACCCTCCATGGAGGTCATCTCCTCCTTCAGAGACTTGATCAGCAAAGGGCAAAGATGGTGCTCCTCCTGCAAGGCCTTGAGATCGGCCTCCGCCTTCTTGTGCTTCGCGACCAGGGCCATCAGCTCATCGGTAGCCTTTAAGTAAGTGCACAACGCACGGCCGATCAGAGCATTCCCGAATTGGATCTGCTCATCCGGACCCATGTCGTTGGTCACCATCTTCATCTTGGGCGTCCAGCCCCTGATAGGGACGTGACTGGACTCAACCACCGTCGGGGGAACCCGATTGAGCATCTCAGCGGTTGGGGTGGCTGCCCGGACGTAATCGAGAAACCAGCACGGTCGTCGTCCTTTCATCTGGGCACAAGGTTCCTCCCGGTCCTTGTTAACCGGGAGATAGTGGCCTTCCAAGTCAATTACGGGCTTGCCACCGGTCGCACGACCCGTCCGGATAGGGCTCGGGGCGGATACAGTAACTTCAGGAACGGACGGGCCCTCCGCCTTGGTCGCACTATCCTCAGGCTCGGCCTCTACCCTCTTCCGCTTGCCCGCACACTCCCTACACTCGGCGGCCTCAGCAGCCAGCCTCGCCACCCGCTGCGCAGGCGTCTCTTTCCTTCCGGACGGAGTCTTGGCCCTAGGAACTGGAAAAAGAAGACATGTTAAAAAAAAATACCTGATGAAGACATAATACTCGGATCGGTTGGTCGAAGTCTGGCCGCCCAGAGGTTTTCCTCGATAACCAGAAGATGAGAATTCCTCTCCTCAGTGGGAAGATCCAAAAGCTGTTCAACCCGGTCGTCGAACTCGGAGGAGGTCTCTTGCGTCGGGATGCGTTCTGCACATGAAGTAAATGATGAGCGTTAGACAAGAAATGAACAGGAATACAAAACGCAACACTTACTCATTTTGGCGATAAAGTGCTCCGGGACCCGAAGCTCGGCATCTATCACACCGGGCTCCCACTCATCCGCCGAGTGTAACACTCCCATGATTTACGGAGATATTACAGCGCCGTAGATCCTTTTTGGAGAACCTACCAGGCTTAGACCCAAATAAAACACATTAAATACAATAAACATAAACGTTCATATAATTAAAACCAACTTCAAATTTCAACATGACATACATCACAATACCAAACAACATATCATTAACCATTAATAATGACATGACATACAACACCGGACAGTACCCGCGCGAGTACAAAAACAAAACACGACTTTGACCATGACTATACGACCACCAACTCAAAATGATGTACGATATCAATGCTGCCCACCAAGCTCGTGTCCGTCCTGTGCTAGTCCTCCCACTGACTCGCACTGAATACACAAAGTATATCCACCCTGTAAGGGGTCAAGAAGAAGCCTGCAAGTACAATGATTCTAGAATATGTACAACAAGTGAATAATCAACAAAAACCACGTAAAATCATAGTGCCATCACGTATATTCCTAATACCACATCACAGTCATCATCACAAAACAACCTCCCGAGCTATACCGGCCCCGTACCTCTCAAAGATACACACCCTGCAGACACCTCGTCAGCCCCGGTGTATAGCCCAACCGAGTGATCCGTAGGGATACGCACTCACCGGACCCCTGGGACCCTCACTGGTTTTACTCGGCTCACACACACTCGATCAACAATTGGTACAAATTCCATTTTTACATATCCACACGAAGTACAGTAAACACAATCAAAGTACTTGCCCCAATTTGAACGACACAAGAAGCGGCGAACGGATGAATGTACGGTCCGAACTTCCTTCAACGACTCGATCCTAACACATCGAAATAAGGAATCAAAACACGACACCACGGAAATGGAAGGATTCCCTTCCAATTCTACTCTTAGGGACAAACTATCAAACACTACTAAGGCGGAGTTGTTCATACTCAAATCAATAGGTGGGAACTCAAACAAAATCCGTAGACTTCAAGAAAAACAAGGGATTTTGGTTTCACACTCATAATCTGACCCAATTCAAGGTTTAAAACGGACTAGAATGACGAGATCTAAACAAAACCCTCAAAATTCCAAAAACTAGGGATTGAACAATCTTACCTTGATTAGGATGATACACTGGATGAAATCTTGTTAGATTGGGCTTAGGAACACGAAAATGTTGTTGGATGGTGAAAACTGGTCGAAAACCACGTCTAACTACACTCCAAATCGCCCAAATTACCAAGGGAAGAGGAAGAGGTGAAAATGACGTTTCGAACCTGCCCCCCATATATATACTGGGAGGCATTAGCGCACGCTACGGCTACAGGCTTAGCGTGCGCTAACGAGCTGAGGGCGGTGCACTGCTGAAGAAAAAGGCAGTCCAGAACTTTCTGCCAGACTCCGGTAGCGTACGCTGAATTATCTGTTAGCGTGCGCTATCGATTGCTACTAGCGCGCGCTAACTCCATACAGTAGCGTGCGCTACTTGCAAGTACCTGCAGCCCAGAAACGTTTCTGTCCTCACTGACCTGACATCCTAGCGCACGCTATCATACAAGTAACGTGCGCTAGTAATTCGAAATAACGTACGTTAGTCCGTCCATAGCGTACGCTAACGCCTCATTCCAGAGTCCAGAAAGCTTACTGTCCAGCGGGCCTAACGCACGCTATTGCACAAGAGTAGCGTGCGCTACTCGACCCTGGTTAGCGTGCGCTAGACATACAGTCTTAGCGTGCGCTAACTGCTATTTTCCAAATTTAAATTCGCAAGAAATCCGGCTAAAACGAGCACAATCCGAGAATCACAGAACCCAACAATAATCAGCCATGAATATGCCAAGGTCAATCATCAATATATATACGGTCCAAATAACCACAATACCACAAAATACATCCAAAATAACACTCATAAAATACACGGGTATTACACCCTTACCCCCTAAAAAGAAGTTTCGTCCCGAAACTTAAGATACAAAAAGTTCGGGGTATCGGGCACGCATACTATCCTCGGTCTCCCACGTGGCCTCCTCAATTCCATGCTTAGACCATTGGACCTTTACTAACGGAATCACTTTCCGTCGCAATTGTTTCACTCGTCGCTCTAGTATGGTTACCGGTTGTTATTCATACGTAACATCATCACTAACCTCAATCTCGTGATAATCAATAACATGGCTGGGATCGGGAACATACTTACGCAGTTGTGAAACATGAAACACATTATGAACATGACTAAGCGTCGGAGGTAATGCTAGTCGATAAGCTACATCGCCTACCTTGTCCAGGATCTCGAAGGGGCCAATATATCGAGGACTAAGCTTCCCCTTCTTACCAAACCGAAGAACTCCACGAGTCGGCGATACTTTCAACAACACATGGTCTCCCGCCTGGAACTCTAACGGTCGACGACGAACGTTGGCATATGATTTTTGTCGACTCTGAGCAGTCAACAACCTTTGCCGAATAATTGCGACTTTTTCCCGTGTTTGAACCACCAAGTCCGGTTCTACTCCAAGTAACTCGTACGGCTCGTCCCAACAGATTGGCGATCTACACCGTCTTCCATATAATGCTTCAAACGGAGCCATCCCAATCGAACTATGCCAACTGTTATTGTATGCAAATTCAATCAATGGTAAATGAGTCTCCCAATCTTCTTTCCAATCCAACGCGCAAGCCCTCAACATGTCTTCTAGCATTTGGATCGTCCTCTCTGACTGTCCGTCCGTCTGGGGATGATAAGCGGTGCTGAAATTCAATTTGGTACCGAGTGCTCGATGTACTGCTTGCCAGAAATGCGACACAAAACGCCCATCGCGATCAGACACTATACTCTTTGGGGTACCATGGAGTCTCACAATCTCCGCAATGAATAACCGAGCTAACCTCTCCGGTCCCCAAATATCTCTAATTCCCAGAAAGTGTGCGGATTTGGTTAGCCGATCAACAATTACCCAAATCATATTCACTCCAGTTCGCGTCTTTGGCATTCCCACAATAAAATCCATCGCTATATCTTCCCACTTCCATTCCGGAATTGGTAGCGGTTGCAATTTACCGGCGGGTCTCTGATGTTCCGCTTTAACCTGCTGACAAGTCAAGCATTTCATCACGAACTCTGTTACATCTTTCTTCATGTTCGGCCACCAAAAGTTTTTCTTCAAGTCCTTATACATTTTACTCATACCCGGATGAATCGAGTACGGAGTAGAATGTGCTTCATTCAAAATTACCTGTTTGAGATCATCCCGATTAGGTACACAAGTTCTGCCTCGAAATCGAAGAACTCCGTCTTCATCGATTAAGAATCCAGGAGCTTTTCCTCTAACACTGTCTTCCCGAAGCTGCACAATTGAGAGATCATCTAACTGCTTGGACTTAATATCTTCCATTACGGAGGATGTAACCTCAAGGAAACGCAATCGCCCTTGAGTTACGTGAGGCCAAACTTCAATTTCCATATCAATCAACTCGTCTAAGCTTCGGTTGAATGGTAAGTAGTTCCAACTTTTGCAACACGACCGACTTGCGGCTTAACGCATCGGCAACGACGTTTGCTTTACGGATGGTAAAGAATGTCAAGATCATAATCTTTAAGCGGTTCCAACCATCGCCACGACGCATATTTAGCTCCTTCGCGTAAATATGTACTTCAAGCTCTTATGATCCGTATACACTCTACAAGAAGAACCATACAAGTAATGCCTCCAAATTTTCAACGCAAACACCACAGCGGCTAACTCAAGATCATGAGTAGGATAATTCATCTCGTATGGCTTTAATTGTCGAGACGCATAAGCCACTACTCTCTCATTTTGCATCAATACACAACCCAATCCTTGTTTAGAAGCATCACTATAAATAACGAAACCTTCTGTTCCTTGTGGTAAGGATAGGATCGGAGACGTAGTCAACCGCTCTTTCAACTCGTCAAAACTCTTCTGACACTCATCACTCCACTCAAATTTCTGTGTCTTCTGCAATAATAAGGTGAGCGGTCGAGCAATTTTCGAGAATCCCTCAACAAATCGACGATAATAGCCCGCTAATCCTAGAAAACTCCGAACTTCCTTAACATTCCGTGGAGGCTTCCAAGCTAAGACTGCTTCAACCTTTTGAGGGTCTACTCGAATACCATCGGCTGAGATGATGTGTCCCAGAAAAGAGACTTCTCTAAGCCAGAACTCGCACTTAGAAAATTTAGCATAAAGCTTATTAGCCCTCAAAATACTCAACGCAATCCTCAAGTGTTCGGCATGTTCCATCTCACTTTTGGAATAGATTAATATATCGTCGATAAACACCACTACAAATTTATCGAGATATTCGATAAAAGTTTTGTTCATAAGCTGCATAAAGGCCGCTGGAGCATTTGTTAAACCGAATGGCATAACTACGAATTCGTAATGCCCATACCTCGTTCAAATGCCGACTGGGATATCCGAATCTCGAATTCGCAGCTTGGTAATATCCTCGACCTCAAATCAATCTTGAGAAAACCGTAGCCCCTTGTAATTGATCAAATAGATCATCGATTCTTGGCAACGGATACTTGTTCTTAATAGTGAGTTTATTCAACTCACGATAGTCAATACATAGCCGTAAGGACCCATCTTTCTTTCGTACAAACAATACCGGTGCACCCCACTGAGACACACTAGCCGAATATAACCTTTGTCCAACAATTCACCCAATTGTTTCTTCAATTCTAGCATTTCGATGGGGCCATTCTCAGACGGTGCCTTGGATATTGGCGCCGCATTGGGCTCTAATTCGATGACGAACTCCACTTCACGATGCGGTGGCAATCCCGGCAAATCATCCGAAATACGTCTGAAATTCATTCACAATCGAACAGAGGATAATCAGATTTCGCCAACTTCCGACTTCAACGCGTAACACCAATAATCGTACAACCTTGTCGCAATAATCTCATCGCCTTCATGGCTCGAATAATCTTCCCGTAAGTACCGGGTTTCGCCTTCAAAACGTGTTCGTACCATCCGGCGCGACTATCGAAATTATCTTCCGACGATAATCTACTATCGCTCCATGCCGATTTAACTAATCATCACCGAGGATTAAATCCTCTCCTATCATATCAATCACAATCAAATCGGATGACCAATCTTATCGCCAATGGTTACAGGACAATTGGCAATCTCTTGATCCCCAACTATCCTTTCCCACTTGGCACCCCAACAATAAAAGGTTCACATGAAGAGAGACCGTCTAGGCCCAAACGATTCACACAAGACAATGATATAAAAGAATGAGTAGCTCCGTAATCAAACAATACATCTACCGGTGCATCAAATATAAACAATACCGACGTAGTGGCGCCCCTACGTCATCACCCTCCTCATCTCATACAATCGGGTGGGGCTGATCCAATGCTAGATGCATCCTTATGCTCGATTTTACCTCTGCCACCGCGTCCGACACTCGAGTTGGCTGACCCGTGAATCGTGCTGCCCGGGTAGAGATCTGCTTAGAAAATATTCGCCCACCGACTCACAATATAACGCGCGATGACCCCGCTTCCCACACTTAAAACAATCAATGGGGCGAAGTGCAATGAGAACCGACATGTCCCTGATTTCCACAATTAAAACAAACCCTCGGCATTCCTCCACTAGCCGAGGGGAACCGGCGTAAGATTGCATAGAAGATTGAGGCCTACGCGATCCACCGCCTCGGAAACTACCGAAAATTTTGGTTTCTTCGAGCTCGAAACTGCTGGAACCGGAACTGAGACCATTTCGTAAGCAAGTGCTCTATCCTGATATTCTCTCAAAGTAGTACACCCAAGGCCCGCCATATACTTTCGGACCTCCGGTTTCATCCTTGCATCGAAATGAAGTATCTTGTCTATCTCATTCTTAACCCGGTCTTGGACATACACTAACTGCTTGTTGTATGTCCTGATTGCCTCAGAAATAGGGACATCTTCGGGTTGAGCTCTGAAGAACTCACTGACTCTTGCTAGCTGTACCGGCGCTGGACAATACTGAGCTTCCATCAACTCTTTAAATTCTTCCCAAGTGACATCACGGTCCTTAGGCTTAATACCGCCACCGGTCAAGCGTCATCAACTGTCAGATACTGAGCAATCGGAACTCTCTTGGCTTCAGGACAACCAATACCGTCAAAGATCTTCTCCAGCTCAACTAACCAATGATCCCAATTGTTCGCATCACCGGAACCATCGAATCTGGGAGGGTTCATTTTCATAACCTCTTGAAGCCATCGATCCTCAACCGTTCTGCCAGTATTAATATTCTGCACCACTTGTGCCAGTTGGTGCACTTGTGTTACAACTTGTTGAAGAACGTTAGGCACCTCGGCCTCTGAGCCTCCATTCGAACCTCCCGAAGGAATCGGGTCCGACCTAGTCGCAGAACGAGATGCCGATTCTGAAACGGACCTCTCGGACTCGGACACTACTACTCTGCCACGGCCTCGACCACGACCGCGTTGACGGAAAGCTCTACCTCTCGGCATACTGAAGAATAAGAATGGTTCAACAAGGAAACGATTACAATAATAGATTGCACAATATTAAGGTAATTATTTCCGAAGGAAAGAAATAACCAACATCCGAAGAGTCTCCCAACACAGGCGACACGAGGTGGTAGCATGCCAATGATATCGTAGATAACAACTGACTCAATTTAATAGACCCAAAACACCGACAACCTAGGTATCCATAAACCTAGGGCTCTGATACCATATTCTGTAACACTCCCCTGTTTTACGGAGATATTACAATAGATCCTTTTGGAGAACCTACCGTGCTTAGACCCAAATAAAACACATTAAATACAATAAACATAAACGTTCATACAATTAAAACCAACTTCAAATTTCAACATGACATACATCACAATACCAAACAACATATCATTAACCATTAATAATGACATGACATACAACACCGGACAGTACCCGCGCGAGTACAAAAACAAAACACGACTTTGACCATGACCATACGACCACCAACTCAAAATGATGTACGATATCAATGCTGCCCACCAAGCTCGTGTCCGTCCTGTGCTAGTCCTCCCACTGGACCTGTACCTGAATACACAAAAGTATATCCACCCCAGAAGGGGTCAGCAAGAAGTCGGTGCAAGTACAATGATTCTAGAATATGTACAACAAGTGAATAATCAACAAAAACCACAGAAAATCATAGTGCCATCACAGATATTCCGGAATACCACATCACAGTCATCATCACAAAACAACCTCCCGAGCTATACTGGCCCTGTACCTCTCAGCAAGATACACACCCCAGAGACACCTCGTCAGGCCCCCCTGGTGTATAGCCCAACCGAGTGATCCGTAGGGATACGCAGCCTACCGGACCCCAGGGGACCCTCACTGGTTTTACTCGGCTCACACACACTCGATCAACAATTGGCACAAATTCCATTTTTACATATCCACACGAAGTACAGTAAACACAATCAAAGTACTTGCCTCAATTTGAACGACACAAGAAGCGGCGAACGGATGAATGTACGGTCCGAACTTCCTTCAACGACTCGATCCTAACACATCGAAATAAGGAATCAAAACACGACACCACGGAAATGGAAGGATTCCCTTTCAATTCTACTCTTAGGGACAAACTATCAAACACTACTAAGGCGGAGTTGTTCATACTCAAATCAATAGGTGGGAACTCAAACAAAATCCGTAGACTTCAAGAAAAACAAGGGATTTTGGTTTCACACTCATAATCTGACCCAATTCAAGGTTTAAAACGGACTAGAATGACGAGATCTAAACAAAACCCTCAAAATTCCAAAAACTAGGGATTGAACAATCTTACCTTGATTTGGATGATACACTGGATGAAATCTTGTTAGATTGGGCTTAGGAACACGAAAATGTTGTTGGATGGTGAAAACTGGTCGAAAACCACGTCTAACTACACTCCAAATCGCCCAGCCGCCGAAGGGAAGAGGAAGAGGTGAAAAATGACGTTTGGAACTGCCCCCATATATATACTGGGAGGTATTAGCGCACGCTACGGCTACATGCTTAGCGTGCGCTAACGAGCTGAGGGTGGTGCACTGCTGAAGAAAAAGGCAGTCCAGAACTTTCTGCCACACTCCGGTAGCGTACGCTGAACTAACTGTTAGCGTGCGCTATCGATTGCTACTAGCGCGCGCTAACTCCATACAGTAGCGTGCGCTACTTGCAAGTACCTGCAGCCCAGAAACGTTTCTGTCCTCACTGACCTGACATCCTAGCGCACGCTATCATACAAGTAACGTGCGCTAGTACATCGAAATAACGTCGTTAGTCCGTCCATAGCGTACGCTAACGCCTCATTCCGAGTCCGTAAAGCTTACTGTCCAGCGGGCCTAACGCACGCTATTGCACAAGAGTAGCGTGCGCTACTCGACCCTGGTTAGCGTGCGCTAGACATACAGTCTTAGCGTGCGCTAACTGCTATTTTCCAAATTTAAATTCGCAAGAAATCCGGCTAAAACGAGCACAATCCGAGAATCACAGAACCCAACAATAATCAGCCATTAATATGCCAAGGTCAATCATCAATATATATACGGTCCAAATAACCACAATACCACAAAATACATCCAAAATAACACTCATATAATACACGGGTATTACACCGAGCTCCTCCAAGGTCCCCCTATATAGAACCATTGCTCCTTCCAGCTATGGATGGCCTCCGGCACATCCACCAATTCTTTATGCATGGCATGCCTGGCTGTCAGGTAAAACCAGCCGGAGCCGGATCTGCCAACCGACCTCCAAAGGAAGAGACTGTTGAATTCCTCAAAGCTGGGCTCGGCCTAGCCGTACTGGTTGAAAAGAATGAAAAGACCCACCACCCGAGCCCAGGAATTAGGATGAATTTGGGGGACAGGAAGGCCCCACTGCCTTAGCCACCGGGAGAAGGCTACCGAGAGCGAAAACCTCAGCCTTGCCAGCAGAGAGCGGTAGTACACCGACGGGCGGAGTGTGAGGCCTCTCCTATGGATTCGGAATGAACATCTGCACCTTAGCCGGGATCTTAAATCGCAGCTGCCAAGCCGCTAATTGCTCTTCCGTAACGGTGCTCCGAATCGAGGCCGAGTCCCACTCCGCCTCCACGAAAGGGGAAGGCCGAGGGCGAGTCCAAGCCACCACCGACTCAACCCTTTCTTCCGCCTGAGTCCCTCACAATATGCCGCAAGTGCACGGTGTCAACAAGTAATAAAGTGATAAGTAAAGTATCGTTCCCTCGAGGACTGATTTCACTAAGTACCAAAATATAGTCAACTCACAATTTTATTTGAAGAACAATTAAATCGAGTTTATATCTAAACTAATTGCAGAAAGTAAATAATAGTACTATTACTACTACTAATAATAATAATACTAATAAGGGGTAGGATTATGATTGTCACCTCAAACAATCGGGAATGATATTAATTCGATTCAATTCACTGTTATTCAATTGATTGTAAGCCAGGAATTCCTAAATTATTCTAAAGCCTTTCCCAAGGTCGATAGAAAATACTACGAATTACTAACTCGATATATCCCTATTCGAATCAGATAATTAATAGCTAAAATAGTTCAAGAATTCCCACAATAACGGGCTTCACAATTCGCATGAGTATATCCCTATCTCACGAAAATTATGATTCGTCTAACAAGAACTATGCCTAAATTTCATCTCCCGAATCCATAAAGACATTCAAAACAAATTAGCGTCGGCATAATTAAAAAGCATTAAGAACAGTAAGAAGAATCCAATTCAATAGAATAACGAGTAAATCGAAATAATAATAAATAATCAAACCGTCATGAAATTGGCTACAATCAAAATCCTACTCGAATAAATCTAAAAACTAAGATGCAGAAAAACCGTAGGGATCCGTGGTTTTTTCGTTGCCCCCACAAATCTACACCTTGTTTTCTTTTATTTCTTCCGCCGAAAAACTCCTCATAATCCTCCCGCTGCTCCCTCTTTCTCATCATTACCTCCTTTTTATATTATTTCTTTTTTTTTTCAATCCCCAGTAGGTTTTTCTCTCCCTCAAGTAGTTTAATCACGGCCCACCAAAGAAAAAAATAATCCCTGCGGCCCAAGTTCTCTTCCCAGTGGCGTTTTTCCTTGCGCTTTCTGTGCCGCGGCTCACTTGGTGTGTGCCGCGGCACACAGTACAGTGTGCACCTCATTCGCTGGTTGACTTCGTGTGCCGCGGTTCACTTAGTGTGTGCCGCGGCTCATGACCAAAAAATGCTATTTTCGCCCGTTTTTCATCGTTTTGGCTTCCGGACTCCGATTTCCTTCAAAACATATAAAAATAATGCATTAAAAGCTCATTTATGCTGATTTAGGCTCAAGATGGATATAAAATAATGATATAAAAGCACATAAAAATACGCCTAACAAATACCCCCAAACTTGAGCCTTTGCTTGTCCTCAAGAAAACAATTTTCAATTTTAAACAAAATGCATCGTGAATAATCATGCAAATCCATAGTGCTCAACTTAATCAATACTACCCTGAAAATCTCAAAGAATAATACAAGTATCGTAATAGTGAGTCACGTCCCGGACACTGATTCCACTAAGTAACCAATTTCAGTCCTAATCAATCGTTCATGAAGAAAATCAAGCTCAAAGATTAACAATCGTGAATTTAACCGACCGTCAATATGAAGGGTTAGATTAAACCAGCCAATTCGCCCAGTCCCACAGTCTAGTGGCAGAAATTTCAAGAGTTTCATTATCAAAATTAATCCTCGGATAGTATTCCCTTATGTATGCTCAATAATATGATTCGAGTTAACCACTAGGTTTCGGCTCTCGGGATAATTCATCGGGATGATCCTAGGGTGGATTTCCATTCTCATGTATCGGGGAACCGTTTGACGTAAAAGACACTCATGGGGCACATGGATGCTTCTAGTTACTAAGCCCCCCTCTACAGCGGAGAAAAAACTCGAATAGCAATTCCCGCATGTCAAGGTTGCTGTTTTACGCGAGAGTAAACAACGGGTCACGTGAATACCCCCGGTTACTAGGCTTCCCATCATCGGTAAATGCGATATTTCTAAATTATTAATCTATTCGGGGTCATCGTTTTACACGAGAGTAAACAACGGGTCACGTGAATACCCCCGGTTACTAAACTTCCCATCATAGAACAATCAATATCTCGACTTTTTGGAAAAACTGTCCGATCCTAAACTCAATCCAAATGCCAACAAGACTCATATTACTGGACGATTAGCTACGCGAAAAGTTTAACCAAACGTATAAACGGTGATTTGAAAACACGTATGTCTCCTCTCTTATCCGCTAAAATTTCTACAAAAACGATAAAATTTCGGACCTAATTGAATACTCAACAGAAACAGATATCCCTGACTGCAACTCGACCATAAGTCAACCGTTTCTTCCAAGAGAAATCAGTATCGTAACATCAGTTTTACACATGGAAGCACGAAAAATTCACGAAAAATTCAAGCTTGCAAAAACCATCAACAGCATGCAAAATAAAGTCCACTACACATAACATTATCAATAATAAAACTCATGTGAAAATAAAAGAGATAAGGAAAAGTAAAACTTATTCCAAATGTCTTCTTGAACACCCGCACATGTCTGAGTGGAAACGTCGGTCAATCCATACTTCAAATAACGCCCAACATCACGAGGGACCCCCAAACTTATTCTCTAGTCATGAGATAACAATAGACATTAAATCAAGAAAGACTAGAATATGAAGAATAATAACTCATAGGGGTTAAAAAGAAACATCAGAGAAATAAGGGCCAACAAGAATACACGAATCCAAATGAAATAACAAAACAAAGAAAAATAAATTACTAACGAAAAATCAAATAAAAACAACTAACTAGAAAGCAAGTAAAAATGATGGGTTGCCTCCCATCCAGCGCTCTATTTTACGTCTTGAGCACGACGTGGCAAAAAAAATCTAACGTGGCTTTTTTCTTGGGAGATTGTCAAATGCCCCCTTCTTGCAATCTATAATCCTCTTATTCCATAAGGGAGGCTTTGGCTCATGCCCGGTTGCCAAAAATAATGAATAAGAATAATTATGCGGACAACCAAAAAATGATGGAAGAATATAATAATGATAAGGCATGAAATAAGCAGAGTTCGAATGGGCAAATAATAAAGAATTATCATGCACAACCTCATTAGAACTCGAAGAATCAGCCTCAATAAAATCATGAGTAATAGGGTCAATCTCTCCCATTATGGATTTAGGAAAAATTATGCGTGGCACCGTTAATAAAATTTTTGGCACAAAAGTGTTCACCTTATTAGTCGAAGTTTGATGACAATTTAATGGAATTTCTTTGGAAACATCATCAATGATAACTTCTTCTCTAGGCTCATCACACTTTATGAAATCATTGGGTGCTGGGGGATCGACCCTAAAACTCAACATGTCGTTCTTCTCAACCTCCCCCTCAACTTCACTACTAAATAAATGAGCTGGAAAATAACCGTAGTGAACCTCAAGACCACGATGTGCACATTCTAGCTCAAAAAGGGTACTATCAGGATTTTTAAGAACGTCTACACATTGTTCAAGCATGGTCTTTTGTTTTGGGGGAGGGGGCTGACTGACCCTATTTGGCAAATTATTAAGAACATCGAAATTTATGAAATGCCAAGGGCCACGATACTCATAGGAAAACATAATGAAAAAAATAAAAATATAGAAACTAAAGAAGAAACTTCAAATTAAAATTAGAGTCGTTTGGTATTGATATTAGCGAAAAAGCAGTCCCCGGCAACGGCGCCAAAAACTTGTTGTGGGAAAATCCCTCACAATATGCCGCAAGTGCACGGTGTCAACAAGTAATAAAGTGATAAGTAAAGTATCGTTCCCTCGAGGACTGATTTCACTAAGTACCAAAATATAGTCAACTCACAATTTTATTTGAAAAACAATTAAATCGAGTTTATATCTAAACTAATTGCAGAAAGTAAATAATAGTACTATTACTACTACTACTAATAATAATACTAATAAGGGGTAGGATTATGATTGTCACCTCAAACAATCGGGAATGATATTAATTCGATTCAATTCACTGTTATTCAATTGATTGTAAGCCAGGAATTCCTAAATTATTCTAAAGCCTTTCCCAAGGTCGATAGAAAATACTACGAATTACTAACTCGATATATCCCTATTCGAATCAGATAATTAATAGCTAAAATAGTTCAAGAATTCCCACAATAACGGGCTTCACAATTCGCATGAGTATATCCCTATCTCACGAAAATTATGATTCGTCTAACAAGAACTATGCCTAAATTTCATCTCCCGAATCCATAAAGACATTCAAAACAAATTAACTGTTGGCCAGACAATTAAAAAGCATTAAGAACAGTAAGAAGAATCCAATTCAATAGAATAACGAGTAAATCGAAATAATAATAAATAATCAAACCGTCATGAAATTGGCTACAATCAAAATCCTACTCGAATAAATCTAAAAACTAAGATGCAGAAAAACCGTAGGGATCCGTGGTCTTGTCGTTCCCCCACAAATCTACACCTTGTTTTCTTTTATTTCTTCCGCCGAAAAACTCCTCATAATCCTCCCGCTGCTCCCTCTTTCTCATCATTACCTCCTTTTTATATTATTTCTTTTTTTCAATCCCCAGTAGGTTTTTCTCTCCCTCCAGTAGTTTAATCACGGCCCACCAAAGAAAAAAAAATCCCTGCGGCCCAAGTTCTCTTCCCAGTGGCGTTTTTCCGTGCGCTTTCTGTGCCGCGGCTCACTTGGTGTGTCTTGCGGCACACAAGATGATGTGCACCTCATTCGCTGGTTGACTTCGTGTGCCGCGGTTCACTTGGTGTGTGCCGCGGCTCATGACCAAAAAATGCTATTTTCGCCCGTTTTTCATCGTTTTGGCTTCCGGACTCCGATTTCCTACAAAACATATAAAAATAATGCATTAAAAGCTCATTTATACTGATTTAGGCTCAAGATGGATATAAAATAATGATATAAAAGCGCATAAAAATACGCCTAACAGTCCCTCCGACCGCCGTCAACGGGGCCACCACCTCCGCGTCTCCAAAATCTGGCGACCTCGTCGCCTTCCTCCTCATTGCTCCAGTCGACGGGAGCGTCTACCATGGACAAATCCGCCACCCCCGTGCGGTCCGTAGACACAGTCAACTCCACTGCTGTCTCACCCCTCAGCTCCGACATCGTAAAATAGAAAAAGAGAAAAGGCTTACCGGGAAATTCTCTCTAAAATCAGGAAAAGGACGCCGAAAATTTTTCTCTCTCTTCTCTGCAACAAAACACAAAAATGGCGAAGGGAATAATGAAGAAGGAGACGTCCCATATTTATAAAAGAAAAGAGGCATTAAATGCCCAGCGCGTGGCGCGACAATTCATACTGAACCGTCGCGAAAATCGAAAGCACGTGAACGCGTCGTCAAATCAGATTCCGCCACGCGTCTCCCTCATCTTGACACCTAATAACCCTGAAACCGAATCGACGCGACTCTCGAAGAGGCGTCCCTTCGAGAGATCTTATCCTCCCACAAGCCGGATCGGCCTCGGTGAACGACCCGGCCAGGCCACCGGCACGGCCCTGGACTCGGGGGCCCTTGTTGATAGCCCATCCGCCTTGACATCCACGTAAGCACTCCAGGCGGCTGAACCGGCCGAGCAGAGCCAAACCAATTATGAACCCGATTTTCTCCCGGGCTCGTTAAAAACCGGACCGGACAGAGACGTCAAAACCAACCCGATAGCCAAACTAGGAGGGCCGAGCTGATCGAGGATAAAAACGCTCCAACTCAAGATTACGACAAGGCCGACCTGAGCGGCGGGAGGCCCGAGGACCGATCTGAGGGCGGGAGACCCGAGGACCGACCCCAGCGGATAAGCGTCGCCAGAAGCATGCGGGACAGGCACATATGCCAATTAATGCATGTTGTCATGTCCCTTCCCGAAGCAATCCTTAGAAGCCGCCACGTGTCTAAGGTGTATTTACAGTCTGACAAGTGTTTTGGGCATATTCTTTAACATCCTCCAGCTGTCATCTCCTAACTGGCCGAGATCATCTATATATGAGAGGAATGTACAGTGGAAAAGGACTTTTGGCCTTTGGCATTTATGAGAATAGAGAAAAGGGAGAAAAAAGTGAGAATTTGTAATACTCAGAAAATACAGATAGACAAAAATATTCAGCTCGGCTCTATTTCATATTAAGGCCATTAACAAAATTTAGTGATCTAATCATTTTCATCTTGTTTATTATTTTCTACTGTAATATCCGGATTTATTACGGTGTATTTCATCTGTATTCAAACCCTGTATTATTCGGATTGGTGGTTTTGATTATTGGAGTATGATATTTCTTGCATTGATATCATTGTACATAAGTATAGAAACATGCAAAATTTCTCATGCAAACTCGTGATAGCGCACGCTAAGAATGTATCTTAACGCGCGCTATCGGGCTACTATTAGCGCACGCTATACACATAGGAGTTGTGTGCGCTAAGAACTCAATTATTGAGCGGGACAGCTAGCACATGCGCCAGCCGGGACATGAGTCCGGATAAGATTCCCGCGGACGAGCCCGGACAATTCTGAAGTCAACCATTATTAGCGCACGCTAAGGAAAGCTTAGTAGCGTGCGCTAACTTGTTAAAGTGCAGAATATTATAAATGGGACAACAACCGTTTTGGCTTTCATTTCTTTCGCCCATTCTTCATCCTTGAGAGTTCAGAGATCTGAAATAATCCTCCTACACACTTAGAACACATCTTGTTGGTGTTTGTATATTGGTTATCACTTGGGAATATTCATTGAAGTGGAATAGCACCTTGGAGTTGTAACACCCCCGAGACATTCAAGGCATATTACAGCGCCGTGGACCCCACACTGTGGAATCCACCAGGCTAACGTACCAAACAAGACATTCGACGACGACACACCATCATAAATAAAACGACAAGCTAAATAAAAGACTATAACCGACAAATAAAATTCTGACATCAAAACCATTATCCCAAAACGGGAACACAACATTAACAAATTCAAATCGGAAGTACTCGAGTACTTAAACAAATTTTATGATACAGAATCCCAAAATCAGACATCAATAACAATTCGACTGACAAGACACCAATAATCAACTTCTGGACAGTATCATGCTTGCCCATCATCCTCATACGGCTCGGGTACTCGCTTGTCCTCACGATCAATACCTGAAATACAAAAAGTATTTCCCCCATTTAAGGGGTTAGCGACAACTGCTAGTGCAAGTACAATCCATTTGAACTACATTCTAATCAAATGAATATATGCGCCAAAAAGTCATTTTAGAAAACATTTTATATTCCGGAATATTTATGATGTACAAACACAAAACACATTATCTCCAACAAATCATAATTCAAAGTTAACCGTTGGCACGAGACTCACGACCACCGTACCCCGCAGAGCCCCGTCGGACATCCCTGGGTGGCTAACCACAGTTCACGATACGCACACTCACGGCAATACGTATCCCTAGAGGCCCCGTCGGACCATCCCTAGGTGAACATACACATAACCATCCACAACAACCACGATACAGCCATAATTCAAATACTAGAACATGTAAACAAATGTAAAGTACTTGCCTTTGAGACATTCTTGAAGAAACGGAAGTGAAACGCGACTACGAACGGTCCGGGTGGAAAGCGACGGTTCCTAAACGAAGGATCAACACAGTTCAGTCCCAACGGACAACAATACTCTAGTGGAAAACACCCATAACCCCGATTACATAACACGACAATGGACGATCAATTGATACGGGCGAGGGTTTACGCAAAATCTCCCTGTATTGATAATTCACGAATTAAAATCAAGGAAATTGGATTTGGAATCATTCAATAATCACAATCGGTGAAGAATATCATAACATACTGGAATAATTCGAGTCCAATTAGCAAAACCCGGAAAACCCCCCAAATTTGACGAGTTAGGGTTCTAGAAGAAAATACCTTGATTTCGGATGATGGATGACGGTTATGCTGATGATAATATGTTAGCACGACTCTACGGTGATGGAATTTGAAGAGAACTCTGATCAGGACCGGTGGAAATCGTCTCTGAGGTCGCACGTCGAAGAAACGAAGGGAAAAGAATAAAACTGTTGCTCTGAAACTGCCCGCTGGGCTAATATAATCTGTGAAGTTAGCGCACGCTAACTGCCATATGTAGCGTGCGCTAACGGGCCGTGGACAGTCCGGTGGCTATCGCCACCATTCGTTAGCGTCGCTAACAATAGGGGTTAGCGTCGCTATCGCTTATCGGTAGCGCACGCAAGGGAACAGGGTAGCGTGCGCTACCTACACAGCAGCTTCAAAGATCACGATGTCACATCGCCAGTAGTCGCCGAGGTATAAAACACGAAACGCACGCAGCGAGACCGTAATCCAGGAACATAGACGCGAAGCATACAAGACAACGGAGCTAAGCGCTGAAAGAAAATACAATTCCGACCACCGGAGGGTCCGTAACACGACAACGAAACTAAGATTCCCTAAACTATTAGGAAATTACAAAAATGGCCCAAGTGCCCGAAAATCACGAAACGACATCGGATTTACAAACCGAAAGTCTCCACATGACCAACTCAACCATACGAACTTGTACAAACCAAGAAACAACGAGAACGAATGAGTTTTACCAGAATCGAACGTTCATACGGCAAAACATGCCATAAAACGAAATTACGTGAAAACATCATCAAAACTCATCCAAATGGAAAAACTCCAAGAACAGAATAGATTCAAAATGCCGAAACGGTTACAAGAGAGTCGATAAAAATAGACATACACCAAAAATGGAAACTGCTAAAAATGGAAAAATTTCGGATATTACATTCTCCCCCTCTAAAATAAAGTTTCGTCCCGAAACTTAAGAATCAAAAAGCTCGGGGTATCTCGAACGCATATCTTCCTCTAGCTCCCACGTCGCTTCTTCTACTCCGTGCCTCGACCATTGCACCTTGACCAAAGGAATGGTTTTGTGCCTTAACTGCTTGTCACGACGCTCCAAAATTCTGACGGGCCTCTCTTCAAACGTAATATCCTTCTCGATCTCCACGTCCCCAAAGTCAATAATGTGGGACGGGTCCGGAACGTACTTCCTCAACTGGGAAACGTGAAATACGCTATGAACATGACTCAGCGACGGAGGTAAAGCCAAACGGTACGCTAACTCACCGACTCTCTCTAATACCTCGAAAGGTCCAATATATCTCGGGCTGAGTTTCCCCTTCTTCCCAAAACGGAAAACTCCTTTCGTCGGAGACACTCTCAACAGAACATGATCTCCCACTACAAACTCCAAAAGTCTACGCCTAACATCCGCATAAGACTTTTGTCGACTCTGAGCAGCCAACATCCTCTTTCTAATCAATTCAACTTTCTCCCTCGTCTCCAGCACAAGGTCCGGCTCGGTGCCAACCAAATCGGACGGCTCATCCCAACATATCGGTGATCGGCAACGTCGGCCATAAAGTGCCTCATACGGTGCCATCTTAATCGACGCGTGCCAGCTATTATTATAAGTAAACTCAATTAAGGCCAAATGATCATCCCAGTTACTACTCCAGTCTAACGCACACACACGCAACAAATCCTCGAACGTCTGAATGGTACGTTTGGATTGCCCATCGGTCTAGGGATGGAACGAAGTGCTCAAACGTAACTATCTCCCCAATGCCTTATGTACCGCCTGCCAAAAATGCGATACAAATCGGCCATCTCTATCCGAAATAATGGTCTTCGGCGTACCATGAAGCCTCACTATCTGCGCGATAAAAATACGAGCCAACTTTTCTGGACCCCACGTATCCTTAATGCCCAGAAAATGTGCCGACTTAGTCAGTCGGTCTACAATCACCCACACCATATTCATACCAGTCTTCGTCCTCGGCAAACTCGTGACAAAATCCATAGAGATGTCCTCCCACTTCCATTCCGGAACGGGAAGTGGTTTCAATAATCCGGCTGGCCGCTGATGCTCAATATTGACTTGCTGACAAGTCAAACACTTAGCCACAAACTGAACTACCTCCTTCTTCATATCGTTCCACCAGAAATTTTTCCTCAGATCTTTATACATTTTACTCGAGCCTGGATGGACTGAGTAAGGTGATGTATGAGCCTCTCGCATAATACTCTGTCTCAATTTCGAGTCGTTCGGAACACACAACCGACCTCGGAATCTCAACACTCCGTCCTCATGAGTAACAAATCCCGGGGCTTTCCCCTTCCTTACACTCTCACGAAGCTGAATAAACATCGGGTCCTCCAACTGTCCCGATTTAATGTCCTCGACCAGAGATGAAGAAATCTCAAGAGTACGCAACGGCCCGGAACTCTCTGGTAGTACAATCTCAATGCTCAACCTCATAAACTCTCGCTGAAGTCCCGACTGGGCCGTGAGTAACTCAAGCGCCCGAAGCGATACCGATTTGCGGCTCAAGGCATCTGCTACCACATTAGCCTTGCCCGGATGATAAAGGATCTCGAGGTCGTAATCCTTAATCAATTCCAACCATCTCCTCTGTCTCATATTAAGCTCCTTCTGCGTGAAAATGTACTTCAGGCTCTTGTGATCAGTGAAAATCTGACACGACGAGCCATACAAGTAATGACGCCAGATCTTCAACGCAAATACAACTGCGGCCAACTCAAGATCGTGCGTAGGGTAATTCAGCTCGTACGGTTTCAACTGACGGGAAGCATAGGCAATCGTCCTCCCGTGCTGCATAAGTACGCATCCGAGCCCTTGGCCCGAAGCATCACTGAAAACTGAGAAACCATCATTACCACTCGGTAAAGCCAAAACGGGAGCGGTCGTCAACCGCTTCTTCAACTCCTCAAAACTATTATGCCTCTCATCGGTCCACACAAACTTCTCTGACTTCTGCAACAACTGAGTCAGCGGTCGAGCGAGCTTAGAGAACCCCTCGACGAATCTGCGATAATACCCGGCTAATCCCAGAAAACTGCGGACCTCATTCACGTTCTTGGGCGGCGCCCAATCCAACACTGCCTCTACCTTATGTGGGTCCACACGAACACCCTCGGCCGAGATCACATGACCGAGAAACATAACCTCCCGTAACCAAAACTCGCACTTTGAGAACTTCACAAAAAGATGTTGAGTTCTCAAAATGTCTAACACAATATGTAAATGGCGGGCATGCTCCTCCTCGTTCCTCGAGTAAATCAGAATATCGTCGATAAAGACGACTACACATTTATCGAGGTACTCGATAAAGACTTTGTTCATGAGCTGCATGAACACGGCTGGGGCGTTGGTTAGCCCAAAAGGCATAACCACAAACTCGTAGTGTCTGTATCTCGTCCGAAAGGCCGTCTTCGGAATATCGGTATCCTTCACTCGGAGCTGATATTACCCCGATCTCAAATCAATCTTCGAAAACACGGTTGACCCTTGCAACTGATCAAACAAGTCATCAATCCTCGGGAGCGGATACTTGTTCTTGATGGTCACTTTGTTCAACTCTCGGTAGTAGATACACAAACGAAGTGACCCATCCTTCTTCTTCACAAACAGGACCGGTGCGCCCCAAGGTGAAGCACTCGGTCGAATATACCCCATGTCTAGCAACTCTCCCAACTATCTCTTCAACTCAAGCATCTCGGCAGGTGCCATACGGTATGCGTCTTAGAAATCGGGGCTGCCCCCGGCTCTAAATCGACGGTAAACTCAACTTCTCGATCCGGCGGAAAACCCGGCAACTCGTCTGGAAAAACATCAGGATACTCACAAACTACCGGAATAGACGAGAGCTCGAATCCCCCTTCTTCCGATCTCAAAGCGTAACACCAATAGCCCGTGCAACCTCCTCGAAGAAGTCCCACCGCCCTCAAGGCGCTGATCAGAAGTCTCTGGCTACTCCGTTTACGCCCCACAAAAGAATGCTCAGTACCATCAGAGGCTAACATCGAAATAGTCCTCGTTCTATAATTCATGATCGCCCCATGACGGTCCAACCAATCCTCACCTAGAATCAAATCCTCATCTCTAATATCCACCGCAATCAGATTAGAAGGCCAAACCCTCCCCGCGATACTTACTGGAAAATCCCTAATCTCACGATCCCCCACGATGCTATCCCCGCTAGGAAGTTTAACAACAAAAGGCTCACAAGCAACAAGGCAATCAACATGCATTTACGCACACAATCCATAGATATAAAAGAATGCGTAGCACGTAATCGAACAATACTAAACAGGATGATCAAGGATGTGGACTGCACTGAGCCACCATCGCACGGATCCCCGCCGCCTCATCTCATACACACGGGGCGGAATGCACCCCGCACTAGAAGCTCCCCTCTAGAAGGTGACCACAACCTCGACCTCTACCAAAACTCTGCTGCCGAGGAACTGCTTGCCTGATTCACACTCGGCTCTCCGCACTGGGCCGATATCTCGAGTAATCTGAGCCCGAGCTGCATCCGTACAAAACTTAGCACGGTGACCCATCCTACCACAAGCAAGACACTGAATCGGAGGCCTATCACACTCACTCATCATGTGGCCCGGACGACTACAGTTGAAGCACGTGGGACCACGAACGGAACCAGCAGGAGCGGACCTAGAACCGTTTCCTCGACCAACTGATGGCGACTGACTCCCGAAGACTCTCGAACTAGACTGAGCCTTCGGATACCCTCCTGACTTGCCTCCCGAAAACTGACCGGAGGTCTTCTGCTTCTTTCCTTCAGCTGCCGTCTCTGTCGCAGAAAACGACATCTCGTAAGCCATCGCTTTATTCTGATATTCCTTCAAAGTCGTGCACCCCAGACCAGACATGTAGTGGCGCACCCTCGGTTTCATCCGCATATCAAAGTGGCGGATCTTATCAAGCTCATCGCGGACTTGGTTCCTCATATAATGCAACTGTTGGTTGTAGTCTTTGATAGCTTGAGATATAGGAACATCTTGGGGTTTAGCCTCAAAGAAGGCTCGGATCCTCCCCTCTTTCACCGCCAAGGACACTTCGTCTTCCATCGATCCCGAAACTCGCCCACGTAGTGCTCGGTCACGCGGTTTCACCGCTTGCCACCACGTTGCCTCCTTGGCGAGGAAGTATCGAGCAATGGGTACTTTCCTCTCCTCGGAACAATTAGCACCTCAAACACTTTCTCCATCTCGAATAGCCAATTCTCCCAACCAAGGGCCTAAGCACCATCAAACCGTGGAGGACGATACGAATCACGCCCTAGAGTAGCTTATCATTACCGGATCCAGAGGGCGGAATCGGGTTGGCATTAGCTTGGCCGACTAGAACGGCTCGAGCCGCAGCGCCATCCGGTTCGCTACTCCGCAAAAGGTTGGCCACTCCAACATTCTCATGTGCATTACACGAGCTAGCAGATCGGTCTCCGCCGACCTCCGAACTAGGGGAACATTGTTCGACAAGGAAGGCATCGCCGAACCGGTTCGAATGATCGGACATGGCCGCCCCACTGGCCGCGCCACGTCCCCTACGTCAAGGCCCGCGTCCGCGTCCTCTACCAGCAGGAATTCTGAAGAAGCAACGGGTAAGTACAATTCAAACATAAAACGCAACAAGATACTAAGACAGAAATAGAACATAACAATGAAATGAGTCAAGTTAGGAAAACTTACGAGCACCAGCGTACTGAGATGATGGCATAGCAGTGATACTGTCCCAAAAACGACACTTAACTAGACCCAAATAACCGACAGCCTAGGTATCCATAAACCTAAGCTCCGATACCATATTCTGTAACACCCCCGAGACATTCAGGGCATATTACAGCGCCGTGGACCCCACACTGTGGAATCCACCAGGCTAACGTACCAAACAAGACATTCCACGACGACACACCATCATAAATAAAACGACAAGCTAAATAAAAGACTATAACCGACAAATAAAATTCTGACATCAAAACCATTATCCCAAAACGGCAACACAACATTAACAAATTCAAATCGGAAGTACTCGAGTACTTAAACAAATTTTATGATACAGAATCCCAAAATCAGACATCAATAACAATTCGACTGACAAGACACCAATAATCAACTTTTGGACAGTATCATGCTTGCCCATCATCCTCATACGGCTCGGGTACTCGCTTGTCCCCACGATCAATACCTGAAATACAAAAAGTATTTCCCCCATTTAAGGGGTTAGCGACAACTGCTAGTGCAAGTACAATCCATTTGAACTACATTCTAATCAGATGAATATATGCGCCAAAAAGTCATTTTAGAAAACATTTTATATTCCGGAATATTTATGATGTACAAACACAAAACACATTATCTCCAACAAATCATAATTCAAAGTTAACCGTTGGCACGAGACTCACGGCCACCGTACCCCGCAGAGCCCCGTCGGACATCCCTGGGTGGCTAACCACAGTTCACGATACGCACACTCACGGCAATACGTATCCCTAGAGGCCCCGTCGGACCATCCCTAGGTGAACATACACATAACCATCCACAACAACCACGATACAGCCATAATTCAAATACTAGAACATGTAAACAAATGTAAAGTACTTGCCTTTGAGACATTCTTGAAGAAACGGAAGTGAAACGCGACTACGAACGGTCCGAGTGGAAAGCGACGGTTCCTTAACGAAGGATCAACACAGTTCAGTCCCAACGGACAACAATACTCTAGTGGAAAACACCCATAACCCCGATTACATAACACGACAATGGACGATCAATTGATACGGGCGAGGGTTTACGCAAAATCTCCCCGTATTGATAATTCGCGAATTAAAATCAAGGAAATTGGATTTGGAATCATTCAATAATCACAATCGGTGAAGAATATCATAACATACTGGAATAATTCGAGTCCAATTAGCAAAACCCGGAAAAACCCCCAAATTTGACGAGTTAGGGTTCTAGAAGAAAATACCTTGATTTCGGATGATGGATGACGGTTATGCTGATGATAATATGTTAGCACGACTCTACGGTGATGGAATTTGAAGAGAACTCCGATCAGGACCGGTGGAAATCGTCTCTGAGGTCGCACGTCGAAGAAACGAAGGGAAAAGAATAAAATCACGCTTCAAATCGCCACTGGCTAATATAACTGTGAAGTTAGCGCACGCTAATCGCCATATGTAGCGTGCGCTAACGGGCCGTGACAGTCCAAAGGGCTATCGCCACCATTCGTTAGCGTACGCTAACAATAGGGGTTAGCGACGCTAATCGCTATCGGTAGCGCACGCAAGGGAACAGGGTAGCGTGCGCTACCTACACGCAGCTTCAAAGATCGCCGATGTCACATCGCCAGTGAAGTCAGCCGAGGGTATAAAACACGAAACGCACGACGACCGTAATCCAGAACATAGACGCGAAGCATACAAGACAACGGAGCTAAGCGCTGAAAGAAAATAAAATTCCGACCACCGGAGGGTCCGTAACACGACAACGAAACTAAGATTCCCTAAACTATTAGGAAATTACAAAAATGGCCCAAGTGCCCGAAAATCACGAAACGACGTCGGATTTACAAACCGAAAGTCTCCACATGACCAACTCAACCATACGAACTTGTACAAACCAAGAAACAACGAGAACGAATGAGTTTTACCAGAATCGAACGTTCATACGGCAAAACATGCCATAAAACGAAATTACGTGAAAACATCATCAAAACTCATCCAAATGGAAAAACTCCAAGAACAGAATAGATTCAAAATGCCGAAACGGTTACAAGCGAGTCGATAAAAATAGACATACACCAAAAATAGAAACTGCTAAAAATGGAAAAATTTCGGATATTACAGGAGTGGCATACAACCAACCGGAGTCGGATTCTACCTTACGGTCGAGTGATTTCATCATATTGAGGTATGTTCAATCTATCTCCAGACTTAGAGTTGGATTCTAACGAATTGGATGATCATGTTAACGAGATATTGACTTTCATAGATGAATTATCCAAAGTATGTCATGTTGGAATATTGAGATGATTAAGCCTTAAGTACCTTGATTATGATCATCATGATTTAATTTTATTACATTGAACAAGTAAAGGAAGCTTCTATCATTGGTAATCCGAATCTAGTAGATGACTTCATAATAATCATGGACTTGACTTTAACAATCATTATTGTTAGATAAATCTAAAGGATTGATCATGGAAGGATTTATCTAGTATAGATGGAACGTTTAACAACTACAGCATGATGATTTCGATGAATATAAGGTGTTGATATCAAACGTTAAGCCTTTCGAATCGTCACATGAAGAATTGTAGTCGAAATGGAATATGGTTTTAATGGTATGCATATCCTTGAATCCGAAGTTGTTATTATCCGAAAAATCATTCATAAATCGTATGTACATGATATTCATGGAGGTAACATGAAGTATCACGAAAGATTTCATTGTTTCGATCATGGCGAGAACAGTTTACTGCTCATCAGTAAACTGCCATGCACAGATAGCGCACGCTAAGCTATATAGATTAACGTGCGCTATCGAGCACGAGTTAGCGTACGCTACGTTTGGTATGTAACGTACGCTAGGCCATCAGACGAGTCAGTCGACTGATAAGTGAAGTACTGACCATACATAGTTAGCGTACGCTAGGCTTTGTTGTTTGCGTGCGCTATCGAGCAGACTTAACGCACGCTACACAGAGTACTTAGCGTGCGCTAAGCAGTTCAGGCAGATTTCATTTTATGAACTTTTGGCCGTAAATCGAATTGTTGAACATTCGTACGACGTGAGATAAATCCTATATCATTTCTTTTGTTAAGGTTTGATCTTGTTACGTGATTGATTGAGGAGGACGACCTTCGAGTATTCGTTTTCGTGGAAGTATTGTTCTTGTCTTCAAATCGAGGCAAGTACCTTAATTGTTTTATGTATTGTTGTTATACATATTGTCGTGCATGTATGTCGTTATTGCATGTCCACCTCGTGTTGGTCCGACGATCATCGGGATCTATGCTAGCGCATACCGGATCATCGGACGGGTTTTTCCACCACGGGTTGGTCTGACGGGATCATCGTGGGTTCTAGGCAGTGAACGCTGGATCGACGGAATTACCATGTGTATGTTATGATATCATGTTGTGATTATCAGTTGTGTATGTTATGTTTGAGTTTCTTGTAGGAGAAGACTCGTTGGACATTTTATCATTTATGTTATTATTATTATTCTGCGTGTGACGTTGAAATAATATGTTGTGGTACTTGTACTAGCATCGTTGTGCTAACCCCTTCGGGGGTGAAGATTTTGTTTATGTTCAGGATCCAGGAGAGCGGGAAAACAACCACTGGAGCTGTATGACGACGAGGGTGCAGAGTGATGTTCCGGCCGGGTTATTTATCTGTTGTTTATTCGTTATTTCAATAAGTACTCGAGTACGAAGTCATTTGTGATGGATTTAAATTTGGTGATGTATTATTGAGTTCCTGTTGAACAATTGTACTTTCAGTATTTAGTAAGGATCGTTGTATCTTAATTCCGTTATCTCCATTCGTTAGTACCTTTTAATGTCTGTTCAATTCTTCAGTCTTGTAAATCCTTATGTAAAGGATTTACGGCGCTGTAATATTCCTGAATATATCGGGAGTGTTACATCTACGTGGCTTCGATCTATTCGTTCAGATCAGCACACGTGACGTTGACCAAATTAGACGTCAACACGTATATTCCGATTTTAATGATGATTTTGATAGTTCATACAGCAAGATTGATTGTGTATGCTACATATTGCATTACATATTAATGTATTATATTTTAATCCGTGCGAAGGTTAAGACACAAGAAGATTAATGTGACAGTGAAAATCTCAAGGATACTAGTCAGGGGTCGAGTCTTCTTGTTTGTAGATGTATTATTCATTATCGTTGCATTTGTACTCTTGTGTCTTCGTATTGCTTTGGTATATCCATCTTTATATGGAATACATTTATATTTTGTTGATCTTGAAGCGATTGGTATACCCAGAATATTTTATAAACTCCTCGTCGAGTATTTGGTATCATAATGTGGTTAGGTACTATTATGTTACATTGATTATTTTATTGTATTTCGCCTGGTGGGTCCTAGTTGGGGATTCACGGGACTCTAATATCTACCTAATTTGGGGTGTTACAGAATCTCCATCATTAAACATGACTAGTTGTTCATATGGAAGATGGAAACTCAATCCTTGAACAACAGTCTTTGTAGTGAACGTCAAATGCAAAGATGCGCCAAACTGCCTCATATGGAGATATGTATCTATATTGTAGTAGTTTTATTTCATCTGACATGTTGTTGCTCACTAACAACATCATTATTTTCTTGGCTATTCGTTGCAGTTACATGATCATGACCCTTGTTTATGTAATATCCGCAATTTCGAATTTCGGTAATTTTCTTTTTTTCGGCGGAAGTCCGTTTTGACGACTCGCTCATGACCATTTCGTCATTTCGAGAATGATTAATTCTTCACTTTTTGTCATCCGAGTTCGTTTCGGTGTTGTTTTGTTGAGTTCCGTGCTTTTTAGCGACTTTTCCGCACTTGAGCTCGATTCTTGCGAATCTCGTCCGAAATCGCTGCTTCGAGTTTCTCGTAAGTTCATTTAATGTTATTATTCATGTTGCGAGCTTTGGTTTGGTGTTTCGATCGCGTATCGTGATTTTCTGACGTTTTGGGCCATTTTCGTAATTTCCCAAAGTTTTGGGTAATTACTTCGTTGTTGGATTCCGAGCCTTCGGGTGGTCGGAATCGTGTGTCCTACTAGCTCTTAGATTCGTCTTTGTGAGTACTTCGTAACCGTATTCGGTTCGTATTCGTGTTCGGTTTCTGTCGCTTTGTTGAATTCGTGATTACCGAACGACTTTTCTAAGTATGAGTTCGTCTTTGTTAGATCACCATTAATTTTTGATGACTCCAAAAATTATAAATCTTTGCAATATTATAGAACATCGAGTTAGCTTTCCAATGGTTCAAACGGTGAGTCAATCTGAGTCCTGACGAGAGTTATGGTCGTTTCGGCTTGGCCGAGCACTTCCAGAGCCTTTCGGCCGATAGGGGGTCGATAGACTCTACCGCCGCATTCTCGTAGGGTATCGGTTAGCCTATCGGCCGATAGGCCGCCGATAGGTTCTCGTGTTACACTATAAATGTGTTGTTTTGAGCGTGAAGCTCATTTCCTTCCCCATTTTTTCCATCGGCCGCGAGAGAGAAGTATAGAGGGGGAGTTCTTCATCCGGGGTCGATTTTCATCATTTCTTTTCGGTTGTGAGGCTCGGATAATCAATCTAACGCGTGTTCTACGGATCTTAACACTTGAATCACTCAAGGTAATATCTCTTGAAACCCTACCTTTTTGGATAATTGGGGATTTTGGGGTTTTGTCCGATTCTTTCCGCTTCGTTGATGGATTCATGATGAATATGATTAATCTTGTTAGTATCTTTAGTTTCCTACGGATTCATGGATATTTTGTGGATTTTTACGGAATCGAGAGGGTTTGGTTGTGGTCCGCCTCGTTGTTGTTTTCTGTATGAATATACATGAATCGTAGGGGTTCCTGTGTATTCCATTTCCATAATCGTTTAGAAGTGGTTGTGATTGTGCTATTCGAATCGTTAGGTTCATTTTCGCTTCCTCACTTCGGCCGTGCTTGATTCTTCCGCTCCGCTCATTGTCGCCTTCCTTTCGCTAGCATCGGGCGCCCAAGCTTCCCGGTTGAGCCGTATCCGCTCGTGGTTCGGTGCTCGTGGTATCGAGGCAAGTATCTTGCCCATACATTACGTGTTTTGTGGATATTATGGTTGTTAATCGTCGATATGTGCTAAATAAATATTTATAACCATTGTTCAAAGGAATCGGATATTTACCATCATGTTTTTCGTAAAGGTGAACCGTGTGTCGGGAATTAATATGTTTAGTTGGATATGTGAGTTTGTGTGATATTAGTTGTGTCGTTCGGTCTTTGTTGAAATCTTGCGCGTCCTTGTGCATTGTATCATTACTTGGTCGTGAGTATATGCTGGATGAACTGCCATTCTAGTAAGGTACCTCGACTATATATACCGTGATTGACCTTCGAGGCTTGTGGTTTGCAATCGTGATTTTTGGAACGTGTGTGTGTTGTTCCTTCCACCGAGTGTCCGACGATGTCCGGGGTCGATACTAAGGGGTACGCCACTAAGCGATCGGGTGCGTGTGTGGATGAACTTCCACCGGAGTGTCCGACGGGATGTCCGGGGTCGATACTAAGGGGTACGGCCGCGAAGTGGTTTCCACCCGAGTGTCCGACGGATGTCCGGGGTCGATACTAAGGGGTACGGCCGCGGGTTACTGGCCAGTGGTTGTCATCTTGAGGATGACGTTGATGTTTTCGTTAATTGTGATATTGTCCTGAGTATCACAATGCTTTGTGCTTGGGGTCGAGAGACATTATATATCGAGTCTTGGTGCTTGGCTAGAATGGCATAAGAATAATGTGTTATGTGTATTGTGTTCTTTTAAAAGTGAATTGAAGTGGATGATCGGGTCCGGACCCCGTGTTTTGTGATCGAATGGTTGGGTCGTGGACCCCGTGTTTTGTTAAACAGATTTGTATTTTGAAAAATGAACTTTGGGGTGTGACCCTAAATGGCTTTCGAGGAATTAAGAACATTCTCAAATTTTGATGTTTTCAAAACTCCCGAGATTTTGCAATGTTTTCAAAATGCTTACTTGCTTTGTTTCGCTTTCAAGACTTGAACTATTTTTAACTAAATACATCTCGGGAAGTCTTTCGTTATATTCTCGGAATGTGTTGTGTATGGCTCGTATTTGCACTTTATACTTGCACTAGCGAAACAAAGGAGTTTGCTAACCCCGAGTAATCTGGGGTGGATATCTCAGATTGTGTCCGTGTTCATGCAGGTTTTCGGGAGCAAGACACGGGATCGGCACGAGGGATGATGAAAGACGAATGATACTAATTACATGAAGGCCGCTGTCTGGCCATTAGTGAGTCCATTGTATTGTCTTTTCCGCTGTCTTATTGTTCATTGTTGCAAGTATTTTACCCTTGTGTGGGTATGAGTCTGGATGAGTTTATGTATTTTGATTTGTAAGTCTGTGACGAAAGACCAAATCGGTCTATTGGTCCGTTATTTTGATTCGTCGGTATGTAATGTAATGTGTTGTTTTGATGTCTAGCCTGGTGGATCCTCACGAAGAGGGTCTGCGGCGTGTAATATTCCCGGTTTGATCTGGGGGTGTTACAGTTTATGTACTTCAACAGTTATTTAATTGACCAGAACTGATTGCACCATTTGACATTAGTGTGAGCTTGATATCTCATAAGCAGCAATGGATTGTGAAGAACAATAAATCTATTGTCTAAAATCACTCCACTCTTATTAACGTCCGTGCCCATTATCCTTCTTTTATACATTGGATACCCATCATCGTCAATTGTAGTTTTACTAGTGTATTTAGTACAACTTATTATGGTTCAAAATATCATATATTACCAAACTGGTATGAGTAGTCAACATAATATTATGGATCGTACTATTTTCCGTAATTTTTGGACTATCAAATGATCTTACAGCTTTAGATTTAACATCGACTATGGAGAGAGACCACAGAAAGAATCATGATAAATAATCAATTTGATGATAGTTTTTTTTTTGTTTTTCTAAATTCAAAAAATAGAAGCCACCTCAAATAAAATAAAAATAATGTTATATGTACATATATGCATATACATATTTATATACACATATGTATCTCATTTATTTATTGTGTATATACATATGCGAATATTATAGCAATACTCCTAAAAAAAACTTGGTGGCTAAATAACAAAACTTAAAATCGATGAAAGTACAACAGGAAGGAGAACTAGGAAAAGGGAAAGCCGGTTGAAGTACAATACCTTGAAGCGTCGTTGCTAGATATGTGTCCGCGAGTGCTACGCTAATCCTAAAGTTCCAGTCTTCCAGACACCTCTTCTCCCAAATCTTCTGTAGCTAGAGTAATTATTCAGCAACCCGGATCTTCAATTTATCCTATTCATTTGCAGTTTAATACTCCATATACAGATCCATTCATTCGATTACCAAGAAGGGGGAGGAAGCTTTTTTTTATTATTATTTTTGTTTTCTGTTTTATTTGCTTACTTCCCCCCCTCCGTGATACACATCTAGATTTAGTATCGAACTGATTTTTATTCTTCATTCGACAATACTTGAAAAGAGAGAGAGAGAGTGAGAAGAGAATGTCGAAGAAGAAGGCAACGATGAGCCTGAAAGACTTCCATGGCGGCTCCATTCCTTCTGATCTTCGTCTCCCCTCTGCGCCTGGCGTGTGAGTTCTTTTGTAATTTATTTTCTTCAAATTTACGGCCATTTTTCACGTTTATTTGCTAATTGAGGTCGGGTCTAGCTCATCGTTTTTCGAATCTACCCTGATTATTTGCTTTTCTCTCGTTTAGCGCTTATTAAATATTCTCTTTGTGATCATCTTTTTTTTTAATGCGGATTTTACGGTAATATAGATATGGTTGTTAACCAACATGTCTTTGATGAAGAAAGTTTCATCTTTTCTTCTGATGGAGATCTATGAATACGATTTGTCTACATCGATCACCTAGATCTGACTAGTTTAGACATAGTTTATTTCTTTTTGGATCTTAGAGCTGTCAAACCCTAATAATGTTGTAGTTGATTCAGTAAGGTACACAATGGAATTCAATAAGTAATATAATGTGTGATGAATTTCCAATTCAATAATCTAATAATTATTATTTTTCACAGAACTATGAGGCCCGTGGATCGTCCTGGGTTTGATAGGCAGATGTCATGGGGTAATTCATCAGGAAGACCGGATCATCGAATACGGCCTTCATCCGCTGGATCAGTTAGGAGACTTGATGAAAAGACTCCATTTCTGAGTCACAGTCTGCATATAGGCCGCAATTTCGATGAGGATGAACGCAAGCCTTTAGATGGTCTGCCAGGCCCTCGTCGCTCAATAATTGATGATGAAACCATTCGTGCTCAGCCTAGTCGCACAGTGGAGCAGCCTAAGGTTGACAATTTATCCGGTGCTACAGTTGATAGTAGGGCTGCTTCAATACCTTCGCCTCAAAGTGGTTCGGATGCTAGCTCTTATGCGGGGAGGGTTAGTGAAGTCCATAATAGTACAAGGTTGAATAATCAAACTTGTATCGGCAGTCGGAGCTACGGGTCAAATTATCCAGTTATGGGTGGCAATGCTGGGCAGACAGTAGGTGGATCCAATTTAAATGCATGGGGAATAAGGAAAGAGGCAGCTGGCATGAAAAATCCGGTTGCATGGTCGGCTCCAGATGCTAAAACAAAGTTGGCTCACGCGAGTGCCCTTGAGAAGGTTTCTTCTGGTCGGTGGAACTCAAAACAACACGTTCCTTCTCCTAAGGATGCCGAAGGAGAGTCTGGGTATGATGCCAACAGTGTATGTAACAAAAGAATCTCTAACAGGCCGGAATCCGTGGGCGTTCCTGAGTACCGTGATGTGTCTTTGATGATGCATGGTGAAAGGAGCCTGGCTGTTGATGATGGGATTCGTGGTGGTGCAAGGGAGGTGCTGGGTTATGACAGAGCCCCATCTGTTATTCGTGTGGATTCATATGATAGAAAAACGACTGTTACTGTTAATGGGTTACAGTCAATAATGCCTTCAGAGTCATCTGAACGACCGAAATTGAAATTACTTCCGAGATCCAAACCGTTGGAGAATATAGAACCATTAACTGATTATAAGCAGGTAAACTCTTGTTGTTAGCTGTTTTTTTTTTTTTTTTTTGTATAAATTTGATTCTGTATCACATCATATTCATCATTTTGGACTCCATTTGTATGCGCAGACTAGTAATCATCTTCATGTGGAGGATAGTTATGTTGTACATGAACCTAAAAACCCGTCACAGTCGGGTACTGCTGAGCCGATGGTTGGTGATCGAGCTGCAGAGCGCCCAAAGCTGAATTTGAAGCCACGGTCACAGACCCTTGAGCAGCTCGAAGGAAACAGTGAATCCAAAAGGTACACGAACTTGGAATTATGCCTTTTATTTTATTTTTCTTATTTTCTTCTCCATGTATTCTCTCTTAGTAAGATACTCCTTATTTAATATCTACCTGATTAGATCGAGATGCATAACCTAAAGTGAAAGTAAATTTCTAGTCATACTTTGGCTTTTGTTTCTTCCATCTTTAGTTTAAAACCTATGTGCATTTACAGTTTTGTTTCCCTAGCACATGGTGGTGCAATTAGGGATGACATGTTGACAATTTTAATCAATGCCTGATATCCGCATAACATCCGCAAAAAGTACTCTTCGTAGCACTCATAGTTCAGTTATTTTGATCGCTGCATCTTTCTTTCTTTTTGTGATACCGGGTGGGATCAGGTGGGGCCTGGGGGTATGATGGAGTGTGGTTCGGCAAAGATATCTGAATAAACAGTTGGAGTGTAAAAGCAAATAAATACACAGATGCACTTTTATGCTGGTAGCAAAGTGATTGCAGATGGGATGATGTGATGTGTAGATAGAAGTACTTTGATACGGGTGCTGTTTTATATCACAAGTCGATTCAACAGCATGACTGCATCGTAACCCTGTTTTATTATATTTTCTTGCTCTCACTCGTCTCGAAGTTTTCTTAAGCTTAATTACAGACTACAGTTATCTTCCGAGGACCCCACATCTCAAACATTCTATTTTGAGTTCAGTTTGAACAAGCAAGGCTAGCCAGAGGGCAAAATTCTATTGTTTTGATTAAACCCTGTCTTTCTATGTTGCTTGTAGTTTATACAAAATGTAATAAGACTAATGAATGGTATGGGTATTAGTAGCTATAAGTTACACTCTAAAATATTTAGTACACGAGCAGTTGCTGCTCCAGAGATATTACCAGTAGTCGTAAAAAATCTATTACGTTCAACTAAAATGCGAGTACGTCTAAGATCATTTTTTCTAATTTTCTATGTGGAATACTATGGTTTAAATGGCCGAGATTATATTTTCCACCAGAACAGACTCCTTTCATTTTTTCTATAGTTTATTTGAAAATGTAATTCTTCCAAGTAGAAAGAAAGTATATGCTTCTTTTGACATTTTTATTTTCTCTTTCTTGTGGCTTCAGAGGGACTGTTTTTGGGGGAGCTCGCCCACGAGAATTGGTAAGTTCAGTTTTTATCTCATTTCATAAAGCAACTCCTTTCCCTTCAGGTTTAACTTTTGATTTGTAACCCGGATGTAATATTAACTCTGGATTAGAGCCTCGAGCATTATAGCTTAAGTGGTACCACTCACCCTTTAAAAGAGTAAATAAAGAGTGTTGATACAGGAATGGATCCATGTACGTTCAGTTTATTTGATTACAATTTAACTATAATAATAAAAAATAGATCCGGATTGAGTAGTTTTCTTCCTCCGATTCTGAAGCAATCAAGTCCAGATGATACTTCACTCGCTTTGCGGGACGGACTTTAATTTTTACATAATCGGTTGTTATTTGTTCTTGGCCATGTTTGCTTTTCAGTTGTTCCTTGGTTAGAATAGTTTCTGTAACATATTTTGGTCGCTACGCCAGGTTCTGAAGGAGCGGGGAATCGAAGATGATGTAAGCAGTTACGAGGGTCATTCACCATTGAGGTAATTTAGTTATTTCCACTTCAGTCAGATCGCAGTATTTTAAAAGTCGAATGTCTTAATCTCTTTTTTGTATTAATTCATCAAAAGGGTTAAAGAAAGCACTCCGAAAGCCGACACATTCACGCACGCCCCTCCTGCGCGCTACCATGAAAAAGCCGAAACCAACCCTACCAATCAGAGGACAGCTAAGCATTATTCGGACAGGCGGGACCACCAGCTGGATGTTGAGAAAATCGATCCGCATAGGAGGAACAACAGGCCGAACGAAATTCGGAGAAATAATTGGGACGTCGAAAATAAAAACCATAGGCAGCAACAGAAGCAAGAAAGGCCTCCGTCCCCGGACACTTGGCGTAGACCTGCCGAGCCGGATGCTCCTCCGATGCGACATGGGAAAGCGGCTACGGCGTTCGAGCTCGCACAGGCGTTTTCCAAATCCGTATCCGATCCGACGGTCATCGATCGGTTTTCGGGTTCTAGAGGCGTTCCTGGACGCGGTCAGGTGCCTTTTTCCCGGCTGACGGGTCCCGCACCGAGGCCTCAGGTCAATGGCTACTAAAATCTAAGAGGTTGTGGATATGGGAGGGAAACATTCGGTGATGATTTACGGAGATGGCTGCCTACATAATCTGAAGTAATTGACTGAACTGAACTACGTATGGTGTGGAGTTCCATCATTTGTGGATGGATATTTAAGAAGAAATGTTCTCTGGTGGTGAACTCGATGGGGGTTTCTTTTAGACATGAAATGTTTTGTGTTTGACTCTTTCTTGTTGATTAGATTTTAGCAACTGCATGATGTGAATGTGTCTTCAGAGTACTGTAATTGGCGGCGCATGATGATTGATGCTCAAGAAACTATAGTTTTTATTTTGTTATTATGTCTCCACATTTTATGCTACTCACGACTCGAACCCTTGTTTCAGTGGTGGAGACGGGTCGACTCATCCCCACAAAAAAAAAAGTTCTTTAGTATTATATGTATGGTGTGGTTAAATTCTTTCAAATTGAGGCGGGATGATGGTATTTAATATTTATGGAGTCACTATGATTCCACTGTATATAATTTTAGATTTTTTTTTCCCCGCCATATGCCCTATAATACACTATTTGTTCTCAAAATTTGTTTCTGGAAATCTTCGGTACGAATTTTAGTAAAAAAAAAGTTGTTGTCGAGTACGGTGGAGTGTGGAGTGAGTGGAGAAGGTGTCTCATATTAGTGTATTGTTAAGTTAATTAGTGTCTATATATAACATACGAATAAATTTGGAAAACGTACCGAAAAGAAACTGTAGGAACAAATTTAAGGAACAAAATGGGTATTGAATTTTGTCCAAGACCATAATTTCCTGCATGCTTGACCAAATGATGCATCCTTATGCCTCGACTCGAAATCCACCTATATAACTAGACGCGAAATGAGGGGAGATTGTCCTTAATTTTTAATAATAGCAATAATAATAATAATAATGTGATATTATACTAATATTTAACTTTTTTCTAACAAAAAAATAAGTACTCAATATCTCACTAATAAGTACTCAATATTTGCTTTGAAAGAGAATAATGTACAAAGAAAGTACTCGTAATCGTAGGTGGAAGATGACTTGTGCCTTTAACAGCTATCCTCATCACTCTTTTGTACTTGCCCAGTTTTAAGCATATCAAAACAGTCGGTGTAGACCACGGAAATTAATAATATAAGAATATTTTATTAGCTAAATAAGGAATATTTAAATTACTATGTGAAAAAATTAACATTTTTATTATTAGTTAGAATTATATAGAAATTAGGCTTCCAACATGTGTGTGTTGAAATTTATTAGTTATTATATATGTGTTATTCTTTTCCAATTATTTAATGTTGAGAACTTCTGCGTGGGTTTACTATCGTTTTTTATCTTAAAATTTTACACTCATATTCCATATATAAAAAATAAATAATTAAATTTACTGAGAAGAAAATGAAAATTCCTTTATTAACGTAGAATTGCCAAAAAAAATGCTATGCGAAGCCATAAAGGTATAATCAAATAGTAGTACTGTGTAATTAATGTGTATAATATATCTAATACACTTTTATATCTTGTTTGGTATAATGTATAGGGTCCTCGATAAAATTCGGGCCCATGTAAATAATAGTGATTTTTGGTATTACGTATCACACCTAAGAGGTGGTATTAGGTGATATTAAACAATATTGTAACTAATAAATTTAATAAACTACCATAATATTTATATTTTGCAGAGAATTAATACATCGTACCAAATATGATATTAGTTTCTTATATTGTATAAGAAATTCCAATCAATCTTATCAAGCTTTATCTCATACAACTTAGCAAACGAGCCCTTAAAGAATACAATATGATTATTAAGACTACTTAATTGAATACATTTTTTCGTCAAAATTTTGAATAATTAACACTTTACTAAAGTATAACACATGACTTTACCTAATTATATTAATAAAATCTATGGAATGACAATACCTCAAGAAAACAAAATAAAATAAATTAATAATATTCATGTCACATTACAAAATGGAGGTCTCAAAAATTTCTTATTGCAGTTGCTCTCTCTCTCTCTCTCTCTCTCTCTCTCCCTCTCTCTCATGCTAGAAATGAGCCTCTCAACGCCCAAAAACACTGATAATAGTGTATGTTTGAATGGATGCCTATTGCCTAACAAACTGCAACAAGAAAGATTCCCAATCCTCTCTCTCTCTCTCTCTCTCTCTCTCTCTCTCTCTCTCTCTCTCTCTCTCTCTCTCTCTCTCTCTAAAAAAGTGTCATCCTTGTGATGAACGCTTATATAAAGCGATTATCATCTGCCATAATTTTGTGGTAGTCATCTCCCAGTACCTTAACTTTAACTGTCCTCTCATCATAGCAGAAGCAGAATTCAGATTTACGCACAAAATATAAATTAAATGAGCATCGATTGCGACTGGGTTGACATGAATTATTGTGTTAAAACTGCATTCGATGATATGTGCATAACCGGAGACGGTAACAAGTGCCGCAGCAGACTGGATAAGAGGAAGAACGTTTACGGAGATGAGGACGAAGAGGATGATGATCAGGACCAAGACGGAAAATTCAAATCAAAGAATCTCAAAGCTGAGAGGAGGAGACGCAAGAAACTAAACGATAGACAGCTTGAACTGCGCTCCTTAGTCCCTATTATCACAAATGCAAGATTTTGGAGAAAAGAATTTATAATTATTTATCCATTTCCTGCAACCGGAACATTTTTCATAAGACGGAGTCTAAATTTCACTTTTTTTTCGTGTATTTTTAGAGTTGTTTGTTCAGTTTCGTAACTATTTTCGTTTAGAATATGCCGTTTTTAGTATTTTCTATTTTAAAATTTATATTTGAAGAATTGTGATCTTAGGGACTGATGAGAATATACGTAAAGACCGTTTAGAACGAGTGTGTCTCTGAAAAAATTTATGGGCTAATATACAAAATACACACTAACATTTTCACATGGTAGAATTTGTGATTTTTGAAGCATAAAAGGATGTATTTTTTTGTAATTCAACTAAAACATCATGTACATTTGTTTTTTTTTTTTTTTTTTTTTTTTTTTTTTTGCAATTGTCCCTAAGTTTACTATTTAATACTAAGAGATTATTTATTTCCTAACTGAAGTAATTTTTTTATTGTGTTTAGATGAATAAAGCAGCCATAATCACTGATGCAATCACTTACATTCAAGAGCTGAAAAAAACAGTGGAAGAACTTACTCACCAACTCTACCAAATGGAGGCAACCAGCGCGGAATCAGACGAGGATCGTCAAATGAAGATCAAATATGAAAGCATCGATCATTCGGAACAAGAGATAAAGAAATGCGGAATAACAGTATATATAATATAATTTAATTCTAGTAAATAATTATATATGTATGGTTGTGTTCTTGATTATTCTGTTTTAGCCCCTGCAGCAGCAGCAGCAGACTGAAGTTGAAGCGAGCCATATTAATGGGAGTTATAAGCTGTGGATAAGGATTGTGTTCCAGAAGAAAAAAGGTGGGCTTACTAAACTAATGGAAGCCATTAATTCGCTCGGATTTGATCTCACCGATACGAGTATCACAACATCCAACTGGGGAGGAGGAGTAGTTCTTTTTACTTCGTCTGCTGAGGTAAAAAATTCGCTCTTTAAGTATAAAAAAAGGGATAATAATAACATAAAAGCCTCGGGTTTTTTAGCTATTCGTAAAAAAAATGTTTTTTTTTTTTTGGCTACCTCTGTTGATTGAGAAAATGTTGCAGGGAATTGATGGTGAAGTGCAGCTGGATGTTGAGCAGATAAAAAGGTTCCTATTGGAGACTATTAAGCGCTTCTAGAGATTTTATAGTTAATGAAATGTAAGAATTACAAGAAGTCATAATGAGTTCTCAAATATATAAAAAAAAATACTCTCTCCTAATTCTAATCAATGAAGTTTCGGCCTTTCTAATTAGGGCGGGAAAACACCGCAGACACCTTAGCACCTTGCATCGTAAAATAGTGTAGCAAGACGGCATGAATGTCGATTTTGACCTGGCCTGCACAAAACCCCGCACCACAATGGAAATACGGGGCAGATGCAGTTTCATCATCATTCCACCGCCAGCTCGTAATTACCAGCTCGTTCTTTTGATCGAATGAATCAATCAATCGAATCGAATCGAATTGAATCGAATCAAATATATATTAAGGTAAATAATAATAATAATAATAATGGTAAATAATAATAATAATAATAGTAATTAACAACAACAAAGATAATAGTAATATTATTAGTAATAATAACAATAATAATAATTAAGATTAATAATAATAAGAAGAATCGAATCAATCGAATCGAATGGACTGACTCGAACTAAATCGAATCGAATGAACTCGAATCGAATCGAAAAAGTGAAAAATAAGTCCAAAAGAACAGGGGCTTAGTTACATGACTTTTTTTAGCAAAACCACGAGTTACGCAGCGCACGAAATGATGGTTGGGTACAGACAAGACTTGCGGGTCAATTTTGGTAGACGATAGTGCCGAAAGTAGACGCCAACACCAAAATTTTAGTAGTGCAAAAAGCATCATACTAACCGACGACTGGGTGTCGTACTAAGAGTAAATAGTACCAACGCCGGACTCGGGTCTCTAGATTGCAATATATTTTTCATTCAATTTTAAAATCTGTGCTGTGCTTAGTATTGATCTAATTAATACTAAAAGAGCAGAACAAACAAGTTACAGTTGACACCACCTGAAAATGTATCTTATAGTAGTATAGTATCATAAACCAGATTTGAAACTTCTTCTGTCCTTTTACATTATTCTTAACTAACACAAACATTCAAACTCTTTTTCTTTTTTTTTTTTGTTTCTATTCCACTTATTCGAACTATAACTAATGGACCTGAAACGATAGTAGTAATGTTCATTACAAAAAGAGATACGCGTTCGATGACTCTGGTTTATACGAGCTTGACTAAATAAGTAACCAATGTCTTGTCCGGAAGAGTGCCACCACTTTAGGTACAGTGTTTAAATTCATAATACCCCCTTAATCCCGTTCGAACGGCAACATTTCACTCAAAAAAATATCCATTTAGAAATGCTACATTGCACATCAAACTTCTCGTTTAATCTCCACCACACATTCATCATCAATATAATTTACCTTTTAATCTATGACACACACTCACCATTAATACTAACAAAACCTACACATCTATCACATCCAATCACTCACCTCAAATACATTATTTTTTACCAAATGTCGCAATTGGGTAAGACCGGAGGGTGTACTAAAATTGAACCCTAAAAAATGAAAACGAACCTAAGAACTCAAAGAGAAACTTACAAATAAAAAAAGAAAACCGTAAATTTGAAAAACCCACGAAAAAAATAAAATAACTAAAAACTAAAATTTAGGTTCCGTCGGATGGAATACATTCCGTGAGACGTCTTATATGATTTTTTGCTACATTTTCAAGATTCCAGTTTTACTTGGTCATTATGTTTATCCACCAACAATTTTGATTGAAAACATGAAGAAAAGAATCCCAAAGCCCTTTCATTCAAACTCTTCAAAAGAATCATAACTTAGTGAATAGTTAGTATCCATCTCTTTCTACAAACCTAAAATCTTTTATTAATTTTTTCTATATTACAAAATTCACTCATCCATCTCACTCAGCTTTCCAAAGTCTCAACACCAAACACAAATGAAATTAATAGCAAAAATGAGATCTCATATCACATAATTAACAGAGAAATAAAGAAAAATCAACACTTTCATCACTCATCTTCATATCCAAAATCCCTTCTTTAGATCCTTTGCCAACAGCCCACCTGCATTTAACCCAAAAATGCAACAAACATAAATAAGAAAAACAAAAAATTCTTACAACCTAATATATTATTTTGGACAGTAAGAAAAAAAAAAGAAATAAAATACCTTGTTGAGGATAACAGAGAGGAGGTTCTTCAAAAAAAGAAAGTGACATCTGTTTATGGGCAACACCAATGTCAAACAAAATAAGCCCAGATGAAGGATCATAGACAATTATATCCTTAACAGGCAACCAAAGGAAAAGCTCTTCTTGAGACAAGCCCTCAACTCCAATCAACCCACCATAGCTAAGATTAGCCCTAACAACACTTTCGAAAGAGACCCTTGTCTCGAGCTTGGCAACACAGGGCGTGTCGAAATACACCTGCAACAGCCCATCTTCTCCGAGTTCATAATACCTAACACCATTCTTTGGGAAAAGCCCAGGTGGCAAACCTCTGCTTCTGAGCAGGTCATGGATGGAGGAGGAGCTTGAAGAGGAAGTGAGAATAAAGAGATGGAGGACAAGCGTGAGTATCATGATAGTAGCCATGGAAATGGGGTTTGGTCGTGAAACGTGAATGAAAGATATTTATTTTGAGGGGTTTAATGTTGTGAGTGTGGGGGCTACATTTGTTAATAATTAGTATTACCGGTTGGTGATACAAACAAAATTAGATATCAAATGAGAAAATATCGATTTTGGTCTTTTCTCGTGATCTTTGTTTAATTTTGACCTTTTAACGTGGTATTGATCGATTTTGATCTTTTATTTTTTAAAGTTGTTCGGTTTTGGTTCTCTCGTCGAATTAATTGATCGGAAAATGACGAGTGAGATACACTCTCCGTCGGAGAACCAAAATCGATAGCCTCATAAGATAAAGGACCAAAATCGGTCAGGACCACATTAAAAGACCAAAATTGGACGAAGGCCACAATAAAGGACCAAAATTGATATTTTCTAACTTGGACAAACTAGAAATTTGCATCTACCGCAGTAAATAAATGTAATGTAGTGGATGGGATTGTCATTCGTTATTTGAAAAAGGGGCGTTTTTGAAATATGTGGAAAATATTTATTAGTGATTTTTGGAATGAACTCAGCCTTTTTTTATCGGAATCAACCCATTGAACAAGAGTCACGGCTATGCAATGAGGTTCGTCGCTTTTTGGCCAAAAATATCGTTTAGGCCTTCAATTTTGCGTTTTTCTGTTTTTAGGGACTTAATTGTTATTTTCTAAAAGTTTGTGTACTTGTTATTAAATTTCGTAGGTTTAACCCTAGCTTCCCTATGGTATATATATGCGTGTAAGGCCTTTATTTCGGACGATAAATGAAATGAAAATTTTCTCTATATTTTCTTAAAATTCTTAGATCGGCTGAATCTAGGATTTTTAGAAGGCTGTATTCCAAGGACGGTTGATCCATTGGAACACAGTTGTTTTCTTGTAATTTTCGCTGCATCAAAATGTAATAATATTATTACAAAGTATAAAAAAGTACAATAAAACAATAAATTTTCAATTTTGATCCTATAATATATATTGTCCGATTTTGGTCATTTAATTCAACATTTGTTCAATTTTAATCCTTTAATGTGACATATGTTTGTTTTCAGTCCTTTAATGTGACATTTGTTCGTTTTGAGTCCTTTATTGTGGCATTCGCCAATTTTGGTCCTCTAATGTGGCACTGACCGATTTTGGTCCTTTATTTTACGAGGCTGTCGATTTTGGTCCTTAGGACAGCTTCGAAAGATAAAAGATCAAAATCGATAACTGCCACATTAAAGGATCAAAATTGAATGAAGGTCACAATAAAAGACCAAAATTGATATTTTCTCTCGTGGACTTTGAACTAACAGCATTCTGATAAATTAAAATAAATAGCAATCAAGCAACAGGACAAATAATAGAGAGCAATAAATTTTTCTTTAAAAATTTTATTGCCTGGTATATTATTTCATCGTATATAATAATGAACTTTTCAAAATACAATGATTCGGTATTGGATTAGCGCTTCGAAACCAATTATCCTTGTGAACGAGTCAATGCTCGGACAACTAGCAACGTATACTGAAATCTAGTATGTCATGCAGAAAATTCGAGAGAGAAGGATTAGATGCACAAAACTTTGTATTAGGATATACAATCATTTGTATTTATATTGTGTATATTAGGTCAAGTAGGAGAAAATCCTTATTAAATTAAGACTCTTTGACCTACGTCTCAAACAGCTTGAAAGATTGTAGAATCAGGAGGAGTCCAAATTATTTTAATTAATTTCGGAGAAATAATTATACTCAAAGTAAAATCAAAGGATCAAGGGTCAGGGTCCCAATCACGCCGAGACGGTGGTTAGACAAACAAACAACGGCAGGGATCTTCTGCAGTGGCTGCAGAGGGCTGTGCAATCCCTGCCGTCCGATCACACGCACGGGTGTGTGTGTGCGTGTCCCATCTGACGGACGGCAATGCACAGCATGGTGCTGTGCACTGCAGGGGATCCGAACCCAACAAACAAACCTGTGTGTGGTCCCTTCCACTCCACAAGAGTTTTGCATTGTTTTCCTTCTTCCACTTATAAAATACCTCCCACAAGCAAATATTTTATACGTGGGGTGGCTTCCGCTCGTATAAAATGAGTAAACTTTTCTTATTTTTTCATCTCCTAAACTCAACATTTAATACTTAAATTTTTCACTCATCTGATCTTGATTATGAGAAAATAAATACATCAAGATTATCTACTTGAATGTAGACTCCAATTATGACGCTCATTTTCAATTTTAACGACTCGTTAAATTTGAACAGCCTAGCAAAAGTCATATTTTAACTATTATTTACTCAAAAATTCAATAATAATTTACTTTCACACTTACACCGGACCGTCTTATTGTATCATACGGTCCAATAATGGTATTTTTTGTTGAATTATTAATCTCATATTAGATAATTACAAGTAATATTTTTAATATATAAAGATTTCGAGTTATTCCTTCAATTGTCAATTAGTTTAAGATAAAACATCAGATTTTAATATGGTATCAGAGCAGAATCTTTAGAAGTAATATTTAGGTCCATCAACACAACAATTCAGCTCTTTATAAAGTGTAAGTGAGCTAAGTCGGGTCCTGAGCTACTCGGGATCTAGCCAGAAAAAAATCGAAATCTTCCAGCCGAGCTCGAGCTCGAGATATTTCAGTAAATGTCGAGCTTGAACTCGATATCAGTTATACTTGACTCAATAATCTCGCCATCCTAAACGAGATTTATTATATTTATAATTTTACCCTAAACAAAAGTAAGCTCGCCATCCTAAATGAGCTTTATTATATTTACAGATTTACTTGACACTTTTGTTTATTTAAATATACACCCTAACTACTAATATTTATTATTATATAAAGATTCAAACTATTTTAATGTTAAAATTATATAAGTCAAGTCGAGCTCGAGCTTACTGAAAAAATTATTTTCCCTGAATATTCTTCTTCATTGACTTGGTTTATATACTCACAATGCAACGTAATCTTGGCCTATAATTAAGGAACTAATTCTACTAGAATATATGCTAACCTAAAATAGGAGATTACAAAATATTCTAACTAATATTTACATAATCTATCACACCCCCGCAGTTGAAACATGAGGTTTAGGAACACTGAGACTGTCCCGAAAATCTTCAAATAAAACCTGTGGTAGTCCTTTAGTGAAAATATCGGCAATCTGATAACGGGACGAAACATGAAGGACACGAACTTGTCCCCGCGCAACCTTCTCACGAACAAAGTGGATGTCCATTTCAATATGCTTGGTGCGCTGATGTTGTACTGGATTTTCTGAAAGATAAACGACACTTACATTTTCACAATATACCATTGTAGCCTTATGAATAGGACAATGTAATTCCAACAGTAGATTTCGAATCCAACATGACTCAGAGACAACATTCACAACTCCTCTATACTCCGCTTCAGCACTCGAATGAGAGAGGGTAGGTTGCCGTTTCGAAGACCAAGAAATCAAGTTATCCCCAAGAAAAACACAATAACCAGATGTCGACCGTTGTGTGTCAGGGCAACCCCCCCACTCAGCATCAGTGTAGGAAATGAGGTAAGTAACTGAAGATGGATAGAGATACAAACCATAATAAAGTGTACCCTGAATGTACCGGATGCTGCGCTTAAGAGCATGCAAATGATCATCTCGCGGAGCATGCATGTGTAAGCAGACCTGTTGAACTGCATAAGAAATATCTGGTCTCGTAAAAGTAAGATACTTAAGTGCACCTGCAAGACTGTGATAGTGAGTCGGGTCATCATATGGAGCACCCGACGTGCTGCTCACCTTCGGTTTAGTATCAACTGGAGTAGAAGTAGCCTTGCAAGAAGACATGCCAGCTCAATCGATAATTTCCTCGGCATACTTACGATGCGAAAGGAACATACCATCCTTATGACGAGTGACAATGATGCCAAGGAAATAATTCAAAGGACTTAAATCCTTTATATCAAATTCTGAGGCAGGAAGAGCCATAATGGAGCACCGGAGAGAATATGAAGAAGCAGTAAGAATAATATCATCAACATAAAGTAAAATGTATGCCATAGCGGACCCCATTCTGTACACGAACAAAGAATTGTCAGATCTGCTGTTTGAAAAACCAATAGAAAATACATAATCCGCAAAACATTTGTACCATGCCCTCGGGGCCTGCTTAAGTCCATATAAGGACTTTCGGAACAAACATACATAATCCGGATGAGTGGGGTCCCTGAAACCCATAGGTTGATGCATATAAACTGTTTCTTTGAGCTCACCGTGTAGAAAGGCATTCTTAACATCAAGTTGATGAATAGGCCACTTCTTTGATAAGGAAAGGCTACGGAGCGTACGGATCGTCGCCGGCATCACCGGACTGAAAGTCTCACCACAATCAATGCTAACATGTTGAGTCTTGCCATCACCTACAAGACGGGCTTTATGCCTCTCAAGTTCACCATTAGACTTCTCTTTATGAGCAAAAATCCACATAGAACGTATAATATTCACATTAGTTGGACGGGGCACCAACTCCCACGTTTTATTTTTAATAAGAGCATCAAATTCATCATTCATAGCCATTTTCCAATTCGGGTCACCAAGGGCGATCAACGAGTTATGAGGAAGAGGGGATTTCGTAACCGTGATACTCAAATTAAACGGACGTTTAGGCTTAAAAATACCACGTTGACTCCGGGTCACCATTCGGGGATGTGTGAAAGTGGACTGTTGGGATGTAATTTGAGGCAGTCGGGAGTGATTTTGGCCATGTGTGTAATATCCATAAATTTTATTATTATTATTATTATTATTATTATTATTATTATTATTATTATTATTATTTTTGTTTTTAAATTATTTACAGATTTAATTACATGTTATTTGGCATATATTATTATGATGTGATTTATCATGTCATACAGACAGAACAGAAAAATTGTACTTCCAGTAAACAGAACATTTAGCCTTCGAGCTCAGATCGTCTCCGGGCTCCGAGTACTCCGTGTAGAAATACACATAAAAACAGAACAGAAATATTTATGTGTTCAATTATTCGTGATATATTCATATGTGACATGTATAACCTCACTAAGCTCAAGCTTACCCCAAATTTTTAAAATGTTTTCAGGTTAATGAGGCGGGCGTGGTACTGGTGGAGGATGGTATCAATATAATTATCGAATTCTTAATATTATTAATTATATTTTAATTTACGAAGAATATTTCAAATTGTAATTTGAATGTTTTGCGAACTTTAGCAATTGCCTTATTTTCTATAAATGATGAATGTTAGTATAATTTTCGTAAATAGACGTAGTATAAATTCCGTACTTAATATTTTGGTTGCATTTAAAATTAGAGTTTTCGTTAATTCCTTACACTTATTTAATCACTAAAGTTTATTTTGAATTTTAATATATATATATATATTATATATATATATAATAGTTCATCTTCTAAATGATATTGACGTGATATTAGATAGCTTCCACACGTTATTATTTTAATTAAAGGAAAATTTTAAATTAAGATAATTAAAGTTGAAAAAAATGTGAAATTTTCGAGATTTAATTATAGTTAATATTAGGATGTTACATTGTGGTATCAGAGCAGTTTATGATTCTGCATACTCTTCTATATGAAAATATTATTCAGTAATACCATTCCACGGTACTTCGCCAACTTCAACAGGTACATATTTTAATTCAGAAATTCAAGTATGCATATATCTTGAATTATTCTCATTTTTGTAAATGTGGATATGCTTGATTATACAGTTAATATTATTGTTCGACATTATTTGTATATTGGTCAATGCATTTATACATTATAGAATAATCCATGTGAGTAGATAGCTCGCACGAGATTAACAGCTAGGAAATCAACTTCATGTTCATTGGTATTTAGAAGCACGAGAGTTCGGACTTTTCGAGAATACCAAAGGCCAGACCATCACGACGTAGGCGATCATATTAACACTATGGCAAGAAAGTTTGTATGTGTTAGGCGGGATAGAGTTTCCGACTACCTTGCCGTTGTGAAGCTTATGGAGACTCTTCCCCCTGCTTGGAGCCTCCGAGCTAGGACGCTACTCTTAAATTTGGTGGACTTTACCTCGACCTCAAATACGCCGGTGATCGACTTTGTGGAGTTCTCGGCCGAGCTACATCGAATGTGGCTCCGAGAACGCTGTGGTCTGGATGATGTTTCCGATAGTGATGAAGAGGAAGAAGAAGATCCAAGCGAAGATGCCAGTGTGGCTTCGGCATCTTCGGCATGAATTCAAACTAAGTTATAATCTATATTGGAGAATAAAATACGACTATTTTGTATTAATTGTCGTAGATTGGGCATCCTGGTATTTTTTAATAATCTTATTTATGAGTACAATATTGTACTTTATTTTCCATTTAAAATAATTATACAAATAATAGTGGGATTATATTTCACATGTATTTTTTTTTCCAGTCACGAATATGGCTATATTCATAAAAATTTTGCAATAATATATAGACGTAGAATCTTACCAGTAATCGCAATTTGAAACATTAGGAAAATGTTTCCAAGGCGGCCACGCACTGGGAGAGGAGGAAACGAAGGTGCTATGAATGGAGGGCGTAGAGAACGAGAAAACAACGCTGAGATACCTGGTGTAAACCAATACCAAGTGGTGGAACAATTCCGTCGCTTCGGACCCCCAGCATTCACTGGAAAGGAAGAACCTACTTTCGTGGAAGAATGGATTCGATCGTTAGAACGAACTTTTAGGCTGATCGGATGCACATATGCACAACGAGTAATATGTGCTGAATATCAGCTTACGGAAGGAGCCGACCGTTTGTATGAGAGTTACTGGAGGACTCGGCCAGAAGAGGAGCGTGCAACCCTAACTTGGAACGAGTTCAAGGTTATAATCAGAGAACAGTATTACCTGAGGCATTATCATGAACAAAAACAACGGGAATTTTGGGATCTCAAGCAAGAAGGATTGTCTGTGACTGAATACGAACGGAAATTTACCGACATGAGCCAATTTGCGACACGTTTTGTGTCCACTGACATGGAAAAATCTCGCAAGTTCCTGGATGGTCTCCGACCAGGAATAAGGCATATCCTCAAGAGCCACGGTGACATATCTTATGCAGAAACTGTCAAGAGAGCTCAAGAGATTTCCTCGAGTCAAGATATGGACTGTAAATAGGTTGAGAGCTCTGGTAAGAGGAAGTGGCAAGGCCATAACCAAGGTAAGACTGGAAGTCAGAATGCCAGTCAAGGCCAGAGTAAGCAAGGCAGAATTGAAGGAAAAGCGAAGCCCAACGTCAAGGCCGAGAAACCTTCATGTACAAATTGCGGAAAGAATCATGGAGGAGTATGCCTGGCGGGTCAGGGAAAATGCTATCGATGCAAGCAATCGGGGCATACATCTTATGATTGCCCAGTCGGAAAAGAAGGTCAGACTTAGAGGAGCAGGAATTTTCTCTAAGATTGACCTGAGATCGGGATATCATCAATTGAAAATAAAGGAGGATGATATTTCTAAGACGGCCTTTTGGACAAGATATGGGCACTACGAATTTGTAGTAATGCCCTTTGGACTAAGTAATGCCCGATCCGTATTTATGGATTTGACGAATCGAGTATTTCACCAATACTTGGATAAATTTGTTATTGTATTCATTGATGATATTTTGGTGTATTCTAAAGATGAGAAACAACATGAGGAACATTTAAGAATAGTATTGGAGACTCTTCGCAGTGAGAAATTATATGCGAAGTTTAAGAAATGTGAGTTTTGGATTGATCGAGTAGTATTTCTCGGTCATGTGGTGACCGCTCAGGGGATTGAAGTCGATCCAGTCAAGATCGAAGCGATAAACAGTTGGGAAGCACCTACAAATGCGAATGAAGTTCGAAGTTTCCTAGGTTTACCCGGTTACTACAGGAGATTTATCGAGGGTTTCTCAAAGATAGCAGCGCCTATGACGAAGTTGACTCGAAAAGGGGAGAAATTCTTATGGAATGAAAAGTGCGAAGCGAGTTTCCAAGAATTAAAGAAAAGGTTGACGACAACACCTGTGTTAACGATTCCAGACCCTACCAAGGATTTTGTAATATACAGTGATGCGTCGAAGCAAGATCTTGGCTGTGTTCTGATGCAGCATGGAAAGGTGGTTGCATACGCCTCCAGGCAGCTTAAACAACATGAGTTAAACTACCCTACTCATGATCTAGAATTAGCCGCTGTATTTCATGCGCTAAAGATTTGGAGGCATTACTTGTACGGAGGAAAGTGTGAAATTTTTACCGATCATAAAAGTTTGAAGTACTTGTTTACTCAGAAGGAGCTGAACATGAGACAAAGAAGGTGGCTTGAGTTGGTAAAATATTATGATTGCACGATCCAGTATCATCCAGGCAAGGCCAACGTAGTTGCAGATGCCTTAAGTCGCAAGACGAGAGAAGAATTGTGCAATATGCTCACTACTCAAGAGCAACTCATTCAGGATTTTTCGAAATTGAATATTGAAGTTGTTAGACCAAAGGGAACAACATCAATTTTATCAGCTCTAGTGGTTCAACCAACCTTACGGGAAAGAATTAAGAGAGCTCAATCCAGGATGAGATATTAAGTAGAATGAAAGAGTTGGCCATGTCTGCAGACAATAAGGGTTTTGGAATAGCAAGTGGTGGTACATTGATGTACGAAGGGAGAATTTGTGTGCCCAAAGATGAGAGTATGATAAAGAAAATTTTAATTGAAGCTCACAGTACGCCATATACTGCCCATCCAGGCAGTACGAAAATGTACCAAGATCTCAAGAAAATGTTTTGGTGGAAAGGAATGAAGAATGATATAGAGAAATTTGTGGAGAGCTGTTTGACTTGTCAACAAGTCAAGGCCGAACATCAACGACCATCAGGATTGCTCAAACCACTTGAAATTTCAGAATGGAAGTGGGAACATATAGCCACGGATTTCGTAGTCAGTTTACCCACAACTGTTAAAGGAAATACTGCGGTTTGGGTGATTGTCGACAGAATGACAAAATCTGCTCATTTTTTGCCAGTCAAGATGACGTTTAAGATGAATCATTCGCACAAATGGAGATAGTGAGATTACATGGAGTCCCGACATCAATAGTGTCAGATAGAGACCCTCGTTTTACTTCAAGATTTTGGAAAAGTTTGCACGAAGCTACTTGGGAACCCGAGGAAGAGTTTCGAGCTCGTTATCCTGATTTTTATAATCAAGGTATGATACTAATTTTCGAGGACGAAAATTTTTCAACGAGGGTAGAATGTAATATCCATAAATTTTATTATTACTATTATTATTATTATTATTGTTGTTGTTAAATTATTTACAGATTTAATTTTAATTGAGAACTCATTTATTAGTCCATGCAATAATAGGAGACACTTCTATTCCTTTACACCCGATGGAATCTCTAGCCAACTCCATTCTGGCTTTTCATCTCCTCAAAGTTTTGTCAGTTTCTCTCCACATATTCAATCCTAATTAACTCCTAAGTATTATTAACATAATTAAAACACAATTATGAATAACCCTTAAAATTCTACCCAATGCAATATAAAGTAGGATTCAGATAAAATTTGAACATACAAAAAAAAAATCTACAGAGCCTCTGCAGATCAATTATTCTCCAACAAGAGGTAAGAATTTTCTTCTCATATATTTCTTGTTCTTATATTCATTTTTCATTTCAATTTTTCCGATCATACTCAGAACACCAAGAACAGACATGCCTCGAGCAATCTCTGTCCCAATTCAAAAAAAAAACAGATGAACAGCAGCGGCGATTCACTACCGCCGCCGCATCGCCGCCTCGCCGCAAATCCGCGGCCAACCACCCAAATGCCTGAAACGGCCCAAACCAAAGCAATTCGTCACCTCCCTTCCGATACGAGATCGAACCAGTCATCAAACAAATCATCAAATCCGAGTTTAAACCCTTCTCCTCTCACCTGGAATTCTCGCCGCTGGACTGGCCGGGACCACCGCCGACCGTTGCGGTGAAGAGTACCTGTATGCCCGCGGTGAGAGTGCTTGTGTAGGAGGAGCATATTATGGATGTGTGAGTGTGTGTGAATTAGAGAGAGAGAAAAAAACGAAGAAAAAGAAAAATAAAACGGTAGATTGAGGGAGAGGGAGAAGAGCAGAAGAAGTGGGGAAGAAGAGGAGGCGGCGTGAGGAGAAAAAAGAAAATCTGACCTAGCGTTTTTATATCCAATCATTTTTATCCAAATTTCAATTTAATCCCTGAACTCTTTTATCTTTTAATTTTACTCCTGTTTAATTTTCTAACATCTCAAATTACATCTTTTTTAAATTAAATTCAAAATATTTAATTTAGTTTGTGTTATTATATATTTTTATATATTAATAATAATATTAAATTATTTTATTGTAGATAACGGCGAGAACTTTCGGGCCTAAGATTTCGCGAGTCGAGCATCTATATTTAGTCAAGCGCTGCATTTGAGGTGGGGTTTTTTATTTTCACTTATTTTCTACAAAATTACATGTCTCATATGTATATTACATGTTATTTGGCATATATTATTATGATGTGATTTATCATGTCATACAGACAGAACAGAAAAATTGTACTTTCAGTACACAGAACATTTAGCCTTCGGGCTCAGATCGCCTCCGGGCTCCGAGTACTCCGTGTAGAAATACACGTAAAAACAGAACAGAAATATTTATGTGTTCAATTATTCGTGATATATTCATAAGTGACATGTATAACCTCACTAAGCTCAAGCTTACCCCAAATTTTTAAAATGTTTTCAGGTTAATGAAGCGGGCGTGGTACTGATGGAGGATGGTATCAATATAATTATCGAATTCTTAATATTATTAATTATATTTTAATTTACGAAGAATATTTCAAATTGTAATTTGAATGTTTTGCGAACTTTAGCAATTGCCTCATTTTCTATAAATGATGAATGTTAGTATAATTTTCGTAAATAGACGTAGTATAAATTCCGTACTTAATATTTTGGTTGCATTTTAAATTGGAGTTTTCGTTAATTCCTTACACTTATTTAATCGCTAAAGTTTATTTTGAATTTTAAATATATATATATATATATAATAGTTCTTCTTCTAAATGATATTAACGTGATATTAGATAGCTTCCGCACGTTATTATTTTAATTAAAGGAAAATTTTAAATTAAGATAATTAAAGTTGAAAAAAAAAGTGAAATTTTCGAGATTTAATTATAGTTAATATTAGGATGTTACAATGTGATTGGGCAGTTTGCAGTAAGGGAGAAGGTGGTTGGTGTTGTGGAGTTTGGGATGGTCTAGTGGGTGAGAAGGGAGCAAGAGACTCAACGGGGGCGACAGTCGGCTGGGCCACGGGTGGAGTGTGGGCAGCACTGGGCTGCTCATTTAAGTGCCAATTATGAACCAAATATGGGTTAATTCCATCATCCAAAAAATCATATGTATGTGAAGTAGGAGTATGTAATTTGGAAAATGGAAAAACATGCTCATCAAAAAGCACGTGTCCACAAATAATGATTTTATTTGATGATAAATCATAATATTTGTGACCTTTCTGGTTCGTAGGGTACCTCAAAAAAGACACAAGGTGTAGATTGGGCTTGCAACTTGTGAATAGTCGTAGATGGAAAAACGGGGTACAAACATCCGAATACCCGAAGATGAGAATAAAATGATTTCCTTTGGTGAAGGACTTGAAGGGGAGAAATATGACCCAATAGTTTGCTTGGTAAAATATTAAGAAGATACGTTGCCATTTGTAGTGCGTGATGCCAAAAGGACGTAAGAAGAGATGCTTGAGCAAGGAGAGTCCTAGTGATATTATTAATAGTGCGGATTTTTCTTTCGGCTTTACCATTGAGGACAAGAAAGTCGGAAAGACATCCCATTAGACTCGCAAAATTTTCGAAATTGACCGTTGTCATACTCTCGCCCATTATTACATTGGACATTTTTGATATTACACTCAAATTGGGTTTGAATATGGGCTTTTAAAACCAAGAATTTTGGATAGACGTCCGATTTCTTACCCAAAGAAAAAGTCCATAAAAAATACATTTTTGATATTACACTCAAATTGGGTTTGAATATGGGCTTTTAAAACCAAGAATTTTGCATAGACGTAAAAGTCCATAAAAAATTTGAGAAATCATCCAAGAAAAGAACATAATGTCGATGACCCATGAAACTTAACACGGGAGAGGTCCATAAATCACTATGAATAATATCAAATAGCAACAAAGTTCCGGATATGGAAGAATCAAAAGGCAACTTAATATGTTTTCCAAACACGCAAGAACGACAAATACTAGAACTATTAGATTTATTACATTCAATGCTTTTATTTAGTCTAAGACAATTCAAAATAAAAGCTCTCGGATGACCCAGACGATCATGCCAAAGGGGAGAGGACAAAGCCGCAAATGTTGATGGAGAAATGGATGGGTTTTTGATGGTGGTGATTGGATAAAGATCGCCCCGACTATCACATCTCATGAGGGCTATCCCCGTCTGGAAATCCTTCACAGAAAACCCATAAGGATCAAATTCAACAGTTACAGAGTTATCAGTGGTAGACTTACGAACTGAAATTAAATTCTTAATAAGTTTAGGGGAATGAAGCACATTTTTCAAAGTTAAAGGTGGGCTCGAGTGAGACAACATAGTGTGATCATACCCATGAATTGGAATAGTATGACCATTTCAAACAATAATACCGTTATGATGATTGCTCAAATTAAAATAAGACGAGATATTACCATTTTTGGATGTCATATGAGACGGTGCACCGGTGTCCATGTACCAATTATGATTGGGCGGGTTCATGGTCATCGTGTGCATTGCCGCTTCAATATCCGTTGGAGCATAGGAAGGGGCTTGGTTTGGATGCTACATGGGCTTGCTGTGGGTGAGAGCCCAAAACTCCAGCCTGCTGAATTGGGCCAGAAGAAGGCCTAGACCACCCTGCAATGGGGTATGGGCAAGGAGGAGCCCAATTTGGAATTCATCCCATGGATGAAACATGACAGGAGGTTTCCATTATTGCCGTGGAACTTGTTGCTGACCACGACTGGATCCACAATCGTCGTAGACGCCGCAGGGACCACCACCCTTTTCCGCCGCCGTAACCGCGACCATTATTTTTACGACCACCGGAAGCGAACGAGTTATTACCTTTTTTATGCTTGTTTCTTCCCCAATTTTGACCCGAATTTTCTAAAGGGGAAGAATCATTGTACTCCTTGTTCGAAGCAGCCACCATAACGAGTTGGAGCTATTAGCAGCCATAGGCGCCAGCTCACGTTTCTCCAAAAGAAGAGACGACCGCGCCTTGGTAAAAGGAGGGAGTGTTGGGAAAAACACGACTAACGTCACAATGATAAATGCGGAAACCCTTGTTTGACAACTTCACACTCTTCAATTGTAACTTTGTGGTTACCGACGAGTAGTGCAAATCAATTACAACTCTATAATATAATACAAATGATATCCAAAAAACAATAAACACGAGACACAATATTTTAGCGTGGAAAACCCTTCAAGACGAGAGTAAAAACCACGGGACCGAAGCCGCTTAAATCCACTATCACCAATACACAATAAATGATTCGTCCCTAATACAAACTAGGGGTATACACCAATCGTCAAATACTCGGTAATAAATATTCTTCAAGTATTTGGAATACACAATAACAACAAGATCGAGAAAAGAAAACACCGTAAATAGCTTACACAAAAATCTAATGAAATACCCGAACTTCTGGACTCAAAAACTCGATCTACTCCAGTGAAAAGATTTGCCCAATAGCTACCAAGCTCTTGTCAAAATATCATGACGATCCGACCAATAAATCTCCGGGAAATTGAAGAAATGTATTTCTCTCTCTATCTCTCTTGTTCTTCTCTAAAAAAGATGTAGGGGTGCGTTTGGTACAGAGAATGGAATTGCAGAGAAATGATTCCAGAGAAATGATTGCAGAGAAAGAGAATTGGTCAGGAGAATAGGAATTGACTATCCTGTTTGGTAGCACAGAGAATTCAGCAGAGAAATGCAACAGAGAATCATTTCTCTTGGTCGGTGGCGGTGGTCGATGGTGGCGACGGTGGTGGTGGTGGTGGTGGTCGGTGGTGGCGGTGGTGGTGGTGGTGGCGATGGTGGTGGCGGAGGCGGTGGTGATCGGTGGTGGTCGGTGGTGGTGGTGGCAGCGGTGGTCGGTGGTGGTGGCGGTGGTGGTGGTCGGTGGTGATCGGTGGTGGTGGTGGCAGCGGTGGTCGGTGGTGGTGGCGGTGGTGGTCGGTGGTGGTGGTGGTCGGTGGTGGTGGCGGTGGTCGGTGGTGGTGGCGGTGGTCGGTGGTGGTGGTCGGTGGTGGTGGCGGTGGTCGGTGGTGGTGGTGGTGGTGGTCGGTGGTGGCGGCTGCGGTGGTGGTGGCGGTGGTGGCGGCCCTTATAGAGAAATCAATTCTCTGAAAAATACAAAGGGATCAATTCTCGGGAATTCAAATCCATTTCCATTTCCATTTCCCTTACCTACCAAACAAGAGAATTCATTTCCATTTCCATTTCTCTCCTCCCATTTCTCTCTACCAAACACCCCCTAGGTGAAGTGATGAACTCCCGTAGGGAAAACTGCATAAAAAGAGACCCATTTGCTGGGTTGACCCGTGTGCCGCGGCCCGGGCCAAGTGTGCCGTGGCACACACCAAAAAAACTGCCCAGGGGTGTTGCGGAGGGCCGCGGCCCAGCAGGAGGGGGTCGCGGCCCAGAGTACAGGCCGCTCGGCCGTGTTTCAGCAAAATAGACGGGGGTCGCGGCCCGGCAGGGGTGTGTCGCAGTCCGGAGTACAGTCCAACCTATGTTCTGGAAATGAATCCTACAAATCTCCCCCTTTCCGGAACATAGGAAGAGTTCGTCATCCCGATGATCGAACAACACACTTTCACCTTCTCTCTACTCAGCGCCTTGGTTAACATATCGGAACCATTATCATCGGTATGAAATTTATCAAGTTCAAATAAACCATCCTCCAATGCATCTCAGATCCAATGGTACCTCACATCGATATGTTTCATTCTCTTGTGAAAAGTCGCATTTTTAGCCAAATGAATCGCACTTTAACTTTCACAAAGAACCACGTAACGTCGTTGTCGGAAGCCTAGCTCTCATAAAAACATTTTCAACCATAAGAGCTCTTTGATCGCTTCCACCTCCGCAATATACTCGGCCTCCATTGTAGATAAGGCAACGCACTTTTGCAATCTTGATTGCCATGACACGGCTCCTCCTGCAAATGCCATCAAATAACCAGAAGTGGATTTTCGGTTATCTTCATTACCGGCCATATCCGAATCGGAATAACCAACAAGCATTTCTTTCCCATTTCCAAACGTAATCCCCAATTTGGAAGTACCCCGTAAATATCTAAATATCCATTTTACGGTTTCCCAATGCTTCTATCCCGGATTCGATAGAAACCGGCTCACCACTCCCACGGCATGAGCAATGTCGGGCCTAGTACATACCATAGCGTACATCAAACTCCCGACCGCCGAGGCATAAGGAATTTTATCCACATCCTCAATCTCCTCCTTCGTAGTAGGGAAATCCTTGTTCGTCAATTTAAAATTGTTAGTAAGAGGTGAACTAACAACTTTAGCTTTGTCCATGTTGAAGCGTTTAAGCACCTTCTCGATATATTGCTCTTGTGACAGGTGTAATTTCCAGGCTGCTCTATCCCGAGTAATTCTTATCCCAAGAATTTGTTTAGCGGCCCCCAAGTCTTTCATGGCAAAAGACTTGTTAAACTCTTTCTTCAAGTTGGAAATCCTTTCGCCATTCTTGCCAACGATCAACATGTCGTCCACATAAAGCAATAAGATGATAAAACCATCATCTCCAAATTTCTTGAAAAATACGCAATGGTCGAGAGTCGTCTTCCGGTAGCCTTGCTCCCCCATAACCGACTCAAACTTCTTATACCATTGCCGTGGTGCTTGCTTCAACCCGTATAAACTCTTCCAGAGTTAACAAAAATAATCCTCTTTGCCTTTGACCTCAAACCCTTCCGGTTGCTTCATATAAATTTCTATTTCAAGGTCTCCATGAAGAAATGCCGTCTTGACATCCATTTGCTCAACCTCAAGATCAAGACTAGCCGCAATACCAAGGATCAATCGAATCGATCCTATCTTCACAACCGGAGAAAAAATCTCGTCAAAATCAATGCCCTTCTTTTGACTAAATCCTTTCATTACGAGTCTAGCTTTGTATTGGGGCAACGGAGTATGCTTCTCCGACTTCACCCTATACACCCATTTATTTCTCAAAGCTCTCTTGCCTTTCGGAAACTTCACCAACTCGTACGTGTTATTCTCATGCAAGGAACTCATATCGTCTTGCATGGCATCCATCCACTCTTTCTTCTTTTCATCCTCCATAGCCTCTGCAAAATATTCGGGCTCTCCCTCATCGGTGAGTAAGACATACTCATTGGCCGAATAACGATTGGAGGGATGACGGTCCCTCGTCGATCGCCTATGTGGAACAAAAGATGGCATGTTCGTCACAGGTAGCTCGGGATGATCTCCATCGGTGTCATCTTGTCTCAACTCATCGTTGTCACCGGCATCATGTTGTTCATAATTTTGGACATCCTCTCCACCGGGTGTCTCAACATGTTGTGGAGGAACGAGGTCCAAATCAATAAGATCATAGTCGTGCTGTAGAGCCGACTCTATTCTCAACATCTTTCATCGTTTGATCTTCAACAAAAACAACATCTCTTGACCGAGCAAGCTTCTTAGTAACCGGGTCATACAATCTATACCCGAACTCATCAAGCTCATAGCCAATAAAAATACAAGGCTTCATCTTGGAATCAAGCTTTGATCTCTCATCATTCGGAATGTGTACAAAGGCTTTACATCCGAAAAACCTTAAGTGGCGGTATGAGATATCTTTACCGCTCCACACTTTATCCGGGACATCAAACTCCAAAGGAACACACGACGTCAAATTAATCACATGAACCGCCGTGTTCAAAGCTTCTCCCCAAAATGACTTTGTCAATCCGCCATGTGAGAGCAAACATCTAGCTCTCTCGACCAAAGTCCGGTTCATCCTCTTCGCCAATCTATTGAGTTGCGGAGTCTTCGGGGGCATCTTTTGATGTCGGATCCCTAGTTCTCGGCAATATTCATTAATGGGCCCGCTGTATTCTCCACCATTGTCCGTCCGAATATACTTTAGCTTCTTCCCCGGTCTCTCTTTCCACCGAGGCATGAAATTGTTTGAAAACATTTAACACTTGATCTTTGGTCTTCAAGGTGTATGCCCACACCTTCCTCGAGTGATCGTCGATGAATGTGACAAAGTATCGGCAACCACCAAGCGTCCTAGTCTTCATAGGACCACAAACATCGTAATGAACAATATGAAGAACATTTTCCTTCCGTGAATGAGTATGACCTTAAAAGTAACTCTTCTTTGCTTCCCTGCTAGACAATAAGAGCATCTTTTAAGGTGTACCTTGTGAACCACGAATAACGCTTCCTTCTTCGACAATAGTGCCATCCCTTTCTCGCTTATGTGACCGAGCCTCTTATGCCATAGCTCGGCCATGTCATTATTGTCGATTGTGTTCACGGAATTAATCATGACCTTTGGAAGTGTCACGTACAATTTCTCTTCCTTTTCTCCTCGACCGACAATCAAGGAACCTCGAGTGAGTTTCCACACTCCCTTGCCAAAACCACTATGATAACGGTCATCATAGAGTAAACCAATGGACATAACATTAAGCCTCATATCCGTAACATGTTTTACATTCTGTAAAACAAGTTCCACACCAGTGTCGAATCTCAAATGAACATCTCCCACTCCAACAATTTTGGATAACCCATCGTTACCCATCTTGACTATACCAAAGTCACCCGGAGTATAAGAGGAATAAAAATCTCTACGTGATGTAACATAACACGTAGCTTCACTATCGACCACCCAACTCGAATCATCTCTAGCAAGGTTCACCATATCATAATCACAACAAACAAAGAATTCTTCGGTAGTAGTATTTACTTCGGCTTTATCATTACTACCGCTCTCCTTCTTTTGTAAATTCTCTCGGCCTTGGCGATTTCCTTCTTCAATTGTCGGCAAAATTTCCTAGTATGCCCTTTCTTACCACAATAGTAACATTCGATATTGGCATACTTCCCCCGGGAATTACTCCTTTGTGGCCCTCTATTACTCGGACCTCCCCCGTCTTTCGGTAACGAGAACATCCGACTGTGACGAAGATCCCTGTGCTTTTCTTTGGACCTCCTCATTCAACATGTTCCCCTTGGCAAGTTCCATCGAAATGACACCATCGGGGGCCGAGTTAGACAACGACGTACGGAACGTCTCCCAAGTGTACGACAATGTGCCTAACAACCGCAAAGCTTGCACCTCCTCTTCGAATTTAATTCCCATTCCGGCAAGTTGATTAATGATGCCTTGGAATGCATTTAAGTGATCCGACAGAGGAGTCCCGTCTCGATATTTCAAATTCATCATTTGTTTAATGAGGAATAACTTATTATTCCCCATCTTCCGAGCATACAATTGCTCGAGCTTGTGCCATAATTCTCGAGCATCATTCTCTCCGCTAATATGGTTCAAAACATTGTCATCAACCCATTGTCGAATATATATGCAAACTTGGCGATGCAAAATAGTCCACTCCGCGTCGGACATGCCTTCCGGTTTATCTTTGCTAAAAATCGGTAAATAATAATCCTTCACATATAGAAGGTCTTCCATCTTCCCCTTCCATACGTGGTAGTTCAAACCATTCAAGTTAACCATTATACTCGTGTTGGCTTCCATCTTACAATTAAGATACTAAACAACCACGAAACAACAAATCCCGTGGCTCCAATACCACTTTGTTGGGGAAAACACGACTAACGTCACAACGAGAAATGCAGAAACCCTCGTTTGACAACTTCCCACTCTTCAATTGTAACTTTGTGGTTACCGACGAGTAGTGCAAATCAATTACAACTCGATAATATAATACAAATGATATCCAAAAAAATAAACATGAGACACAATATTTTAGCGTGGAAAACCCGTCAAGACGAGAGTAAAAACCACGGGACCGAATCCGCTTAAATCCACTATTACCAATACACAATAAATGATTCGTCCCTAATACAAACTAGGGGTATACACCAATTGTCAAATACTCGGTAATAAATGTTCTTCAAGTATTTGGAATACACAATAACAACAAGATCGAGAAAAGAAAATACCGTAAATAGCTTACACAAAAAGCTAACAAAATACCCGAACTTCCGGATTCAAAAACTCGATCTACTCCGGTGAAAATATTTGCCCAATAGCTACCAAGCTCTTGTCAAAATATCACGACAATCCGACCGATAAATCTCCGAGAAATTGAAGAAATGCATTTCTCTCTCTTGTTTCTCTCTCTATCTCTCTTGTTCTTCTCTAAAAAAGATGTAGGTGAAGTGATGAATTCCCGCAGGAAAAACTGCATAAAAAGAGACCCATTTGCTGGGTTGACTCGGTGCCGCAGCCCGGGCCAAGTGTGCCGCGGCACACACCAAAAAAACTGCCTAGGGGTGTCGCGGGGGGCCGCGGCCCAGCAGGAGAGGGCCGCGGCCCAGAGTATGAGCCGCTCGGCCATGTTTCAGCAAAATAGACGGGGGCCGCGGCCCGGCAGGGGTGTGCCGCGGCCCGGAGTACAGTCCAGCCTATGTTCTGGAAATGAATCCTACAGGGGGAGGCTTGTCATGACGGATCTGCGTGCCCACCCCTTTGTAAGCCTCACTAAGACCTGAAACCATTTGTAATACCAGACGACTATTCGTCACAGGTGCACCGACATTCTTCAGCTGATCAGCGAGGCTCTTGAGACGTTGACAATATGCCGAGGCGTTTGGAAAATCCTCCAGATGGGTGGTTGTGAATTCTTGTTCGAGGGTCACCGCACGAGACGTTTGCTGGTCCTGGAATATGTCACGCAACCGGACCCATGCCTCCATTTCCGTTGCTTCTGGTTCAATTATGGTATTCAACAGGTCATTAGAAATAGTTGAATAAATCCATTGAAGCACAGTTGCGTCAAAGGGCCGATCATAGCTCGATCTCATCATCAGTTTTAGGAGCCGGTTTCTCCTTACCCTTGGGTGGATTTATAATGTGATGAAGGACCTTGTGAGAACGAGCATGAATTTTAAAAGGCTGAGCCCATGTTCCGTATTGTGCGTTCTCCATGTCAAGAACGATAGGGGTGTGGTTCCTGATATTCGAGACCACGAGCGCCGATTGGAACGAGGTTTTTCCCGCAGTGGCCGAACTGTCAAACATGGTGGAGAAGAAGAAGATGGTGGAAAAGAAGAAGATGGTGGAGAACAACGATTCTAGGGTGCAACAGAAGAAGAAAGAAACCCTAGCTCCGATACCATGAAAAAATTATTTTCCCCTGAATATTCTTCTTCATTGACTTGGTTTATATACTCACAATACAACGTAATCTTGACCTATAATTAAGGAACCAATTCTACTAGAATATGTGCTAAATTTATGCTAACCTAAAATAGGAGATTACAAAATATTCTAACTAATATTTACATAATCTATCACTTACAAATAGGGCTCTATCGAGCTCGAGCCAAGCTCGAGCTTTGAGTTTTGTAATCGAGCTCGAGCTTGAGACTAGTCATGTTTGGCTCAACTCGATCACACTCTTGCTCTGTACGTGAGAATTCAACAATCTATAAAAATATAATTTAAGTTGAAATCATTAACAAACACAGTAATTTAAGATGGAACAATATCACTGTCCAGTTAGCCTCATAAGTTGGCTTAGTGGCCACACTGTTCTGTTTTTTTCAAAATTGGATGTGGTGTATTTTGTGCTAGCACTTTGACAGATGAATATGTCTCGTCTTGCCAGAAGAGATCTACCTAAGAAGTGATTAACTATTGGACATATTATACTGAATCTGCGATTTTGTTTTTTTCCTCATACTATGTTGTATTGGAGTCCGGATCCTCTCCGGTAATTGGACGGTCCAGTCCAATATGGACCGTTTAGATCTCAGACACCCGTTCGGATGTGTGTGTGGGGGTTCGGATGTGTGTGTGGGGGTTCCCTGGAGGGTGCAGATCCCTCCAGTCCTCTCCGGAAATGGAGAGAATCCGGACTCGTTGTATTGTTATTTTTTTGAAGAACTGCTTGATACTAATTTATGCACACTTGATCTACAGCTATAAAAGATAAATTATTCCGATTCGAAAGATAAAAAATGGTAAATGACATCTTTCTTTGGTTGTGTTGTGCGGCAATTTATACGCCTCGATGGCGATCGGCATAATGGTCAAGAGCCAACCATAGAAGACAAACGTTGGGCATACGCCTAGCATTCGGCACCCAAGGCGATCGTCTATTGGTATCTGGCGATCGTCCATGATGTCCGACCATAGACGATCGTCCCATGCCACGTATGAACCCAACACCCGTCAAAGTCTTCGAAGACCGAATCTCGGACGTAGACCCACATGCAGATCCACAAAAGGCGCCGCGAGATAAGGCCTTTGACCCCAGCCTGTCACCAACCTCACACCTACCGACAGGCCCGCGGAAAGGTACAAAGTGGGTCCTTCCCTGACAGCGAATCAGGACGCGTGTAGACTCCTCATTGGCCCGTACATTTGGCTGCCAGCTGCAGCCTCGGACTTTAAGGAAACAGTCCCACGTGATGGGACGATCGCCCAAATTATTCTAATATAGAATACGGCGGTCGCCCGCAATCGCCGGAGAGGACCCAACAATATTTTCTCCTATAAATAGGAAGCCTCCAACAGTGGACAAAGTGTGTGAAAACGTACAGAGAGAGATACACTCTGAATACAGTGAAATCCATTGTCAGTGAAACTCATTCACCTATACAGAACATCAAAAACAAGAACTCACAGAGCTTCATATCTGGTTCTTCCGGCAATCTTCACGCTCTATAGCTAAGATAACTAGAATCTTTACACTCATTGTAATAGTATCCTAACATTAATATTTGTACTCCAAAATATTTATATTAATAACATCTCGCGAGAGCATTCAAGCCCGGGACTAACAACCCCGGTAAATCTTGTGTTATTTACTTTCCCACGGAAGTGTTCTCGCATTTGTTTGTTACTCGACCATTTCAGCAATATCATCTCCGGATAATATTTTGGGTAACAACAATTGGCGCTAGAGGAAGGGGTTCTTAACCTTCATTCTTATTCCGCCGTCTCGAAGAACACTCACTGTTCTCCGGGGCATATACTTGAAGAAACACTCACTGTTCTTCAAATAAAAACCTTCAGTGACATGACATCTGCCACGACCTCCAAAAGAGCCACCCTGCGATCTGCCGGACATCTCATTCCGGCCTGCATCAATCCCACCACGGCGGAAGGCGGCCGCGCGACACTAGACTCACTCCCGCCCCGAGGGACGGTCCTGATCTCTCACTCGATCGGGCCTGCATCATGGAATGATCGAGGAGGCCATAGTCATCCTCAGGGAGCGACGGAGGGCATGCGACTCGTCCACCATTACTCCGTCAGCCATCTGCCGAGCAGGCAAGCGGAAGCTTAAGGGGCTATACGTCGAGAAATCGCCGGAAAGCCTCGAGCCGCAGGAAAAGGCTCTCGTAAGGCGGGATGATTCCGTCTTCAGCCGCCTAGGGAGCGATCCATCATGGCGACCCGGGCATTCAGGCCCCTGCCGGGAGACATCGGAGTCTGAATCCGTCACCAAGAGTTCGGCATATCCGACTCCCAGAAGACAAGCCGACCAACGGGTCCCCACTCGCCCAAGAAATGAGCCCGGTGGCAGAGAAATCGTCACCTACCATGGGGTCAGGAGGTCAATACATGATCGCCTTGGCTCCCGCTCCGAGAGCCAATCGGCGAGCAGTCAGGCTATGGCTATGGCCGGCATGCAGCGCCAGCTCGACGAAATGAAGTCACTCCTAGAGACTGAGGCAGGCGCCAAGAGATCGATCGTTGGACCGAGTGAGCCACTCGCGGCCCAGATCGAGCTCGCTCCAGTTCAACCGAAGATCGCTCCCCCTCAAACACCTCTATACGAGGGGAGATCGGATCCTGAGACCCATTTGAGCAAGTTCCGGATTTACATGACCGGATGTGGAGTATCGGACGCGACGAAATGCCGAATGTTCCCATTGACATTGGGCGACCTCGCCCATAGGTGGTACATCTCACTACCACCTCGCTCGATCAATTGTTTTGAGAAGCTGGCGAACGACTTCACGTCGTACTTCGCCGCCAAAGTTGCCCGGCCAGAAGGCTCCCACCGCATGATGAAAATCAGGCAGGGGAAGAACGAGCCCGATGAAGATTACATCAACCGGGTGGATGAAATAGTCCTCACTGGCGAGCCCATTAGCGACGAGCTCGCTCTCTACTCGGTCCTGGGAGGATTCTATGGCCATTCGCCCATGTTCAGGCACCTTACAAAGGACATCCCCCCGACCTACGCGATCTTCCGCGTCAGGGCCGCTGATTTTCTAGCCAGGCAGAGGATGCTCACCCTGCGCTTAGGCGAGGGATCTGCCGGGGAAGGAAAGGCGCCTACTTCCGTCCCGAGAACTGCGGTCGCCAAACCCAGAAAGGCGATCACGAAGCCGCCCGGCGAATTCAAAGCTTTCGAGGATGTGGAGGTTCACCTCCTCCGCAACCTCAACCTATCTCAGGCCCACATTTTCAATGCCATCAAGAGGCGCGAATGGCTTAGAAAACCAAAGCCGGTGAGGGACCACGGTCATCTAGACCGCAGCAAATTTTGTGCCTACCACAAGAGTCCCGGCCACAACACCAGTCAGTGCCGCGACCTCCTCAGACAACTCTGGAGATTGTTTGAGGAAGGCAAATTGGATAACTTGGTTACCAAGCCAGAGCCCCGAGCAGAGAGGACCGGGGGGCGCGAGCGCCGACAGAACGACGGGATCCCTCCCAATCCGGTTGCCAGGATCGAGCAGAACGAGCCGGAGTATTCTGACGAATCAATCCCTCCGATCAACCCTGGCAGTCGGATCAATATGCTTCAGGCGGGAGGTGGAAACCTCGGCGGCCTTTCCCCGGTCTCCACCATGTCGAACAGAAAGCGGAAGGCCGAATTGAGGGAGTTCGCCGGGATCCATGTCGTGGTACCCCCGGAGCCGACCATCTCCAAAGACGCGCTCATCACTTTCTCCAACAAGGATAGGGAGGGAGTGCAGTGCCCCAAAGAGGATGCATTGGTGATCTCTGCATGTATCCTTGGGAAAATGGTCGATCGCGTGCTGGTTGACAATGGGAGCTTTTGCAATATCATATTCAAATCCGCTCTTGACCAGCTCGGCAACCTGACCAAGTTTATCAAGCCATTTGACACCGTTCTCCAAGGATTCGGCGACAGCACAGTCCAAGCCTACGGGAGGATCAAGCTCTCTGTCGAGCTAATGTGTCATTACGATCCCAAGGTTAGGATTACTAGGAATCTAAATTTTGTAATCATAGATAGGCCCAGCATCTATAATGGGTTCCTAGGTCGCCCATTTCTAGAAACCTTCGAGGCGGTCGCCTCTTTTTTCTTTTACGGTATCAAATTCCCCACTGCCGATGGGACGGTCGGTACTGTAAAAGAAGACCAGCTAATGGCTAAGAAATGTTTGAATTACTCATGTGTCATAACTTCTTTCAACACTTCCCGTACTATTTATAACATTGAGACGATCGACAATCAACCGATGGATATCGACGAGCCGAGCACCTCGTACCAGCCCGACTCAGAAGACGGCATCTCACATCGATTAACGGACGACATCGAACCAAGGATCGGTTTCGAGCCAAGCCTCGACATCGATCCAAGGATCGAGTCTGGAAATCATTCCAAACGAGAAGCGACCGTCCCCATTGAAGAGTTGGAAAGTATAACAATAGACCCGGCTCGCCCGGAGTGGGAAGTACAGATCGGCACGAGCATCGACCTCGAATTAAAGGATGATCTGATCAGCTTACTACGTAAGAACATCGGAGTCTTTGCCTGGTCGCATCAAGATATGGTCGGCATAAGTCCTGAACATGCTTGCCACTATCTAAAGATCGACCCGGCAAGGAAGCCTGTTCACCAGAAACGTAGAAAATTCGGTCCAGAGAAGTGCGCAGCGCTCGACATAGAAGTCAAGAAGCTACTCGACAATAAACTAATCGGAGTAGCTACCGACGAGCCACAGTGGGTAGCCAACGCGGTGCTCGTAAAAAAGCCAAGCAACTCCTGGAGGTTATGCATCGAATTCACCGACCTCAACGCGGCATGTCCAAAAGATCACTTTCCGATGCCTCATATCGACCACTTGGTCGATAGCACTGCAGGCTGCGAAATGATGTCGTTCATGGATGCCTTCGCCGGGTACCATCAGATCCCCATGGCGGAGAAAGACATAAAACACACATCGTTCCACACGGAAAAAGACATATACTTTTGGGTCCAGATGCCGTTCGGTCTGAAGAATGCAGGGGTGACCTACCAACGGCTAGTCAACGGGATGTTCGCCAACCAGATCGGCAAGACCATGGAGGTCTACATTGACGACATCGTGGTCAAAAGCCTCAAAAAGGAAGATCATCTCAATGACCTTGCCGAGACGTTCGCCATCCTCAAGAGGTTCAATATGAAGCTGAACCCCAAGAAATGCAACTTCGGGATGAGCTCCGGAAAATTTCTGGGGCACATCGTGAGTCAGAGGGGGATCGAGGCGAACCCCACCAAGATCCAGGCGATCCTCGACATGCAAGAACCACGGAATGTCAAACAGGTGCAATGCTTCACTGGTTGTCTAGCTGCCCTCAACCGTTTCATATCTCGGCTCGGGGATAAAATCAAGCCATTCTTCGGGACCATAAAGAACAAGAAGTTCGCATGGACAAAGGAGAGTCAAATAGCATTCGCTAAAATTAAGGAGTATCTATCTAACCCCCAGATCTTGGCGAAGCCGATCCCCGGCGAAAAGCTATTCCTTTACCCGGCGGCCTCGGAGGTCGCGCTGAGTGATGTTTTAGTGCGAGCAGAGGGGCAAGTCCACTTGCCAATCTACTTCGTTAGTCAAGCGCTCCATGACGCGGAAATGCGTTACACACCTCTAGAGAAGATCGCCTACGCTCTAGTCATGAGTGTTCGCAAGCTAAGGGCATACTTCTTCGAACATCAAGTGGAGGATCTGACGACTCTCCCCTTAAGGCAAGTTCTGCACCGGCCAGACACCAACGGGCGACTTCTCAAGTGGTCAGTGGAGATCGCCCAATACGGTATCACATATGCTCCTCGCACGGCGATCAAAGGCCAAGCTCTGGCGGACTTCGTGGTGGAACTAACATTCCCTCCCAGTCCAACCCAGGTCGGCCGTCCTGCTTGGAAGTTGTACGTGGATGGCTCGGCAACCAACTCGCGAGCAGGGGCAGGGATTGTCCTCATCAGCCCCGATGGCCAAAGTTTCACAAATGCTGTGTGTTTCGGGTTTCGTGTGACCAACAATAAAACCGAGTACGAAGCTTTGGTAGGTGGGCTCGATCTAGCCCTCGCCCTAGATGTTCGCCGTCTCCACATTTTCATGGACTCTCTCATGGTCGTGAACCAATTCAAGGGAGAATATGAGGCGCGCGGCGAACAGATGGTCAAATACCAAGAATTGGTCGCCGAAATGTGTACGAAGTTTGAAGAAGTTCTAATCGAACAAGTCCAGAGAGAGCAAAACTCCCAGGCCGATGCCCTATCCAAATTAGCGTCTTAAGATGGGGCGGCCGATTTCTCTAACATCCAAATCACAAAATCAGCAAAGTCGGCGATCGACAGAAACCTGATTATCACAGTTACCGTCGCGGAAGAGAACTGGATGACTCCGTTCCTTAAATACTTGAAGGACAGGACGGTCCCCGACGACCGTATCAAAGCTCGCCAGCTCCAGCTCCGTGCAACCAGATACACCCTACTGGACGACCGGCTTTACAAGTGAGCTTTCAGCCTTCCCCTCCTCAAGTGTATTACGCCGGAGGAAGGCCGGCTCGTTTTGGCCGAGATCCATGACAGGATCTGTGGAAACCATGCTGGCGGGCGAGCTCTCATCCACAAAACAACCAGGCAAGGTTTTTTCTGGCCTACACTACAAAAAGACGCGATCGCCTACGCCCGATCGTGTCACATATGTCAAGTGATGGGCCCAAACATCAAGCTCTCCCCCGAACAGCTCACTTCTATGTACAGCCCATGGCCGTTCGCCCAATGGGGCATCGACCTCATTGGTCCCTTGCCGACGGCGCCAGGGGGTTGTAAGTTCGCCATCGTGGGGGTCGATTATTTCATGAAATGGGCTGAGGCCGATCCACTCAACAAGATCGGCCAAGAACAAGTAATCAAATTCATTTGGAAGAACATCATACGCCGGTTCGGTCTACCCAGGCTATCATCTCCGACAACGGAAAGCAGTTCAACGGCTTGGAAGTCATGCCATTCTGCGAGAAGTGGGGAATCAAAAATTTGTTCTCGGCCCCTTACCACCCTCAGACGAACGGGCAGGTAGAGGCTGTAAACAAGATCCTCAAACACACAATCAAAGCAAGACTTGAATCCAAACAAGGACGATGGGCGAGCGAGCTCCCAGATGTTTTGTGGTCCTACCGAACGACGACCCGAAACTCGACGGGCGAAACCCCGTTCGCCCTCGCCTTCGGAACAGAAGCGGTGATCCCTTAGGAGATCGCCGTCCTCTGCCAACGAACTGAACAAGAGATGACCACGGACAATGATGTGGCCCGGCGGATCGACTTGGACATGCTCGAAGAACAACGACTGACCTCGGAAATGAAGAACACAATCCACAAAAGGAGATCCGAGAAGTTCTTCAATTCGAAGGTCAAGGAAAGACGGTTCCAAGTGGGCGACCTAGTCCTCAATAAAGTCCAGACTCACACAGGAGTCTTTGGTCCGAATTGGGAAGGCCCTTTCAGGATATCTAAGTGGCTAACTAGGGGAGCCTACGAACTTGAACACCCTGACGGCACTCCAGACCAATATCCCTGGAACGCCGTACATTTTTAGAGATATTACCAGTGAAAACTTTGTATTCAGTTTCAGTTACCCAATGTACAAAGAGTATAATGAGATTTTCCTATCCCATCTATAGGATTCGCCTCGACGAAAACGAACAACTAAAAATAGGACGGCTCGCTCGCCCTACAAGAGGTCATCGTCTAAACCTGACAGACCTATGCAAGCGATCGCCCCTCCAAGCACAACGTATACCGTCGAGGGTCGTCATCTAACATGGCGATCCGAGGTAGAAAAGTGCAGACGTGGTCCTGGAGGTCGATGGAACCGACAGTTTCGTCCATGCAAGGTTCCTTTGGGCTGCGATCGCTCGCCCTTCGTTTAAATACAAGGCGAGCATAGCCGAAGGACCCTCCAAATAAATATGTGGACACGCTCGCGCGCCCTCAAAAGTACATCATCTAACATGATATACCCGGATAAGGCGACGCGTCCCTACCCCGTCACAACGTATACCGTCGAGGGTCGCCATCTAACATGGCGACCCGAGGTAGAAAAGTGCTAACAAGCCGCGGACGTGGAGTCGAATAAACCTACGGCACCTCGTGCAAGGACTCCTCCAGACCAAGACCGCTCGCCTTTTGTTTAAATACAAGACGGGCGCAGTCTAACGGAGGACCCTAACAATAAAGCGAGTCGCGAGACAGACCTACAGATGGAATGTCCCTCGCACATAAAGACACGGTTATGGAGGTCGGTCCATCGAACCCCACGACCGTGCACAGTTCCTCAGAGTCGAAACAGTCGACCTCCCTCGAAGAACCAGCAAAACTAAAGATAGCTCACCAAACATACTATTTTTGTTCCCTTACTTACACCAAGTAAACAAAAACAAGGGGCAAAGTGGAGCTATTCCTAAATGCGATCGGGAGGAAGGGACCATACACGATCGGATTCGTTCAAACACACACATGACGATCGGTTCTGTTCAAGAAATTTACAAGTAAGAATTTTCAAGTGTACCAATACATTCGGATCCATTCAACATCCAAACAGTCGATCAGGCGAACAAGGCATCAGATGCAATTATATAAACACTTGTATCAACTCATATGCAAACATTCAGAAGAGACAATCGTACATATAAAGAATCAGATGCGAAGAAGAAGTATTTTTATTCCATTCAAAATGATCGTACTTACAAGCCCGAAGGCAATACAAGAGAAAACTGGAAATTACAATGCAAAGTAAAACAAAACAAAACTCCAGCCTCACTCAGGCCACCCCCGACTGGCCTTCGCCTCCAGCAGACGGATCGGCGCGCACCTCCTCACCGGCTTCAGGATAAATAAGTTTATCCGGAAACGGATACCAGCTCAGATCAATCCCTAAGTCGGTAAGATCGAGGATCGGCAGGGAGAAGTCCGGCTGCAGGGGATGCTCGAGTACGTAGGCCTTGAAGGTTTCCATCATAGGGACGACCTCGATCCCTACCTTCTTGGCGGCACGGATAGCGTCGGCATAGGCCATATAGTAGGCGAACTCGCCGACGTATCCCATATTAAGGTAGGGATCGGTCTCGATCGCCTTTAACTGTTCCTTCAACCCAGCAGTCGTCTTGTCAGCATCCGCAAGCTCGGCTACCTTGGCGTCTAGTTCTCCCTTCGCATTCTCCAGCTCGCCGTTGAGACGATGCACTATCGCCTTCAGCCCAGTCATCTCCTCCTGCGAGGCCGCGTGCATCCGGCGAGCCTCCGTCATCTGGTCACGGAACCGATCCGCCACCTCCATGGACCGGACAAGCTCTTACTTCATCCGGTCGAGGTCTTGTTTGGCCCGTTTGGCCGTCTCAATATGTTCCTTCTCCATGGCCATGATCTGGTTAGCGAACTCGACATTCTGGTTCTGAGCAACCTCCAGATCTTGATGGAGGCGAGCATTAGAGGGTCGCCCCTCGTAATCATTAACGGCTTGGGCGGCCATCGTCGCCGCCTGGAGAGTCAGGGCGAGCGTCGCCTGCATGGCATCTCCAGACCGCCGACGAGAGATCGCGTCGAGGTCGGTCATCCAGGCCTTTGGAAGAGAGTTTATGGCCCAGGAGACATAAGAAGGAACGTCGAGGGACTGGCGCGGAGACTTGCTCGCCAAGAAATTCAGAACCATCGGAGAGACGTCCGGATCGGCAAGACGGACCCTACAACACAAACAAAAAGAAATAAAGGAATTAGTATACATCCTGCACAAATAACCTAACTCAGAAAGATCAAACCTGTCTTACCTGGTGGCCAACTCGGGGTCGCGGCCGAAAAAGGGTTGCCCCGAGGAGTTTCGACTTCGGCGATCGCCGCAGTTTTCAGGAAGGCAGCAGAGGGCCTGGACCCCTCCGCCATCGGAACAGCAGAGATGGGTGGCGCGGCAACCGGCAGCTCCAAAATGGATACCTCCGCATCAGCAGTCGGTAGGGACTCCTCCGGCCTCCGCCTCTTGCGGTTGCGCTGGAGCTGTTCTTCCTCCTGGGCTTCCGGCTCGACGACCGGCACCGTAGTAGGTCTCACCGCAGGGACAGGACGGGACGTCGTTGTTGGGGCACGACCCGTCTTCTTTCCCTGGTGAAGACAACCCAAAAGACCGGGGTTCGACATTGAGATCTCTTTCGGAGGCTCGGAGTAACGAGGAAAATGGATCTCTGTCTAAGAAGAAATTTAGACAAGTTAGACATCTCTTTCAAACAGACGATCGTCAAGCAGAAAAGAGGAAATGAAAATTTATACCTGGAACCTTCAAATGGCGATGGAAACAAAACAATCGAGCTTCCAACTGATGATGTTCGCGGTTGAGTGTGCGAACGTCGATGTAGGAGTCCGGCAGACTGCGAATTCGCTCCCAGACGATCAAGAAGTCGAAAGGAAGGTCGTTGATCGCTGGAACGAGGAAACCTGCAAAAAGGAAACCAAATTAGATAAGTCCAAGGGGTATCCGATCAAAGGGAGAGTTAAAACCCTTACTCGGATTCCTCTCCCGAAAACTGGTGGGGATATCCAGCTCATCCTCTGGCTTATCGCTCGACGCCGACCTCCACGCTCCGCCGACCCAGCACCATTTTTCCAGGTCGCCCCGAACCTTGTTCGGGACCCCAAGTACCACCCTACCCATGCGACCTTGGATATGATAACCGCCAACCGATCCCTTCTGCGCAGTCAGTTTGAAGAGATAGTTCATTTCCAGCGCAGAAGGTAGACGGAACAGCCGGTGACCGCCAAAAAGTGTCAAGGTGCAAATGATCCGCAACCAGGCGTTCGGCGTCAGCTGGAGCGGCGCCACATTCCAGGCGGTCAGCAAATATGACACGGCGAACGGCAAGGGGAACCGCAGGCCAGCCTCCAGAATCATTTCGTTGACAGCGACCAAACCCTCGGGAGGTTGGTCGGCACGTTCGTTCTCCGAGGGCACGTGCAGCGAGACATCGGTAGGGATATGGAATTTCGCTCTCCAGTGACTCAAGTCTTTCCTGGTCGCCGAACTCCGAACCTGACCGAGGGTCCACAGAGAGCGGTCCGCGGCCCAAAATGTCGTTCGTTTCACGGGCTCATAGGGGTGGGCGGCAGAATAGGCTCCGAAGTCAAACTCGGGACACGGCCCGGCAATCCCCTCCATAAGACCGGCGAAATCCAAAAAGGCAGGGCCCGAACACGCTGTTCTGCTCCCAGTACAGCCTCACCGTTTCATCCTCATCCACCGGAGATCCCCTCTGCCCCGCCGCCGCCGACCTCGCCACTTCAGCTTCATTGAAAAGCTCTTCAATCTCCGCGGGTGCAATCCCCGCATGAATGGCCTCGACGGCCGTTTCCATATGAAGAGCCATGGGGGTTTCTTCCCGGTCAGGCGAAGCCGCGGAGGCGGAAGAGCTACCGGCCTCGTATGTTTCAGATCCTCCACCAGACATGTTCTTAAGAGTAAAGGGGGAGAGAAGATTTTTTGTTCTTACCTAGAAGGAAAGTCGGTCGGCACAAGAATCTTCGAAGAAATTCGGCAAAGTCTCGTCTGAAAAGCAAGGGCGCATAAAGGGTTGAACTGAAGCGGCCCTAGCCCTTTTATAGGCGAGTGCAGAGACCTCTGTGCAAATAGGTGGAATCCCGAGGGCTGAAGTGCAACCGTCGGGAGGGGGACACATTAAATGCAGCCCTCGAAACCCGCGTACGCGTCTTTTCGAGGGCACGCCAGACGACAAGTCTGACAAAACCGTCGGACTCCCCCAACGATAGCACGACGCGTGTCCCTGCAGTGTTTCAAGAGTCCGCCTCCATTTCCCGCTATTTCCAGACGCATAAGGAGATCGTCCGGATTCGAAATCAGATCGTCCAGGCGACGATCGTCCTTGTCATAAACAGACGAGCCAATCGTCTAAAACAGGCGATCACCAACAGTGCCACCTCACCCCATGTTTTTAACATCGGAGTGAGCTGGGGGGCAATTGTTGTGCGGCAATTTATACGCCTCGATGGCGATCGGCATAATGGTCAAGAGCCAACCATAGAAGACAAACGCTGGGCATACGCCTAGCATTCGGCACCCAAGGCGATCGTCTTTTGGTATCTGGCGATCGCCCATGATGTCCGACCACAGACGATCGTCACATGCCATGTATGAACCCAACACCCGTCAAAGTCTTCGAAGACCGAATCTCAGACGTAGACCTACGTGCAGATCCACAAAAGGCGCCGCGAGATAAGGCCTTTGACCCCAGCCTGTCACCAACCTCACACCTACCGACAGGCCCGCCGAAAGGTACAAAGTGGGTCCTCCCCTGACAGCGACTCAGGACGCGTGCGGACTCCTCATTGGCCCGCACATCTGGCTGCCAGCTTCAGCCTCGGACTTTAAGGAAACAGTCACACGTGATGGGACGATCGCCCAAATTATTCTAATATAGAATACAGCGGTCGCCCGCAATCGCCGGAGAGGACCCAGCAACCTTTTCTCCTATAAATAGGAAGCCTCCAACAGTGGACAAAGTGTGTGAAAACGTACAGAGAGAGATACACTCTGAATACAGTGAAATCCATTGTCAGTGAAACTCATTCACCTATACAGAACATCAAAAACAAGAACTCGCAGAGCTTCATATCTGATTCTTCCGACAATCTTCACGCTCTAATATAGCTAAGATAACTAGAATCTTTACACTCATTGTAATAGTATCCTAACATTAATATTTGTACTCCAAAGTATTTATATTAATAACATCTCGCGAGAGCATTCAAGCTCGGGACTAACAACCCCAGCAAATCTTGTGTTATTTACTTTCCCACGGAAGTGTTCTCGCATTTGTTTGTTACTCGACCATTCCAGCAATATCATCTCCGGATAATATTTTGGGTAACAACAGGTTGTTAATGATACTGGTTTGTCCGACCAAAAGTTGATAGAGAAATTAAAAGTGCAAGGCTTTAGACCAAATAAATGTGATGGATTATGCAAAGAGAAATGATAGGACAACACCCTGAACCACACCCTCAAACACACCCGTACTTTATGAGTTTTGTACTATGTGCTTTACTATTAATTTTATTATAATATTATTGTGAATATTTTATCTGTAAAGCATGCGGTATAACACCCATAAAGCACGGGGTGTATATGGGGTGTGGTTCAGGGTGTTGCCCTATCACCCCTCGTAAAGAGAAATGATAGGGCAACACCCTGAACCGCACCCTCAAACACACTCGTGCTTTATGAGTGTTGTACTAAGTGCTTTACTATTAATTTTATTATAATATTATTATGAATATTTTATCTGTAAAGTATGCGGTACAACACACATAAAGCACGGGGTGTATATGAGGTGTGGTTCAGGGTGTTGCCCTATCACCCCTCTTATGTAAATTGTTAGAGTAAATATGTGACTGAGATTAAAAAATAAAAGATATTGAAACTGAGGGTAAATATTGTTTTTGATTTTCTAGCTATTATAATAATCATCATCAACAATATGCCCCAATGCCTCTAAAGAGGCTCCCGTACAAAATGAGTAAGGGGTTGGATGTGCGCAATCTCACCCTTATGATTAGGGCTATGTTGTTACCCAAAATATTATCCGGAGATGATATGCTGGAATGGACGAGTAACAAACAAAGTGCGAGAGCGCGTCCGAGAGGAAATAAATAACACAAGATTTGCCGGGGTTGTTAGTCCCGGGCTTGAATGCTCTCGCGAGATGTTATTAATATGAATACTAGTGAGTACAGATATTAATGTTAGAGTACAATTGCAATGAGTGTAAAGACTCTAGTTATTTTAGCTATCGAGTGCTGAAGATTGCCGGAAGAACCAGAGTTGAAGCTCTGTGAGTTCTTGTTACAAAGATGGAGAGATCTCTGTATAATTTGCTTTTGGCGTTCTGTGTTTACGTTGTGATGCTGTGTTTTTATTCACGATTTTCACTCTCCTTTGGCCATTGCTGGAGGCCTTCTATTTATAGGAGAAGAGGTTGCTAGGTTCTCCCTGTCCATCGCGGGCGACCGCTGTTTCCTATATTAAAATAAGGTGGGCGATCGTCCCAGCACGTGGGACTGTTTCCTTAAAGTCCGCGGCTGCTGCTGGCAGCCAGATGCGCAAGCTAATGAGAAGTCTGCACGCGTCCTGAGTCGCTGTCTCGGGAGGTCCCACTTTGCACCTTTCGGCGGGTCTATCGGTAGGTGAGAAGATGGTGACAGGCTGGGGTCAAAGGGCCTTATCCTGTGGCGCCTTTTGCGGATCTGCACGTGGGTCTTCACCCGAGATTCGATCTTCGAAGACTTTGACGGGTGTCGGATTCATACGTGGCACGGGACGATCGTCTCCAGTCGGCCATTAAAGGCGATCGCCAGATGCCAATAGACCATCGCCTTGGACGTCGACCGCTAGGCGCTTGCCCATCATTTGTCTTCTTTAACTGGCTCCCGACCATTATGCCGATCGCCATCGAGACGTATAAATCGCCGCACAACAGGCTGTTAGCAGTCCAAGTATACTCGAGAACCGCTCAATAATACCGGGACCGATACTTACCCGAAACATCCGGATACTAATACTGAAGTTAGAACCAAAATCGATAAGGACCAAAACCGTTAACCGGTAAAAAACGATAATTTCTCACTAATTTTATGCATACTAAACATGTCCTTAGATTAATAAAAATTTTCATACTAACTTTTGAATATTATTTTTTGAATGTGGTTGGAAATCGGAGACACCACTTCTTCAATCGCTTGAGCCTATAATGAACCTGTCTATAGGGTTGTTATCGGGTCGGTCCGGTCCGAATTTTGACTTACCCGATCCCGACCCGATAAGCGTATCGGATAAACCCGAACCGAACCGATAAGTCTATCGGTCCAAATTTCAAACCCGAGACCGAACCGGTAGTTACCGGGAGGGTATCCGGTCCAGCCCGATAAGAAAGATCAGTTTGGAACCGGACCGGATACCCGAACCCGAAACCCAAAATCTGGACAGAATAAAACTTGAAAATTATGCAATTTGCAATAAAAATAGAATAAGACCTAATTTTTTTCCCATTCATTCTTTAAATTTATTAAAAAAACTCAAATGATTTCTCACGTACAAGTAAACTCTAGAAATTTAAGCAAGAACTCGGAATTGCTAATAATTAGGTGAGAAACAAACGTAAGAAATCAGCACAAAATTCAACTACTGGAAAAGACATATGATGTAATAAATTTGGAAAAGATCGAAAAAACTAGCAAATCAACACCAAATTCAACCACTGGAAGTGACCAAAAAAAAAAAATTCAACCACTGGAACCAAAAAAAAAAAATTCAACCACTGGAAAAAAATTCAACCACTTTGCAGTGCCTTCTGCCATCTTTTATAAAACAAGACCTAAATTAATACTCCAAGCCAACAACATATCTTGATTCAAGTGGTTGAAGTAGTTGCTCCCAGTCCCCGACATTCCTACAATGAATCAACAATAACATATGAAAAAAATTAGTATCACACGTTCACAATTCAAATTAAAAAAAACATATAAATCAAAACAATAAGACTATTACATTGGTGAAGTCGTATTCTAAATGCACATCTTCTTCTTGTTGAAGCTACATTCCAAAAGTTAAAACATTATACGGAAGAAAATATTTGCAACACTAAAGGAAAAAGGAAATGAAGAAATACATAAAATACTTTGCTCGTGTCCTTTCTTGATTCCATACAGCTCTTTCACCCAATCACCTCCACAAAGAAGCATCTCAACCGTCTCAACTTTCATAGAAGATCTTTTTGGATCAATAATTCTTTTACCAGCACTAAACATCGCTTCTGAAGCAACACTTGTGATGGGAATGGAGAGAATGTCCTTCGCCATCTTACTAAGAATTGGATATTTTGGTTCGTTAGCCATCCACCATTGTAAGACATCAAACTTATTCACACCAACTTGAAATTTAAGGGGTTTCTCTTCAAGATAATAATCAAGATCAGACTTCGCCTTATCAACTACCTCGACACTATCTAAGTACATCTCAAAACTTCTTTTTCCCAACCCAGGAGTTGAACTAGCCCCAACTTGTTTACTATAACTTTGCATTCCATCATCTTTCTTGTATGTTTTTTAGTACTCATCAAACAAAGAGTATATGTTCTTTGACACCAACTCTTTATTTTCTTTAGCATCATCACCACGAGGATACATGGACATATAAGCCCATGTGATAAAAACCATTTTACACCTAAAAATAATGAAACATCATAAAGGTTAATGAAACAGCATAATGAAACCATTTTATACCTAAAAATAATGAAAAATCACATAAAGGTTAATGAAACAGCATAATGAAACATCATAAAGGTTAATGAAACAGCATAAAGGATAAAAACCATTTTATACCTAAAAATAATGAAACCATTTTATACCTAAAAATATTGAAGCTGGTGCTTAAATCTACTATACCTGGTGCTTAAATCTACTGTACTTATTGAAACAGCATAATGAAACATCATGAAGGTTAATGAAACAGCAAAAAGGATAAAAACCATTTTATACCTAAAAATAATGAAACCATTTTATACCTAAAAATATTGAAGTTGGTGCTTAAATCTACTGTCATTAAATATACTGTACCTGGTGTAAAGGTTAATGAAACAGCATAATGAAACATCATAAAGGTTAATGAAACAGCATAAAGGATAAAAACTATTTTATATCTAAAAATAATGAAACCATTTTATACCTAAAAATATTGAAGCACAATAATTAAACAACATAATGAAACAACCCACAAAACAGCCCTCAATCCAGGGCATGTAAACAATATATGAACATACCTCAAAATGCACTTATTCACAATATAAACAGCCCACAAAACAGCCAACAAATGTATGAAAGTTCACAATATTAACAGTCCATAAAACAGCCCACAAAATGCCTCAGAAATTTTACATCATAGGCATGTAAAAAAACCTCAAAATGCACTTGTTCACAATACAATATAAATACACCAGAAAATTCACAATATAACAGTCGACAAAACAGCCCACAATGTATTTACCTTGGATCAAGAAAAGCTCCAATTGATATCAACATGTTGCTTTGCGACGAATACTTGTCGTATTTCAATTTCATTTCGGTTGCCATCATTTGCAAGTGGGGCTTGGAGGTCAATTCAACATTCTCATCCAACAACACCTTGACCCTCCAAAGTTCGGCCAAAAATAAATTCGCAGTTGGATAAGAAGTACCGTTTATAATCTCCGTAACATCCGCAAACACTTCTAAAAACTTACAAATATCATCAACCATCTCCCAGTCACTATCATTCGGCAAATAGTGGATAAATGATACATTATCTTCCGCATACCTTGGCCAAACGGTTTTATAGAGACTGGCAGTGGACAACATTTTCCATGTTGAATTCCACCGTGTTTTAGTATCCAAAACTTGCATCCTACCCACAAGATCTAACTCTTTAACTATTTTTGCAAACTGTTTGCATCTAGCCTCAGAGTTCAACAAATATTTCACACCTCCTCTAATTTTTTCTACCACCGTTTTGATCACATCAAGACCATCTTGAACAAGCAAGTTCAAGATATGTGCACAACATCGCACATGGAATAACTGGCCACCTAACACAAGGTTTTTCTTATTAGTAAAATCTGCCTTCAATCTTGCAATGCAATTATCATTGGCAGATGCATTATCAACACTAATAGAACACAACTTTGTCCTTTATGCGCCAATCATCCATAACTCTAATCAATTCCCTAGCAATTACCTCCCCAGAATGGGGGGGTACATTAGTGAAAGCCAAGACCCTCTTATGAATTTTCCATTTTGAGTCAACAAAATGGCCTTTTACAGTCACGTAACCTATTTTCTGTTCACTTGACCACCACAAATCAGTAGTCAAACTGATCCTATTGACTTTAGACATTGCTGTTCTCATCTTAACTCTCTCAGCTTTATAAAAAAACGCACAATCTCCCTTTACAGTATGTCTTGTTATTCTTTTATATCATGGATATATCGCTCTCAAAAATTCATTGAAAATAACACCTTCCATTATCAGAAATGGAAATTCATGCCCTAAAACCATATGTGCAGCTAGCTCTCTAACCTTGGCATGATTATATTTCCAAGTAGCAAGACTTGGACCACTATCATCACCAACACCTAACATATGGCCACTTAGTTTTGATTGTATGGGGTCTTTTTCTTTTGTCTGCATATCTTAAAAGTGCAATTTTCTTTGAATACATTTTGTTTTCAAATGTCTATAACCATTTGAGGTGCTGCCATGTTTTATATCAACCTTAAATTTGGCCGGACACCATTTGCACTTCCACATTTTTGTGCCATTTGGGATAGTGATAACACTCATCTCTTTGTGGACAATTGACTTTTTTGGACGCTCACGCTTGCCATATGCACTCTTCGACGGGTCATCCTCAGCTCCGGTTGACAGCTCGGCAACGACTGACCCATCAGTTTGGCTATCAAGATGTTCTCCAATCTCAACTCCCCCTATGGTCTCATCACCATCATCATCATAATTATCCATTTCAGCGTATGAACTGTATATAGGAGACACTGAAGAATCTTCAAATGACATAACTCAGTAAGTTCAAGATTTATTAAACAAATTTACAACATGATTATATAGCCTGACAGTTTAATCTGATTATTTATACATAATTTATAATTTATTATCATTAAGGAACTGAAAAAACTAACTCATTATAACTTCATTAACTTATAATCATGAATCCAGCCCCAAACCCTAAAAATTGTTAACTGCATAACCCCAAAAATTTCAAAGCCTAACCCCCCCCCCCCAAACATTTAACCCAATGAGAACCATAAACTTTAAAATCGAATTTGAAAGTGTAATTAGTATTTACAATCGAGACTTTTTAAATAACAGTCTGAAAATTAATCGAATAAAATTCAACAAATCGAACAAAACAGGTTTTATCATGTTTCAGATGAATATATAAAAAATAAATGACATTCAAGCAAGTATTATGTATTGATTATGATATAAGATGAAGATTGAAGACCATACAAGGGAGCCGAATCGATTTGATCGTAGAGGCTGCCAAGGATTTCGAAGGCTGCCAAGGATTCTGAACCGGAGGCTACCAAGGATTCCGAACTGGAGGATGATTCCAGAGCCAGCACACTTCCAGGCTTCCAGCGCCCTCTTCGTTCGATCGGAGTGAAGGTCTAAGAGCAAGGCTTCGAACGAGAGGTAGGTGAGGGTGAGAGGCAGGGAGTTTTTTTTTTCGATGAGGTGAGGGTGAGAGGCAGGGAGTTTTTTGCAGGTGAGACTTGAGAGAAGATAATGAGGGACAGTCGACAGGAAGGAGGCGGGTGGGAGTAAATGAAGAGATTAGGGTTTCCAAACATATCTCTTCTTATATATATACCATGAGCCTAAGGGGCTGTTTGGTGGTAAGTATAATTAAAAGGAAAAACTACCGGGTATTTTTTCAGGTTAGCGGTCCGGTTTCTTATCGGTTTCGGTTTCAATTTTATTTTCCGTATCCATCCCGTTATCTTCTGGGTGAGTCCCGGTTTCGAGTTTTTCAGTCCGGTTATCGGGTGGGTCTCGGATTTATCCGGCCCAATAACAGCCCTACCTGTCTATGATGATTTTGAGTCTATGATAAACCTGTTTTGAGTCTGCTATTTTAAATGTAACTGCAAACTACAAAGTGCTGACTACTAGAATTGTTTAAAATTTGTCTACTCATTCTAAGCCTATAAAGAATATGTTTTATTTTAAATATACTTAATTTGTCCATATTTTGAAACTTAAGTATTAATTATACAGGTTTTGAGACCTTTCTCGAGTAATTTTCGGACCTATTTCGAATAATTAATGAATCCACGAACCGAGAATTATCGGTTCTTAATCGATCCGGGTCTTACCGGTCTCGGGTCTAAAGTACCCAATTGGTACCGGACCGATTTCAATTCTGAAATTAAAACCGATTGCTTACCAATCCATTCTCAGATATACCCGATAATCTTACTGGGTCTAGCCCGCTAAGTCAATACCCAGATCGAACCATAACGATAACAAGTCTACTTATGATAAGAGGTAGGCTATTCCTCAACACCCCCTGAAGATGAAAAGCGTAAAGAAGAGAATAAATTTAGGACCACACAATCATATAAGCGAAGGCATAAGATGTGGAAAAGTAAAAATGAATCTCTTCTATCGAGACAAATACATATTATGAATAACCCTCTTCAAGTGGAAGAGAGAAAGTAATACTCAAGAATTTACGATATTAAAGGATGTGACTGCTTCCCATGTTTAAGAAAGCCTTGCTCTCTGCTCACCAAAAAAAAAAAAGCCTTGCTCTCTCCCCTGCACAGGGACTTGACAAGATATTGATTGCTTTATAAGAGACTGTCGAAGAAGCTGGAGGATTACCCATTATGCAATTAGATGATGAAATGATGATGATCATGATGATGGTGATGGTGATTAATGCTCATAATGATGATGGTGATGTTTCATCAAGAAGTGGTTATGATGTAAACAAGTCAAAGATGGAAAAGGTAGACATGGAAAAACATGGAGTTGCATCCAATAACAATTCCAACCAACTTTCCACAATGCAGCATTTCAAGCAAGCTAAACTTACAAGGAATTGTAAGGCAATAAAAAATGGCAACCAAAAACCAACAAAACACACCATAACTTTTGGAGTATCCGGAATTCCCACATTTCTGGAACAAGAGATGAGTCATTGGCAAGCATCAGTTCATTACACTTGCTTTATTTTCTCTCTCCAACCTTATACATGGTTTGTGACACAAGGGATGCGTCTCAAATGACCACATCCATCTTGTTAAAGTTGATCTTCAGATATGGGCGAGAGCCAAGAAAGTATCCTTGATTGCAATTATGAGAAACAATCTAAAGCAGACCAACATCAAAGTACGAGTGGTTTCTTGGTGAACGTAATCCATCAAAATCTCTTTCATCCCTTCATACATGTGCCATAGAGTGTGCTTTTGTACACTTGCAACCATGGCAGCCCAGTTCACTCTCTTAGTGAATTTGGCTCCTGGGATCTGATCAAGGATGATTCATATTCTCTATTAGTACAAGTAATGAGGAATTTAAGAAAATCCACCTGAAATTGAATTCGCAGGTGCATACTCAAGGTGATTGAAATCATTTTAGTTTTTCAGCTAATGAGGTAATGAAGTATGGACAAATCAACTAATGCAGTATGGACAAATCAACTAATGCAGTATTTTCAACTAGTTTTTCAATTCTCCAGCAATGAAGCATGGACAGACAGATCAACTAATGCACATATATATGGAAGCAAATCGAACAGAGTAGGCTGATGAGGAGGATGAATGCGAAGAAGAAAAAATATATATAGTTTTTACACTTGAAGAAATATTAAAGTTCAAGCTATGGTTCCATCAATCAATTTCTATTACAAACTCCATCCACTCTATACAATGGCATACCAGAAAACTATGAGAAAGATATCAATCTCCAGAAGTGTGACACAATCAATAAGGGATGCTATTACCTTTTGTTGGCCCGGAAAAAAAAAAAAAAAAACAGTGCTTGGATTCTCATCTTCCCTTTCTATAGGTTGGATACCAGATAATCAATGAAATATGGAATGGACTCCGTTGCAAGGTTGATTCTAGGTAAAGGAAGAAAGCCCTATTCAGCTAATCAGTAAACCATCTTTCAGTAAAGAGAAGAAAGTATTTATGTTTTTCTTCCGCTTAGTAAGTCGAGCACTAGGATTTATCCTTGTTTTATGTTGCTGGGCAGTTTCCACCACAAAATACTCTTAATGTGTTTACTCTGTCTCTAAAGGCGTTCAACTCTCGACTAGTTTGCTCTTGGTGACGGCATAAGAATGATTTATCTCGTGCTCCATCCTATTACTGCTTGAAAGGGCTTTCAGTAGATACTCAATTTCTACAGTTTGATTGTTTGCTGTCTCTTAAGGAATATACAGCCCCAATAATTCCACCACATGCCATTTCAGTAAACTCCGAGTTACTAATTCATCAATTAATTAACACAAAACGGGAATTTCGAATTTAAGAATTAGCCTTTGGCAGAAAGGAATCGCCACTATATTGAAGATCATCATTTTGCAAGATACTAAGCTGAAACAAACTACTCAGGCACATATAATAAAACTACATACTTAAATGTGGAAGCCACCTCACCCACTCAGGGACTGCCCTAAGAATTTAATGATGCAAGTGACCAAAAAATGTGACATAATCGCAATAATGTAAGAAAATGCATTAAGATGACAAAAACTATGAATCTATGACCCCTCATAAAATTAAACATAATTTCATTCTCATAAATATCCTCTTGTGCCGGGGCCAGCACTGCAACCAGTTCATAATCCCTCAAGCAGATTTTTCTGCTTTTGCACAGCACAATTAATAGGTTTTCCCTTAAGAATTACCCTTGCAAACTAGCAAACAAAACTGTAATTTTGACTTCAATATTTCTCTAGAACAAGTTATATTTCTCATTTTTTCAGTTGCAAGATCTGAAGCTCATGTCGAGATTCGAGTCTGATATAGCAAGTGTAGCGAACACATGCAATATACCTGGCCGGTGGCAGCAGCGGTCGAGTAAGAACGAGCGAGGGCCGAGCGGTATTGGAAGCGGTTGAGGATTGATGTAGGGAATGAAGTAGGGATAGGTATTCTATTCTCATTAGGTGCAATTAGGGCACGAGGACGGACAATAGCGGCAGCGAGATCGGATCGCATCGATTGGCCGGAACCGGATGTCCTAAGTGCGGCCACCGCCGACCAGCTCAGCCGCGCCGCCGCTGATGAGCTTCTAGAAGTTGCCATCGTCGCTTCAATAAGAGAAAACACACAAAGATTATGAGCACATAAAAGTATCTATCTATGGGTAAATGAAATAAACTCGTCAACCAACGCACCTGGAACAAAACTCGACCCCGATATGCGAGTAAAAATCAATTTAACCGAATTTTCGTCCACGACGATAAGTAGAAAATCTTGTATAACTTTTTTTCCTAACCTGATCAAATCAACCTATCAAATACGTCTTATTAAGTGGAATATCTAAATAGTACTCCATTTGTCTCGTTTCAATCGACGATTATCAGGTTTTAATATATTTTTTAGATAATAATTGAAATAAATAATAATGATAAATGTATAGTGAAAATTAAAAAATAAAACGTACTGATGGTGATTGTGCGGTAAAAATTAAATAATAAAAAATGATTTTTAGATTTAATTATAAAAAGTAATATATTTAAATTTACTAAAAAGATAATTTTTAAAAAGGAGTGTAAAGTTTTAAAGAGAGTGAATGAGTAATACAAAACTATACCCCTCCCTTCCCCAAAGAATTGCAAACAAGGGGTCGAAGCCCGAAATTGGACATAAAAGAGGGGTGATATATTTGTTTCTTGAAAATGAGGATAAAATGCGTAATTTTTGTTCTTTTAGGGGGCAGTAGGGTTTTTTTTTAATAATTTTATATGAGAAAACAATAAATTTAACAATTAATATATAAAAACTATTGATTATATAAGTATTGAGGATAATGGCAAGTGTAAAATATTTATCAATGTTAGAGCATCCATATCAGCTTCTCTATCAATTCTCTAAAATTTGAGGTAAAATAAATAATTTATTAAAGTGACGTATCCACTCTTTACGACACAATAAATTAATTTTTCTATCATTGATCTCGTCTCTATTTCTGATTCTTTTCCCTCTCCTTTAAATTTTTTTATCATCAATTTTTCCATTACTTCATATAATATTACAGAATTATTATTTACCAAATGTAATTTTTTTTTAGAGAATTGATAATGAAACTAATGTCTGAGCTTTTACTGTGCATAATACAAAGTTTTGGTAAATTGTTGTTTTAGAAAATTTGATGCAAGTGAATTTAAAGCCTGAACAATGGCAAGTGGAGTTTGAGCGAGAAATTGGTAATATTGTTGTGTGATGTCAGCAGTTTTAACATTGCAGTGATATGATGTCAAAGGAGACTGAAACTATTGCATAGTAAATGTTGCATAAGTCACTATTTTATTCAATTTATTGTATTTTTCTATAAAATATACTAATAGTTACCCTAATATTTAGGGATCTCTCTTTTTTAGTACCAAAACATAAAATCAATAAGTTATATATCCTCATTCATAAAACTATAAGTTTTTTATACCAAAATGTGTTAAAAGACATTATTAACCTTAAAGTCTACAACTAAAAGATAAAAAACATAAAAAATAGAAAATTATTAAAAGCAAACAACAATAATCTAAACGGTCCCACAACTCAATATTTCTTTCTAGCAAAAAAAAATCTCCGTTGTATCTCTCGTGAAACCGAAATACCCCCGTCGTGAAACCCTTTCGCCGGCCAGAAAATGTCGAACTCCGACTACGACAGAGAATCTGAAGACGCCAGAAGTTCCTCACACGCTAGTGACACTCCATCTGAAGAGGAATTCGTCAATGAGCCGCCGGTTAGTGTATTTTTCACACACGATCGTGCCACGACGGTTGTTCATTGTCTCACGATGGTGCTGAAGAAGATGACACCATCGTGTGCACGATGGTCTTTCGTGGGCACGATGGTTTACACACGACGGTCGTCGATCGTGTGTGCCGTCGTGGGTAAAAAGATCAAAGGCTTCTGCCTTGCACACGATCGATGCCCGTTGTGTGAGTCGTCGTGTTGCACACGATGGTCTTCATACGACGGGCATCGATCGTGTGCATGTCATCGTGTGCAAGCAGTGTCATTTTTTCTCATTCTCTTAAGCATCCTATTATATTCTTATGATTTGTATGTCTATATTGCAGACTGGTTGCGCATGGAAGAGACCTACATTGCGCTTTCTTACACGACAAGTGAATATTTACATACGAGAGGCCGTATTTAAAGAGATAATTGAGACACTAAGAAGTATGGGCCGCAATTCCGCAGTTGGTGATCGAGCTATCGAGAGCTTGACCGAGGAGGTCAGGGCGTTTGATTAAAGTTAGGAGAAATGGGAGTACAAATACTGCCCTACATCACTTGATTGCCCGTCAGTTGGAGGGTGATCAAATCCCCACGGATGAGTCGTGGTTCTAGGTTTGCGGGAGGATCATTCGTTTTACGGCCCGTGATTTTGCCATGATCACTGGACTGCATTTTGGAAACTCTACCTTCCATCCACAAGACGACCATCTCCTTCGGTCTGACGGTATTTTCCACAGAATACTCCATGGCAAAAATATTAAGGTTAGTGTTCTACGGAAGAGGTTCAATGCTCGAGATTTTGATAGAGACATAAGAGATTATGTGAAGGTTGACAATTTGCTTATATACTACTGCTTTATCCTATGCCGTGACGACATGATGGTCGAGACATGAGCATGGGCATTAGTTGAGGATTTCGAGCAGTGGGATATGTTTTCTTGGGGTTCTTATGCCTTTGGGGTTTTATCTTACTACATAGGCAACGTTGCCATGAAGGAGGAATAGGAACATAAGGACTATCACTTCTATGGTCCTGTTTGGGCTTTACAGAATAATGAATCAATACATGGTCCATCGAGGATCAAAATATCAGCACATGATTGTTGCTAGTAAGTCACAAAATATAAAAAAACATAAGCAATTTAAGTTTCATGGTATGGACATCCCCTTATGTCATGGTCATCATTACGACAAATGCTAGACCACTTCTTCTGCCGGCGCCTTTGCCTCGTTTGTTCATCCATTCCTTGAGTTTCTTCTCGAGGGATATTCAAATCCACAACACCTATGGGAATGAATGCTTTGCAAGATTTTCTATTGTGGCTGGTTCCTTTACACCTACCGCACACCTGAGACCGTCCACCTGCGGGCAAAATTTTAACATCGGACCGTGCACGACTTATCCTTGCTCGGCTGGCTTGTCGTACCCCCTATGGAGGTAAGCAACGATGGATGAGATCTCCGGTGGGACATTCCACAAATCAGGATGTGGGATAGGATTAATATGCTCCTTATTAGAGGTGCCCAAAACGACCCAACCCGCCGGGTCGACCCGCCGACCCAGACCCGGGTGACCCGTGCAAGACCCGGACCCGGCCGACCCGTGCGACCCGCCGACCCGGACCCATGGTATACACGGGTGGGGTCCGGGTCGAGCTTCTCCCAACCCGTCGACCCGCCGGGTCCGACCTGTCGACCCGGCGGAAATAAAAAAAAAAATCAATAAATGGCCGTGGGACCGTGAGTCGGACCGTGACCTGGGGTCTAACGGCTAGTCCGATTTTAAAAAAAAAAAAATCCTATCTATAAATACCCCCCTCCCCAACACAATTTTTCCACACCTTCAATACTATCTATCTCTCAAACTCTCATTGTTAATTGCTATACTACTTAATCTCTCTTTTTTTTTCGCATTTTATCATTATGTCGAGTTCTGACAAGGGAAAGGGTATTGCTACATCTCCCAAAAATCCAAATGTCCAAGTTCGAGTGAATGGGTCTTTGGGGCAAATCAAGAAACCATCTGGAATAATTATTCGAGCCCCAAAACCAAACTCCACCCGGTTTTGAAAATGAAAGTCAAGAACACGAATATGATGCTACACATGAAAATATCTATTACGGTAGTACAACAACTACCAAGTGAAGAAGAAGTTGATCTCCGGAATTTCGACGTGTCCCGAATCGTCAACAAGCGCAAAACATCGACGAAGAAATGGACCATGAAATCGATGAAGCTATGTTAAATCAAACATATGCAACATTCGAGCGCACTCTTCATGGCGTACCAACTCGACGCAAAAATCAAAGTCGAAGCGTCTGCGGCAAGCCTGTCAAGAAGAACCTCCTTATGTTGAGGAGTTATCGTCCGAGGAGGAAGAAAATGTGAAAGGCAGAGGAAGCAAGAAAACTAAAGCAAGAAACAAGCCTGCCCCTGTTGCAGAAAGGAGACCGGTATCCGTACTTTTTTCAAAACACTTTAAGAAGGAAAAAATGCTGGATGGTTCGATTAACGTATCTTGCAACTACTGCTCGAAAGAGTATCCGTATAAAGTCGGGGATGGATATGGAAATTTTAAAAGGCATTTTGAGAATAACCATGCCTCGGTCCACGGAGAACAAAAGTCACAAAGTCAACTCAACTTCCAACCTTCTACTGGAGCCGGGCCAGACGGCAATCAAGGTATGTCTGAATCTCAACTTTATAAATATAATGAAAAAATTGCTAGAGAACAAATGGCAAAATTATGTGCACAAGAATCTTTACCTTTTAATTTTGCGGATAGTACGGGTTGGGAATACATGATGCAAAATGCCTATAATCCTGCTATTAAAAGAATTCCACGTACCACAATGACTAGACAAGTAGTATACTTAGCCAAACAACATAAACTTGCACTACGAGCTTATTTTAGATCTATAAATCATAGAGTTTCTTTAGTGAGATACTTGGCGATTTTAAACAAAAAATGATTATATGGGAATAACTATACACTGGATTGATGAAAATTGGAACTTAAACAAAAGATTACTTGCGTTTAAAAAATTTAATTGTACACATAGTGCAGATAATATAGCTAGAGCAATTATTAAAATTTTAACTTTTTATTGCTTAAAAGATAAAATTTTCACAATTGGTTTTGATAATGCTAGTTCTAATACTGCAAGTGTACCAGCATTAATACAAGCTTTCAATCCTGTTTTAGCGGGTCGATTATTTCATACTAGATGTATATGTCATATTCTAAATTTATGTGTACAAGATGCATTAAAATTTGTAGATGAGGCAATAGAACCAATTAGAAAATGTGTCTTGTTTTTACATAATCGCACTAAGTGAGCTAGACAATGGGTAAAAATTTTAAAGTCAAAACAAATTCAACCCAAATTTTTTACTCCAGACGTCAAACGTAGATGAAACTCAACTTATGAGATGTTAAATTCAACTAATGAATATAAAGAATTATTGTGTGAATTTTTTGATACGTATTTTCACGTAGAAGAATTTTATTTATTGCCAACGTATTGGGATGAAACTAAAGATTTAATAAAACTATTAAGGGTTTTTGAAAATGCAACTAAAGATTTAAGTGGTTGTTATTATCCCACGTCTCCTAAAGTTTTATTTCATTGTTGTTTTATTGTATCTGAAATGGATGCTTGTAGTAAATCCGAAAGATTATCGAATGCTATTTACAATATGTGTTTAAAATGGCTAAAATACTTTAATCGTATTTATGATGTTTTCTTGATTAGTGCTGTTTTATCTCCCGATTTGAATTTAGCTCAAGTAGAACAATTACTTGAAATATATTATAATATTCTTAAAAATTTGGGTTTTCCTAATATTGAAGATAGTGTTGAAAGTCAAACTTTATTTGAAAATATTCCTGACGTTGAACAAGTAAAAATTGATTTGAAAAATAGTTTAGAAACTGTTTTTTCTGAATATTCTTCTAAATATGGTGATAAGATTCAAACTCAAAAAACAAGAACTAAGACTACAAATACATTTAACATGGAATTCGACAGAACTCCCACTAACCCATTTCAATAACAACTCTATAATATAGCAAGAAATAGGGGTGGTAGTAACGTCGGTCAAAGAAATGACCTTAGTAGATATTATGCAACTAGTTTTGTGCCGGAGGATGACAATGCAGGTACCTTTGATATGTTGGATTGGTGGAAAAGAAGGGGAACCGAATTTCCCATACTTTCCATTATGGCACAAGAAATTCTTGCAGTGCCAGCATCCACAGTCCCCGTTGAGAGTGCTTTTAGTGAAGGAGGCTATATGTTGGACGAGCGGAGATCCCGAATGACGCCAAAAAATCTCGAGGCTCAAATGATACTTAAAGACGCAACAAAAGCCGAGTTACGAGATCAAGAAAATAAATGAGATGACCTATTAGTAGGGGTGTTCAAAAATACCCGACCCGAACTACCCGGCCCGAATACCCGATGACCCGAACTAAATATTTCGGGTATTTTTAAAAATTTTAAATTTTTTTCGGGCCGGGTACCCGACCCGAAAAAAAGTCATATAATCGGGCCGGGTCATGGGCCGACTTGTTGCGTAAATTCGGGTACCCGAAAACCCGATTATTTTTTAATAATTAGTTTTTTTATAAATTTAATTATTTAATTTGCAATTATATGAAATTTTATCTTTCAACTAATATGAAATATATTTAATATGAGAATACATGTTAATGTATTTTCACTCATGGTATTTATTCTCACTAGTTTGGAAATTTATAAAATCTTTAAATAAAAAATAATATATTCTTTCATATATATAATTAAATATTGAATTAAGCATAATTATATAATAAAAAAAATGATATATATAAAAATATTTAGTTAGTTTTGAAATTTACTTATTGTACGGAAAATATTTATAATGTATTTAGTACTCGGGGAATTAATTTATATAATAAATTTTAAAATAAATTTATATTAAAATTACAAATTATTTATAAAAATTTAAAATTAGTGGTATTAAATTTTGGGTCGGGTCACGGGCCGAATTTTTCATTACCCGAAAAACCGGGTACCCGTAAATTCGGGTACCCGAAAAACCGGGTACCCGGTTATGAACACCCCTACCTATTAGCGGACCAAGATGCCTATCAAGAAGGCACTACCGAAGGAGAGTCTAGTCAAATGAGTCAAACCGATGATAAAGACGACGACGACATCGACTTCGACTAAAGGTAAGTCAGGTAAGTAAAGAACTACGTAGGGCTTTGATTGTAAAGAACTACGTAGGGCTTTGATTCCTCACGAGGATACGTAGGCAATTTAATTTTAAGTGAAAACTTAAAATTAAATACAAGCCCATTTTTTTTTAACTCTTCTCAAGTAAAAGAACTACGTGGAGCTTTGATTCCTCACGGGGATACGTAGGCAATTTAATTTTAAGTAAAAACTTAAAATTAAATACAAGCTAATTTTTTCAAATGATTTCCTTTTTCACTTATAGTTATTTTTCGTGTATAAAATGATAACAAATAAAAGTTTTATATACATTTAAAAAAAAAAAAAATATAGACGGTCGACCGTGACCGTGGTCGGACCGGACCGGACCGTGGCCGACCCGTCGACCGCCAACCCGTACATTTCATATGTACGGGTGGGGTCCGGTCTGTCTGCCCGACTCGGCGACCGTGGTCCGACCGGACCCGTGGTTGGGCACCTCTACTCCTTATAAGTCTCTCTAAGGCCTTGTTACTTGAAATAACGACTAAAAAAATCATACACAGACAAACCATTGCCGGCGCGCCTGTTACAATAAGCAATTATATCAAGGATGTGGTGTAGGATAATGTATTTTTGATACTGATGAGTATGTATTTTACCTTTTTATCCAGATATATTCTGGTAAGATTGATGTGTTGTGTTGTTAAATCCGGAAAACTGGTTTATGGTTCAGTTGGTAAATTCAGACCAGTCCTGTGTTGCACACAATGGCAGCACACGATCGTGTCCATCGTGGGTTACGATCGTGTGCATCTTGTCCACGGTCGTGCATCCTGTCATGACCGTGGGCACACGATGGCTAGTCCCATCGTGGGCACGATCGTGTGCATCCTGCCATGACCGACATGCGCGCATTAGACAGAAACATTGAATGATATGCACATTAGAGCAAATCAATTACCTTATAGCGGCAACAGCATGACGACATGGAATCTGATCCAAATCAAACTCCCGACAACAATATGTCCAGGTTCGAAGGTCGACCTCATAAGAAACTTTGTTTTATTCGACTTTATAAACAAGTGGTGTGGTAGCTCGAACAGTAAGAGTCAGACTGGCTTGCACAGAGTTATAGGGCTTTTCAAAAGTGTGCATTGTCAACTCATGGTTTCTCCCTGCTTCTCATCAAACCAATTCTCTAAAATTAGGCGAAATATCTCAAGTAACGAGCAAAGAGGTAAATGCCTCGCCCACAATATACGATTATTAAAGCATTCAACAGCATTGAATGTCAAGAAGTTATAACGTCGTACCGAACACTTCGACCTAGCCCACCTCTCTGGCCCAATTTCAGAAAGGCACCTGCGAGCCCCATTAGGACTTTCAATATGTAGTTTCGAAAAGTAGTTTTCAAAAATTTCTTCACGATGCGTGTAGGCAGCAGTTCTATAGAGTCCTATAGCATGAGCACCGTAGGAGGTCAGATATTGCAATTAACACTAAATGTCTAAGAATTATTGAAGATTAAACTAAATTGTACGACGAGAAATATTGCAATTAAACTAAATGTCTAAGAATACTGTAAATAAAAAATAACAACTAAAAATACAATCTAAATTTACCACTACAAGATTCTATTTAAACTAAATACAAGATATAAATTATTTTAAAATTTTAAAAAATGAATCTGATTTTTTTTCGCTTTTTTATTTTTTATTTTTTATTTTTTTATATTTTTTTAATTTTATTTTATTTTTAGACTAATAATATTGAGCTAAATATATATATATATATATCCAAATATTTTTTTTCACGGAAAAAAAGTTTCAGATTTTTTTTAAGAAGAAAAAAAATTACAAATCTTTTATTTTATTATGCAAATAATAAAAATAATTTTTTTATGATTACCATTTTTCGTTTCTGTTTTTTTTTTAAATATATAGTTTTTTAGTATTTGCTCTTTTTATTAAAATTGAAATTTTATTTTAAAAAATAAGTTTCTATTTTTATAAAAAAAATAAAGTTCAAAAATAGAGATAATAAATTTTTTATTACAATTCAACCCCTTTTATTTTTGCTTCTCTTAAAAAATACACAATCTCATAGGTGGCAGCCATGTCAAGCGCCACGTAAACAATGGGATTTAATTGCCCTTCCAGACGCTGGGACTGAAAGGGCTCCGGTAAATCATCAACATATCCATATTGTACGGAGAAGGATCCTTGGACAATTTAGGCTCTGTTCTTTTGGAATGAATGAATCTGAATCAGGCCGAATGGATCTGAATCGAATCGAATCAATCGAATCGAATCGAATCGAATCGAATCAAAAATAAGTCAAAAGCAATGCGCTTAACCAAGGAGCAAAGCAAAATTCAAATGCACCACTTGATAATTGGATTAGGGATGTAAGGATATTTGTGGAATTGATTTCCGAATTTTGAGCTTGAGAAAATACAAAATTAATCATTTGTTTACTGTTAAATTAATTTTGGAAGGGCCCAGCGTAAATCAGGATCATCACAATCACGCGTGCATAACCGCGTTCGTTGTGCATGCTTCAACACAATGGTGATTAAGGTTTAATTTCAGCATATTTTAATTTATTTCTCAATTTTAGAGTTAATATAATTAATTATTATAATTATTATTATTATTAATATTTATAATAATAATTATTATAATTATTTATTTTATTATTATTATTATTTTGTTGTCGTAATATAAACAGTAATGATTATTGTTGTATATATTGTTTTTTAATATGATTATAATTACTAGGAATATTATTGATATTAATTAATATTATCAATAATATTATATATAATTATTATTAATATTAGTTCTATTATTATTGTTGTTTTTGTACATATATAATAATAATTAATATATATTATTATCTAATTTTATTATTATTAATAATATTAATGTGAATATTATCAATGGTATTATATACTTCCTCCTTCCCAAATTTGACTGTTCATTTGACTTTTTTATTGCCATAATGACAACACTTTTGACCATGATTATTTGTAAAATTGCAATCGTAAAATTATAAAAAATTATGATATTTAAAAAAATATATTTTATGATAAATTTATTTCTAATAATGTCACATCATAATTAAATATTATATATATATATATATTCAATAATTTATGGTTAAAATTTAAAAAGTTTGACCAAAAAAAAGTCACATGGACAGTCAATTCTGGGCCGGATGGAGTATATTTCGCAGTATTATGAGTAATTTTATTGTTGTTACTATGAGTATTATTGTAAAATAAATAATTTTACTGTTGTTGTCTTATTGTTATGTGATATTATTATTGTTTCTTATATTAATATTATCGATAGTTCACATATTATTATTATTATTATTATTATTATTATTATTATTATTATTATTATTCTAAGATATACTCCCTCCGTCCACGAAAATGTGTCCCGTTTTGCCATTTTAAGCCGTCCACAAAAATATGTCCCACTTCATATTTTCTATTTTTGGTAAGTAAATTAACCAACTTATTCACTTAAATAATTAATTAAAGTAGCCCAATTATTACTAATAAACCTAATTAACACTAACTTAATTACACCCATTCAATTAATATTAACCCATCTACTATCTACCCAAAACACCAACCGGTCCAACCCACAACCCATCCATTAAAACACCAACAACCCACATCCATAACACTCCATCCATTAAACATTGCATCCGATAAGAACAAGAAAAACTCATTTATCACCCCATGGAAACCCTACCATTTCTCTCCACTGAATCGCCGCCGCCACCAAGCGAAACGACTGATTCGCTGCTTCACGCGAGTGAATCCGACGAGTCACCGTTCTGTAACTGCGAGTCTAGTCCTTTCGACTCGAGCTTTGGATCTATCCCCACGACGACTCACTTTGAATCGATACCGTTGTTCAATTCGTCGTGCTGGGATGATTCTGAAGTATTTGTTGTAGGTTCGAGGTCCAGCGACTGTGAAAATCATTTTCGGAACAAACTTTTTGCCATTTGGTGCCCTTGCATGTTGAAGCTACATGTACCTGAAATTCCTTTCTCACCACTATGCAATATTGTTCCTATACATTGCAAGTGGACCAAGAGAGAAGATAAAATTTGGTGGGAAGCTTTTGCCATTTGGTGCCCCAACGTATTGAAGCTCCCTAATTAGGTGATATCTAATCTTCACTCGGGTTAATATGATAGTGCACTTGATCTGAATTCTTTTGATGATACTGCACTTGATCTGTTTTTTTGATGATACCGCACTTGATATGTTATAACTGATGATACTATACTTGATCTTTAGTTAAAATCCACCAATTGGACCCTGTGATGATGAATTTCTGAGGGCATTAAGTCATAGCAACATGTGCAGGTCATATTGATATATTAATATGATTCTGTTATTCTGATGATTCTGCTAGCTGCTGCCTTGTGATGATACTATACTTGATCTTTAGTTAAAATCCACCAACTGGACCCCATGATGATGAATTTCTGAGGGCATTAAGTCATAGCAACATGTGCAGGCCATATTGATTTATTGATATGATTCTGTTCTTCTGATGATTATGCTGGCTGCTGCCTTGTGATGATACTATACTTGATCTTTAGGTAAAATCCACCAACTGGACCCTGTGATGATGAATTTCTGAGGGCATTAAGTCATAGCAACGTTCATTGCTTTGATGATGTAAAGGAAAGGCATGTATGCCTGTTTATGTTCCTCATGAGTCAATGATGCAAAACTCAGAATTTATATTGCTGAGACTTTACATGCTAAAATAGGATACCAAATGAGTGTTTACATGCTAAACAACAACTCAAAAAGCCAAAATAGTAAGTTGATTATACTGTAAACAAGACAAAATTCAGTCCCTGCTTTCTTACTCCATATGTTCCTATAAACCAAAAGCATGTACTAGAGGTGCAATGTTGTAGCTTGATCCATCATTGTTTTCAGGCTGCTTCAAATACTCCAAACATTCCCTTACAACTCCCTCATCAACTTCAATGCATTCAGGAAGAATTCCTTTCCTAATTAGCATTGCCTTATTCATGTGTGGAATCTTGTAGTTGTTGCCCCCCTCACCTTCATTATTTCTGTGTAGCAACCTTGTAATGTAAGAAAAACTTTGTTTAATGTGTGTGATGAGAGATCTTCAAATGAAGTAGCCACATTCTTGAGTAAATTATCCACACAATTAGCTGCCTTGTCATCTTGTAGTGACTGTATAGCTCTGAAGAAACCAAGATCATTAACATTACAGTCTGGGGAATTAGGTGGTTGGCAGACAAGTTGGATTGTGAATCCATCAGAATTTGCTGCTTCCATGAACTCAGGATCAGTGTGATGAATATGAGGTTTTGCATTATCTTGCTGGATGATTATGTGTTTGCTTGCATGTGTAATATCCGTAATTTTCCGTTTTAGCAGTTTCCATTTTTGGTGTATGTGTATTTTTATCGACTCGCTTGTAACCGTTTCGACATTTTGAATCTACTTTACTCTTGGAGTTTTTCCATTTGGACGAGTTTTGGTGGTGTTTTCACGTAATTTCATTTTATGACATGTTTTGCCGTATGAACGTTCGATTCTCGTAAAACTCGTTCGTTTTCGTTGTTTCTTGGGTTGTACAAGTCTGTATGGTTGAGTTGGTCATGTTGAGACTTCCGGTTTGTAAATCCGACGTCGTATCGTGATTTTCGGACGCTTGGGTCATTTTCGAAATTTCCTATAAATTTGGGGAAATTCATCTCCTTGTCGTATTTTGGAGTCCTCGGTAGTTGGTAGTGCACTTAATTCCGAGCACTCAGCTTCGTTGCTATGAATACCTCGTATTTACACTTTTGATTCTATCCTCGTGTTGTAGTTCGTCGTCGAATCGACTGTGCAGAATTGGTGTTCAGAACTGGGGTCTGTTACGTGCATAACGTACGTTATGCATGACCCATAACGTACGTTATGACCCTTCGCATTCAGTACAGACATTTGGTTACGTACGTTAACCGGCATTGGGTTACGTACGTAACCATCATAACGTACGTTAACAGCTTGTGTTAACGCATTTAACGCTACCGGCAAGATTTTTAAACCTGACTTAACCTCAGTCAGTTTCTTTTCGTTCTTCTTCAACCCTTCTCGCGACGTGAGTGTTCTTGAGTGCCTTTGGAGCGATTTGTCCAGAACAACCCGTGGGTTTCCTTTAGAGATTGATTATTGTGCACCAAGGGAGATTAATCTACAACATTCACATCTTCCATCAGTCGAATCCAAGGTATTTCCTCAGGAACCCTAACTTTAATGAATTTGGGGGTTTTTCGGGATTCTAGGGTTTAGTTCCGAATTGTTTTTCTATATATCGATATTCTTTAACGATTGTGATTATTGAGTGATTCTAAATCCAATTTCCTTGATTTTAATCCGTGAATTATCAATACGGGGAGATTTTGCGTGAACCCTCGCCCGTATCGATTGAACGTCTATTATCGCGATTTGTAATCGGGGTTTTGGGAGTATACCTTTCGATTATTGATGTCCGTTGGGACTGAGTTATGCTAATTCTTCGTTTAGGAACCGTTGTTTTCCAGTCGGATCATCCGTAGTCACTTTTCACTTCCGATTCTTCGAAGATGTCACAAAGGCAAGTACTTTACATTTGTTTACATGTTCTAGTATTTGAATTATGGCTGTATCGTGGTTGTTGTGGATGGATATGTGTATGTTCACCTAGGGACGGTCCGACGGGGCCTCTAGGGATACGTATTGCCGTGAGTGTGCGTATCGTGAACTGTGGTTAACCACCCAGGGATGTCCGACGGGGCTCTGCGGGGTACGGTGGCCGTGAGTCTCGTACCAACGGTTAACTTTGAATTGTGATTTGTTGGAGATAATGTGTTTTGCGATTGTACATTGTAAATATTCCGGAATATTAAACGTTTTCAAAAACGATTTTTGGCGCATTATTCATCTGATTAGAATGTAGTTCAAATGGATTGTACTTGCACTAGCAGTTGTCGCTAACCCCTTAAATGGGGGAAATACTTTTTGTATTTCAGGTATTGATCGTGGGGACAAGCGAGCACCCGAGCCGTATGAGGATGATGGGCAAGCATGATATTGTCCAGAAGTTGATTATTGGTGTTCTGTCTGTCCATTATTATTGATGTCTGATTTTGGGATTTTGTATTATAAAATTGGTTTAAGTACTCGAGTACTTCCGGTTTGAGTTTGTTAATGTTGTGTTCCCGTTTTGGGGAAATGGATTTGATGTCAGAATTTTATTTGTCGGTTATAGTCTTTTATTTAGCTTGTCGTTTTATTTATGATGGTTTGTCGTTGTCGAATGTCTTGTTTGGTACGTTAGCCTGGTGGATTCCACTGTGTGGGGTCCACGGCGCTGTAATATGCCTCGAACATCTTGGGGGTGTTACAGAATATGGTATCAGAGCTTAGGTTTATGGATACCTAGGTTGTCGGTTATTTGGGTCTAGTTAAGTGTTGTTTTTGGGACAGTATCAGTGCTATGCCATCATCTCAGTACGCCGGTGCTCGTAAGTTTTTCCTAACTTGATTCGTTTCGCTGTTCTGTTCTATTCCTGTCTTAGTATCTTGTTGCGTTTTGCGTTTGAATTGTACTTACCCGTTACTTCTTCAGAATTCCTGCTGGTAGAGGACGCGGACGCGGTCGCGGACGCGGTAGGGGACGTGGCGCAGCCGGTGGGGCGGCCATGTCCGATCACTCGGGAACTGATTCGGCGATGCATTCCTTGTCGAACAGTGTTCCCCCTAGTTCCGGAGGTCAGCAAGACCAGTCTGCTAGCTCCGGTAATGCACATGAGAATGTTGGAGTGGCCAACATTTTGCAGCAGGTAGCGAACCAAATGACGCTACTGACTCAGGCCGTTCTAGTCGGCCAAGCTAATGCCAACCTGGCCCGCCACCGGATCCGGCACTGATAAGTTACTTCAGGACGTGATTCGTATGCGTCCTCCGCAGTTTGATGGTGCTTTCGACCCCTCTGGTTGGGAGGATTGGCTATTCGAGATGGAGAAAGTATTCGAGGCTGCTAATTGTTCTGAGGAGAGGAAAGTACCCATTGCCCAGTACTTCCTCGCCAAAGAGGCAGCAACGTGGTGGCAAGCGGTGAAACCGCGTGACCGGGCAGCCACGTGGGCAGAGTTTCGGGATCTGATGGAAGATGAATTTTGCCCATGGCCAGTGAAAGAGGGGAGAATCCGAGCCTTCTTTAAGGCTAAGCCCCAAGATGTTCCTATTTCTCAAGCTATCAAGGACTACAATCAACAGCTGCATTATGTGAGGAACCAAGTCCGAGATGAGCTTGATAAGATCCGCCACTTTGATATGCGGATGAAACTGAGGGTGCGCCACTACATGTCTGGTCTGGGGTGCACGACTTTGAAAGAATATCAAAATAAGGTGATGGCTTATGAGATGTCGTTTTCTGCGACAGAGACGGCAACCGAAGGAAAGAAACAGAAAACCGCCGGTCAGTTTTCGGGAGGCAAGTCAGGAGGGTATCCGAAGACTCAGTCTGGTTCGCGAGTCTTCGGGAGTCACTTGCCATCAGTTGGGCGAGGAACCGGTTCTAGGTCTGCTCCTGCTGGTTTCGTTCGTGGTCCTACGTGCTTCAACTGTAGTCGTCCGGGCCACATGATGAGTGAGTGTGATAGGCCTCCGATTCAGTGTCTTGCTTGTGGTCGGATGGGTCATCGTGCCAAGTTCTGTACGGATGCGGCTCGAGCTCCAATTACTCAGATATCAGCCCCAGCCGCGGGAGAGCCGAGTGTGAATCGTGCACCGGCGCTTCCTCAACCGCAGCAGAGTTTTGGTAGAGGTCGAGGACGTGGTCACCTTCTAGAGGGGAGCTTCTAGTGCGGGTCTGCTCCGCCCGAGTGTACGAGATGATACGAGCAGAGATCCCGACGCGACGGTGGCTGGTGTACCGCCCACATCCTTGATCATCCCTGCTTCCGTATTGTTCGATTCTCGTGCTACGCATTCTTTTATATCTATGGATTGTGTGCGCGTCTACATGTTGATTGCCTAGTTGCTTGTGAGCCTTTTGTTGTTAAACTTCCTAGTGGGGATAGCATCGTGGGGACCGTGAGATTAGAGATTTTTCCGTGAGTATCGCGGGAGGGATTGGCCTTCTACTCGATCGGTAGATATTAAGGATGAGGATTTGATTCGGTGAGGATTGGCCGGACCGTCATGGGGCGATCATGAATTATAGAACGAGAACCGTGTCGATGTTAGCCTCGACGGCACCGAGCATTCTTTTGTGGGGCGTAAGCGAGTAGCCGAGAGACTATCGATCGCGCCTTGAGGGCGGTGAGACTTCTTCGGGGAGGTTGCACGGGTTATTGGTGTTACGCCTTGAGATCGGAAGAAGGGGGAGTCGAGCTCTCGTCTATTCCGGTAGTGTGTGAGTATCCTGATGTCTTTCCAGACGAGTTGTCGGGTTTTCCCCCAGACCGAGAAGTTGAGTTTACCGTCGATTTAGAGCCGGGTGCAGCCCCTATCTCTAAGACGCCATACCGTATGGCGCCTGCCGAGATGCTGGAGCTGAAGAAACAGTTGGGAGAGTTGCTAGACATGGGGTATATTCGACCGAGTGTTTCACCTTGGGGCGCACCGGTCCTGTTTGTGAAGAAGAAGGATGGGTCACTTCGTTTGTGTATCGACTACCGAGAGTTGAACAAAGTGACCATCAAAAATAAGTATCCGCTCCCGAGGATTGATGATTTGTTTGATCAGTTGCAAGGGGCAACTGTGTTTTCGAAGATTGATTTGAGATCGGGGTATTATCAGCTCCGAGTGAAGGATACCGACGTTCCGAAGACGGCCTTTCGGACGAGATACGGTCACTACGAGTTTGTGGTTATGCCTTTTGGACTAACTAACGCCCCAGCCGTGTTCATGCAGCTTATGAACAAAGTCTTTATCGAGTACCTCGATAAGTGTGTAGTCGTTTTTATCGATGACATCCTGATTTACTCGAGGAGCGAGGAGGAGCACGCCCGTTAGGGGTGTTCAAAAATACCCGACCCGAACTACCCGGCCCAACTACCCGATGACCCGAACTAAATATTCTGGGTATTTTTAAAAATTTTAAATTTTTTTTGGGCCGGGTACCCGACCCGGAAAAAAGTCATATAATCGGGCCGGGTCCTGGGCCGACTTGTTGCGTAAATTCGGGTACCCGAAAACCCGATTATTTTTTAATAATTAGTTTTTTTTATAAATTTAATTATTTAATTTATAATTATATGAAATTTTATCTTTCAACTAATATGAAATATATTTAATATGAGAATCCATGTTAATGTATTTTCACTCATGGTATTTATTCTCACTAGTTTGGAAATTTATAAAATCTTTAAATAAAAAATAATATATTCTTTCATATATATAATTAAATATTGAATTAAGCATAATTATATAATAAAAATATGATATATATAAAAAAAAATTAGTTAGTTTTGAAATTTACATATTGTACGGGAAATATTTATAATGTATTTAGTACTCGGGGAATTAATTTATATAATAAATTTTAAAATAAATTTATATTAAAATTACAAATTATTTATAAAAATTTAAATTTAGTGGTATTAAATTTTGGGTCGGGTACCCTATGACCCGACCCGAAAAAATAGGGTACCCGCTTTTTTGGGTACCTGAGTTTTCGGGTCGGGTCACGGGCCGAATTTTTCATAACCCGAAAAAATGGGTACCCGTAAATTCGGGTACCCGAAAAACCGGGTACCCGGTTATGAACACCCCTAACGCCCGTCATTTACATATCGTGTTAGATATTTTGAGAACTCAGCATCTTTTTCCGAAGTTCTCAAAATGCGAGTTTTGGTTGCGGGAGGTAATGTTTCTCGGTCATGTGATCTCGGCCGAGGGTGTTCGTGTGGACCCGCATAAGGTAGAGGCAGTGTTGGATTGGGCACCGCCCAAGAATGTGAAGGAGGTCCGCAGTTTTCTGCGGTTAGCCAGGTATTACCGTAGATTCGTCGAGGGGTTCTCTAAGCTCGCTCGACCGCTGACTCAGTTGTTATAGAAGTCAGAGAAGTTTGCGTGGACCGATGAGAGGCAGAATAGTTTTGAGGAGTTGAAGAAGCGGTTGACGACCGCTCCCGTTTTGGCTTTACCGAGTGGTAATGATGGTTTCTCAGTTTATAGTGATGCTTCGGGCCAAGGGCTCGGATGCGTCGATGCAAGACGGAGGACGATTGCCTATGCTTCCCGTCGGTTGAAACCGTATGAATTGAATTACCCTACGCACGATTTTGAGTTGGCGATGCGTATTTGCGTTGAAGATCTGGCGTCATTACTTGTATGGCTCGTCGTGTCAGATTTTCACCGATCACAAGAGCCTGAAGTACATTTTCACGCAGAAGGAGCTTAATATGAGACAGAGGAGATGGTTGGAATTGATTAAGGATTACGATCTCGAGATCCTTTATCATCCGGGCAAGGCTAATGTGGTAGCAGATGCCTTGAGCCGGAAATCGGTATCGCTTCGGGCGCTTGAGTTACTCACGGCCCAGTCGGGACTTCAGCGAGAGTTTATAAAGTTGAGCATTGAGATTTTACTGACAGAGAGTTCCGGGCAGTTGCGTACTCTTGAGATTTCTTCATCTCTGGTCGAGGACATTAAGTCGGGACAGTTAGAGGACCCGATATTTATTCAGCTTCGAGATAGTGTAGGGCAGGGGAAAGCCCCGAGATTCGTTATTCATGAGGACGGTGTGTTGAGATTCCGAGGTCGGTTGTGTGTTCCGAACGACTCGGAATTGAGACAGAGCATTATGCGAGAGGCTCATACGTCACCTTACTCAGTCCATCCCGGATCGAGTAAAATGTATAAAGATCTGAGGAAGAATTTCTGGTGGAGCGACATGAAGAAGGAGGTAGTTCAGTTTGTGGCTAAGTATTTGACTTGTCAGCAAGTCAAGATTGAACATCAGCGGCCAGCCGGATTGCTGAAACCACTTCCCGTCCCAGAGTTGAAGTGGGAGGATATCTCTATGGATTTTGTCACGGGTTTGCCGAGGACGAAGACGGGTATGAATATGGTGTGGGTGATTGTAGACCGACTGACTAAGTCGGTGCATTTTCTGGGCATCAAGGATACTTGGGGTCCAAAAAATTTGGCTCGTATTTTTATCGCGCAGATAGTGAGACTTCATGGTACACCGAAGACCATTATTTCAGACAGAGATGGCCGATTTGTATCGCATTTTGGCAGGCGGTACATAAGGCATTGGGGACACAGTTACGTTTGAGCACTTCGTTCCATCCCCAGACCGATGGGCAGTCCGAACGTACCATTCAGACGTTCGAGGATTTGTTGCGCGCGTGTGCGTTAGACTGGAGTAGTGACTGGGAGGAACATCTGGCCTTGATTGAGTTTACTTATAATAATAGCTGGCACGCATCGATTAAGATGGCACCATATGAGGCACTTTATGGACGACGTTGCCGATCGCCGATATGTTGGGATGAGCCATCCGATCTAGTCGGTACCGAGCCAGACCTTGTGTTAGAGACGAGGGAGAAAGTTGAATTGATTAGAAAGAGAATGTTGGCTGCTCAGAGTCGACAAAAGTCTTATGCGGATGTTAGGCGTCGACCCTTGGAGTTCGAGGTGGGAGATCATGTGCTGTTGAGGGTATCCCGGACGAAGGGAGTTTTCCGTTTTGGGAAAAAGGGGAAGCTCAGTCCGAGATATATTGGGCCCTGCGAGATATTGGAGAGGGTCGGTGAGTTGGCATACCGTTTAGCTTTGCCTCCGTCGTTGAGTCATGTTCATAGCGTATTTCACGTCTCCCAGCTGAGGAAGTATGTTCCGGACCCGTCCCACATTATTGATTTTGGAGACGTGGAGATCGAGAAGGATGTTACGTTCGAGGAGAGGCCCGTTAAGATTTTAGAGCGTCGAGACAAACAGTTAAGGCACAAAACCATTCCTTTGGTTAAGGTGCAATGGTCGAGACACGGAGTAGAAGAAGCGACTTGGGAGTTAGAGGAGGATATGCGTTCGATGCACCCCGAGCTTTTTGATTCTTAAGTTTCGGGACGAAACTTTATTTTAGAGGGGGAGAATGTAATATCCGTAATTTTCCGTTTTTAGCAGTTTCCATTTTTGGTGTATGTGTATTTTTATCGACTCGCTTGTAACCGTTTCGACATTTTGAATCTACTTTACTCTTGGAGTTTTTCCATTTGGACGAGTTTTGGTGGTGTTTTCACGTAATTTCATTTTATGACATGTTTTGCCGTATGAACGTTCGATTCTCGTAAAACTCGTTCGTTTTCGTTGTTTCTTGGGTTGTACAAGTCCTTATGGTTGAGTTGGTCATGTTGATACTTCCGGTTTGTAAATCCGACGTCGTATCGTGATTTTCGGACGCTTGGGTCATTTTCGAAATTTCCTATAAATTTGGGGAAATTCATCTCCTTGTCGTATTTTGGAGTCCTCGGTAGTTGGTAGTGCACTTACTTCCGAGCACTCAGCTTCGTTGCTATGAATACCTCGTATTTACACTTTTGATTCTATCCTCGTGTTGTAGTTCGTCGTCGAATAGACTGTGCGTACTGGTGTTCGTAATCAAGTCACGTGCATAACGTACGTTATGCATGACCCATAACGTACGTTATGACCCTTCGCATTCAGTACAGACATTTGGTTACGTACGTTAACCGGAATTGGGTTACGTACGTAACCATCATAACGTACGTTAACAGCTTGTGTTAACGTACGTAACGCGCTGTCAGCGTTTTTAAACCTGACTTAACCTCAGTCAGTTTCTTTTCGTTCTTCTTCAACCCTTCTCGCGACGTGACTGTTCTTGAGTGCCTTTGGAGCGATTTGTCCAGAACAACCCGTGGGTTTCCTTTAGAGATTGATTATTGTGCACCAAGGGAGATTAATCTACAACATTCACATCTTCCATCAGTCGAATCCAAGGTATTTCCTCAGGAACCCTAACTTTAACGAATTTGGGGGTTTTTCGGGATTCTAGGGTTTAGTTCCGAATTGTTCATCTATATATCGATATTCTTTATCGATTGTGATTATTGAGTGATTCTAAATCCAATTTCCTTGATTTTAATCCGTGAATTATTAATACGGGGAGATTTTGCGTGAACCCTCGTCCGTATCGATTGAACGTCTATTATCGCGATTTGTAATCGGGGTTTTGGGAGTATACCTTTCGATTATTGATGTCCGTTGGGACTTAGTTATGCTAATTCTTCGTTTAGGAACCGTTGTTTTCCAGTCGGATCATCCGTAGTCACTTTTCACTTCCGATTCTTCGAAGATGTCACAAAGGCAAGTACTTTACATTTGTTTACATGTTCTAGTATTTGAATTATGGCTGTATCGTGGTTGTTGTGGATGGATATGTGTATGTTCACGTAGGGACGGTCCGACGGGGCCTCTAGGGATACGTATTGCCGTGAGTGTGCGTATCGTGAACTGTGGTTAACCACCCAGGGATGTCCGACGGGGCTCTGTGGGGTACGGTGGCCGTGAGTCTCGTACCAACGGTTAACTTTGAATTGTGATTTGTTGGAGATAATGTGTTTTGCGATTGTACATTGTAAATATTCCGGAATATAAAACGTTTTCAAAAACGATTTTTGGCGCATTATTCATCTGATTAGAATGTAGTTCAAATGGATTGTACTTGCACTAGCAGTTGTCGCTAACCCCTTAAATGGGGGAAATACTTTTTGTATTTCAGGTATTGATCGTGGGGACAAGCGAGCACCCGAGTTGTATGAGGATGATGGGCAAGCATGATATTGTCCAGAAGTTGATTATTGGTGTTCTGTCTGTCCATTATTATTGATGTCTGATTTTGGGATTTTGTATTATAAAATTGGTTTAAGTACTCGAGTACTTCCGGTTTGAGTTTGTTAATGTTGTGTTCCCGTTTTGGGGAAATGGATTTGATGTCAAAATTTTATTTGTCGGTTATAGTCTTTTATTTAGCTTGTCGTTTTATTTATGATGGTTTGTCGTTGTCGAATGTCTTGTTTGGTACGTTAGCCTGGTGGATTTCACAGTGTGGGGTCCACGGCGCTGTAATATGCCCCGAACATCTTGGGGGTGTTACAGCATGTGGGGGCCATTTAGCTTTAATGGCAGGTATAATCTGTGAAATCAAACAAACAACTAGATGATGACTGAATATATGGTCTGATAGTGTTAGAAACAATAATGGTATCACATGTTTGATAATGCATTCCTTGATTACTGCCTTATTGATTGCCTGAATAGGTTTAGTCTCCAAAGTTCACTTACTTCTGTTCTTAGAATTCCTTTTTGCTGGCTCTAAAGTTGTGAAAGGGAATATGCCAAATTTTCCATCAAAAAGCACAAGCCCATCACTTCTTTTTCGTGGTCTGCTCACAGCACACATAAACATCACTTTAGTGATGAATCTCTTGGACTTACATGATCTCTAAGGGTCTGCTTCATTTGCCAGCAGGTAATACCTATCTGAAGTCTTGGTCATGTAGAACCATTTTTCATCTATATGCACTATGTTATGCATTTTCTGAAAGGTGACTTTTCCATTTGAGATGTGATAATCCGGTTGACTTAAACTCCATCTCAATCTTGCAAGTTTGTTTTGCTCTGTAAGTGTTGGTTTAATTGCACTTGTATGTGCTCTGATCTGCTTTTCCTTAATCTAATTCCCCACTAAACTTTTGCTCACATTGAGCTTCACTGCCAGCTTTCTAATTGAAGATCTTTCAAGTACGGTAAGTGACTTCACCCTCTCTTGATCAAGAATTATTTTATCTTTATGTGTTGCACCTTTCTTTGACTGCAGGAATACAGCTTTTCCACCAGAAAACTGCTCTTTTGTACCCTTCCAAGTTCTGTACATGGTCCTCCCCGAGATTCCAAACTTTTGTGCAGCTTTTTTTGTTGTCCCATGTATAAGATCACCACGAGCGGAGTTCAGAAGCAGCCATTGAGCCAGTTTATTCCTTTCATCAGTGCTCAGATTTGGTCTTTTATTGACCAGTTCAGAAGCAGTCATTTATGTCTTTTTCTCTTCTGGTTTAGTTCTAAAGAAATAGTGTCTTTTTAAAGAGGAATATAGTGGAGGGAGATTAGGAATTAAGAGAGTGTTTCCCTCCATAAAAATTCCCAAATCTGTAATTTCCCTTCATTTTGGCGCTAATGTGGGTAGATTGCATTTTTAGACAGGCTGTATTTCCCTCCAATCTGTAACAAGACTGTCTTTTTTTTTTTAAAGAAAAACAGGCTGTATTTTTATTTAAGTTTTTTGGGCAGATTGCTTTTTAGTTACTGATTTGGTGAGTTAACTTTTTGGGCAGATTGCTTTTTGGTACATTGAATATTTTAATTACACTCATAATATAAAATTAATCACTCTCATATTCCACTTATTACACATAAACCACCAACTCACTAACTTTTATTAAAACCCGTGCCGAACTCATTGTTGACAGATTTTTGTGGACGGAGGAAATATTGATTTTGAATACATGTTATTCATTCTCCTTTATCATTTTTAATATATCAAACATTGAGAAATGGGTGAGCACACATTTGGATACTTTCATGAATTGATTGTTTGGTTAAATTAACATAATTATTTGGTTGAGGATATTGCAATTATTATCGTAGTTATATATATATATATATATTATTTTCTTAATACTAATTTTATTATTATACAGTAATTTTTAGTTTAGTTCAATTCAACACAATTCAACTCAGTTTAGCACAATTCAATTCAGCGAGTTCAACAAAATTCTGTTCAAAAAAACAGAGCTTAATTTGAATAGAAAGAAGTTACTCATTCCATCTCACTCCTCTCACAAATTTGTCTTTTCTAAAAAGATCATCTTTACTTTTAAATTTTCATCATCCACCCAACATCAATGCTTAACTTTTTTTATTTTACTTACACATGAATCATAAAATTGTAATAATACACTATTTCTCAACTTTTAATTGGGACAGCAGGAGTAATTAAAAGTGAACTTTGACTACAAAGGAAAAAGTTACTCTACGGGTCATTCAGACCCGGGCGATGCCCCGGGCTGTATATGATGGTATTATATATTTAAATTGTTATTGTTCAGCACAAATTTTCGTTATTTTGATCATGGATCCGTCATTTATTTTTGTCATTTTATATTCGGGACGTATTTTTGTCATTGTATATATAAGTTGTCATGGTAGCATACATTTTGTAGCATGATACGTATTTAAAATAGTTTATTGACATGTAATCTTTTAAGATGTATTTTTTACGTAATATTTTTTGTCTATTTATTTTGGTATTGACTCTATCATTTTTAATTGGAACTAACTAATATTAATACATTGGGCTAAGTTATAACTATTTCTTATGATAGTCAACGATGCCCGTGCGATGCACATGTCTTTGTATAAGTTTTCATAGATTTAAAATACGTGCGATGCACATGGGCTATATAGAAGTTTTCATAGCATAATATTCGGCATTTATTTTCGTCATTTTATATTTAAGTTTTCATGGTGTCACACATTTGCTAAGCTTTATACGTACTTAGAATACTTTATTGAGTTGCACATGGGCTGTATATAAGTTTTTATATCGTAATCTTGAACTTATTTTCGTCATTATATATCTAAGTTGATGGTATCACATTTCTAAGCATGACACACATTTAAAATAGTTTATTGACATTAAAGAGTATATGTGAAGAGATTTTTTTCAAGATGTTACATTGAAAAGAGTCTATTCACGTGTAATTTTTTAATATGTATAAGTTACATAAATTATTTTAAATATGAAGCGATGACATTAATGTTGAAGACCTTTTATATTCATCCACGTGCAATGCACACAGGTTTGGACTGCCTCAGGACCCATGCGATGCACTCAGGTTGGATCTAATTGTTTTTTTCGTAATGTTCGGGACTAATTTTCGGTTCATGTTTGAAACTCTCATTTTTTTGTGAAAGACGGACTTCGTTGTTCAAATAAATTACATTATTAAAAGCGAACTATAAAACAAATTTCCTTTTTAATAAAACTATAAAAACATAAAACATTAAAGTGATTAGTATATTCAAGAATATAAATTATAATTCGTATAATAAATTATAATTCGTATAGTAAAATATTGCATGTTTAATTTGTAACGTACTATTAATATGAATGCCAGGTATTCATCTATATTGACACGGTTGTTAATTGGCATTTTGCATGTTTTGTTCTTGATACAATTTTCGTGACTTGTCAATCTCTTTCTTTAATGTGAAGAGGTTTTTTGCAAAATGTTATATTTAAATGAGGCTTTTCATATGTAATCTTTTAATGTGAGTAACTTACATAAATTATTTTTTAATTAATACATTATTACAACATTTTTCCATAAACTATAATATCGATTTTGGAGCATTCATTAGTAACTCATTCTAAGTATTTACAGTATGACGATATGAATCACATGATCTCAAACTCAAATGAATAATGCTTACCTCGTGATATGTGGATAACATTTGAAATACAATTTTCTTCTCCTTTATATACTTCTTCGATTTAGAAGATTCTCATTGTTATGATGATAGTGTGAAGATATTTTTATTATATTTTTATTATATACTACCATTTGCAATATGTAACATCGACATAATTTACACAGTCATATCAAATATCAAAGTCACACAATATTCCAAGATGTTTAATTAAAAAAGTGACATTAACACAACGCAAGACAAAAAACTACATTAAGAGCAAAAATATTAAAATGCACCAACAAAGTGTAGTAATAATTATTGACTAAAAATTGAATGCTCGTCACATTATTTTCAATAAACTTACTTGCTAACGAATTAATAGTATTAGCCCGTTTATCGGTATTACATGAAGTAAAATATTGCATGTTTAATTTGTAACGTACTATTAATACGAATGCTAAGTATTCATCCCACCGGTGGCCGCGGCGTTGATCTTGTTGTTGTTTTTGTTGTTGTTGTCTTTGTCGTTGTTGTTCATTGGTCTTTTGCATGTTTTGTTCTTGACATAATTTTTGTGACTTCTCGATCTCTTTCTTTAATGCTTCTTGATGCGCTACAAAAAAATAGATATAGTTGATCGTTAGTAACTTAAATACAATTAATCAATATATTGCATTTTCGATCAAAGTAAAAATGTTCGTGCATGTTCCACTTAATTGATAAGACAACGATGTGTAGGATCTCTTAAACCATTAGAAAAGATGATGTTACTACCAAATCTCCTAAGCTACCATCTTTATGTCCTACATTGTTACACACAAAAAATACACGTGAAATTTATATAAAATAATATAAATCAATATGCTAAATAAGTAAGACGATATGATCTTTACTTTCCACGATAATAAGTTGTAGCGTGCACGCGGTGTGGAGGAAGTTGTGGTTTGTTGTGTGTGATTTTTGACACATTATATAGTTGATAAAATATTTGTAACTCATGGACGGGAAGGTAAAAAGACTAACCACTAATTGGTGTGTTTAATTTATGCATTCATGGCATTTTTGGTTTGTATTCTTTGAGACTTTTGTGCACGATTCCTATGTACTTACCCTTATGCATGACTATTAAATCAATGTACTAACACATGAACCTTTCACATTTCACTTTCAATTCATGAAACATTTATTGTGAGCACTTTGCATTTATAAGACAACTTAAGCTTTTAGGATATAAAATGTAGCTAAATTACAGGTATCGTGATATTTTCATTCTAGGGAAATATTACAAGTATTCTGAAAATTGAAAAATACATGAATTCCCATCACATTTCAGATTGAAAAAAAAAAAGAAAAAAAAAATCTTTAATAACAGTATAATTTATTTTAGAACTAAAAATATATCAAATGTTTTTTCACATTTTGGTTGTGAGTTTTTCTTCGACCTTAAGGCAAAATTTTCGACTTTGTGATAGAAAACAAACAAGGAAGCTAAAGTTTCTAGCGAATAAACCAACTACATTTTGCGGTAAGCGCCAGCGTGTAACCCTAGCAGGAACTATTTTTTGACCGAGCAGGTTATGCTGCAACTTAAGCTTAAATTTGGGATGAGTCGTATCATACCAATTTTGAGAGATTTATCAATGACGATCCAACCACAACATTTTATATAATTATTATATATTATTTTTTAAGTATCAAAATGACATAACTAAAGGTAAAGAAAAAAATTATGAATTATAACAAAAAAATGTTAAAAATAACAAATGGTAAAATTTAGCAATAAATAAAAAATACAGCAATGCCAATAAATCGTAAACTAAATTAATAACATAATATTAATATTGATTTAGGATGAATTTTATTGGAGTATGGAAACCATGACTGTTGATAGGTGTGCTTGAAGGCGCCAGATCAGAGTTGTGGATTCTTTTGTAGGGAGCAGTGCTGTAGTTGAGAGCCTCAGGGTTGGGTTGTCTCGGTTAACTTTGACCTAGAGCATTGCATTTTTACTTTTATTGTATATTTTATCCTATTGTCTTTGCGTGTGGTGTATTTTTGACAGAGAGCTGTGCGCAGAACCAACCTCTCTTTTGTTAGTGCAGCGTTCATCGGGAGTGAAGTAGCCAAATTCCGCTTAGGTAAGTCCCATGTGGATCAAGCCATGAGCTTAGGTATGGTCTCGAGCTTTTTCGTAGCATATGTTTTCCTTTGTATTTATCACACAAGATTAACTGCTTGTCTTAAATTTGAGGGTTTTCACGGAAACAGTCTCCTACCGTAATAAGTAGGGCATGGTGCGTCATCTTACTCTTACTCCTCTGCAGGCGGGATATCTTTGGGTATGTTTGGTTTGGTTTGGTTTGGTTTTTTTATTGGAGTATGGATTTTGATTTTTTATAACATATCATTTAGTATGAATTTTATTGGAGAATTAATTTTGATTTTTTAGCATGAAATTTATTGCGAGTATGACTTTTGATTTTTTTAACAAGTATACAAAAAAATATTAATATTTTATCTTAATATCTAAAATTAAATGTAAAAAAAATAATAATGACAAGTGTCAGCTTGGTGGTTGTTATTTCTAGTCTTAGGAACAACAAAAACTTTAATTACATAGAGAACAAGTTATCGAATACGGAAAGTAAGAGGACAGTCGCACCAAAAATAGCCAGGAATATATTTTTCCATGTTACTGCAGCCATGAATTTTCATAAAACTGGTATTGCACCTGTTGTTGTTGTTGTTGATGATGATGATGATGATGATGATGATGATAATTTTCATAAACGGACGGACTCCCGAAAAGATAATCCGCGACACTTTTCCATGGATCCATCGTTCTGTCTTGACCGCAAAACTGGCAAGATTTGCTCTGCTCGTGCGCCCTCTTAGCTAAACAGGGCCAATAACCAAATAAACTCTCACAAAGGTCCATAGCTTCCAAACCAGCCCCGTAAGGCATTTGAGGCACCTCCCTCTCACTACTTTCACAACCATAATCTTCCATCTTCCCATTCCCAAACTCATTTTTTTCACGCTCATCAGCAATTTCGACATCCACACCATCACTAGTAACCTTATCATCATTCCCAATACTATCAGCTTCGGTGTCTACTGGTGTGTTTCCATTAGGAGTCTCAATAGGGAGATCATCATCTCTCCCATATGGTGAAGGAATCGAAGCATACGAGAAATTTTCCAAGGGTGTGCTATCAGATTTTGGTACAGACCGAGGATAACAGGTGATGTCTGAAGGAGGAATAGGTTTTCCATAGGTTTCGACGGGGTCATAGCCTCCACTGTAGGGAGTCGGGTCGTATTCCTCAAATTCGGGTTCACTGAATTCGGCTATTGAACGGGAAACTGTGAGTTTTGATCCGTAAGAGGTTGGCTCATGCTGGAGAAGTTTAGGATCACAGTAGAAGTTTACTTCTGAACTTTCATAATAATTGAAGAAAGTACGATGATCGGTCGGCTTGTACTGATGTATTTCAGGCTCGGAATAGGTGTAGGCGGAGTAACTCAACTCCGACGGAAATTCAGAAGCAGAAGATTTACAATCGACTAGTTCAGGCTCTACAGATTCATATGGAGAAGAATATCGGGAGGAGGTTTGAACTGGAGCCGAATCAAAATTGTAATCACAAGTAATAGTAGTAGCAGTAGTATTGTAGGGATTCGGGTAGTACTTACCAATATCTTCTTTGTAGTCATAGAACTCCATTGGGCCAACAATGTATATCTACCAGAAGAGTTTTATCAAGAATAAGGTGTAAAAGGATCTGATCTGAAATTGGTAAATTAGAAAGTAAGCTTTAATATCAGTCAGCCACTTGATTCTTATCCACTCATTACAGGCAGAGTAGGATTAGTATATTATTGGTTGGTAGAGAATAGACTCCACTGTTGAGTGTTTTAGTGGACAGAAAGGTTTCAGTGACTTTGTTACAAGGTAAGGTGCATCTGCTTTTTAATCTCAATGCCAATACCAAAACTTCCAAAATCATGATAGTGACTTGTTGCAAAGGCCAATAATTATTCCAATGGGATTAACTGTTTAGAATTTTCTTAGTAGGGCTTCTATTTTTTGGCACTTTCATGTTTTGCTTTTACTATCTTCTTATGTCGATTTTAGTTTTATGAAGAGGTCCAAATTAGATATCCACCCGTTCCGGTTGCATTTTTACAAGTTGTGAACGGTATTTTAAAATTATAGATGAATCCAACGGTTAGAACTAGGGCTGGGAAAAATACCGAAAATATCGTATCGAAAAATATCGAAAATATCGAAATTTTCGGTATACCGATTTTTTCGGTACGGTATGATACCGTTACCGGTATTTTCGGTACGGTAACGGTATGAGATTTTGAAATTTTCGATATACCGAGGTATACCGAAAATTTTCGATATACGAATTTTTTTTCGACATGTACCGAAAATTTTCGATATACCGAAAAATTATCGGTATATCGAAATTTTTCAGTATACCAAACTCTGTATAGTATATTGAATTTTTTTGATATATCTTAAAATTTTCGGTATACCGTAGAAGTTTCGATATACCGAAAAGTTAACGGTATACCGGTTTGATTTCGGTATACCGATATTTCGGTACAATAACGGTATGTAAATAGGTCATACCGAAATTTTCGGTATACCGAAAATCGGTATACCGAAAATTTCGGTATGGTAACGGTATGATTTTCATCATACCGAAAATTTCGGTACGGTATACGGTATGAATGAAAATTTTCGGTATACCGTACCGAACCACCCCTAGTTAGAACTCGAGAAATCATGTTTAAAAAAGTTGAACGCAAGACAATGACGGAGCCACAAGGGGCTTGGGGCAACTTGGCCCCGCTACTTAATACTATATAAAACATCTAAGTCTTAGTCCCAAAATGATTTGGGGTCGGCTAACATGAATCAAACTTTGAAACCGTCAATGATCGTTACATAAATAACATAAAAGGAAATAAAAGAGAGAAGAGAAAAAAGCAAAAAAAAAAAAAAAAGAGAATGAATGTTAACCCAAAAAAAATGAAAAATCCTGAAAAATAAATTAAAAGGTAACATGAAATAAAAGAAAATAGAAATAAAAAAAAAAGAATCAGATTCCATCCTCCATCCATATTCTTTCCCGCCACATTTGCCTCTCCATCGTCATACTTTCTCCAATTCCAAAAAACCGCATATCATTTTCAATCATCTTTATCCAAGTTTTCTTGGGTCTTCCTCTACCTTTAACAATATTACTTGTTCCCCAACTTTCTAGCCTCCTCACTGGGGCATCAACATGTATTCTTCTCACATGACCAAACCATCGTAATCGATTCTCCATCATCTTGTCTTCTATAGACGCAACTCTTACCTTCTCTCTAATCACCTCATTTCTGAGCCGATCCTTTTTTGTATGACCACACATCAATCGTAGGATACGCATTTCCGCCACATTCATCTTTTGAACGTGAAACTGTTTTACAGCCCAACACTCGATGTCATATAACAGTGCAGGCCTAATTGCCATGCGGTAAAATTTACCCTTTAATCTATGAGGCGTGTCAAGATCACATAAAACCTCTGTGACACTCTTCCACTTCAACCACCGAGCCACATCGTCATCTAGCTCTCCATCCTTTTGGATAATAGATCCAAGATACCAAAAGAAAGTGGATCCATGAACAACTTTCTCATCAAATGTGATCATCCCCGCCTCTCTATCACTGTTTTCGCTAAACCTACACTCCATATATTCAGTCTTACTTCTGCTCAGCCTAAAGCCCCGAACTTCCAAAGTATCCCTCCAAAGTTCCAATTTTTTTTGCACTCCGACCTTCGTTTCATCAATCAACACAATATCATCTGCGAACATCATACACCACAGAACGTCATTTTGAATTTCTCTTGTCAATTCGTCCATGACTATGGCAAAAAGAAAATGACTAAGAGCAGATCCTTGATGCACCCCAATCGTAATAGAGAATTGTTCTGTCCACCCAACATTAGTACGTACACTTGTATTAACTCCCTCATAAATGTCCTTTATAATGTCAATATATTTCCGCGATACACCCTTCTTTGCTAAGGCCCACCAAAGTACTTCCCTTGGTACTTTATCATATGCCTTCTCTAAATCAATAAAAACCATATGTAGATCTTTCTTTTTATCTCGATAATGTTACACCAAGTGCCGGATAAGATAAATTGCTTCCATGTCGATCTTCCAGGCATAAATCCAAACTGATTTTCTGTTATTTTCACATATCTCCTGATTCTTTGTTCAATCACTCGTTCCCACAACTTCATGGTATGACTCATTAGTTTAATTCCGCGATAATTAGAACAATTTTGAACATCACCTTTGTTCTTATACAAAGGGACGAGAATACTTTTCCTCCATGTTGATGGCATCTTATTGCTTCCCCAAATCTTATTGAAAAGCATAGTACTCATTCGATCCCTTTCTCTCCCCCAAACACCTCCAAACTTCAATAGACATATCATCTGGTCCTTCTGCTTTCTTTGATCCCATCTTCTTCAATGTCATTGTCACTTCATCCTTTTGAATTCTCCTCTTAAACTCTCGGTTAACCATACTTGAGGGGATGTTTAAATTCCCAATATCTTGTTCTTGATGACAATTGAATAGGGTATCAAAGTATGACATTCATCTCTCTTTTATCTCTTTATCTTGAACCAAAACTTTTTGGTCAGAATCTTTCACACATTTAACTTTTCCAATATCTCGCGTCTTCTTCTCTCATTCGAGCAAGTTTATTGATATCTTTTTCCCCTTCTTTTGTATCTAATCTTGCATGTAATTCTTGATTGACCGTTGATCGGGCATTTCGGACTGCCTTTTTAGCTTTTGTCCGAGCTTTCTTGTACTTCTCATAATTCTCATAGCTCGAGCATTTACCCAGTACCTTATAACATTCACGTTTGGTCTTTATCGCTTGCTTAACTTCATCATTCCACCAAAAATGTGTCCTTACTTGATGGTCTGTTTCGTTTAGATTCTCCGAGGCTAAGAAGCACGGGTGCGGGGGTGCGGGTGCGGGTGCATAGTACGGGGATACGGGGATTCGCTAAATTTGAAAATATGGGGATCGGGTGCGGGGGGATACGGCATATATAAAAATATTATAAAATATTATATATATATATATGTATATTTATGATTTTAGATGTAACAAAAAAACATTAGAAAGCAAGAGTGAAGATTTTCATTAAATAACAAATAGTGCAAAGCATAACTTAAACAATCCTTAATTTTAAGGAACGAACTGAATAAATTAATAATTTTATATTTTTAATTTTACAGATCGAACAGAATAAAATTATAAATTAATAATTTTATATTTTTATTTTTTACCGATCGAACAGAATAAATTAATAATTTAATATTTTTATTTTTTACCAATCGAAGTGATAAAATAACAGATAACATTTGTGTATACACAGAAGCACAGAAGTGATAACATAACACTAATAATATACAAACAGTTATATATATACTGGAAAGCCGCGTAGGGAAGACAAGCAACACAGGAAACACAGATCGCATCGCAGGAGAAGAACCAGAAGAGAAGACAGATCGAAGCATACCCGGATCGAAGAGACGAAACCGCCGTTGATGGTCGTCGTCGATGGATATGGGTCGATGGGTCGCCGCCGATGGAGATGGGTCGATAGGGTCGCCGCCTTCAAGACTGAAGACTTCAATTCAATTAATTGATTAAGCTTCAATTAAGGTAAACCCGTTTTATTAAAGTCTTCAATTAATTGACCCAAAAATTACAGTCTATACCCCTCCCGCACCCTCTCCCGTACACCCCGCACCCCTGCTTGAAAATACAGGGATACGCCACCTGGCGCACCCCGTACGCACCCCGCCGCACCCCCGCACAGTGTTGTTAAAAGCGCGCATATGCGCGCGCATATGCGAGATGCGATGAGATGCGAGGTTTTAGCGCTTAGCTTCAGTTATGCGATGCAACTTCCAAAAAGCGCGCGCTCCTGTGCCTTTTTTGCGCTTAAGCGATATGCAACATGCGCTAAAAAGCGCGCTTTTAATTTTTGTTGACCGGCCGCTGATCGGATTGGCCAAGGTCCTTTTAAAGAAACGGGTCATAAAAAGCCCTAAAATGTAACGCAGCCGACAGAACTTACACACGAACGATACAAAACACACATACGAACAAAGTCGGGCGATTGAACGAGGTCAGGTGCCAGATTTCTCATCTCTTCTCTGGTAATTATCTTCTTTCTTGTATATATTCATACCTATACACACACACACACCCATATATATACATACATATATAAGTATATATACATATATATAAATACCATCTTCTTGGTACTGATTCTTGTATATAGTATACACACATTTACACACACACACACATATATATATATATTATATATATATAATATATATATATATATACACACATAAATATCAATCCCTGATCTTCTTGGTACTAATTCTTGTATATAGTACACACACACACACACATATATATATATATATATATATATAAATACCAATCCCTGATCTTCTTGGTACCGATTGTATATCATATAAATATTAATTACCTTGTGAAATCTAGAAACTTTTGTAGGTCATTGATATTAGTGATCTAACGGCTATATATGAGAAGAATTATATGCATTTATGTTTTTTTATTGCATTATTTGTTGTGCATATACTAGCGACCAGCTTGATGCAACAAACAATAACAAATATGCAATGAAATTACTTAATAATGCAATTGGTTTCTAGATTTCACCATTAAGGGTGTTTCCACCATAGTCAATCCCTATATATATATATATATATATATATATATATATATATATATATACACACACACACACAATCTTGCATATACATCTATACTGAACATATATATTTGTTGCATGTATATGTATACTGATTAATGACTAATTTGTACTGATTTATGACTAATTTTTGACTACTTTATGACTAAAAGATGACTGATTTATTACTAATTAGTTGATTCTCTATCTTATTTTGTTACCACGACTTCATTATGTGCCTTGAGTTTGAAGTTGGTTATCATTAACACTTTTTATGACAATTTAGTTTTTTTATGATATGTTAAATTTATTGTTATGCATTTTTTTTTCAACTTTTGTGTTTTTTTAAAAAAGCGCGCTTATCGCATTGCGCGTTGCGCTTATGCTCCAGGAGGCCTTTGCGCTTCAGTGCGCACATCGCGTTTAACAACACCGCCCGCACCCCTACGTATCCCTTACGCAGTACGCGAGGTATGTTAAGAATCCCTGCTTTCCAGCTCCTAGGACTTCTTTTGCAACTTCGTTTATGTTATGCTCCAACAAGTTCCACATCGAATCTATATCCATCTCCGTGCAATCAGACCAAATACCACTATCAGTAATCTTAGCCACAAAAGTATGTCGACTATCCCCTTGGAGCTTCCACCACTTAATTCGAGGGTCAACTTGTAGTCTTCTCTTTCTTAATTGCCTCTTACCTCGAAAGTCAAGCACCACAACCCTATGCTGCGTTGCAGCACTCTCACCGGGTATCACCTTGCAATTCGTAAAACTTTTCCTCCAAACATTCCTTACTAAAAAGAAATCAATTTGACTTGCATTACCTCTGTTTCTATATGCCACCAAATGAGAGTCCCTTTTCTCGAACCAAGTGTTCATAATACCCAAGTCATAAGCTAATGCGAAATCCAATATACCATTTCCTGCTTCAGTCCTATCCCCAAAATCAAAGCCACCATGAACGCTCTCAAAGCCATCTCTGCTAACACCGACAGGCCCATTGAGGTCACCACCAATGATCAATTCACCCATAGGAATTCGTTCGACAACCTCTTCCAAATCTTCCCAGAATTCTTGTTTGATTGATGCATCCAATCCTACTTGTGGTGCATAAGCACTTATGATAGTTAGAAACTCATCCCCTATCACAAGCTTAATACTCATTATTCTATCGCTCTTTCTTGACACTTCCACCACATCATCAATGATTTCTTTATCAATGACGATACCCACTCCATTTTTACTTCTATCCTTTCCAGAGTACCAAAGCTTGTAACCCCAAGGAGCTAACACTCTTGCCTTTTCATCAACCTACTTAGTCTTGTAGACACATTATGTGAATCCTCCTCCTTTTCATAACCTTCCCCACTTCTGCTGATCTCCCCGTCAAAGAGCCAACGTTCCAAGTTTCAAACCGCACCTTACTACCCTTACTAGCCGAATGAACTAACTTCTCCGTCTGTCCCCATCCACGCTGCAAGGATCCTTGCACATTTGACACCACACCCATACTTCGAGGTGGCGCGCCGCTTCCGGGCGACGACCTAGCAACCCTTACATATTTTCCACTACACCTGGGCCTATGAAGTGTAGCGCATCCTTGCTCATTTGACACCACCCTTAGATGTAAATGTGGCGCGCCGCTTCTGGGCGACGACCTAGCAACCCTCACATACTTTTCACTGCACCCGGGCCTATGAAATGCAGCGCGTCGCTTCTGAGGAGACGCCCCAACGATTTTCAAAATTTGATTAATGTCTATAAAATGTGACGAGTTTTACGCTGGCTGCCACTAACCTACCGTAACCCTCCTCTTTTATCCGGGCTTGGGACTGGCAATGAATGTCAAGAAGACACACACAGACAGAGTTTACTTAGTACTATATATTGAGGAAAAATCCGATCACCCACCCAACATTTGGCAGTACGAGCGGTTTGCCATCTAACCATTGAAAAAGCGCAAAATCGCCCCAAGCTTTGGCGAATTGTGCGAAATGCCCCAAACCTTCACTTTCCAACCATATTTTCAGGGTCAAATTTTTAAAAAGTTTCAAATCAGCCCCAAACCCAAAACTATATATAAAACTATCCAACCCTTGGCGGATTGTGTTGTGCGAAATCTCAGTAGTCCGAAGCGGGGGCGGGGGGGCGGCGGGGGAAGGAGCGGTCTCCAGTCCCAACTCTTTATAACATGTACAGATTTTCTCTCGATAAATGAATAATTTTGCTAAATGAATATTTTTCTCCGATCCCGACCATATTCATTTAACGAGTTTTTTTACTATAAATGTTTAATAAAAATAGTAAAATACATAAAAGTACAGTAGAAACGGTGATGGGTCTATTGTTCTAACCTCTGTTCTTTGTGTCTCTTGTGAAAGGCGACGAGAACAAGCTGAATGGCGACTGGAACAACAACTATGGCGAACGGGGAAGAAGCTAGGGCAAACGGGGCAAATGCGCACTTGGATGAAACTGTGAGAGATCGTTTTCAAAATACTTTTCCAAAAGTCATGTAGGAACAAAGTTCAAGCCTATCGGTCTGTTTTCCTGCTAGCTTTGAAAGCAAAAAACTTAGCGATCTGCAAAACGGCAACGGGAAGAAGCTAGGGCAAACGGTGAATGGGTTTTGTAACCTCTGCTCTGTTCTCTGGGTCCTGCGATTTATTGTTTCTGAGATTTTTCCCCTTTTTAATCGAGTTAGGGCAAAGTGTTTAATAAAAAAAACAGAAAGTGTATGCTTTCTCCTGTTCGCGTCAATAGAGCGCGCTATCTCACGCTATAGCATGCCACGTAGCGGGCGCTTTTCGGCCCATACGCAATTTGTAATGCGCTTTTTCGCGAATTCTTCCCATTGCACGCGATAGCACACGCACCTTGGGCGCGAAATAACGCTTTTAAAACACTGTGCAGGCTGGAATCACACCATGAATGGACCGATGCAAGGTAGTCCATCCTCCTTGTTGATTCGCCTCATGCCCCGTCCTTATACTCCGATCAGCAACGGTGAATATAGACTTTTGTACAATTCTTTTTTAAATTTGACCGGAAAATAAGCCCTAAAGTGATGGTTGGGGCGTTTCGCACAACCTGTCAAAGGTTGGAAGAATTTTGCACTTTTATAAATGTTAGTCAGCAAACCGCTCATAGTGCCAAAGATTGGGGGCGTGATCAGTTTTTTTCCCTATAATATTTATTAATTTGTATAGATTAATTATTTTGTATCAAAATTTTATTGTGTAATTATTTTAACAAGATGAAATGTTGGAATTTATTGCATAATTTTTTTCCATAAATTGATATTCGAACAAGATGAATTGGTTTTCCGTTAAAATTAGTACTGATTCGACCCCCTAAACAAAATTTCTGATTCTGCCACTGATTTTAAACCTCTTGATTGCTCCCCAAAGTACCAGCTGCATGGCTCATTGCCTAAGTAGGGCTTCGACTATTCATATAATCTTTAGAGTTCAATATAAATCTTTTAGTTCTTCAGACGTGTCTAAATAACTCCACCAAGGCATTAGTTCTCCAATGCCCGCCTATGTTTTTCTCGTGATTCAACCATGCCTAATCTTATCAATAGTACCATGTCTAACCCCACACAAGTTCTGGGTCCTAGTGTGTCGCCAACCTAGCACCTAATACTTTTTCATCATTTGATAGACGTGCATAGAAATCCTAGATGCTTACTATAATTCGAAAGATATCCATATGGAAGATTCATATTTTTAAGAAAACAACGTTATCACAGAATGTCAAGTAAAATAAAAAGCAGTACCATATGAGAGGATTCAAGCTGTTTGGTCAGAAAACCATGACCAACGAGTTCCAAAATACATAGTCAAACAGCTCTGATTATAGTTCCTCATAAATGTCGTACACCCACCTATAGTGGTCCCATTTGCATTTGATATGCCACGGAAAACCTGTATAAACAGGAATGCAAGCCAAAATAAATGAATATACTAAAAACTTCCGCAGAACAAAATTAGGTCGACGCCTGTATTCCTTCCAAATATGCTACATAATACGATTAAATTGGAAATCATACTCCCTCCACCCCACTAGAAGAGTACTATTTCAACAAATGATTTTGTTGAGTCCACTTTCAAAATAAAACATTTTAAATTAATGTTTTTTGTTAATATGTAAGAATAGTAGCTTATCGGACAAAAAAAATACTCAAAAAAAAAGTGAGAATATATGGTTTAGAAAGAGTTGTATATTTATTCAAAGGGAAAACTCCATAAAATAGAAACATACTTTGCACTCGTTCCTATTTCTAGCAACTATCTTTAAAAATCACCAGTAATAGAAACGAACTATTCATTTCTTGCAATTTTAGAAACTTTTAACAGAGGTCAATGTTAACTGCTGACGTGGCCGTTAAGATAATTTTTAAATATATTTGTATCCCACTGTGTAGGTGAGTTGGATGCTGACCCAGCCCTACATTAGAAGTATAATTTATTTATTTTATGTCTACAAAAAAGCTGAAAAATAATTAAATTTTGTAATAAAAAAAAACAGTTTTTTTTTTAGACAAAAAAATTTAAGTACCTGAAAATTTATAAAAAAAAAAAATTGGAAAATTTTAGAAAATAAATATTTAAGTACCGAATTCATATCTAATTACTTTTTTTTTCTTTTTTTCTTTGGAGACAAAACCAGTTTTTTTTTATAAATTTTCAGTTAATTAAATATTTATTTTCTAGAATTTGCCACTTTTATTAAAATTTTCCAATTTTATTTAACAAATAGGTTTCTTTTTCATTAAAAAAACTCAAAGTTCGGAAATACAAAAAAAAAAATTTAAAAATGTTAAACAAATCTCAACTTTTATTTCTAAAAAAATAATATATCTGGAATATTAGTACAAAAATATTTATTTAAAATTCCAAGATAAAAAAATAAGAAAACTTAAAAAAATCTGGAGTATATTTATAGACTGTTTTTATTAAAAACTGGAATAATATTTTTCATAAATAAGTAAAAACTAAATTATTTTACTAAAAAAACTGCCAATTCTAGTTTTCGTAAAAAAGAATTTACTTTTCATAAAAAAAACTGTTTTATTTTAAAAATTAAAAAAAATCAAAAATAAATTAAAGATTAATTATTTAAACAATCTGGAGTATATAATAAAAAATTGTTATTTGTATTTCCGAACTTTGAGTTTTTTTAATGAAAAAGAAACCTATGTGTTAAATAAAATTGGAAACTTTTAATAAAAGTGGCAAATTCTAGAAAATAAATATTTAAGTACCTGAAAATTTATAAAAAAATAAAAAAAAAATGGTTTTGTCTCCAAAGAAAAAAAGAAAAAAAAAAGTAATTAGATATGAATTCGGTACTCAAATATTTATTTTCTAAAATTTTCCATTTTTTTTTTTTTATAAATTTTCAGGTACTTAAATTTTTTTGTCTAAAAAAAACTGTTTTTTTTTTATTACAAAATTTAATTATTTTTCAGCTTTTTTGTACACATAAAATAAATAAATTATACTTCTAATGTAGGGCTGGGTCAGCATCCAACTCACCTACACAGTGGGATATAAATATATTTAAAAATTATCTTAACGGCCACGTCAGCAGTTAACATTGACCTCTGTTAAAAGTTTCTAAAATTGCAAGAAATGAATAGTTCGTTTCTATTACTGGTGATTTTTAAAGATAGTTGCTAGAAATAGGAACGAGTGCAAAGTATGTTTCTATTTTATGGAGTTTTCCCTTATTCAAATGACTAAAAAAAAAGTTTTTAATTCAAGAAATTGGACTCTTCAAGTGGGTGTGGGAGGGAGAGAGTATAAAGAATTTCAAACCTAGTCAGAGTTCAGTTAAGAAGCAGATTCTGGAGATGTTTCTTGTCTGGGTCTTCTTCGTTCAGCAGGAGGGCCATCTCTCTGTCTCACATATGCTTTGCTCTTGTATTTTGAAGTTCTATTCTGCTTTGGTTGATAAGTTGGGTAATGGCAAGGAACTATTTCTCCGTTAATGTACTTATCTCCTGCAACCATTAAAAAAAGAACAGTTCGGATGAGAAAGAGATTTTAGAAAGTAAATAAACAACAGCTCTGAATTTTGATGTCATGTTATAAAAATATGTAATTTGCAAAGGAAAATGACAAACCTCCATAGTCCTTGTTCTTAACGTCTATATATGAATCGGGCAAAACCCATAGAACACCAGGTAGACCTAAAAAATGAAGTAACACAATCAACAAAGTCCGTTTAAAACTCGGAAGCTCAACTCAACTATTGCATAATTTGATAAATAAACCGAACTTCAATAGTGCAATAGCATACCCTTGAATTTCTCAGATGTTTCCTCGGATACGGTGCACTGGAACCCTGTGTATGTAGTTGTACTAAATGCATACATATTCTTCTTTGCTTCTTCCATGCTAACCCACAAGAATTTGAAATTAAGTATGAGATGTTTGAAGTCAATAAAATAGAGAGCGCCAAAACTATCACTGTATCCTACTCAAAAACTTCAAGTGGTGGCTATGCTGCCCGTCCACGACCTCTTATCGTTGTTTTAAATCCTCAGAATGTTACCGTTTTTATGATTCCAAAACTTCCAGGAAACATAATATGACTCACAAACACGAGAGTTGGCTTAGCACAGACGGTCGTCATATTTTTCGATACGGCTATTGTAGCCACTTCTATCCAATTTTCACAACAGTTTCGGTTTGTGAAACCCATAATTTGTAATCTTAATGACATTTACCGTCCCTTTTTGATTTTTATGCCCAATCTGACTCAGGAATAAGGGAAACAGAGACTCGTCGTCCATTGATTATAAGTTAAAACCGTACAATAAGACAGCAAAGCACATTTTTTTCTACAACAATTGACAAAAATCAAAAAGAAAAAGAAAATGTGTGACCACATAATCACCAACTCTGGCATGAGCATTATTGTGTCAATTAATTGTCTAAAATTAGTTAATGGTGTAAATTCATGCAAGAGGCAAAGCCACAAATTAGACGAGAAATAATAATAATAGCGATAATAATAATAATAAAGGAAACCGAAGAAAGAGAAAACCTGCCAAGAACGGTTGCAAGAGTGTCGAGATATGTATCGATCATCTGCTCCCTGGTGGGCGATGGGTCTTTGGGAAACTCCATGACGATGAGCCAGTGATTGTAGTCACAGCCAGGTAACATGATCGTTTCCCTCTCCTCGTTGCCGCTGGTCCTTTTCGCAGAATATTCCCCATCAATCAATGCTTCCACCGCCGATAAATTCGCACTTCTTGATTTGGTAGGGCACGGAGGACCGGAGCGGAAGAAGGATAGGTACGATGCTGAAGGGAACGAAAGAGAAGGATTTTGGGTTTTGAGATTGGGTGTTAGGGTTTTGGGAAAGAGAGAGAGGTTTAGAGTGGCCGCCATTTTTCTTGGCTCGGGGTAGTGAAAGAGTGGCTGCAAATTGAAGAAGATAACGTATGAAATCTTTATAGGAATTCGCGTTTTACACCCCAAAAGTCTGCCCCCATTGCAAAACACTCTCCCTATATGTCACAAAAATTCAAAAACACCCTGCAACTCTATAAAAAATAGTGAAAGCATCCGTAACTCTTTAAAAGTAGCATAAAACACATTGGCAACTGAAAATGGACTAAAGTATTGAGGCTTTATATCATTCGAAATTTTCCAATCTTAAATATTTTGGATTTTTATTATTTTAAACATCTAAAATTGAAACTAAATAGAAAATCCTCCAAAAATATTATTTTGAATGTAGCCATATGGACCTCTTAGACTACAAATTATGTCATGCAACTTAATATTATCAAATTCTAATCACTTTTACAACTTGTGGACGATTTTACCCTTCAACTCACCTACTTTTATCTCATCCTTTTCTTTTCATTAATTATTTTTCTCTCTCCTCTCTTTTCACCTTTCTCCTCTCCGTTTTCAATCTCATCCTTTTTTTCTCTCCCCTCTCTTTTCATCTTTTCATTCCACCCTTCACTTTCTCCTCTCCTCTCATGTTTCTCTCTCCATTTCTTTCTCTTTCTCTATCTAAAAATATTCAAAATCTCACCGGAAACCATCGCCGCCGCTGCTACCCCACAAACCACCATGGAGCTAGTAATATTCTCGATAGAACTCAAGGTTCGGGATCTTCTCTACTCTCTCTTTCGATTTTATTTCTCTTTCTCCATCTTTCTCTCTCTAGAAAAATCCTAGATCTAGCTTGAAATAATGTTATTTTTGTATTTATTTTTGATGATTTACAAGTTTTCATATGATTCCTGGTGATTCGTGGTATATTTGGGGTGATTTCCGATCGATTTATACGTATTGGTGTTTTAAGGATGATGCGAGTTTCGCTCAAATGCCATGGTTTTGTTTTGGAGATTTCAATGAAATTCTGGATATTAGAGAACACTCTTGGGCGCTGGGGGTCCCAAATGTTTCTATGGGCATGTCACATTTTCAGAATATGGTTCGGTATTGTGAGCTGTTGGATGTGAATGCTCACGGCCCTATGTTCACTTGGACTAACAGACAAGACAACAACTTGGTAAGCAAGAAGTTAGATAGATGTTTGTTGAATGAGGTTGGTTTTGTCAAGTTCCCACACGCTTATTGCATGTTTGGCTCGGGAGGCTGTTCAGACCATTTGCGAGGGAAGATTTGTTTTGCGCAGGAGACTAGACGCTCAAAAGGTCCTTTCAAGTTTGCTAACGCCGTCGCAACCCTTCCTGAGTTTGTGCCTGCGGTAAAGAATGCTTGGGATGACACTGCAGAGTTGTTTCATTCTACGTCTGCGCTTTTTCGGTTTGCTAAAAAACTCAAAAGCTTAAAACCGGTGTTGAGAGCTCTTGGCCGATCTAATCTAGCAAATATCTCGGTCCGATCAAAGGATGCCCTTGCTGATCTTAATGCGAAGCAGGAGGCAGTTCTTTCAAATCCAACCGAGGATAATAGTAAGGCTGAAGCTTTGGCTTTGGAAAGATGGGAGCGTGTTTCTAGGCTAGAAGAGAGATTTTTGAAGCAAAGATCTAAATTGCATTGGTTAAAAGTTGGAGATGAAAATTCAAAGGCTTTTTACAATGCTATCACGGTGAGGCAGGCACGAAATGCAATTCGAGTAATTGTTGATAATGAAGGAAGAACTCTCACTGGTGTTTGTAACACCCCCGATCCACTCAGGGATATTACACGCCGTAGACCCTCTCCTCGAGGATCTACCAGGCTGATAACTAAAATCAAACATCTAAACATCGCCTTTAAGGCTAAAACGACTCAGTAGACCGACTTGGTCTTTCAATAATAACATACAACTCATTCCCAAACACATACCCACGCAGGGGTCAAAATAAAATAAACTCCCGTACAACGGGGAAAAGATACCGCAGCGGAAAAAGAAAATACAACTGGACCAATACGACATCAACGGAACCTCGTGTGATTAGTATCGTTCATCTTTCATCATCCTTCGTGCCGACCCTGTGCTATGCTCCGAACTCCGAATGCAAAATAGACATCCACCCCGAATACTCGGGGTTAGCAAACTCCACTGTTTTGCTAGTGCAAGTACAAGTGCAAAAATACGGGCCATACAATACAAGTTCCAAGAACAATAATAATCGGGAATCCTCAAAGATCCAAACGTAAAGAAAAGTACTTCCCGAGGCAAGAGTTTGGGTAAACATTTCCAAAACCGAAAGATCGCAAATAAGGGAAACAATTTACAAAACAGCTTTAAAATGCCATCGAGAGTTTTAATAGAAAACAATTTAGGATTATAAAATCCTTCTCTTCCAAAAGATCAATAGGGTCACACCAAATGTTTTGTTTTCGCAAATAGGAAATCACCAACAATTTACGGTCGAGCCCAACATCACGTGTCCTCAACGGACGTAAAATCAACGAAACATAATCATGCACACGCATCGCCTAGACCGGGACGACACCACCGACGTCCCACCCGTGGCCTCGAAGGACCCTCTCGAGCTGGCTAGCGAAACAAATCACACACATCTCACGGTTGGATCAATCGCTTGTTGCATCCTGGCCACATGATCGCATGCCATGTGCCACCGTAGATTATCTCAGGCTCTCACGGTTGGATCAATCACTTGTTGCATCCTGACCACATGATCACGTGCCATGTGTCACCGTAGACCTTCAACCGTATCCACACATTCACACAAATAACATATCACATCAAGGATATTCAAACAATTCACCCAGAGCATCAAACACTTAGCAAAACACCACGTCAAACCACAATGCACCGAAATGAAACAATATACGTCCACACGCAAATACCAGGTGCAACATCAACGCTAAACATATCCATAGAGTTCACATAATCATTCTCAAACCACACCATTCACAAAACACACGCGTTTTGAAAGCAAGCCTTTAACAAGGCTAAACCGAATCTTTTGAAAGCTCATTTCAAACAATCAAACAACCACATAAAGACGATCACCAATTATCATATTCACAAAACAAGAATAGTATGGACAAGGTACTTGCCTCGATACCACGAGCACGGAACCACGAACAGATACGGCTCAACCGGGAAGCTTCGGAACGCCCGATGCTAACGAAAAGGAAGACGACAATGAACGGAACGGAAGAATCAAGCACGACCGTGAGGAACCGACGAAAATGAACCTAACGATTCGAATAGCACAATCACAACCATTTCTAAACGATTATGGAAATGGAATACACCCGGAACCCCGCCTACGATTCATGTATATTCATACCGAAAACAACAACGAGGGCGGACCACAACCAAACCCTCTCGATTCCGTAAAAATCCACAAAATATCCATGAATCCGTAGGAAAACTAAAGATACTAACAAGATTAATCATATTCATCAAGAATTCATCAACAAAACGGAAAGAATCGGACAAAACCCCAAAATCCCCAATTATCCAAAAGGTAGGGTTAAAGGAATTCTTACCTCTTGATGAATCAAGCATTCAAATCCAAAACCACGGGTTAGATCCGCAATCCGAGCCACCCGATCGAAAAGGGATGAAGAAATCTACACAAGTAAGTGATAGATGGAGGAACTCTCCCTCTCAAGACTCTCTCTCTCGCTCACGGTTGAAGAAGGGGAGGAATGAGCGATTTACGCCGAAACAACACATTTATAGTGTAACACAGGACCTATCGGCCGGCCTATCGGCCGATAGGCCCAACCGATAGCCATCTTGAATGTAGGCGAGAGTCTATCGACCCCCTATCGGCCGAAAGGCTCTGGAAGTGCTCGGCCAAAAATCAAACGACCATAACTCTCTCGTCCTGACTCGATTGACTCACCGCTTGAACCATTGGAAAGCTAACTCGATATTCTATAATATTGCAAAGATTTATAATTTTGGAATCACCAAAAATTAATGGTGATCTAACAAAGACGAACTCATACTTAGAAAAGTCGTTTAGTAATCCCGAATTCAACAAAACGACACCGAAACCCGAGCACGAATACGAACCAAGATACGGTTACGAAGTACTCACAAAGACGAATCTAAGAGCTAGTAGAACACACGATTCCGACCACCCGAAGGCTCGAAATTCGACAACGGAAGGTAATTACCCCAAACTTTGGGAAATTACGAAAATGGCCCAACTGCCCGAAAATCACCATACGACAACGAATAATCAAACCGAAGCTCACAACACGTATAACAAAGTTAAACGGACTTGCGGGAAACTCGAAACAACAGTTTCGGACGAGATTCGCAAGAATCGAACTCAAGTGCGGAAAAGTCGCTAAAAAGCACAGAACTCAACGAAACGACACCGAAACGAACTCGGATGTCAAAAAGTGTAGAATTAATTATTCTCAGAATGACGAAACGGACATGAGCGAGTCGTCAAAACAGACTTCCGCCGAAAAAATTTAATTACCGGAAATCGAAAATTGCGGATATTACATTCTACCCTCCTTAAAAGAAGTTTCGTCCCGAAACTTAAAACAAGTAGGGAGAAGAAATATTCCGCCAGGAAAAACTCAACGAGATACACAAGAATGCGTAACTAACGCCCAACGGCGAAATGTTACAAACAACGCAAAGGAGTATACAGCGTGAAAACACGCTCCACGGCGACCAACACAACGTCGCCGATAGGGATATAATAAAAACCAACAAGTGACATACGTCATCAAACGGATAATATAGCCAAGTCAATTATCCGACAATCACAAAACACAACGAACGAAAATCAATATGATTGACCCACCCAACGGTACATCAATCAAAACGCGAGTCAACCGCTGAACAACCACGAAATCCCACCGCCTAAGGGCTGGAAGATCGAAAACGAAACTAATTTCCCGAACTGAAGGGAATTACGAAGGAGCCTGAATGTTCGCCAATCACGGAACGAGGTCAATATAAACCGAACAATCAAACGATCAAACCACAACGATCGAGACAACAAAGATCGAAGAATCATGTTCGAATCACAAAGAACAATAAAGTTCAAACAACAACTCCCAGGATGATCTGGTGAGAACTACAAGACATGCATTGCCGAAGATCCACAGGAAAGGGAATAGCGATTGAAAAGTCACAACGACAACGAGTTATTCCGAAATAACACCACACTCGTTCGATCAACAAAAGCAAGGAGCAGGACAAGCTCAGAAATGTCAACGAACATAAATGAGTCGACAGAGTCGAAAACACAAGAGTTCCAAAGCCGATCCACTTCGAATAAAAGAACTAGTAGAACCGATGATGTCACTCCCAAACAAGGTTCACAAGAATCGAATCGAACTCGAAAAAGTAACATCGATAACCAGATCGACCCACAACAAGATCACGGCTCGTTCGGACGATGAAACCGAAATATAGAACAAGTTCATAAAGTACCAACGATCACGAGCGAATCGACAGATGGAGAAAGAGAAAATACGAAGTCTAAAAACAACACGGGTACTACATTCGACCTCTTATAAAAGAAGGTCGCCCCGCAACTCACAACAAAGAAAATCAAGGTGACGACACAACAAGCAACCGACGAAACATCCTTCAAAGGCCTCTCAAAGCCGATTCGATATCCGTGTCAAGCGCGAACTCCTAAAGTCTCGGTAGCCAATTCACAAAATCAATTCGGTGTCCTCGAGTCCACACTTGAAATGTGTTACCGACGAGAAGGACAATTTACACGTGCATGCCCGGCACATCTCGATTGAAACGCCTCGGCTCGGCATACCGAAAATACAAATGCTAGATACAATGGGGCATAACGTCGCAAAACAACATAGCGGAGATGCCAACTCGGACAACAAGGAATCATAATACATATCATATACAACGATTATCATCGTAAAATAATACACACAAACACTACAAGAACGACGGTATCGTTCGGCGACCTCAACGGCCCGAACGATAACCAGACATAATTACAACCATCATGAAACAATCACACATGTACACAAACGTACAAACTCAAGCTTCAATACCACACCCGTGCGACAACACGCAAATCACCACGAGGCGACAAACAAGAATACGCCTCACACCTCTCACAGAGGGCTAGTACAACAAATGCGTGGCAACGCCTCGACGTTCATGCCACTAATTCGATCACAATTCGGGGTTAACACCGTAACGAAAGTTCGAAAACCATACATGCATTTCCGATCCGCAAACAGAATGATAGGTTTTAAAAACAAAACCACCTTTTGAAAACAGTTTGGAAACAACGGTTGATCTTGAGTATCATTTTACAAAAGTAGTACAAACACCATTATCGAGACTTTGAAAGTCATCTTGCGTCTGAACAAAAATGAGGACACCTTTCTTTTAGTGAAAAACTTTCAAAAATATTCGACCCTTGGGTCTAAGCAACTGCATTTGAAAATATCTCAAAATATTTTTGGTCCTCAATCGGAAAATTTTTGAAATGTATTGCGGCATCAGAAAACACCTTGAAAACACCGCAAGAAAATAATTCGTTTTAAAAGTACGTCTCGAATTTTAATTTTCTAAGATACTCAAGGTTTTCAAAGATAATACAATGGGCTACAATGCCCAAAGATTTGTAAATACACGGAACATTATAGCGCGTGGGTCCCTTCCGAACCCACTGTGCTAAAAACCAATTACAAAATGCCCAAAAAGGTCGATGACGGTAGTACTTATCAAAACTCACAAAATCACTTGAAAACACCCAACTACCACAAACGGTCAAGGCCAACAACTCGGTTAAAAGAATCGGTTTTGAAATAAAATTCATCGGTAAAATACCGAAAGCTATTACAAAGGAACTCACTCGCGGAAAAGGAAATACACCAACATGCACAATCCAAAGAACTACTCCTCACATGAAAGAAATATGAGAGTCAAATAGTCACGTATCAAAAATCAAAATCCATAAAAGGACTCCGTCACTTAATAAATAATCATAAAAATATAGCTCGTGTCACACGAGGCACAACACAAAGAAGGGAGACTTACACCACAGTCGCACGAAGATGATGATCGCCCACGATACTAATCACGACCAACAAACTCGGGCGACGCGTCGCGACACGACTCGCCGATAAAATCCGACGAGACAAAAACTCGATAGACACCATCGACCCAACACCCTAGGTTTCCACAACCTGCTCCGATACCATTTATGTAACACCCCGATCCACTCGGGGATATTACACGCCGTAGACCCTCTCCTCGAGGATCTACCAGCCGATAACTAAAATCAAACATCTAAACATCGCCTTTAAGGCTAAACGACTCAAGAGACCGACTTGGTCTTTCAATAATAACATACAACTCATTCCCAAACACATACCCACGCAGGGGTCAAAATAAAATAAACTCCCGCACAACTGGGAAAAGATACCGCATGGAAAAGAAAATACAACTGGACCAATACGACATCAACGGAACCTCGTGTGATTAGTATCGTTCATCTTTCATCATCCTTCGTGCCGACTCGTGCTATGCTCCGTAACCCGAATGCAAAATAGACATCCACCCCCGAATACTCGGGGTTAGCAAACTCCACCGTTTTGCTAGTGCAAGTACAAGTGCAAAAATACGGGCCATACAATACAAGTTCCAAGAACAATAATAATCGGGAATCCTCAAAGATCCAAACGTAAAGAAAAGTACTTCCCGAGGCAAGAGTTTGGGTAAACATTTCCAAAACCGAAAGATCGCAAATAAGGGAAACAATTTACAAAACAGTTTAAAATGCCATCGAGAGTTTTAATAGAAAACAATTTAGGATTATAAAATCCTTCTCTTTCCAAAAGATCAATCGGGTCACACCAAATGTTTTGTTTTCGCAAATAGGAAATCACCAACAATTTACTGGTCGAGCCCAACATCACGTGTCCTCAACGGACGTAAAATCAACGAAACATAATCATGCACACGCATCGCCAGACCGGGACGACACCACCGACGTCCCACCCGTGGCCTCGAAGGACCCTCTCGAGCTGGCTAGCGAAACAAATCACACACATCTCACGGTTGGATCAATCGCTTGTTGCATCCTGGCCACATGATCACATGCCATGTGCCACCGTAGATTATCTCAGGCTCTCACGGTTGGATCAATCACTTGTTGCATCCTGACCACATGATCACGTGCCATGTGTCACCGTAGACCTTCAACCGTATCCACACATTCACACAAATAACATATCACATCAAGGATATTCAAACAATTCACCCAGAGCATCAAACACTTAGCAAAACACCACGTCAAACCACAATGCACCGAAATGAAACAATATACGTCCACACGCAAATACCAGGTGCAACATCAACGCTAAACATATCCATAGAGTTCACATAATCATTCTCAAACCACACCATTCACAAAACACGCGTTTTGAAAGCAAGCCTTTAACAAGGCTAAACCGAATCTTTTGAAAGCTCATTTCAAACAATCAAACAACCACATAAAGACGATCACCAATTATCATATTCACAAAACAAGAATAGTATGGACAAGGTACTTGCCTCGATACCACGAGCACGGAACCACGAACGGATACGGCTCAACCGGGAAGCTTCTAACGCCCCGATGCTAACGAAAAGGAAGACGACAATGAACGGAGCGGAAGAATCAAGCACGGCCGTGAGGAACTCGAAAATGAACCTAACGATTCGAATAGCACAATCACAACCATTTCTAAACGATTATGGAAATGGAATACACCCGGAACCCCGCCTACGATTCATGTATATTCATACCGAAAACAACAACGAGGGCGGACCACAACCAAACCCTCTCGATTCCGTAAAAATCCACAAAATATCCATGAATCCATAGGAAAACTAAAGATACTAACAAGATTAATCATATTCATCAAGAATTCATCAACAAAACGGAAAGAATCGGACAAAACCCCAAAATCCCCAATTATCCAAAAGGTAGGGTTAAAGGAATTCTTACCTCTTGATGAATCAAGCATTCAAATCCAAAACCACGGGTTAGATCCGCAATCCGAGCCACCCGATCGAAAAGGGATGAAGAAATCTACACAAGTAAGTGATAGATGGAGGAACTCTCCCTCTCAAGACTCTCTCTCGCTCACGGTTGAAGAAGGGGGAGGAATGAGCGATTCTGTTGAAACAACACATTTATAGTGTAACACAGAGGACCTATCGGCCTATCGGCCGATAGCCCAACCGATAGCCATCTTGAATGTAGGCGAGAGTCTATCGACCCCTATCGGCCGAAAGGCTCTGGAAGTGCTCGCCAAAATCGAAACGACCATAACTCTCTCGTCCTGACTCAGATTGACTCACCGTTTGAACCATTGGAAAGCTAACTCGATATTCTATAATATTGCAAAGATTTATAATTTTGGAATCACCAAAAATTAATGGTGATCTAACAAAGACGAACTCAGACTTAGAAAAGAAGTTTAGTAAAACAGAATACAACAAAACGACACCGAAACCCGAGCCTGAATACGAACCGAAGATACGGTTACGAAGTACTCACAAAGACGAATCTAAGAGCTAGTAGAACACACGATTCCGACCACCCGAAGGCTCGAAATTCGACAACGGAAGGTAATTACCCCAAACTTTGGGAAATTACGAAAATGGCCCAACTGCCCGAAAATCACCATACGACAACGAATAATCAAACCGAAGCTCACAACACGTATAACAAAGTTAAACGGACTTGCGGGAAACTCGAAACAACAGTTTCGGACGAGATTCGCAAGAATCGAACTCAAGTGCGGAAAAGTCGCTAAAAAGCACAGAACTCAACGAAACGACACCGAAACGAACTCGGATGTCAAAAAGTGTAGAATTAATTATTCTCAGAATGACGAAACGGACATGAGCGAGTCGTCAAAACAGACTTCCGCCGAAAAAAAATAATTACCGGAAATCGAAAATTGCGGATATTGCAGTGTTGAGGTGATTAAGCAGGAAGCAAGTCGTTATTTTGAAGAATTTCTTAACCACCAACCTGATGATTTTGTTGGGATGGAAGTGGATGCTTTGCGAGATCTCTTGGAGTTTGAGTGTTCGGAAGTTGACCAGCAAAATTTGACAAAGGAGGTATCGGCTACAGAGATTAAGAAAACTCTATTCAGAATGCCAAAGGAGAAGGCTCCAGGCCCGGATGGGTTTACAGTAGAGTTTTTTAAAGAGGCTTGGTCAATTGTGGGTACGGACTGCACCATTGCTATCCAATCATTCTTCCGTTATGGCTTCTTACCAAAGGGCTTAAATTCCACAATTCTGGCACTAATACCAAAGAAGGAGGAAGCCAAAGTAATGAAAGACTATAGGCCAATTTCTTGTTGTAATGTGATCTATAAGGTTATATCCAAGATTTTGGCAAACCGGCTAAAATGCATTTTGCCGGTTTATCGCTCCTAATCGATCGGCATTAAATGCGTGATCGTTTATTGATGGAGAATCTACTGCTAGCCACAGAACTTGTTAAGAGCTATCACAAAGAAGATATCTCGGCCCGTTGCGCGATGAAGATTGATATTTCGAAAGCTTTTGACTCGGTACAATGGCCGTTTTTACTTAACACTTTGCGGGCGATGAATGTTCCAGCTCAGTTCATCAAATGGATTGATCTATGTATTTCAACAGCCTCTTTCTCTGTACAAGTTAATGGAGAACTTGCAGGTTTTTTTCAGAGCAAAAGGGGTTTGCGACAAGGCTGCTCACTTTCTCCTTATCTCTTTGTAATTTGTATGAATGTCTTATCAAAGCTCTTAGATAAAGCAGCGGAGGAGAGGAGGTTTGGCTATCATCCTGGTTGTCAACAGTTAAAGATAACACATTTGTGTTTCGCGGATGATATAATGGTTTTCACCGATGGTAACGCAAGATCACTGGAAGGAGTCTTAACTGTATTTGATGAATTTGCTGGGATCTCCGGTCTCAGGATTAGTTTGGCGAAGTCCACATTATTTTTGGCTGGTGTGAGCATGGATCAACGAAATTCAGTCCTCGCAAGATTCCCCTTTGAATCTGGAACATTACCGGTTAGATATTTGGGGCTGCCACTTCTTACTAAACGAATGACAGTCGCAGATTACACTCCGTTGTTGGAGAAGATTAGAATAAGCTCATGGACTAATCGTTTTCTTTCTTTTGCTGGACGTCTACAGTTGTTGAAATCGGTTATAGCAAGCCTTACGAATTTCTGGATTATGGCTTTTCGTTTACCGAAAGGATGCATAAAGGAGATTGAGCGTATTTGCAGTGCTTTTCTATGGTCAGGCCCCGAGTTAAAAGCGAAAAAAGCAAAAGTTTGTTGGGAAAATGTTTGCTTGCCAAAAAAGGAGGGTGGTTTGGGTCTAAAGCGATTAGATGAAGCCAATAAGGTCAGTGTATTGAAGCTTATTTGGCGTATCCTTTCGGCAAACAACTCTTTATGGGTTGACTGGATTAAGAGAAACATCATCCGCACGGGTTCATTATGGTCGGAGGCAGAAACCACGAATGTTGGATCGTGGATGTGGAGAAAAATTATCAAATACAGGACTATAGCACAAAGTTTCCATCGAGTGGAGGTTTGTGATGGTAAAACGACATCGTTATGGTTTGATAATTGGAGTCCTTTAGGATGTTTGTTTGACGTCTTAGGAAACAGAGGGTTTATTGATTTTGGACTCTCTCGGAAAGCAACGGTGGCTGAAGCTTTAGCTTCTTCTCGTCGGCGAAGGTTCCGTTTTGAGTTCGCCAATCAAATTTTGGATGAGTTGTCTCGACTGCGCGAAAGGGGTGAGGTCTCGGGCTGTGACAAGCACTTATGGAGGTCAGCAACCGCCTTGTTTAAAACAGAGTATAGCACCCGTGATACATGGGAACAGGTCCGAGTTACTCGGGTTGAAAAGGATTGGTACGCCGGAGTCTGGTTTACACAAGGCACCCCGAAGTACTCATTTATAACTTGGCTTGCAACGCTCAACCGACTTTCTACGGGAGATAGAATGAGATTATGGGGGCCTACTGTTAACACACAATGTGTTTTATGTCGACGAACGATGGAGTCCCGCGACCACCTGTTTTTTGGTTGCATTTTCACGTCAGCGATTTGGAAAAAGCTGATGCTGAACTTACTTGGACGGGATTTCACAGTCCTCTGGTCCGACCTACTGAGGCTTTTGCAGGGAAATTCTCTCGCGGGATCGAAGCTTTTTATTTGCCGGTATGTTTTCCAATGCGCGATTCATACAATTTGGACGGAACGAAACAAAAGAAGACATGGGGAGGTCCCAATTTCTTCACGGCAGCTTGAGATAAGCATTGACAGGTTGGTGCGTAACAAGCTCTCTCTTCTAGCTTATCCAGGTTCGAAGCTTGAGGATGCTCTAAGGCTTTGGTTTGGCTCTCGATGAAGAAGCCAACAAAATAATGGTCTGTTTTAATTCAAGTTCTAATGAAAAACAGCTTTTCTTGTAAGTTGTAAAACAGTTTTTTGATCAATACAAATTTAACATTGATTCAAAAAAAAAAAAAGATCTAATTTTTTGCATGTTTACCTACGTGGTTACGAATTTACAGTTGTTACGATTTATTGATTTCGTACTGGATTACCATGTTACAATATTGTCATTTCGTATCACTATGCCTTGATTTACTGTTAAGATTTTATCATTTCGTATCAGTATGAAGTTACGAAATTCGAATTTCATAACACGTTTGTGCCGATTTAAAATTTTCGTAGTGGAGATTTGGTATACATGTTACGAATTCATAAATGTTACGATTGGTGATTGATACGATTTGTGGTTGAATTGATAGGTGAATTCATACGAATATTGTTATTATCGCCTGTTTTTCTCAGATCTGTTACACATGTTACGAAAAATTCAATTCCGTATTGAATATTCTGATACGATTTTACATTTTCGTATTAAAGTAATGGTACGAAAAGCAAGAATAAATTATACGAAATGTGATTTTCATAATAAGGTTATAACTCTATTACGAATTTAGAATTTCGTATTGGATATTTTGTATTCTTGTTACGAAATTCGTATTTGGTATCGTTATTTTTATGCTTATTGATTTTTTTGTGCGATTTAGTAACACTGTTAATTATGTTGTTATGAAATTCGTATTTCGTAACAAATGTTACCAATTTCGTAACAGATGTTACGAATTTCGAAATTCGTAACTAATTCTGTTGTGTGAGATCTGGTTAAGAAGTTACGAAATTTAAAGTGGGAATCAATTTTTTAATACCAAATCATAAAATTGATAAGTTTTATATCCTCATTCATAAAACTATAAGTTTTTAGTACCATTTTGATTAAAAGACTAAAATGTCCTCTCTTTTGTTGTAATGTTGACTTCTCATTTTTTTTTTAATTTATTTAATTTAAACTACTTTTCTTCTCTTTTTTCTTTTTTACTTTCATCATCTGCTCCGATCGATATTAATGTCCAACAACCAAAATTTAACTACAAACATATACATCAAAATAACACAACCATTTTTTACAAATGGTCTCTCAAAAATCTTATAAAAATCACAAGATTATTCGAAAAGAAAATTTGACGTTCAAATAGGACTTCATTTGTCGTGCTTCTGGGTTCATAAAGAAGGTATGCATCAATATTTGACCGCTGGGAAGAAAAAATCCCGACCAGTTCTTACGGACACGATCGCTGCACGCGATGGGAAGCCACCGTGTGCAACGATCGTGTGCAACGGTCGTGTCCAACGACCTTGACATCGTGCACACAACTAACGTGTTCACGATCGTTTAACACGATCGTCTACAATCGTGTGCAGCGATCATGTTCATGGCCAGAAACTTGCACACGATCACTGCACACGGTAGTATACGACCGTGTGCATCGGTCGTGTCCAAGGCAGACCGTTTTATAATATTGTTCGCTCGGTTTTCTGAATAGTTATTCATCTTTTTGTAATCAGATGTCGTGGCAGCGTATTTTGATACATCACGGTGGTCATTGGGAGTGATCGACATATGTAGACCGGCAACATAAATTAGGACATGCCTTCCAAAGATTATCAATACGAGGAAAATGAGGAAGACGAGGAAGATGAGGAGGTGCATACATCTGAAGATGAAGATTGTTGTAAAGACTTGCTTGAGTCACTATCCGCAGAATTTGTTGCTTGGGTTCGCCAACTGCGCAAATGGATAGGATTATGAGTCGTCGGAACTTCTCATCCGACCATCAATCTGCGAGCGAGCATGAGCATCTACAATCAATGCGTAACTGGATCATTCCATTTAGGACCCGGTAATCTGGGACTTTGGGTTGGGTCGAGCAGCCTCCACCGGTTACCGGTCAGCTAGAGGTGGGGTCCACCTTTCGTTCCAAGACAGAGTTGAGGATAAGTGTAGGAATGTATCATTTGGAAAACATGCTACACAATGCTCCCAATGAAGGAATCATCTCATACGACCATATCTGTAAAGCCCAAACAGGACCATAGAAGTGATAGTCCTCGTGCTCTTGTCCCTCCTTCATGGCAACGTTGCCTATGTAGTAAGATAAAACCCCAAAGGCATAAGAACCCCAAGGAAACATATCCCACTGCTTGAAATCCTCAACTAATGCCCATGCCCATGTCTCGACCATCATGTCACGGCATATGATAAAGAAGTAGTATATAAGCAAATTGCCAACCTTCACATAATCTCTTATGTCTCTACCAAAATCTCGAGCATTGAACCTCTTCCGCAAAATACTAACCTTAATATTTTTGCCATGGAGTATTCTGTGGAAAATACCGTCAGACCGAAGGAGATGGTAGTCCTGTGGATGGAAGGTAGAGTTTCCAAAATGCACTCCAGTGACCATGGCAAAATCACGGGCCGTAAAACGAATGGTCCTCCCGCAAACCTGGAACTACGACTCATCCGGGGGGGATTTGATCACCCTCCAATTGACGGACAATCAAGTGATGTAGGGCAGTATTTGAACTCTCATTTCTCCTAACTTTAATCAAGCGCCCAAGGACCCCATCGGTCAAGCTCTCGATAGCTCGATCAGCAACTGCGAATTGCGGCTCATACTTCTTAGTGTCTCAATGATCTCTTTAAATACCGCCTCCCGTATGTAAAGATTCAATTGACGTGTAACAAAGCACAATGTAGGTCTCTTCTATACGCAACCAGTTTGCAATATAGACATACAACTCATAAGAATATGATAGAATGCTTAAGAGAACGAAAAAAAATTATGCCTTGCACACGATGTCAGGCACACGATCGATGCTCGTCGTGTGAAGACCATCCTGTACCACACGACGGCTCACACGACGGGCGTCGATCGTGTGCATGCCATTGTGTGCAGGGCAGGAGCCTTTGATCTTCTAGCACACGACGGCACACACGATCGACGACCATCGTGTGTAAACCATCATGCCCACGAAAGACCATCGTGTACACGATGGTGTCATCTTCTTCAGCATCATCGTGGGACGATGAACAACCATCGTGGCACGATCGTGTGTGAATGAAAATACACTAACCGGCGGCTCATTGACGAATTCCTCTTCAGATGGAGTGTCACTAGCGTGTGAAGAACTTCTGGCGTCTTCAGATTCTCTGTGGTAGTCGGAGTTCGACATTTTCTGGCAGGCGAAAGGGTTTCATGACGGGAGAGTTTTTTTTGCAGAGAGATACGGAGAGTTTTTTTGCAGAGGAAAATATTGAGTTGTGGGATCGTTTAGATTATTATTATTTGCTTTTAATAATTTTCTATTTTTATTGTTGTTTGCTTTTAATAATCTTCTATTTTTTATGTTTTTTTATCTTTTAGTGGTAGACTTTAAGGGTAATAAAATCTTTTAACACATTTTGGCATCAAAAACTTATAGTTTTATGAATGAGGATATATAACTTATTACTTTTATGATTTGGTACTAAAAAAGAGAGATCCCAAATTTAAATTTCGTAACACATTTGGGGTAATGATACGAAAAGCAAGAATAAGTAATACGAAATGCGATTTTCATAATAAGGTTATAACTCTGTTACGAATTTAGAATTTTGTATTGGATATTTTGTATCCTGTTAAGAATTTCGTAATTCGTATGGTCATTTTTAAGCTTATTAGGTTTTTTGTGAGATTTAGTAACACTATTAATTATGCTGTTACGAATTTCGTATTTCGTAACAAATGTTTATCAATTTCCTAACATATGTTACGAATTTCAAAATTCATAACTAATTCTGCCGTGTGAGATGTTGTTATGAAGTTGCGAAATTTAAATTTCGTAACACATTTGTGCGATGTATATATTGTTGTCTTGTTTTTTAACCCGGTTAAGAAGTATAATTTCGTAATACTTATTGTTGATACGAATTTCGTAACATTGTACTCCTTTGCTTTTGTTGTGAATTCTTGTTACGCCGTAACTAATTCTGATCAGTTACGAAATTATAAAATCGTAACAGGTTGTGTTTTGTAACTAAGTTACGAATTATAATTTTGTAACATAATTTGCTATTTCATAATATTATTTACATGTTCCGAATTATTGATTTGATTTTATTGTTTGTTTATTATGGAACAAATGAATTTTTAGTCGAAAGAATATGGCATCAGAAGACCACCGGATTATGCTAACTGGTGGGGAGAACATAGTAAAGGATATTCGCTGAAATCAACACTTGAAGCCTTCATGAAACTCCCCGACATTGTCTCAAGATCCGAAAAAGCGCTCCATTACATCATGACTTGTTTCTCTATTAGAATTATAATTATTTTATTTCGTATCAACATGACTTGTTTCTCTATTACGAATTTACGATTTCGTATCAATTTGTTATTATTCTATGTTACGAATTTTATAGTTCATATAAATCTGCCTTGTTTCTCTGTTACGAATTTATGATTTCATATCACTTTGTCATAATTCCATGTTACGATTTTATGAATTCGTATCAGTTTGTCATAATTCCATGTTACGAATTCAATATTTTATATCGGTGCGATGTATATATTTTTAAACTTAAAAATCTACAAAATATAAAACAATACCTCAAAATCGACTTCAAGTTGCGAAATCAGAAAAAGGAAAAGAAAAAAAAATGAAGAAGAAAAAAAGAAGCAAGAAAAAAAGGTGAAGAAGAAAGAGAGAAAAGAGAAAAATGAAGAAATGAAGAGTGGGGAAAATATTTGTCGAGAAAGAGAGAGAGAGAAAAAGAGAGGGAGAAAAAGAGAAAAGAGAAGATGAAAAAGAAATGAAGAAAAAAGAATGGGAAAAATAAAGAGAAAATAGGGGAAAAGTGAAAAGTAAGGATAAAATGGTCTAAAAACACTCAAAATTGACTAGAATTTGTCCATATAAAGTTCCTTGATAAATATTATAGTCCATCTATTCAAAGTGGCTATTTGATTGTATTATGAATCTCTTCTTCCAGAGTTTAAGCGAGAAATTTACTTTTTCCCAATTGTTAATTACTGCAAATTCAGTACGTGAATTTTTATTTTTAAACTTCGCATATTATTTCGTTCTTCTCATTTGAAGTGGAAGTTTGTATTTTTTGAATTCTAGAAATATGTTTTCAATTGAGATATATTTATCTTTATATTCAAATTATCTCTCTCAATAAATAATTATTTTCGATTATTTTACCTTTTTTGCATTAATTTTTGATATTTTATGGATAAATATTTTAAATATTTATATTGATTTATAAATATAAATAACATATAAGAATTCTAAAAAATGGTCCTTTTATGTCATTTTACAGTTAACAACTAGCTCAACTGCTAATTTACCAAACACTTCAAATCAAACAGGTATCCGTTATAAGCTCACGCGCTATCAGCTAACTTATCAACTATCAGCGTTATCCATTAAATTATGCCAAACAGAACCTTAATGTTCACAATCGTGGTTTGTGTACCATTTTTCCAACCAATTATAACCCTCATTCCCAATTTATGTGAGATGTTTTTTTTCTCAAGTTTCAAAAATAATTATAACCGATTTTCCCAACGTTATAACCGTCGTTATTTGAAACCCTCCACTTTAAGTGAGACGTTGAGTAATATGTCAATAATAAAATGTAGGCTAAAATGATTCTGGGGTCCTTTAACTTAATTTTAGATAACGATTTAGTCTTTTATTTTTTTTTGTCCCAACTAAGTCCTTTATCTTACCAATTTTAAGCAAAGTTAGTCTTTTCCGTTTGTCTCCATTAACTCTTGTCCATGTGGCTGTTAAGTTGTTGACTACCATCTTCTTCATTTTCTCCATGCATGTTACAGCCCAGACTGGATTGCAAATCCCTCATATTGAGATGAAACATTTGATTTTGGGTGCCATCGTAATGAAAGCTCTCGGAAGCTTCCTGTTCGTATTTGGGATGAAATATTTGATTTTCTGCATCAAGCAATCTCAGCACCCGTCTTGTATGAGATACAGGTTTTATCTCTCGCGCTGACTCATAATAACCTATCCAATCCAAATATAAGTTGTACTCCCTCCATCCAGTTTTTAAAGTCCCATTTGCTCTCAAATATTTGTCCACAATTTAAAGTCTCACTCTAGTTTTTGTACCATATTACCCTCTTTTTTTATTTAATTACTACCTTTTCACTAATGGACCCACTACTTTTTTCTCCAAACCACTACCTTTTTCTTTCAACCACTACCTTTTTCTTCTACCCACTTTACCTTTATCATTTTTTCTTAATCTCCGCGCCCAACATCAAATGGGACTTTAAAAAGTGGACGGAGGGAGTATATAATAAGGAATCCAAAATTGAAAAATGATACTAGCAGTATAAATTAAGGAATGAAGGGAAAGAGGTAACGTACATTTAGTCTCAGAAATGCAGGGAGCAGGAATCACAGAACCTACCCAACAAAAATGACATGTAATCAATCTAGAGTGTTTTCTCTTTACATCAGTTTTGTGGGATATGTTGATACATTTAAACGATATATTAAAATAAAAAATAAAAATAAAAAGTTGAACACACAAAAGCAATACCTGGACGAAATTTTGGGCCTCCATTCCATGGGATATGTGTGTGCCTCGAGATCCTCAGGCGGGGGACCTTAGATTTTCTTCATTTTACCCAACTTCTCACCTTCTTTTTCTCTCTCTCTCTCAGACAAAATCAACAAATAAGTAATTGCTAAACAAACTGTTAAAAATTTGGCCCAGATGATTATTCTTATTATGGGCCGGTATTTTTGCAGCCCGGCCCAGATGTTTTAAATCCACTCCCCCCCGGCTCCCTTGATCTCACTCGTTGGATGAGGGTTGACCTATCCCCACCGTTGGTCCTGTATATTTATTCCCTCCCCCCTAACCCTAGCCTCACTTCTCTCGGTTTTTTCTCTCTCTCCCCTCACCTACCCGCCGACTGCCATGGAAAGGATTTTCTTACCTTCCTCTTGCTCGACTTTGCGGTCCCGATTTGGAAGGGGATCGAAACCCATATCAGTTTTTGATATGATTGGATTCGATCCTCCGAAAATCCGTGGCTTCTCCCGGTTGGCGTTTTGCCTATTTAAGGCCGGCGATCTGAGCATGAGAAATACACACGAAAAATAAGAACCTAATTTTCTAAGTGAAAAAATTCTTTCTGAGTGAAAAATTTGCTTGAGGCTATTTGGGGGGTTTTCCGGGAATACTTGGAACCAATAGGGTGTTTCGGATTTGTTAAATGCAGAGCTGGCCGCGAATCGCACGGAGCCTTGGGCCAGTCTTGGATAGAGGAGGACTGAGCCGAGGCCAAGTTCCGGTCGTCTCTCACCACCGTCCACCTTGTGTTGATTCGGATCTTTGTGATCCCTTTTTCGGTTTGGTTTTTTGGCACCTCCTTTTTGTTTTTGTTTCCCTACCTGTTCTTTATGATTAATCTGTTATACGGGTTAATTAGTTTTTCCCATTTTTTATTTCGTGTAATTTGTTGTCCCCAAGTTTGCTGTGTAATTCGTTCATTTCCGGAATTTATTTGTAATTTGTTTACTACGCTGTTGTGTAATCGTCTATGTATTCCGAATAGTTTCCCCACAGTGGTATCGGAGCCCTTTAAAAGGGGTTTCTATTCGGAAGGGCATACGGGTTCCAGCCGAGGGATCCGCTCAGGTATCACTTTCCTTACTCCCTCTTAAATTCGGTATTGTTGGTCTGCTGCCCTTCATTTTTATTTTCGCTTCCGTCTGCTTCTGTCTTGGTGACTGTGATTGCTTCGGTTTTTTGATACCTTGTGTTGAGACTGTTGAAATCGCTATCTCTGGGCATACCAAACCCCCTTGCCTGGACCGTAAGTGTTCCTCGGATCTTGTGGGGGCTCCGGGATACGATTCCAGCTCGTATCATCTTTTAAAATCTGGTGTGATTTTTTAAACTGTGTGTTATCTGTGTGATATTGGTATTCGACTCCTAAATCTGGTGTGATTTCGTTCGTTGTGGTATCTTCGTGATATTTATCTGTCACCTCTGTTTTTTCAGTTTTATTAGTACCTTGTGCTGGTATTTTAAAATCTTGTGTGATTTTTACAAATACTAAAATGGGTTCTCTAACTTCATTTACAATGGCACCTTTTGACGGTAAAGGAGATTTTAGAATTTGGCAACAAAAAATGAAATCGATACTTGTCTAATAAAAATGTTTTAAAGCCATTGAAGGTACTTTCCCATCCGACGTGTCTTCTGAAAAACGAGAGGAATTAATTGAGTTTGCTCATTCTTCTATAATCTTGAACCTGCTCGATTACGTGATTAGGCGAATAAAGTGAGCGATAATGCAAAACATCTTTGGGATAAACTTGAGGAAACGTTTACTGAAAAATCTTTGCCAAATAAATTATTCCTCCTCGAAAAGTTTTTCCGTTACAAGCTGGATTTGAATAAAGATATTGATGGCAATCTTGATACCTTTACAAAGTTAGTACAAGATATAAAACAAACTGGTGATAAAAACATTGATGATTATTCCCCTATTGTGCTCTTGAATGCTATCCCAGATGCTTATAATGATGTGAAATCTGCCATTAAGTATGGTAGGGATTCTGTGACCTTAGATACTGTTATAAGTGGCTTGAAGAGTAAGGAATTAGACTTGAAAGTTAATAAGGTCCATAAACCGGTTTCTGATGTCAATTTTGTAAGGTCTAAACCACACCTTAAAAAGAAACCGTTTGTCAAATCTGATTTTGAAAAGTCTAATAAGAAAAAGGGACAATGGAAGGATAAATCTAAGTTCGGGCCTAAATACCGCTAATGCTATAATCATGGTGAATCTGGTCATTATATACATGAATGCACCAAACCTAAAAGAATTTGCCAAATGATCGGGCAAACTTTCTTCTTTGGGGATGTCTTTACGATTATTGATAATTTGCATCTTTCTGAATTACGTGCTTTCAGTCTAAGTGAAAATGAATGGTTCTTTGGATTACGGATGCACTCACCATATGACACCTTATAAACAGCATTTTACGAATTATACTAATCTTGGTGATCGGTATGTGTATATGCCTGATAAAATGAAACGGGTTGTGGCCGGGGTTGGGAATGTTTGTTTGAAATTTGCTGACGGTACTCAATTTACTTTAAAAAATGTCAGACATATCCCCGATTTATCTAACAATTTGATATCTTGTACTATTTTGGAATATGAGGGTCTTAGGGGTTCATGGGGAAATGGTTATATGAAAATCTGCAGAGGTTCCTTAATGCTATTTAAAGGAATCCGGAAATTTAATTTATATATTTGCCAAACTGAAATTGCTGCATGTTCCAACCTGGTTTGTGCAGATAAAACTGAATTATGGCATAATAGGTTAGGACACATGAGCATAAAGGGATTAGATATCTTGCATAAACAAAAGTGTTTTGGAAAAGATAAAATCTCTAAGTTGTCTTTCTGTGACTCTTGCATGTATGGCAAACAACATAAAACCCAATTTCCGAAACCTCCCAATTCCCCTGATCCTGTTTTTGAAAAATCTGGTAAGAGTTCCAATGTGCTTGATTATGTTCATGCCGATGTTTGGGTCTGCCGGTGTCGACTCATGGGAGAAACCGTTACTTCTTGTCGATCATTGATGATTATTCAAGGAAAGTTTTCGTTTTCTACTGTTGAAATCTGATGTGTTCGAAAAATTTCAAACTTGGAAAACTTTAGTGGAAAATCAAACCGGAAAACGGATTAAAAAGATAAGGACCGACAACGGTCTTGAATTTTGCAATACTCAGTTTGATACTATGTGTTCCGAAAATGGCATCCTTAGGCATAAGACAGTTCCATACACCCCTCAACAGAACGGGGCGGCTGAGCGGATGAACCGAACCCTCCTTGAAAAGGTTAGGGCTATGCTTGCCACTTCTGGACTGTCCAAAAGTTTTTGGGGTGAGGCTCTTTTAACTGTTGCCTATCTTATAAATAGATCACCTTCTATACCTTTGAATGGTAATTATCCCGAGTCTGTGTGGTCGGGTCATGTTGTTGATTTTTCAAACATTCGTGTGTTTGGTTGTGCTGCTTATGTGCATCAAAATGTTGATAAACTTGAGCCTAGGTCCTTGAGATGTGTTTTTCTTGGATATCCTGATAGTATTAAGGGTTATCGATTATGGGTCAGATCTGAACCCGGGTTGAAAGTGATCACTAGTAGGGATGTGGTGTTTAATGAAACTGAATTTCCTTGTCTTAATAATCCTTTACCTGCTCCTGTGTTAGCTGCTGAAAATACTCCCCACCCTGTTCAGATTAGGGTGGAGCGTCTTAGTGATAATGAGTTACTTGCTGAATCTGATAATATGGAAAATCCTAAAATCTCTAATGATCAACCTGATAATCAATCTGAAAATGGTGACGAGTCTGAATCTGTTCCTGATTTGTCTGATTATCAACTAACTGGGGATAGGTCTAGAATAAATGTTCGAAGACCTATACATTTAGATGATTTCCACATGGCTTCTCTTGCTTTCAATGTGTTTGATATGCTTGATGGAAATGAACCTAAATCTTACAATGACGCTCTGTTGTTTGATAAATCAAATGAATGGTTAAGTGCAATGAATGAAGAAATGACATCCTTGCATGCTAATAATACTTGGAAACTTGTTCCAAAACCTAAGAACTGTTCTTTGATTGATTGTAAGTGGTTATTTAAAGTCAAAAAGGATGAGGATGACATCAGATTCAAAGCAAGGTTAGTAGCTAAAGGTTTCACTCGTAGCGAAGGTATTGACTATACCGAAATTTTGCACCCGTAGTTAAATTCACCATCGTTACATCATGCTTGCATTAGTTGCACATCATAATTGGGAGATGAAACAATTAGATGTTAAAACGGCATTTTTGCATGGTGAATTAAAAGAAACCATCTACATGAAACAACCGGAAGGTTTTATAGATGCTAACCATCCGGATTATGTGTGCTTGCTGAATAAAACCTTATATGGCCTGAAGCAGTCCCCTAGAGAATGGAACAAGAAATTTAATGATTTCATGCTGTCCTTGAAATTCTGCCGAAGTGCATATGATCCATGCCTTTATTTCAAGATTGATTGTGATGTTCCTATGTTTCTACTTATTTATGTAGATGATATGCTCTTGATAAGTTCATGCATTAAATCTATTAATCATGTCCAAAATCGCTTAGGTGAACAATTTGACATGAAATACTTGGGGGATGCTAAAAGGATTTTAGGCATGAATATTGTTCGGGATAGATCGAAAGGCACTTTATTTCTAAATCAGTCCTCTTACATTGATAAAATTCTGGAAAAATTTTCTATGACTGATGCAAAATCTGTTGGTGTGCCATTGGCTTCTCATTTCTTATTATCCAAAACTCAGTCACCAAAAACAGAATCTGAAATTCAAGAAATGAGATCTATCCCATATGCTAATGCTATTGGATCTGTCATGTACCTTATGGTCAGTACCAGACCAGATATCGCTTATGCCGTGAGCTGTTTAAGTAGGTATATGGCCAATCCAGGGAAGCCTCATTGGGAGGCTCTTAAGTGGTTACTTCGGTATTTAAAAAATTTTGTTTCTGATGGACTTGTGTTTTCTAAATCTAATGATGGGGTTAGCCTTAAAGGTTATGTTGATTCTAATTATGCCAATGATCGGGATGAATGTAAGTCCACAACTTCATATGTGTTTACCTTTTGTGGCTCATGCATTTCTTGGAAATCTCAACTTCAGCATATAGTTACTTTGTCTACCACCGAAGCTGAATATATTGCCACTACTGAAGCCTTTAAAGAGGCTATTTGGTTGAAAGGTTTACTTAATGAAATTGGTGTTCTTCGTGACAATGTTGTGGTCTTTTCTGACAGTCAATCTAGCATACACTTGTGCAGAAATCCTGTTTTCCATGATCGTACAAAGCATATTGACGTCAGGCGACATTTCATCCGTGATATAGTCGAAAAGGGCATAATTGATTTGAAGAAAATCCCGTCCCAGTCTAACCCTGCAGATATGGGCACGAAGTGCCTACCGGTCGAGAAAGTCAGATCTTGCAAGTCGATACTAAATATCGACTCCTTCAACTGAAGACTCTCCAGTCTTCCTTCTCGCTATCTTTGTGATAGCTTTTCTAGTTTTCTCTGTGATTCCTACTTTTTCCTTTCTTAGTGATTGTTTAATGTCTTTATACTTGTACTAACTTTGTGTGGTGTGCAGGTGGTGTGACGTTCGGCGATGATGACCTCCCTATCACGAGAGTACCCCGATGGCTCATTTGGTCCGGGTGGAGATTTGTTAAAAATTTGGCCCAAATGATTATTCTTATTATGGGCCGGTATTTTTGCAGCCCGGCCCAGATGTTTTAAATCCACTCCCCCCGGCTCCCTTGATCTCACCCGTTGGATGAGGGTTGACCTATCCCCACCGTTGGTCCCGTATATTTATTCCATCCCCCCTAACCCTAGCCTCACTTCTCTCGGTTTTTTCTCTCTCTCCCCTCACCTACCCGCCGACTGCCATGGAAAGGATTTTCTTACCTTCCTCCTGCTCGGCTTTGCGGTCCCGATTTGGAAGGGGATCGAAACCCATATCAGTTTTTGATATGATTGGATTCGATCCTCCGAAAATCCGTGGCTTCTCCCGGTTGGCGTTTTGCCTATTTAAGGCCGGCGATCTGGGCATGAGAAATACACACGAAAAATAAGAACCTAATTTTCTAAGTGAGGAAGAAATCGATTTGTGTTTTCTTGGTGAAAATTTTTCTGAGTGAAAAAATCCTTTCTGAGTGAAAAATTTGCTTGAGGCTATTTGGGGGGTTTTCCGGGAATACTTGGAACCAGCCGGGGTGTTTCTGGATTTGTTCGTCTGGGCTGCTGGCCGCGGATACGCACGGAGCCTTGGACGCGGGTACTGGATAGAGGAGGACTGAGCCGAGGCCAAGTTCCGGTCGTCTCTCACCACCGTCCACCTTGTGTTGATTCGGATCTTTGTGATCCCTTTTTCGGTTTGGTTTTTTGGCACCTCCTTTTTGTTTTTGTTTCCCTACCTGTTCTTTATGATTAATCTGTTATACGGGTTAATTAGTTTTTCCCGTTTTTTATTTCGTGTAATTTGTTGTCCCCAAGTTTGTTGTGTAATTCGTTCATTTCCGGAATTTATTTGTAATTTGTTTACTACGCTGTTGTGTAATCGTCTATGTATTCCGAATAGTTTCCCCACACAAACACAGATAAGTCAGAATAAATAATTTTTAAATAATTCAACTACCTGCGCTCAAAGTAGCACGTGCTAGATCGAACACGGCCGTAGAAAGACATGAGTATCGGAAGGCGGCGCTTGGCAGCGGAGGCGGCGAGTGCGAGTGAAGCCATAACCTTTCTGTGACCTAAAACAAGAGCAGGGTGACTATTTCTATTTTTCCTTTAGTTGTGTGTCAAATTGAGATCCGAACCCGACCGTACATCTTCTAGGTGTAGGAAATTAGGAAATTGGGATTACTTATCGTCATTTCTAGGAATTATGTAAGATTAGTCGCAGCAGCGGCGAGCTCATTGGTCGTCATTTTTTGTGTATTTGTGGACGAGCATTGTTTTGAGCCCAGAAATCCAGTAGTGGGCTCCAAGAAGCTTCGAGAGCTTTCATCCCAAAGAGGAACAGGAAGCTTCCGAGAGCTTTCATTACGATGGCACCCAAAATCAAATTTTTCATCTCAGCATGAGTGATTTGCAATCCAGTCTGGGCTGTAACATGCATGGAGAAAATGAAAAAGATGATAGTCAACAACTTAACAGTCATCTGGACAAGAGTTAACGGAGACAAACGGAAAAGGCTAACTTTGCTTAAAATTTGAAAGATAAAGGACTTAGTTGGGACAAAAAAAAGATAAAGGACTAAATCGTTATCTGAAATTAAGTTAAGGGACCCCAGGAGCATTTTAGCCTAAAATGTAAAACTGAATTCTAAAATTGTAACATTTAAATAATGAAAAAAATTAAACCTCTAATTTAAATTGGAGAGGATGTAGTAATATAATTTATTGTTATCTGAAATGAATCATATTAGAATTTATGAGGAAGTCGTATCATGAAGCAAGTCGGTTGTGTTTAGCACTAGCTTATCAGCTAGCTTATAAGATTCAGGAGCTTATTTGACCATTGACTAAAAAAAAGCTCGTTTTGTAAACGACTAGCTTCTCAAACCAGCTAGTTGATTGATAAGCTAATTGTTCAAGCTTATGAAAAAAAGAAGCTAGCTTCTCATATTTATATATTCATATATATCGTGACCTAAATAAAAATATATTTTCATGACCTAACTAAAAAAAACTACCGATATTCCGTCTTCTCTCGCGCCAGTTTATTCATCCCCTGTTGATATGGGGAAGTGATAATCTAGCTTAGTTTAATCTTTTTTTAGACCACATGGAAGTTCATTAAAATTTTGTGTTCGTTTTATTTTTTATATTTGACGGAATCTTTTTATACCTATTGTTGTTGTGAACTTGTTCGTAATTAAGATAACTATTATTATACACACAAGTCTTATTTAGCGGTAATTTTAAACCATTAAGAACAAATTATCAATAATACATATGTGTAATTTAAACGTACTATATATTATAATAATAATAATAGACAAAAATATTATTTATTTTATTTTATAACAATTATTGTTAAAATATAATGAGAAAGTTTAAAAAAATAGAAAAATAAAAGTGATGTTTATGTAATTTTATAAAAAAAAGCAATTTAGCTTATCAATTTAATTTAACATCTACATTAAAATCGGTGCTTATCATTTCTGTCAACCTAATCACTACATAATCATTGCTTATCACCACCATTCTCACATCAACTAATTTATCAATTCGCCATTTATCACCATTAAATTTTATCACTAGTTTTGCTAAACACAACCGTCATTTATAGATGAGGAATGATAGAGCCACATCTCCCTAACCACACCCCATAGACACCCTTGCTTTATGGGGTTGTACCGTATGCTTTATAGATAAAATAATCATAATAATATTATAATAAATTTTATCGGCAAAGCATACGGTACAACCCCATAAAGTAAGGGTGTGTATAGGGTGTGGTTGAGGAGGTGTGACCTTATCATTTCTCTTTATAGATTGCATGCTCTAAATACCACCAAACAACCTCGTTGTTCTAACATTGGCAACTACATAGCAATGTGAACAAATCAATGTATGGCTAGCCCAACTGACCACCACATACGTGTGGGATGGAGGTCAGATGTTCTATCCTTGTTGTCTCTATTTTAAAATCTTTACCGGGAGATATACATTCTAATTAAGCCTTTAACATGACTTTATACTGAATATCATTTGTGTGAGTTCGATTCATGAGGACGATTCATGTTCTCTTTATCTGGGAGGATCTGGTTGTGCAGCCAGAGCAATTTGATCGATTAAATCTGAATCCATGATTTACTTTGGTGACAGTAATGAGAAAGCAGAGTTATTGCCTTCGGACATAGTCAAATGTAAATCTAAAAATTGAATTATAAAAAAAAAAATAGTGTATCAACTCTAACAATAAAATAAAGTTCCCTACGGAGATTGAAGACTTGACCTCCACCACACAAGAAATTTTACACTTTATGGTGGCCCACTCGAGTCCAAGCGGTTGATTGTTTGAGGCGTTCTGTTTGCGGCCGGAAAATCAGGAAACTAATAAAAACTTTGAAATAATCGACCTACTATTAATTTCAAGACTTCATTTGCCACTTGCCATCCATTGTACCACCGACTGTGGATTTAAATTCTTATTTTATTTTGTTGGGATGACTATCAATAGGAGTTTTTGACAAAACTAGTGTTATTAAAAAAATATTTATCATAGTAGGGTAGTTTCATAAATATTTATCATAATAGTATTTTTTTCAATTTTCAGCATTCCATCATTTTTTTAAGTTTATGTTTGAGTACAAATTTTTTTTTAAGAAAATTCAGAACTTTTATTGGAACTTCTAAAAAATCAGAAAAAAATCGGAACTTTTATTTTTTAAGAAAAAATTATAATAATATTAAAAAGCAGAATTTTTTATTTAAAATTTAAAAATAAAAAGTAAAAAATAAAAAAAAATCTGAAAATTTTAAAAAATATGCAAAAAAATCAAAACTTTTATTTTTTAAGAAAAAAATATATGGAAAAAATATTAAAAAGCAGAATTTTTTATTTAAAATACTTTTTTAATGGAAATTTTAATTTGGTGTCGGAACTATACTATTATAATAAATACTTTTTTCATCCGACACCAAAACCTTTTAAAAATTTTGAAATCACACAAATTGTGTGGACGACGTTAAGAATTTTCGTCAGAAAAATCAAAAGTAAAAAAAAAAAAAAACTGAAAATTCCTGAAAATCTAAAAAATCTGATAAAAAATAAAGAAATTCTGAAAATTCTGCAAAATTTAAAAAATAGAAAAAAAATTGGAACTTTTATTTTTTAAGAAAAAAATTTCTGAAATAATAATATTAAAAATCAGATCTTTTATTTAAAATTCAAAAATAAAAAGTAAAAGATAAAAAAAGTTTCTGGAAAATTTAAAAAATATGACAAAAAATCGGAACTTTTATTTTTTAAGAAAAAAATATATGGAATAATATTAAAAATCAGAATTTTTTATTTAAAATTCGAAAATAAAAAGTAAAAAATAAAAAATCCTGAAAATTCTGGAAGATTTAAAAAATCGGAACTTTATTGTAATTATAACCCAAAATGTAAATACAGTTAAGCCTCGATAAAACTTTTTGGGTTAGAATTAACATAAAGTTCCGATTTTTTCAGATTTTTTAAATTTTCCAAAATGTTCAGAATTTTTTATTTTTTACTTTCTATTTTCAAATTTTAAATAAAATTCTGCTTTTTAATATTATTCCATATATTTTTTTATTAAAAAAATAAAAGTTTCGATTTTTTTGCATATTTTTTAAATTTTCCAGATTATTTTTTATTTTTGAATTTTAAATAAAAAATTCTGCTTTTTAATATTATTCCATATATTTTTTCTTAAAAAAATAAAATTTCCGATTTTTTGCATATTTTTTAAATTTTCCAGATTTTTTTTTTATTTTTTACTTTTTATTTTTGAATTTTAAATAAAAAATTCTCCTTTTTAATATTATTCCATATATTTTTCTTAAAAAAATAAAAGTTTCGATTTTTTGCATATTTTTTAAATTTTGCAGATTTTTTTTTTTACTTTTTATTTGAATTTTATATAAAAAATTCTGCTTTTTAATATTTTTCCATATATTTTTTTTCTTAAAAAAATAAAAGTTTCGATCTTTTTTTGCATATTTTCTAAATTTTTCAGATTTTTTTTTTTAGTTTTTACTTTTTATTTTTGAATTTTAAATAAAAAATTCTGCTTTTTAATATTATTATTTTTTTCTTAAAAAATAAAAGTTCTGATTTTTTTCTGATTTTTTAGAAGTTCCAATAAAAGTTCGTAATTTTCTTAAAAATTTTTTTTTACTCAAACATAAACATAAAAAATGATGAAATGCTGAAAATTGAAAAAAAATTAAAAAATATACTATTATGGTAAATATTTTTGGAACTACACTATTATGGTAAATACTTGTTTCAATAACACTAATTTGGTCAAAAATTCTACAAATCGACGGTTACCTTTCACGGACGCTCATTTTTTTGCCTCTTTTTCTCTCTCTTGACGCGTGAGTTAATATAGCACATCTCTAATAGGGCCATTCAATCGAACTTAATTAAATTTAATTGAATTGAATTGAAATTAACTAATTAATGTATAATAATTTTAATAATAATTATTATTAGGTAATAATATATATAACACAACAATAATATATATTACGAAGCGATGTCGGTGTCGGTGAGCTAGTGAGGTAACACAAGACCGGCATGGACTGACTCTCGATCCACGCAGTCAGGGAAAGCTAGAACGAAAAGTCCATGCAAAAAGATTGAGTAGACTAAGGGGACGTTTGGTTCGTCGGATTCTGGGCGGAATTGGAATGATCAATTCCATTGACCAAATTCCATCATCATGTTTGGTTAGTTTTGTACAAGGAATGGATGTTGGAAAAATAACTTAATTAATACCATAATTAATTATGGTAATTGATGACATTAAATGGTATATTTGGAATCTGCATTTTGTGTAGATTAATTTAGTGTATTTACTTGTTCAATTTCGTTAAGAAATGAATGAGTAATTAATGCACAAAGTTAAGTCATTTAATAATTGAGAATGTGGTGTGGAATCCCATCCCACATTGGAGAAGCAAGGAAAAGTTGAGTTATTTATAAAGGACTTTCCATCATAAATGAGCAATCAAGTGTGCTCCATTATGGTGCACCCTAGTTGGCTTTAATTAATTTTTAAGGCTAAAATCCGAATCCTACCGAGTCCGAGTCCGACTCCGAGCACGTCGCACTTGTCGCAACGGGCGCTTCGGAGCCTCTCATTTTGACAACTGAGATAGTGGCTCGGACAGGGTGCTCTACAGGCTATAAATAAGCCCCTGCGGATGATGATTGTACACACATAATTAATCAAGATAATAATACACTCATACTAGTTGGCTTTAATTAATTTTTAAGGCTAAAATCCGAATCCTACCGAGTCCGAGTCCGAGCACGTCGCACTTGTCGCAACGGGCGCTTCGGAGCCTCTCATTTTGACAACTGAGATAGTGGCTCGGACAGGGTGCTCTACAGGCTATAAATAAGCCCCTGCGGATGATGATTGTACACACATAATTAATCAAGATAATAATACACTCATACTAGCCTAAGTTCATCCTACAAGTCCCAAATATCCAGTAGTTCGCCCGGAATTCGATTCCTAGTACAAGGTATCGAGTTCGTAGAAAAACCATTGTATCTTGAGGACGTTTGCCGTTCAACCGTGTGTACTGTGCGGGGCAATTTCATCTTACGGAGAGAGAGTCCAACTCTTGCCTCGGTTTTACATCATTCATCATTTTCTACAGCATCTACAACAACAATGGAATCTATGAAATCCTCATCCACATAATTCAATCATTCCTTCAAAGAAATTCAAATCCATTCCTTTGGGATCTTATACAAATTACAAACCCTCTAACATACTACTTCTCTACTCGTCAACAACAAACCTGCTCCTTCTCTTCCATGCTCGACCACCACACCTGCTCGTTCTCCTTACTGCTCGTCAAAAATACACATGCTCGTCTTCCTTCCTGCAACCTTAAATCGCCTTCTCGTCCATTCATCTTCTCACTCCAGAATCTCGACCTACTCATCATTCTGATACCGGTCGCTTACCGGTATCATAATCGGACTCCTCTGTACCCGACGAAGAAGATAGATTTATGTTACAAGTTAAAGACCTCAAGGACCAATTATGACAACTATTAAAGTGGAAGGACCTTCCTAGCAACTTCTGAATGGAAGCTATCCTCCCTTCTTCTTCTCCACGCCTTTCTCTACTATAAATATCCATTTCTGTTTCATTTTTCATTTTTAATCATGATTTGTAATCTCTTCTCTCTCTAGAAGTTTCTTGTCACTCCAAAACCACCTCATTCTAATAACAATCATTTTCGAAACTTGATTCTTATTGTCTAAAGTTTCCTAATTGTATTGTTGCAATTGATTGATCGTTTTCATTTCTTACTGATTTCTAAACGATCGTATCAATTGGTATCAGAGCGTGTCTGGTTTCCGATCAATTTCGGTGAAAAAAAAAACTAAATCCGCAAGGAGCCGTGTCCGACTACTTTTCCGGTCAATTTTCCGATTAGACGCTTCGAACGTTGAATTGACACAACGAGGCTATGGTGGTCACTAGATCGGTGAAAATGGGGAAACGCTCGGGGCAGGCGTCGACAGTCAACGACTATGGAAAGTCAATTAGAGTATTTGATTCGAACAATGAATCAAATGGGAGAAAGTATCAAAGCATTACAAGAAAGAATGGATTCGGTGAAGGTACAAGTCAAAGGGAAGGTAGTTATGGTGGTCAAGTGGTGGTCAAACTGGTCGGCAAACAAGGGGACACCTTTGGAAGTCAAAATGGAGGCCGGTATGGTAGATTGACAAAGGTAGAATTCCCTAAGTTCTATGGGGAGGATGTTCGGGGTGGTTATACGAGAATCAATCAGTTTTCAAATGGATCATATTGAGGATGATGCATAGAGGATAAGGTTAGTTTCAATGCATGTCTTTGATAAAGCACTTACAGCACAACAGTTTATGAAGAGACATGGGGATATTGTTACTTGGGAAGTGTATGAGACTCGGTGTTAAAAGAGATTTGATCTTGTGTTTGAGGATCCCATGGTAGAGCTAAAAACCTCGTGCAAACCACTACGTGCGGGTATATCGGGACTCTTTTGAAGCCTTACTTGATAAAGTAGAGCTCACCGAGCAATATGCTATTAGCTTGTTTATTGGGGGACTTAAAGAAGAGATTAGAATGATTGTGAGGATGTTTAATCTCTCTAACTCATCGATGTATACCTATGGGCTAAGATGGAGGAGTCTAGGTTAGCCGTGACTAGAAATAGGCATGTACCAATACTTAACCCCAAGGTCTAATGTGACAAATGCCATTGTTAATAGACCAGTGGGAAGGAATGTTAATACATTACCGCCACTAATAACACAAATATGCCAAATAGACCTTACAAAAGGCTTACACAACAGAATTGGAGGAAAAGAGAGCTAAACATTTATGTTTTTACTGTGACCAAAAATATACACCGTGCAACAAGTGTCTTGGTCAAGTGTATTCATTAGAGATAATTGGAAGTGAAGGTGAAGTCAATGAGGATGAAGATTTGTGGTTCACCGAGGAAGGAGTAGTAGGTGTGAGTAATGCCATCGGATGAGGCCCCATTGATCTCCCTAAATGCTTTATCCGGTGTGAATACTTACAAAACCATGAGGGTTAGAGGATATGTGGGCAAAAATGTGTTACATGTGTTGGTGGATTCTGTAGCACCCACAATTTTCTAGACCTTCACCTGCTAAGAAGATAGGTGTAAGCTAAAGAAGATTTGTCCATTAGAGGTGTCTGTGGCCAATGGGAATGTTATGACTTGTTTGTATGAGGGTAGAAACTTCACTTGGGAGTTTCGGTATTACTTATACCACGGATGTGATGATATTGCCATTGGGAGGATGTGATATGGTGCTTGGAATACAATGGCTATCTACATTGGGAACTATTAAATGTGACTTCAAGAAGTTGACCATGGAATATATGTATAATCGAGAAGAGTAGTGTTGAGAGGAACACACCAAGCTACTCTTAAGTGGCTACAGGGAAACAAAGGTGTGGGGAGAACAAGTCAATGGCAAAGTGAGTTATGCAGTAATGTCGGTTGTGTTTATCCTGCTACATTCTTTGCAAATGAATGTTGAAAACTCTCTTCCCGAGCCCATTCAAACGCTATTAATCGAGTTCAATTCAGTATTTGATACTCCAAAGGAGTTACCACCAAAAAGGTCACATGATCATAAGATTCCTCTTATGCAAACACCCTCCCATCAACATTAGACCTTACAAACATCCTCCAAACCGAAGGATGCAATTGAATTAATGGTCAAGGAGTTATTGGAGTCGGGGTGATCGGGAATAGTCAAAGTCCATTCTCTTCACCCATTTTTATGGTCAAAAAGAAAGATGGCACATGGAGAATGTGTGTTGACTATAGACACTCAACAAACACACAATAAAAGATAAATTTCCTATACCGGTGGTGAAGGAGCTAATTGATGAGCTGAATGGGGTGAAGTTCTTTTCAAAACTTGACCTAAGATCAGCTATCATCAAATTAGAATGGATGATGAGGATGTCTACAAAGCGCCTTTAGGACTCATGAAGGGCATTATGAGTTTCTTGTCATGCCATTTGGGCTTACTAATGCACCCTCAACCTTCCGTGCTTTGATGAATTCGGTTTTCAAAGAGTTCTGAGAAGGTTCACATTGGTTTTTTTGATGATATCCTGGTATACGGTGATAGTCTAGAAGCTCATGTGAACCATTTGAGGCAAGTTCGATAGTTATGAGAGATAACTCCTTATTTGCAAAGAAGAGCAAGTGTACTTTTGCTGCTACCGGTGTGGAATACTTGGGGCACGTGATTTCGAGATAAAGGAGTAGCTACGGCCCTCAAAGATACAAGCAATGTTGGAATGGCTCTGCTCCAAACACTCAGCTTGATTGAGAGGATTTCTTGGGTTGGCCAAGGTATTATAGGAAATTCATAAAGAATTATGCTATATTAAGTCAACCATTGACTGCTTTGTTGAAAAAGAATGCTTTTCAATGGAGTAATGTTGCTCAAAAAGCTTTTGAAGCATTAAAAGAAGCCATGACTCAAGCTCCGGTTTGGCTATGCCAAACTTTTATAAAGTGTTCCTTTGTTGAGACAGATGCATCTGGGATTGGAATTGGTCTTTGTATTACAACAAGAAGGGCATCCCATAGCTTTCATGAGCAAGACTTTGGCACCAAAACATCAAGTCCTTTCAACCTATGAAAAGGAGTTTTTGGCGGTATTGATGGCTTTAGAAAAATGGAGGGTTATTTGCTTGATAGACACTTCAAAATAAAGACAGACCATTTCGAGTCTTAAGTATTTGCTTAATCAAAAATTGACTACTCCGTTCCAAGCTAAATGGTTACACAAGCTCTTGGGATATGACTATGAGATTACCTACAAAAAGGGATGTGAGAATGTTGTTGCGGATGCATTATCAAGGATGTCAAGTGGGACGAGAATTGAATGCTTTGGTCCTTACTTCTATATCAACCGATTTGTTACAACAAGTGAAGGCTAGTTATGTGAATGATGAGAGATTGAAGGAAGTGATCCGGCAAATACATAATCACACCTATAAGAAAGACAAATACACTTTGGTGGAAGGTCCATTAAGGAGGAAGGGTAAAATAGTGGTGGGTGATGATTTGCGGTTAAGAAATTCTATCATCCAACACTATCATTCAGATGCAATGGGGGTCATTCAGTACTACGGTGGTACAGTGAAAACCATGTTTTATTGGAAGAGTATGCAAAAATGGTGAAACAACATGTGAGAGAATGTGACACTTGTCAAAGGCAAAAACGTGATCTGGCAAGATACCTGGTTTATTGCAACCACTTCCCATACCAGAGAAGATTTGGAGTTCTATTTCCATGGATTTTGTGGAAAGATTACCTAATTCTCATGGGAAGACGGTTATTTTGTGGTGGTGGATAGGCTTAGCAAGTATGTACATTTCATGGCCCTTCAACACCCTTTCACCGCAAATCTTGTGGCACAAGTTTTCTTGACAATGTGTACAAGGCTATATGGGCTCCCTGAATCCATCATTAGTGACAGAGATAAAGTGTTTTTGAGCCACTGCAAGCTCTGTTCGGGATGTTAAAGATGCAATTAAAGATGTCAACCGCCTATCATCCTCAAACGGATGGGCGACAGAGATTGTGAATAAGTGTTTGGAGTGTTTTTGAGATGCATGGTGGCGAGAGGCCAAAAGAGTGGGCTTTGTGGCTTCCTATGGCGGAATTTTGGTATAACACCAATTTCCACTCATCGATAAACACCACACCTTTTGAAGTGTGTATGGTCAAACACCACTGTACACATTCCCTATGTAGGCCGGTGAAAATCTGTGGAAGTTGTTGAGGACTTTACAAGCTAGGGAATCATCTCTTAAAATGTTGAAGTTTCACCTTAAAAGGGCCCAAGATGAATGCTTAATCAAGCCAATAAGCATAGGAGTGAAAGAAAGTTTGAGGTGGGAATGTGGGTCTATTTGAAGCTTGACCTCATAGACGAGTCACCATCACGAAGAAGCGGCAACATAAGCTTTCATCAAAGTACTATGGACCATTCATGATCTTGGAAAAGGTGGGAGCGGTGGCTACAAGCTTGAGTTGCCAGGTGATAGCCAAGTACATCCGTCTTTCATGTATCACAATTAAAGCTATGCAAAGGTAGTGGAAATAAGATGGGCATCTTGCCACATTGTGGTCTAATGGGTTGCTAAGTCTTGAGCCTGTTGCTATCTTGGCTAGGAAAATGGCTAAGGTCAATAACAGGTGTGGTATATGTGTTAGTAAAATGGTCCAACCATGCGATGAAGATGCCACAGGAGGTGTACTGATCTGCTTAAAAGGTTCCCTGATTTTACTGAACATTCTTGAGGACAAGAATTGTTTGAAGGGAAGGGAATTGTTACAAGTTAAAGACCTCAAGGACCAATTATGACAACTATTAAAGTGGAAGGACCTTTCCTAGCAACTTCTGAATGGAAGCTATCCTCCCTTCTTCTTCTCCACGCCTTTCTTTACTATAAATATCCATTTCTGTTTCATTTTTCATTTTTAATCATGATTTGTAATCTCTTCTCTCTCTAGAAGTTTCTTGTCACTCCATTGTAACAAAACCACCTCATTCTAATAACAATCATTTTCGAAACTTGATTCTTATTGTCTAAAGTTTCCTAATTGTATTGTTGCAATTGATTGATCGTTTTCATTTCTTACTGATTTCTAAACGATCGTATCAATTTAGAGCTTGGACTCCTCTTTACCGGAATTACCGTTCTTCTCTGTACCCGACGAACAAACCTGCTCCTCTTTACCTTCGGTTGGTTTTGTATTTGCAGGTAATATTCGCCCTTCAGGTTTGAGGAAGAAATAGAGAAGGGTAGTTACCAGAATTAAGCAATTACCAAAATTAAAATTACAAAGAAAGTGTAGTACCATAATCGAATTGCTAAAATTAAAATAAATTCATAGAAACAATAATAATTTATATTTTTTTTACATTAAATGTTAATTTTATATTTGTCTATAATTAAAAATAAATTAAAATCAAGGAAAGGGTAATTTTGTCCTTATTCGGCATTCCATTACAATTCCTTAGCAAACCAAACAGGTAGATTCTAATTCCTTCCTTTGACAGATTCCATTTCATTTCATGTCAACCAAACAACCGGTCAAACCTCATAACATTTCATTTCCAATTCCTTCTAGATTCCAATTCATTTGACAAATTCCATTCCATCAGAAATCATTTTGCGAACCAAACGCCCCGAAGAGTAGCACGATTATAATAAGAAATCATTATAAAATAATAGCAATAATAATATTTATATATAATAATAGTAATAGTATTAATATAAATGGTGATACTAATAATATCACATGACAACGGATACAACAACAATAAAATTATTTATTTTATATTATTAATAATAATAATCATAATAAAATTATTCATAATACTATAAATTATATATTATATATAATGCTATTGATGATATTAATATAAATAATAAACATATAACAATAATAAGATTATTAATAATATTGTACGTTATATATAATACTATTGAAGAATATTGATAATAATAATTAATAATAATAATAATAATTAATAGTAAAATTAGATAACAATATACACAACATAATTATTATTTATATTACAATAACAATAATAATAATAGTAATAGTATTACTTATATATAATATTATTGATAATAATAATTAATATCAATAATTCACCTAGTAATTAATCGTATTATAAAATATTATATAAAAAAATTATTATTTATATTACAAGAATATAATAATAATAATAACGATAGTAATAATAATAACAGTACATAAAATAAACAAGTCTAATAACTATTATATAATATCACGATAATATAAATAACAATAATGATAACAATAATAGTAATTAATACTATTAATTCTAAAGCTCTAAACTAAACAGAGCTTAATTGTGTTGAACTGTATTAAACTGAACCGAATTGAATTATGAAATTTACTGACTGAACTGAACTGAATCAACTGAAATGTGCTGAAACTAAGAACAACACTTTAATCATAAAAGGGCATGAAAAGTGTAATTTTAATCCATACAAATAGACTATCTCAATTTAAAAAATAATACTACACCCGTTTGTTATACAGTTATGATGAAAAACATATTAAGTTAATTATTATTTATTGTCTAAGATTAAGACGCTTATTACATATCTAAAATTGACATAAAATCATTATTAATTTTAAAAAATGTGTCTAATAACAACAGTATAATCTATTATATAAATAGTATACTAAAATGTTTAAAATCACCGAAAATATCAAATTACTTAAATGCTCGTTTGTTATTCATTTTGAAAAAAAAAACATATCGAATTAACCATATTTCCAAACATCTACGATTTAAGATGCACCTAAAAATGTAACAAAATCAATCCGTCAGGGGCGATGGTGGCCGATAGCACGGACCTGCAACGGCTTGCCCAAAAATTGTCCAATGGGTCGGCCCGATCCAGCCTAGCACGGCCTAGCCTGAGTTTTCCGGGCATCCAGTTCAGGTAGGCCAGCCCGGCCCATGCCCCTGACCCAGCCCGTAACTGCTGTGGGCGGTCCTGGGCTATATCCCTCCAACCCAATTTCAGCCCGGCTCGTCCCGTCCCCAACACATGCCAGTTCGGCCTCCGACCCTCCCGCAGCCCACCGAACACGCCAGCCTATCCATTCGTCCTGCTCTACTCGCCCAACCCACTCGAAGTCCACCCGAAGCCCACCATTTAAATTTAAAAAAAAATCTAATTTTAAATAATTTTTTTAATTTAGTGCTGTTTAGTATATTTTGAGTAATATTTTTATTAGTATTTTATATATATAATTGTGTGTTATGTGATAATTTATTCGTTTTACCATATATTTATATTATTTCATTTGTTAGAATTTTCTATGATTTTGTGTCATTTTTGAATAATTAATTGGAATTAAATTATATCTGCAGGTTAACCAACCGGCACAAGACAGATCAATTGGTTCAAGGGCGACATTTTTACAAAATTCAAATATAGTCACGACTGGTCTCATTTTATTCGTCTCGTCGAGACGATCGTTTTAAAAAAAATTCATCCGAATCTATTGTATGAAGAAATTATGACCGTTTGAAGGACAATTAAATAGACGGACCATATTGTGCCACGTGTCAACACCCGATTGGACTAGAAATTCAACCCTGTGCTGATGTCATCCATGACATCAGCACCCCTTAGCAGCCGTTAAATAATTGGGGGTGGAATTTTAAAATGTTAAAAATTATTATTTTATTAATTTTGTAGTAGTATAAATGGGGGATGAATGTCTAGTGTTTTGGGGGGAGATAAAAGGAGAAAAAATAGAGAGATATTATTGTAAGGGAAAGAAATAAAAATATTGTGTAATAAAATTATATTTGTGTAATAATATTATGGAATATTTAGTTATTTGTGTTGTTATCATGAGTGAGTAATTTTCTTTTACTAGGTTATGATGAAACCATTTCTATATTATTATTAATATTCATATAATAATTCCAAATAAATATTTTTAACGATTATGATTTTCGCTTCACTAGGAGAATATTATTTCATCAATTATATCACGTATTATTGATAGTTATAAATTCCTCATTGCTTTGTGATTATTGATATTAGTTAATTTCTTTGATTATTTGTTTTCCATTAAATTGGATAAATATAATGCTTAGAAATTACAATTTTTTAAGCGAAGGAAAATCTATATTTGAATTATAATTTTGTACTTATTGTCAAATCTATAAGGAAATAGTGAGATTGATTTCAGAATCTATTCCCTGAATTTCTTGAAATTAAAATATAAAATAAATAATAAATAGACATTGGTGGACTCTAAACCCTAGTAAATTATTTAAAATCAATTTATCTAAAATCTACTTAAAAATTAATGTTATTTGTTGCAATTATTTTAATCAATCAAAAATTAAATTATTTGGGACTAAGTTAGAATTTAATATAATTTGGTTCAAAACGATAGGAATAATTTGACTTCACTATTATAGTCCTCCCTGTGGAATCGACCTTGCACCGCATATCTACATCGAACAAATCGTGCGCTTGCGAGTATTAATTAGACTAAAGAATCAACCAACAACAAGTTTTTGGCGCCGTTGCCGGGGAGGCGCAAACGAAGTACAAGAAGACTGTCGTCACCAAGTTAGTTAAATTTCTTCTACTAGTGGAATTTATTTTCTTTTTACGTTCATAAAAAAATTCTGAAAAATAATAAAAACTTATAATAATAAATATAAAATATAATTAATAATAATAATAAAAGCTACTGTTCATTTTCGTAAAAATAATAATAAAATAATAAAAAAAATAAAAAAGTCCAAAAATATATAAAAATATAAAAAATCTGAAAATATTTAAAAATATCAGAACTTATTTATTTTTATTTAAAAAAAAAAGATCTGGAAAATAAAAAAAAGTTTCAGACTTTAAGGTAATATTTTTGTAATTTTGGAATAATAATATTAAAAAATCAAAAATTTTAATATAAAATTGAAAAAAAAAAAAAATAATAAAAATAAATATAAATAATCTGGAATATTATTTTCTGTAATAAATAAAATCTGAATTATTTATTTTATTTTTAAAAAGTAAAACCTGCTAGTTTTATTAAAAAAATATAATTTTCATAAAAAATAAAAAAATAAATATCAGATTAAGAATTAATAATTTAAATAATCTGGAATATATATAAAAAAATCTGAAGTTAGAATTTATTTTAAAACAGAAACTTATTTTTTTTAAACAAATTAAAATATTTTAATAAAAAAGGGAAAATACTAAAAAAAATTAAAAACCTGAAAATTTATAAAAAAAAACAGAAACGGAAATTTGTAATAAAAAAAAACTATTTTCATTGTCTGCATAAATAAAATAAAAGTTTGTAATTTTTATTTTTTTTCTAAAAAAAATCTGAATTTTTTTTTTGTGAAAAAATAAATAATATATCTATATATATATATATATATATATTAGCTCAATATTATTAGTCTAAAAATATAATAAAATTGTAATAAATATAAAAATATAAAATATAAAAAAATATAAAATATAAAAAAAAAATCAGATTTTTTTTTTAATTTTTATATCTTGTCTTTAGTTTTAATAGAATTTTCTAGTGGTAAATTTAGATTGTGTTTTTAGTTATTATTTTCTATTTACAGTATTCTTAGACATTTAATTTAGTTGCAATATTTCTCGTCGTACAATTTAATTTATCAATAGATATTGCTTCCGTAGATCAATTAGTAAATTTATTCCTTTGCAATCTATTACATCCTACAATATTAGTAATAATTATAATAATTATTATTGTTATTATTAATAATAATAAAAATATAAAAAACTCAAAAAAATAATTAAACAATAAAATCCTTTAAAAGATTCAACAAGGGATTGATATTTTTCACTCACTACTTTGTTCGATTTGAATAGAGAAAAGCTAAATATCAATCTTGTACAAACTGATTTTGAAAATCGATTGAATTTTGGCAAAAAGGCCTCTGTTGTACATGCCGAAGAAAGTTGGATTTTAAGTGCGACCGTTGTGACGCCTCCAACGATCTGGAAGTTCGATCGACTATTATAATTTGGTTTGTATGCAAAGTTAAAAAAATTGAAATATTGGTGAATGCAAGTTTGGCAACGAAATAATAAAGGTCGATTAACGAGAAGAAGATTGTCCTTAACTAAAATTGAAGTTCAACAAACGAAACCGATGACGAAATCGAAAATCGGAATAATCAAGTTGCAAAAGAGAAAACTTTAATAGAATATTTTTCTCCAGTGAGTGCTAATTCTCCTTCTTGCATAGTGTTGCCTACAACTAATGCAACTCATTTCGAACTTAAACCATCAATAATTCAACTTCTTCCATATTTTCACGGTTTGGAAAGAAAAGATCCCTATATGCATGTCAAGAAATTTCTCGACATTTGTTCTACTTTCCGATTCCAAAATTTCTCTGATGAATCTGTCAAACTTAGATTATTTCCATTTTCTCTCAAAGATAAAGCAAAATTCTGGCTAAATTCTCTTCAAGTAAGAACAATTACTAGTTCGGACCAACTAGTGAATAAATTGCTCGCAAAAATTTTTCCAATGTCCAAAACTGATAGTCTTAGAAGAGAAATATCAGAATTTTTCCAAAAAGAAAATGAAGAATTTTATGAGTGTTGGGAAAGATTTAATGATTTAATCCTTAAGTGTCCCCATCATGGTTTTGAAATATGGCGTTTGGTAAAATATTTTTATGACGGTTTAACTCCAAAAAATCGTCAATTAATCCAATCAATGCATGGTGGAAAATTTCTTCACCTTATTGGAGACGAAGCTTGGAATGCACTAGAAAATATGCCAATTAATTCACAACAATGGAATTCACTCGACTCTAGAGCCAAATCGATGCATACGACCCCAAAAAAAGGTGGAATTTATGAGGTTAAACAAGATGTTGAAATAAAATCTACTATAGATGATTTAGTACGAACAGTGGATGCGTTAGTCTTGAAGCAATCCATCCCCTCGTCAAACTCAAAAAATGAATTTTGCATTTCATGTGCGGAATCATTTCATTCATCTCAATCTTGTCCCTATGGTCCACAAAATCATGAAATTTTTAATGAAGAAGTCAATGTGTTACATTCATATGGAAAATCTTCGGACAGTCCATTTGCTCCAACTTATAATCCAAATTGTAGGAATCATCCAAATTTTTTCTGGAAGCAAAATATGCCTCCAATGAATCAAGGAGGACATCAAATGAATATGTCAAATCAACAAAATGTCCGTCCTAATCAATATCCTCCAAATATTTATCAGTATCCTTCTATAGTGCCAAAGAAACCATCTTTGGAAGATACGTTGCAACAATTCATGCAATCTACTCAACAAATGTTCCAATCAACTCAGCAAGCTGTACAATCAAACTCACATGCTATTTCTAAGCTTGAAACACAAATTGGTCAACTTGCAACAACTTTAGCTGAAAGAGAAAAGGGAAAATTTCCGAGTCAGTCCATCCCTAATCCTAAAGGACAATATGAAGTAAACTCTTCTAACGCAGAAGTTCAGTCCATAACTACCCTTAGAAGCAGAAAAGAAATACAAAAGCCTGACTATGATCCGAAAGAAAAATAAAATGAATCACAAGTTTCAAAATCAAAAGATTCTAAAGAAAAAGAAAAGCCTTACGTTCCAAAAGCTCCATTTCCTGAAAGACTTATTCCAAAAGATAAAAGTGCGCAATACAAATATATAATGGAAATATTTAAACAAGTTCGAATAAATATTCCATTCCTTGATGCTATTAAACAAGTGCCTGCTTATTCTAAGTTCTTGAAAGATCACTGTAAAAAAAAGAACAAATGTTGCAAGAAAGGCATGTTTAGCTGAACATGTTAGCTCAATAATCCAAAATAAAACTCCCGTTAAGTATAAAGACGCTGGTAGTCCTACAATATCTTGTGTCATTGGAGATCACATCATTAAACGATCCGTGCTTGATTTAGGAGCCAGTGTGAATTTATTACCATATTATGTATATACACAACTTGGATTAGGGGAGCTAAAATCAACATCTGTGATACTTCAACTAGCTGATAGATCTATAAAAATACCTCGAGGAATCGTAGAGGATGTTCTGATTCAAGTAGATAAATTCTACTTTCCTGTTGATTTTATAGTCATAGACACTGAACCTGTTGAGAATACCAAAGATCAAATCCCTGTCATTTTAGGAAGGCCATTTTTAGCTACTTCAAATGCATTAATTAACTGTAGAAATGGCATCATAAAATTTTCTTTTGGAAATATGACTGTTGAACTAAATATGTTTAATATTTCTTAACAACATGATGATCTTGATGATGTCTGTGAGGTAAATATGATAGAGAGTATGGATCCTTATTTCTTTCAAAAAATAGATAATGATGATCTTTTTGACAGCTGTCTTGCTCATTTTGGCTCAGATTTTGACATCGACAGTTCAATTAATGAAGTAAATTCTTTACTAGAGTCTACACCATTATTGGATAATGATAAATGGAAAGCTAAAACTGAACCACTTGAGAGTCAAATGAATAAAGAAGTACCTATTGAGGATTCAAAGATAGAGCTCAATCCATTACCTGAATCTCTAAAATATGCATTTTTAGGACCATCAGAAACCCTGCCTGTCATCATAGCATCAGATTTAGATGAAGAACGAGAAGATAAATTAATCAATGTCCTTAAAGAATATAAAGAAGCAATAGGCTGGACCATCTCCGATATTAAAGGTATTAGTCTTTCTATATGCATGCATCGAATTCACCTTGAAGAAAATGCGAAAACTTCCCGAGAATTTCAAAAAAGACTAAATCCTAATTTGAAAGAAGTTGTAAGAGCTGAAATAATCAAACTCTTAGATGTAGGGATCATCTACCCTATTTCTGACAGCCCTTGGGTTAGTCCTGTTCATATAGTTCCAAAGAAATCTGGCATAACTGTAATCACGAATGAAGAAAATGAACTTGTTCCAACCAGAATTCAAACTGGATGGAGAGTCTGTATTGATTACAGAAAATTTAACTCTGTTACAAGAAAAGATCACTTTCCACTTCCTTTTATTGATCAAATGCTAGAAAGGTTAGCCGGTCATGCTTATTATTGTTTTCTTGATGGATATTCCGGCTATAACCAAATTCCCATTGCTCCTGAAGATCAAGAAAAAACCACTTTTACCTGTCCTTTCGGCACTTTTGCTTACCGACGAATGCCATTTGGTCTGTGTAATGCACTTGCAACTTTTCAGCGGTGTATGATGAGCATTTTCTCTGACATGGTTGAGCGGTTTTTGGAAATTTTTATGGATGATTTTTCTGTATTCGGGTCTAGCTTTGATGAATGTTTACACCACTTAATCCAAGTGTTGGTTAGGTGTAAGGAGAAGAATCTTGTCCTAAACTCGGAAAAATGTCATTTTATGATTAAAAAAGGAATTGTCTTAAGACATGTGATTTCTGAAAAAGGAATTGAGGTGGACAAATATAAATTTGATTTAATATCCAGTCTTCCACCCCCACGAACGATTAAAGAAATTCGGTCATTCTTAGGCCATGCTGGTTTTTACCGTCGATTCATCAAAGATTTTAGCAAAATCTCAAGGCCATTATGTAATTTACTTTCAAAGGACACACCTTTCATATTTGATGATCATTGTCTAAAAGATTTTAAGACACTCAAATCTATGTTGAGCTCTGCACCTATCATCAAATCTCCAAACTGGAATCTTCCTTTTGAAATAATGTGTGATGCATCCGACTATGCCGTCGGTGTAGTATTGGATCAAAGAGAAAATAAATTGCCAACTGTAATATATTATGCAAGTAGAACTCTAAATGATGCCCAATTAAATTATTCTACAACTGAAAAAGAATTGCTTGCAGTCGTTTTTGCCTTAGAAAAATTTCGTCCTTACTTGATTGGTTCGAAAGTCCTAATTTACTCTGATCATGCTGCATTAAAATATCTTCTTTCTAAGAAAGATGCTAAACCTCGCTTGATCCGTTGGATTCTATTGTTACAAGGGTTTGACTTAGAAATTCGAGATAAAAAAGGTTCTGAAAATGTTGTTGCTGATCATTTGTCTAGGCTAATCGTGAATTTTACTGATAAAGAACCTCCCATTAATGAGACATTCCCTGATGAACAACTCATGTCTGTTTCTCAAATACCTTGGTATGCAGACGTTGTCAATTACCTTGTTACTGGTAACATCCCGTCTCATTGGAATAATCAAGATAAACACTACACCAAAACTAGGGATTTGTGACTGCCAAAAACAGTCACAAAAGGCACAAAAAGTCACGAATGATTGTCACATAAACAACAGTCACAATTTATTTTGTGACTATCAAAAACAGTAACAAAAAAGTCACAAGAACTTGATTTTCTGACTTTATAATCCCACTTTTTATGGCAGTCACAAATGCTTTTAGTGACTGTCGGGGACGGTCACAAATTGGAGATTTTGTTACTGTTGTTGACAGTAAGAAATATACAATGTTTGTGACTGTTAAAGACAGTCACAAACATAGCTTTTAGTGACTGTCCGGGACGGTCACAAATTGGCGATTTTGTTACTGTCGTTAACAGTGAGAAATATACAATGTTTGTGACTGTTAACGACAGTCACAAACAGAATCAATCAGGGAGGAAAATACTTCTCCAATACACATGTAGCCTCAGCTATATTAGTCTTTGCCGCCATAACATGCTTCTTATGGTAAAACACAAACTTATTTGCATAATAGCCTTTCGAAGATCTTTATGCTTCCCAAAACAATGTCCAAATAAAAGGGGGACTAATTGCATAATTACATGCCAATCGTGAGACTTACACTGTTTCAAATCATTAGTTGCATGATGGACAACTCTACGCAAATTAGAAGAGAAATTTGAGGGGACCTTCAACTCATACAATATATTTAGTAACACCTTTCTTTCGTCAGTAGACAAAGAAAAGGCTCCGACCGGCATTACAGTCCTCATAGTTTTAGGATCTTCCTCTAGCCATAACGATCTATTTGTTTTCAATGTACGAAGATCTTTTCGAGCATTTACCCCATCTTTCGAGTGACTCCCATCAATACATGTTCCCATTATATGCTCAATAATATTTTTTTCAGCATGCATTATATCTAGCACATGTCGTACTGAATGTTGCTTCCAGTACGGCAAATCAAACAATATTAACCTCCTAGACCAAGCCATCTTCACAAATTCATCCTTCAGTTTACGTTTCTCAGCCAAAATTTTAGGATGTTTACCCCTGAGAGCCTGAAAAGCCAAGGAAGACTTCTCTTCAACTTCTGCCCCGGTTAGCTTTCCAGGAGCTGGCCTTAATTCAGCTCCATCTGGAAGTAAATTTCTTTCCACCGATCCGAACTTGTGATTAAGTGGTAAAAATCTCCTATGAGAATGATAAAATACTTTGTGGTATTTTTTAAATATGTGGCTTGTTTCCTCTGCACAAATGGGACACCAGGTAACCATGCACATTACAGCCAGAAAAAGTGCCATACGCCGGAAAATCGTGAATGGCCCACAATAACATAGCCCTCAAAGTGAATGTCTCTTGTTTAAATGAGTCAAATGCCTGCACACCTTCAACCCACAAGTCCTTCAATTCTTCAACTAGTGGTGCCAAAAATACATCTATGTCATCACTTGGAGCCTTAGGCCCTGGTATAATCAATGATAATATAGAAAATTCTTTTTTCATGCATACAGATGGCGGGAGATTATAAGGAACTACAAAGACGGGCCAAATACTATAGGTTGTGCTTAAATTACCAAAAGGATTAAACCCATCAGTTGATATTCCAAGGCGCACATTACGACTTTCTTGAGCAAACTCAGGGTATCGCAAATTTGCAGCCTTCCACATTGAAGAATCGATCGGATGACGCATGAGATTGTCACCAACTTCTGCCCGAGCATGCCAGGTTATTGCCTCTCCTATCCAAGGTATTGTGTAAAGTCTCGACAATCTTGGTCCTAGAGGAAAATACCTAAGTACCTTATGTGGTACTTTTGTATCTCTTTTTATGTTACAATTTATATTTACTTTCTGGACATATCTAGATTCATTGCAAACCGGACATTTCAATTTATGCTTATGCTCTTTTCGATATAGAATGCAATCGAACTTGCACACATGAATAGATTTGTATTTCATCCCTAAACCCTTTAAGCTGCTCTTCATCTCTGGATAGGTATCAGGAAGTGTGTTATCCTTTGGAAGTAAGTCTTTCGCCCACTTTAAGATTTCTATCACACTATTTCCTGACAAACCAAAACGGCTCTTCAAGTTGTGCAAACCAACTGTAGCATATAATGTTGTGTGCTCTGGGTTGCAATTATGATACAAAGGTCTCGCGGCTGCAGCTTTCAACTTGATATAGTCCTTATCCTGACCAAGGTCTTCTACGTCACAGCTATTATCACGTATTGAACTCTGATTAGCTTGATTCATGTTAAGTCCATAAGCGTCATTAACAAGGTCATTCAAGCTACTATGTTGCAGTGGATCACACTCTTTATGAAAAGGCTCACTTGCTGGTATTTGATCAGGAACAAAAGGGAATTTTCTCTTCCCATGATAATTCCAGAATAAATAATCTTCTTGCATTCCCCACTTTATCAAATGTACCTCAACAATCTCCCAGTTCACATTTTTACCATTATTACAACGCATGCATGGACATGAGATAAGATCATCTCCTAGATTTCTTCTCGCATACTTGACAAATTCTCTAACACCAATGACATACCCATCACCCAGTCTATTATTATTTTCACCCATCCACTCTTTATAAGGTGGAAACTCCATCACTACCTTCTATAAATATAAAAACAACATACATTAGATTGTTGGTTTATTTATGCACAATGTATTTGAATAATTACCAGATTAAATATGAGACTTGTAATACTCAAATGTGCATCTAAGCCATTCACTTTTTAGATCATTGAATCACAAATGTTGCTGCTGCTACTACTATGTCATGTTATTAGTTTGTCAAGATTGCAAAGTTTTAGAGTATCTCCCCATTAAAGATTCTATACCAGAAACAACACCCGTGCAAAATAACTCAAAAATTCATATTACCCATGTGAATTTCAAATTACCACACACTTAAAGGATTGCAGCTTCAAATTCAACAAGCACATAACGAGAAAACAACAAAAATAACTATCAAACACATTTCGGCAGTTGTTGAATCAGGAAACAACAAAAATAACAACTTGCAAACACGGAATTCAGCAACTATGCAAAATAACGATTGATGCAAATAAAGAATTTGGGAAGAAATAGGAAACAAACTTCACGGCAAAAAATTAAAATCCCATTCTGCTCCAAAACAACAGTTAAAAACTAAGATTAAAATTTGATAAAAACACAAAGAATTTATAATCAAGAAACTAGAAATAGGAACTCACCAGATCAACTTCGGACTTCTAAATCAGCGGTTTAAGGGTCGAGTCCTGGCAGAAGGTTTCTCTTACGTGAGACAAGAAGATGACACGTACCACCTAATGTGCATATGATTTTATGGCAGATGATGAAGATGAAGATTTAGGGTTCTATGATTTGAGTGGAAATGGGCGAGAAACTGAGAAAGAGAGAGAGAGAGCGCTTCAGAGACAGAGATAGGAGGGAGAAACTGAGCTCCAGTGTAATGATAAAAGTCATACGATCTTGCCTAGGGTTCCAGCGCAAAAAATATAACGTTTTTAATAAATTGACTGTAATTAAAATTTGTGACTGCTACAAACAGTCACAAAGTACATTATAATTTGTGACTGCAGTGGACAGTCACAAATATTTAGTATTATGACAAATCAAGCTTTGTGACTGTCGGAAACAGTCATAATAATTGTGACAGCTATTGGCAGTCACAAAATTAGCGAGATAAAAAGTCATAAATGTTAGTTTTTGGTGTAGTGAAAACAAAATTTTTAAACGAAGTAAAAAAAATTCTTTTGGGATGATCCATATTTGTTCAAATATTGTCCTGACCAAATCATTAGGAGATGTGTGCCAGAACATGAACAACAAAATATCATTTCCTTTTGTCATGATCATGCATGTGGAGGTTATTTTAGTTCAAAGAAAACAACTGCTAAAATTCTGCAATGTGGTTTTTATTGGCCAACACTTTTCAAAGATACACATTCATATTGTAGCACATGTGATAGATGTCAAAGATTAGGTCGAATTTCTAAACGAAATATGATGCCTTTAAACCCAATTTTAATTATTGAAATATTTGATGTTTGGGGCATAGATTTTATGGGACCTTTTCTAATTTCTTTTGACAATCTTTACATCCTTGTGGCCGTCGATTATGTTTCAAAATGGGTAGAAGCAATTGCTTGCAAAACAAATGATCACAAAGTCGTGGTAAAATTTTTGAAAGAAAATATTTTTCCAGATTTGGAACACCACGAGCAATTATAAGTGATGGAGGAAAACATTTTTGTAACCAATTTTTGAATCATCTATTTAAAAAATATGGTGTTACACATAAAGTTGCTACTCCTTATCACCCTCAAACAAGTGGACAAGTTGAAATTTCAAACAGAGAAACCAAACATATTCTTGAAAAAATTGTTAATCCTACAAGGAAAGATTGGTCTTTGCGATTGAATGATCCATTGTGGGCTTACCGTACTGCTTTTAAAACTCCCATCGGAATATCTCTATTTAGGCTTGTCTTTGGATAGGGCTGAGAATTTCCCGTCGGGAAATCCCGAGTCCCGGTCCCGTCCCGAGTCCCGACGGGAACCGGGACCCCGAGTCCCGAATTTTTCAGGACCGGGACCGGAACCGGGACCTTAAACTTTGTTAATTTCGGGACTCGGGAGTCCCGAAATCCCGTCGGGACTCCCGAAGTCCCGATTGCAAATTTTAATTTCGGGACATTTCGGGACATTTCGGGACATTTCGAAAAATTATCCTCGGGATCGGGACCGGGACTGGGACTTAAATTTATCCCAATTCGGGAATCGGGACTCCCGAAGTCCCGATCGGGACCGGGACCGGGACCACTAAATTGGTCCATTTCGGGACCGGGACATTCGGGACTCGGGATCGGGACCTCGGAATGTCCCGATTCTCACCCCTATCTTTGGAAAACCATGTCATTTGCCCGTTGAATTGGAACATAGAGCATACTGGGCCATAAAACGATTAAATTTTTCATTAGACATGGCTGGAATTAATTGGAAACTTCAACTAAATGAATTAGAAGAAATCAGAAATGATGCTTACGATTGTGCAAGGAAATATAAGGACAAAATGAAATTTTTTCATGATAAACACATTTTGAGAAAAAAAATTCTCCTGGTCAAAAAGTCCTTCTTTTTAACTCTCGTTTGTTATTATTTCCAGGCAAGTTGCGTTCACGATGGTCTGGTCCATTTATTATTCATACGGTCTATCCTCATGGAGCTGTAGAAATTGAAAATTCAAAAAATGGTAATATTTTTAAAGTGAATGGTCAACGGTTAAAACCATATTTGGAATTAAAATCTTTTGAGGTAGAAGAGGTTCTTCTTAAAGACCCCGATATTGTGAATTAATACTCCATTGTGTTTGCCCGGTCAAGTGGCGGATAACGGTACTCTGTGGCTAGTAAAGTCGGATTTTTCAGTTTCCCACAACAACTGATTTTGTAGATATTTTTTATTTTTTTATTTCATTTTTTTTTAATTATGGAAAACTTTGAAAACAATTGAAAAAAGATTTCCCTTTCTTAGTAAAAAAGTCATTTTGAAACTTTACCAAGCCAGACTTGAAAGGATGAGGTTGCTTATGAATAACGGCATACCTTTTGATATTCGATTCATTATTGAAGCCAAAGTGAGAATAGCGGGTGAATTCACGGAAACACCAACTAGATTTTTATCAGGGCTTGGAAAAAGTTCATATGCCAAGAAACGACGAGGAAAGAAAATCGCCGTTTGCTACAAATGTGCTAGGTGGAACTGTGATTCAAGATGTCGATCTTTAGGAATTCCTTCCACAAACAGAGAAGGTAAAATTCAGTTCATCAAAGATGGTCTGAATAAGGAGAATTTAGATGATATCGAAATTTCTCTTGACACACATCCTAGTGGACTCGTACATTATGGGATTCGATGTTTGTGGAATAAATTCAAACCAGAATATGAACAATCTCTTGGGAATCTGACGTTAAAAGACCCTGTTTGCCAATTTGTAAGAAAATTGGATGGGAAGCTTCTCCCCGACTCATAGAAGGCGTTTAAGCCGTTTCTGAACGTAAAATCAGAGGAAGATGTGAGCCACAATCACAACTACTGTACATACATGTGAGTATCTTTACTTTTTATCGTTTTTTAAGATTTTCTGAATAAAAAATGTGATACGCAATAAATGCATTCATTATTCTATTGAGTAGTTGAAGCGCAATTAACGCGGCCACAGATTTGATAAATCTTTTTATTTTATTTTGCATTTATAAATAAACATTGCAGTTGTTTTTTTCTGCATCCCTCAAACTTGTATTCTTTTCATTTTCTCTCTAAGTAATTTTCTTTTAAAAAAATGGAATCATCATCTTCCACATAAAGATTTAACTCCATCTTCATTTTTGGTGGAGCTAGTCATGGGCCCACAACTTGGGTCGTACTTTAGGAGAAAAATACATTCATGTAGTTTACGGAGGAGGAAGTCTAGGATTAATGGGACGTGCTGCTGCTTCTGCCTATATGGAAGGAGTAAAAGTGTTGGGAATCATTCCAAAACCTCTGGCTGAAAGTAAAATCACCGGAACAACCATTGAAGATGATTTCAGAGCTGTAAATATGCAAGACCGCATAACTCACATGATAAATCGTGCTGATGCCTTTATCACCCTTCCCGGTGGTTTTGGCACTCTTGAGGAACTTTTTCATGTGGTTACCAGAGCCCAGCTAAATGTTCATACGAAACCAATAGGTCTGCTAAATGTCAATGGTTTCTTCGATGGTTTACTATCTTTCATCAACTACTCTTCTGAAAAAGGTTTTATTTCTGAGCGTGCTAAACGAATCATAGTTGTTGCAACAACACCAGAAGAGCTGATCAAAAAACTTATTGCATTTGTTCCTGAACCAGACCCAGCTCTAGCTAATATTGTCTGGATGGAAGATTTCACTGTGCGGAAATGCAAAATTGATACATTCATTTCCCTCTGATATCCCACTTCATTCCTCTTGTTGTTTTTTTTACTTTTTTAGCGGGTGTAAAAATTGTGAAAATGATGGCAGCTTAAGGAGTTTCTTTTCGACCTCTTGACGCGCATCTATCCACGATTTATGTATTGTTATTTTTATTACGTTACTTTTTCTGTTTGTTTTTAATAAAAGCATTGATGGCAGCGTAAGGCGACTCTTCGGACTCTCTTGAAGCGCATCTAGGTTATTTGTGTTATACTTCTGGGTATATATTTTCTTTTGTTGTTTTGCCACACTTATTTCTTGCAGGTCCAAAAAAAAGGCTTGAGCGAAGCGTCGTCTTTCATAAACAGGGAAGCCTTATTTAAACCCTTACTCCATTGTTCTTTTTACACAATAAGGATATTGTTTATCATTAAGTGTGGGGGAAGGTGTATATTTATATCTATATCTATATCTATCTATCTATCTATCTATATATATATATATATATATGAAATATATATAAAAAAAGAGGTTGAAAATCACGGCACCATTTTCTTGAGAAAACGTTAGTGAAAAAATCATTTTTTGGATGTTTCACTGGTTTCGATAATGGATTTGGATGAAGGTGTACGGGATTCAGTACACAACACCATTTTTGTGAGTTTTGAGCCTTAGAGCAATCCTTATATATACGCTCTATATTTTTTGTTGTGTGGTCAAACATATTTTGTTCATTCTAGAACTTGCTCATTTATACATTTCGAGACTACATTCATAAACTCTTGCATTAAGATGATAAAGGCAATTAGGATTAACCCCTTGTTGACTTATATTTTCCCACCCATTACATTTTATCCTTAGAAGCCCCATTGAGCCTGAGCCTATTTCTTTGATCAAGCATATTACTTTAGCCATTATCCATTATTGTTGATGACTCATCCATTTTCACCCTCTAGTCAAAGATTTAATTGTGAACTAGATCTGTGACAAATAGGGACCGATGTTCATAAGAGTATTGTGGAGATTAAGAGCTTTTGTTGAAACTGAAAGAGTGTGAAGTACATTGGAGTATTGAACCGAATAAAAAAATATAAATAAAGGCAAAAAAAACGTCCTGAAAGAAAAAAAAAAGTGGGAGGTCAAGTGCGAAAATCATCACTATATATACATAAAATAGCACTTGAACTATCCCTTGAGTGATACATAATTCCTTCCAGAAGATCCATTGTATACTTTTTCTTACACAAGAGTATGACCTTACCAGATGAATATTCAATTACCATGTACAGAATAACTTGGGGATGATGGTTTGAGAGTTTTCATTACAGAAGTGGGGTGTTGATTGTTATTTGTAGGATTTGTTATGCATCTAAATTCACAATTGATCTTGGCTATCAAACCTCATAATTTTCCCTTTATCCTACCCATACCCAAAGCCACGTTACAACCAAAAGAAAGACCTTTTGATTTATGCATGAGTTTATTTTTAAGTAGTGGAGATTTGATTTTTGACCAAGCATATGGTAATCAGGTCCGGTCCTGAGGTTCCGGATGCCCATGGTGAAAGGCTAGAAAAATGCTCCTTTATTACGCAAATGAAATTTTTAAAAGGGGTTTGGAACCTAGTCAAGCTAGGCGGCTCATCCCCATGCTGGATCTTTATTAAATAAAACAAAAACAATACAACGGGGGACATAAACCAAAACCCCGTATAATAAATATAAAATACATCACCTAAAATGATGCCTTCGTGCATTTTTTTACGGGAATCAAATATATTGACACCAATATCATCAACAAGAGGATTTTTACAATCACGAGCATTATCATTATTATCATCATCACAAGCATTATCAAATTTTTCGTTATCATCACTAGCGATATTATTTTCAACTGGATGCTCAACCGAATTTTCAGTAGGATGTTCAACCGAATTTTCAAATATGTATGGTCTAACAAGAAACTTACTCATAGATCCTTGCATCGATTTCTCGATTCTATTTGTCTTTTTTCCTTTTCCTATTTTGAGCACCCGATTGTTGTGATCTAGGAAATATATCTAAAATATTGAAACAAATATCAACTATTTAATAAAAGGATAGAAGCTCGTAAAAAAGCGCTTGCAAAAGCTAACGAGGAGGAGTTAGATTACTTGTCTGTTTTGCAAGAAAGGACGAACTCACTTCATTCGGAAATCGATGATAAAGATGATAACCTCCGTCGTGCTAATGCTAAATCTGTGGAAAATGAAAAGGAACTCAAAATCACGCGTGATGATTTGGAGAAATCGGGAAAACAAGCTTCCAATCTGTCTGGAGAGATGCAAAAATCAAGAAATTGTAACACCCCGAGATATTCGGAGTATATTACAGCGCCGTGGACCCCTACATGGGACCCACCAGGCTACAACAAGCGAACACCCCTCGACTAACCATCTCGGTTAGCGAGGATACACAATCAAATAATACATCACATGAAAATACACCCGAAACAACCGACGAAATGAGTAACAATCGACAATGTAGCAATTTATGATAATACAACACGGAGTTTGAAATGAAAAGCCTAAGTACTCGCGAGTACAATCTATAAGTTTATAACTGTGGAAACAACCAAATCGAAATGAACAAAAGAAATAAGAAGACCCAAATGCACATGTCAACGACCCTGGCCAACATCCTCGTACTGTCCCGGTGCTCGCTCGTCCGGATAATCATAACCTGAAATCCATAACAAGAATTTCCCCAAAACGGGTCCCCAAAGGGGTTAGTAATTACGCTAGTACAAGTAATCAAGACAAACCAATCGCTTACACATTTCATAGTACATGCACCAATATCATTTCACAAACCAAAACCAGACATGTCTTTTCCGGAAATAAACAGTCAATCACATTTGCCTAGGACCGGGACGAAGCCACAAATCCCACTCGAGGCCTCTAAGGACCCTCCCGAGCTGGCCATATTCATAAAACAAACCAAGCACCACACGTCACCTAGGACCGGGACGAAGCAACGAATCCCACTCGAGGCCTCTAAGGACCCTCCCGAGCTGGCTAGCGAAACAAACTCATGAATCCAGGACGAAGCCATAGATTCCCTCCGTGATCCCGTCGGACCCTCCCGAGGTGAGCAAATTACACACAATATACATTACCATTTCATGTTAAGCATAAAGGTTTCCAAAAATACTTGCCTTGAATAATTGACGACGCAACGAACGGAAAGGATAATCACCGACGGACGCTAGGAATCAACGGAACCGAACCTAACGATTCGAAGAACATAATTACAACCAACTCTAAGACGAATACGGAAATGGAATACACCCGAAAACCCGCCTACGATTCATGTATATTCGTACATAAATAACAACGAGGGCGGACCACAACCAAACCCTCTCGATTCCGTAAAAACCACGAAATATACCATGAATCCGTAGGGAAACTAAGACTACCATCAAGGTTAATAATATTCATCAAGAATCCACCAACAAAACGGAGTGAATCGGACGAAAATCCCAAAATCCCCAATTTATCCAAAAGTAGGGTTCTAAGAGATCTTACCTTGGATTAGGATGAAAGATCCGCATTGATGTTGTTATAATACACCAAGAACTCAAGGAAGACGTTGGATAAGATGATTGGAGGAAGAAATCGCCAAGAAAATCGCCCGGGATCGCCTTCGCCGCGGAGAGAAGGAAGAAATGAAAATAATTCGCTCATCTCGGTCAACTCCCTGGTTTATATAGCCAGGGAGTGTTAGTGCGCGCTAATCCCCAAAGTTAGCGTGCGCTAACGAAACAACTCCAGTCCAGTAGCCAGGCTTCTGGCCGTTAGCGTGCGCTACTACAAACGTAGCGTGCGCTAACAACCTCTCGGTAGCGCTCGCTATCGACCAATAGCGTGCGCTACCTGGACATCAGCCGAGTCCAGAAGCGACTGTCCAGAACACACCTGATCTGGTTAGCGCGCGCTATCGACCAAACGTAGCGTGCGCTAATGTATATCGGTAGCGCGCGCTAACGACCAATAGCGTGCGCTACCTGGGCATCAGTAGAGTCCAGTGGCAAACTGCCCAGTACTGGACATCCACACTAGCGCACGCTACCGGGCATCTCAGCGTGCGCTAACTCCCAACATTAGCGTGCGCTAGGATACATAGCGTACGCTAATCCACCAGTCCAGAGGGCTGGAATCAGTACTGCCACTCCCAGGGTTTGCCCTCTAGCGCGCGCTACGAGGCAGTCGTAGCGTGCGCTACTAAGTGACCCCTAGCGTGCGCTATGCAGAAAAGATAGCGTGCGCTAGGTACGAAATATAAACGGTCCAAAACACCGGAATATGAACGAGACGTTAAACGGAACATCTCAAGACGCATCGAAACATAGAATGGATACACGGCAACCCCGAAACAGCGGTTCCGTATAACAATAACAAGAATCAGATCAATAGATGACGGAAAAGATACACTGTAAGATACACGAGGGTCACTACGACCGAGAAATACATCAAAAATAAAAATACAAGGGAAAGAAAATGCGGATATTACATTCTACCCCTCTAAAAACAAGTTTCGTCCCGAAACTTAAGAGACAAACAACTCGGGGTATCTAGCACGCATCCTATCCTCAGTTTCCCAAGTCGCCTCCTCGACACCATGTTTCGACCACTGCACTTTGACCAAAGGGATGGTCTTATGCCTCAGTCGTTTCTCGCGATGCTCCAAAATCTTCAAGGGACGCTCCTCGAAGGTAATATCCTCGGCGACATCAATCTCACCATAATCGATGATGTGACTAGGATCCGGGACATATTTCCTCAGCTGGGAAACATGAAAAACGCTATGAACATGACTCAGGGCCGGGGGTAACGCCAAACGGTATGCTAACCCACCGACTCGCTCGAGAATCTCGAAGGGTCCAATAAATCTCAGACTTAACTTCCCCTTCTTCCCGAAACGGAAAACTCCTCTCGTCGGCGACATCTTCAGCAAAACGTGGTCTCCCACCTCGAATTCTAAAGGTCGACGACGGACATCGGCATAGGACTTCTGTCGACTCTGGGCCGTCAACATCCGTTCCCGAATTAATTCTATCTTTCGCCTCGTCTCTAAAACGACATCCGGCTCGGTCCCGACCAAATCGGACGCCTCATTCCAACAAATCGGTGATCGACATCGCCACCCATAAAGTGCCTCGTACGGTGCCATCCGAATCGACGTGTGCCAACTATTGTTGTACGTGAATTCGATCATTGGCAAATGCTCCTCCCAGTCGCTGCTCCAATAGAGAGCGCACGCACGCAACATATCCTCGAACGTCTGGATAGTGCGTTCCGACTGTCCATCTGACTGAGGATGGAAAGAGGTACTCAAACGCAAACGAGTACCCAACGCCTTATGTACAGCTTGCCAAAAGTGCGATACAAAACGGCCATCACGATCCGAAACAATAGACTTCGGAGTACCGTGAAGCCTCACAATCTGCGCGATAAATACACGAGCCAACTTCTCCGGGCCCCAAGTGTCCTTGATGCCCAGAAAATGTGCCGACTTGGTCAGGCGATCGACAATCACCCAAACCATATTCATGCCCGATCTCGATCTCGGCAAACTCGTAATGAAGTCCATAGATATGTCTTCCCATTTCCATTCCGGAACCGGAAGTGACTGCAATAATCTTGCCGGTCGCTGATGCTCGATTTTGACCTGCTGACAAGTCAAACATCTCGCCACAAACTGCGCGACCTCTTCCTTCATATCATTCCACCAGAAATTCCTCCTTAGGTCCTTGTACATCTTACTCGAACCAGGATGAACGGAGTAAGGTGTAGCATGGGCCTCGCGCAGAATACTCTGTCTCATCTCGGAGTCGTTCGGCACACAAAGCCCACTCTGGAATCTCAAAACACCATCCTCATGAATCACAAACCCAGGGGACTTTCCCTTAAGAACGTTCTCTCGGATTTGAGTGATCATCGGATCCTCTAACTGCTTCAGCTTAATCTCATCGATCAAAGACGACGAAACCTCTAAAGCACAAAGTTGCCCGACAGCCCCAGGCAACAAAACCTCAACATCAAACTCAATCAAAGCCCGCCGAAGATCAGACTGATACGTAAGGACCTCAAGCGTTCGCAACGCAATCGGTTTCCGACTCAAGGCGTCGGCCACGACGTTCGCCTTGCCCGGATGATAAAGGATTTCGAGGTCATAATCCTTAATCAGCTCTAGCCACCTTCTCTGCCTCATATTCAGCTCCCGCTGAGTAAATATGTATTTCAGACTTTTATGATCGGTAAAAATCTGACATGCAGAGCCGAAAAGATAGTGACGCCAAATCTTGAGCGCAAAGACAACTGCCGCTAACTCCAAATCGTGAGTAGGGTAGTTAAGTTCATACGGCCTCAACTGTCTCGAAGCATAGGCAATGGTCTTGCCGTGCTGCATCAATACGCACCCAAGACCCTGACCCGAAGCATCACTATAAACGTCGAAATCCTCGTTGCCACATGGCAATGCCAAAACCGGGGCTGAAGTCAAACGCTTCTTCAGCTCCTTAAAACTCGACTGCCTCTCGTCGGTCCAGACGAACTTCTCGGATTTCTGGAGCAACTGTGTAAGTGGCCGAGCTAGTTTCGAGAAACCCTCGACGAACCTACGATAATAGCCAGCCAATCCCAAGAAACTACGGATCTCTTTCACATTCTTGGGCGGTGCCCAATCTAACACTGCCTCAATCTTCTGCGGATCCACACGAACCCCCTCGGCTGAAATCACGTGACCTAAAAACATCACTTCTTTCAGCCAGAACTCACATTTCGAGAACTTTACATAGAGTTGCTCGGTCCTCAAAATGTCTAACACTACCCGCAAATGATGGGCATGCTCTTCCTCGTTCCTCGAATAAATAAGAATATCGTCAATGAAGACGACGACACACTTATCCAAATACTCGATAAAGACTTTGTTCATCAACTGCATGAACACCGCCGGCGCATTAGTTAACCCGAAAGGCATAACTACAAACTCATAATGTCCGTATCTCGTCCGAAAAGCCGTTTTCAGCACGTCGGACTCCCTCACCCGGAGCTGATAGTACCCCGATTTCAAATTAATCTTCGAGAATACCGCAGCTCCCTGCAACTGATTGAACAAGTCATCAATCCTCGGCAAATGATACTTGTTCTTGATGGTCACTTTGTTTAGTTCGCGATAGTCGATACACAAACGTAGTGAACCATCCTTCTTCCGCACAAACAGGACCGGTGCACCCCAAGGCGAGGCGCTCGGTCGAACATACCTCGACTCAAGAAGCTCACTCAACTGCTTCTTCAACTCTGACATCTCTGAAGGTGCCATGCGATACGGCGCCTTCGAAATCGGAGCCGCGCCCGGCTCTAATTCTATTACAAACTCAATCTCACGATCCGGTGGCAATCCCGGCAACTCGTCAGGAAATACATCAGGAAACTCACTAACGACTGGAATCGACGAAAGCTCGACTCCACCATTCTCCGCCTTCAAGGCGTAGCACCAATAACCAGTACACCCCTTTCGCAGGAGTTTCACCGCCTTCAAGGCGTTAATAACAAACTTCTGGTTTCTCTTTCGCCCCGCGAAAGAGTGTTCAGTGCCGTCCTCGGGTAACATGGTAATGATCCTCGTGCGGTAGTTCATGATTGCACCATGCCGCTCGAGCCAATCATCCCCGAGAATCAAATCCTCACCCTCGATACCCACGACAATAAGATTAGAGAGCCAAGCCCTCTCACAAATAATCACAAAACAGTCCCGGACTTCTCGATCACCGACAATTCTATCACTGCTAGGAAGTTTAACGATGAAAGGCTCGCAAGGTGACAAGCAGTCGAGACTCAAACGACGTACACACTCTAGAGAAATGAATGAATGCGTAGCACCCGAATCAAAAAGCACACTGACAGGATGGGAATGGATATGGACGGCACATCGCCACGATGTTCTTTGGATCATCGGCCCTCCTCATCTCGTAGATACGCGGCTGGGCAGAGCCGACACTAGAAGCTCCTCCTCTAGCGGGCTGACCCCGACCCCTACCTCGGCCGACACTCGGTGGAGGCGGTGGAGCAAATGAGCCCTGGTTCACACTCGGCTCCATAGGTGCTGGGTGAGAAGAACGGGCGCCCAAACTGCTATCCCGAGCTTCTCGCAAAAGAAGCTTTGTGGCCCCGACCACAAGTATGACAAGTCAAAGGTGGACGAGGACAATCCCGGTTCACGTGGCCTGGCTTGCCACAGTTAAAGCATCTGGGGTCCCGGACGACGGTTCCGGCGGCACTCCGAAAGCTCCCAGAGAAACGAGCCGAACCGCCCGTAGAAATATTTGCAGCCTGAGATTTCTGTTGGCCTCCACTCTTGGGACCAGAAAAATTTCCGACCGACTTCTGCTTCTTGCTCTCACGAGCCAAATCGCTAGCCGTCACCGACATATCATAAGCAAGAGCTCGACTCTGATAATCCTTCAAGGTAGTACAGACGAGTCCAGACATATAGTCCCGAATTGACAGTTTCATCCTCCTGGAAAAATGGAAAATTTTGTCGCTCTCTTCGACAACTTGGGTCTTCACATAGCCCAACTCCTTGTTAAAATCGTCAATAGCTTGATATACGGGAATATCCCGTGGTTGAGCATCATAGAAAGCATGCACTCGAGCCTGTCTGACCGGCCACGGTCAATATTCAGTCTCCATCAACTCCTGAAATTCGGCCCACGAAGCAACATGATCCTTGGACCCCATGGCCTCCCACCAATCCATAGCGTCCCCAGTGAGAAAGTACTGGGCGATGGGGACCTTACGGTCCTCGGGACAGTTGGTGGCAACGAAGACCTTAGATATCTCCTTGATCCACCCCTCCCAGCCGATCCGGTCTGATGCTCCCGAAAACTGAGGAGGGTGCATCTTGATGACATCTTGGAGCCAACGGTCTGCTCCGCCCCGATTAGCATGGGCCTGATCGGGGTTTTGAACCACTTGAGCTATCGCCGCCATTTGGTTTACCATTTGCTGCATAACGGCCGCAATACCAAGGTCGGCGCGCTTCTGAGAGGAAGCATGATCGTGGCCGATCGCCGATCGCCGGCTCCCGAAGAATGCGACGTGGCCGCCCCACCGGCTGCCCCACGTCCTCGACCGCGTCCACGGCCACGTCCCCTTCCAGCATCCATGCTGGTGATAAGAGGTGGCAAAAGCAACTCGATGATAAGTAAAAGAGGGAGAATAATCACAGTCCAAGAAACGGAATACAGTACGAGAAAGTAAAGAATCGAGTAAGGAAACTTACGAACACTGGAAGTACTGAGATGCCGGCAGCGGTGTGACAATGTGCGAAACAAAACACGACTAGACCCAAATAACCGACAAGCCTAGGTATCCATAAACCTGATGCTCCGATACCATTTTCTGTAACACCCTGAGATATTCGGAGTATATTACAGCGCCGTGGACCCCTACATGGGACCCACCAGGCTACAACAAGCGAACACCCCTCGACTAACCATCTCGGTTAGCGAGGATACACAATACATCACATGAAAATACACCCGAAACAACCGACGAAATGAGTAACAATCGACAATGTAGCAATTTATGATAATACAACACAGAGTTTGAAATGAAAAGCCTAAGTACTCGCGAGTACAATCTATAAGTTTATAACTGTGGAAACAACCAAATCGAAATGAACAAAAGAAATAAGAAGACCCAAATGCACATGTCAACGACCCTGGCCAACATCCTCGTACTGTCCCGGTGCTCGCTCGTCCGGATAATCATAACCTGAAATCCATAACAAGAATTTCCCCAAAACGGGTCCCCAAAGGGGTTAGCAATTACGCTAGTACAAGTAATCAAGGCAAACCAATCGCTTACACATTTCATAGTACATGCACCAATATCATTTCACAAACCAAAACCAGACATGTCTTTTCCGAAAATAAACAGTCAATCACATTTGCCTAGGACCGGGACGAAGCCACAAATCCCAGTCGAGGCCTCTAAGGACCCTCCCGAGCTGGCCATATTCATAAAACAAACCAAGCACCACACGTCACCTAGGACCGGGACGAAGCCATGAATCCCACTCGAGGCCTCTAAGGACCCTCCCGAGCTGGCTAGCGAAACAAACTCATGAATCCAGGACGAAGCCATATATTCCCTCCGTGATCCCGTCGGACCCTCCCGAGGTGAGCAAATTACACACAATATACATTACCATTTCACGTTAAGCATAAAGGTTTCCAAAAATACTTGCCTTGAATAATTGACGACGCAACGAACGGAAAGAATAATCACCGACGGACGCTAGGAATCAACGGAACCGAACCTAACGATTCGAAGAACATAATTACAACCAACTCTAAGACGAATACAGAAATGAAATACACCCAAAAACCCGCCTACGATTCATGTATATTCGTACATAAATAACAACGAGGGCGGACCACAACCAAACCCTCTCGATTCCGTAAAAGCCACGAAATATACCATGAATCCGTAGGGAAACTAAGACTACCATCACGGTTAATCATATTCATCAGGAATCCACCAAAAAATGGAGTGAATCGGACGAAAATCCCAAAATCCCCAATTTATCCAAAAGTAGGGTTCTAAGAGATCTTACCTTGGATTAGGATGAAAGATCCGCTTTGATGTTGTTATAATACACCAAGAACTCAAGGAAGACGTTGGATAAGATGATTGGAGGAAGAAATCGCCAAGAAAATCGCCCGGGATCGCCTTCGCCGCGGAGAGAAGGAAGAAATGAAAATAATACGCTCATCTCGGTCAACTCCCTGGTTTATATAGCCAGGGAGTGTTAGCGCGCGCTAATCCCCAAAGTTAGCGTGCGCTAACGAAACAACTCCAGTCCAGTAGCCAGGTTTCTGGCCGTTAGCGTGCGCTACTCCAAACGTAGCGTGCGCTAACAACCTCTCGGTAGCGTCATGGGCCTAGTAATACCTGTTTTAAAAAAAATAATGCCCTTATGGGGCTGCTGTCTATGGCCGAAGCCATCACAGCCATGGGCCAGGGCCGGGCCTGATGGTAATGACACATTATGCTTTGATATGAGTGAACTCTTCTCGAATATCCCGTATATACACTTGAGTGAAGAGTGATATCCACTGTGAGGGTATTGAATCTTTTGGCATTCGATTCTCAATGAAGTTGTTAAAATTTGGTGCGGCTTCCTATTTTTTCTCTGATCTCACTTGGGTCATGATCACTTGTTCTCTCTTGATATTGGTTTTGTCGTGATTTTTTTCAGTATATGAGTATTATAACTCGGGTATAAGATTTGCCCGAGGACGTGCAAAAGATAAGTGTGGGGGAATTTGTTTAGTATATTTTGAGTAATATTTTTATTAGTATTTTATATATATATAATTGTGTGTTATGTGATAATTTATTTGTTTTACCATATATTTATATTATTTCATTTTGTTAGAATTTTCTATAATTTTGTGTCATTTTTGGATAATTAATTGGAATTAAATTATATCTGCAGGTTAACCAATCGGTACAAGACAGATCAATTGGTTCAAGGGCGACATTTTTGCAAAATTCAAATATAGTCACGACTGGTCTCATTTTATTCGTCTCGTCGAGACGATCGTTTTAAAAAAAATCATCCGAATCCGAGTTCTTATGAAGAAGTTATGACCGTTCGAAGGACAATTAAATAGACGGACCATATTGTGCCACGTGTCAACACCCAATTGGACTAGAAATTCAACTCTGTGCTGATGTCATCCATGACATCAGCACCCCTTAGTAGCCATGAAATAATTGGGGGTGGGATTTTAAAATGTTAAAAATTATTATTTTATTAATTTTGTAGTAATATAAATAGGGGATGAATGTGTAGTATTTTGGGGGGAGAAAAAAGGAGAAAAAATAGAGAGATATTATTGTAAGGGAGAGAAATAAAAATATTGTGTAATAAAATTATATTTGTTTAATAATATTATGGAATATTTATTTATTTGTGTTGTTATTATGAGTGAGTAATTTTCTTTTACTGGGTTATGATGAAACCATGTCTATATTATTATTAATATTTATATAATAATTCCAAATAAATGTTTTTAACGATTATGATTTTCGCTTCAATAGGGGAATATTATTTCATCAATTATATCACGTATTTTTGATAGTTATAAATTCCCAAATTGCTTTGTGATTATTGATATAGTTAATTTCTTTGATTATTTGTTTTCCATTAAATTGGATACATATAATGCTTAGAAATTACATTTTTTTAAGCGAAGGAAAATCTATATTTGAATTATAATTTTGTACTTATTGTCAAATCTATAGTGAAATAGTGAGATTGATTTCAGAATCTATTCCCTGAATTTCTTGGAATTAAAATATAAAATAAATAATAAATAGACATTGATGGACTCTAAATCCTAGTAAATTATTTAAAATCAATTTATCTAAAATATACTTAAAAAATAATATTATTTGTCGCAATTATTTAAATCAATCAAAAATCAAATTATTTGGGACTAGGTTAGAATTTAATATAATTTGGTTCAAAACGATAGGAATAATTTGACTTCACTATTATAGTCCTCCCTGTGGAATCGATCTTGCACCGCATATCTACATCGAACAAATCGTGTGCTTGCGAGTATTAGAGTAAAGAATCAACCAACAACAAGTGTTTAATTTATTTTTTAAAATTTAAATCAAATTCTTTAAAATAAAAAAGGACTGATTTTTAGTCTAATGTTAAATTCAAAATAGGTTTTTTAAAGTCGAAAACAAATTTATTAAAATTATTTTTTCAGTTTAATAATAATATGTTCTTCCAATAAATCTAGCTGGCCCAACTCGACCCACGCCAGTCCGGTAGGGGTGGGCAGTGGGCTGCATCCTCCTTGTAATATCCGCAATCTTCGATTTTCGGTAAATTTCTTTTTCGGCCGGAGTCAGTTTTGACGACTCGCTCATGACCGTTTTGTCATTTTGAGAATGATTAATTCTGCACTTTTTGTCATCCGAGTTCGTTTCGGTATCGTTTTGTTGAGTTCCGAGCTTTTTGGCGACTTTTTCGCACTTGAGTTCGATTCTTGCGAATCTCGTCCGAAATTATTGTTTCGAATTTCTCGTAAGTTCATTTAATGTTATTATTCAAGTTGCGAGCTTTGGTTTGGTGTTTCGATCGCGTATCGTGATTTTCGGACGTTTTGGGCCATTTTCGTAATTTCCCAAAGTTTTGGGTAATTACTTCCGTTGTCGAATTCCGAGCCTTCGGGTGGTCGGAATTGTGTGTTCTCTTAGCTCTTAGATTCGTCTTTGCGAGTACGTCAGAATCAGTATCATCGATTCGTATTCGTGTTCGGGTTTTGGGGTCGTTCGGGCCGTCGGAGTTGGCCGAGTCATGGCCGGCACTGGGCCTGTGCCGATCGCCGAGTTACGTCCGTAGTGCTCGGCAGCCTTCCGGCCGAGCAGCCGTGCCGTGGGCCGCGGCACATGCGGCAGGCGCGACATACTCGTGCATTTTTTCGCCAAACTGCTCAGACTGTGCCGCGGCACATGTCGGGCCGCGCGCACACCGCCGACCACCGGAGCCATTTTTGGCCGCGCACACTCCATGGGCCGCGGCACACTGTGCGGCTTATTTATGGCCCTGCAGACGGGTTTTTGGCCATTTTTCTCCTCCTTCTCCTTCTCTTCCGCGGCTGAGGGTATGCTCATCATGGAGCCATGTTGTTTGACAACAAATCCTCGAAGTTATTGAGGTTATATCATCAATCAATCATCCTATATCATCCTTTGATCCAGCGAATCAAGGTAATCTTCCTTAGAACCCTAATTTCGTGAATTTGGGGGGTTTTGCGTTTTTGTCCGATTCGTTCCGTATTATTGATTAATTCATGATGGGTATGATTAATCTTGGTAGTATTCTTGTGTTTAACATCATTTAATCCATTGTTCTTCGTCGAATAGAAGTATATTTCTTGATTTCCTTCTAATTGACTTTTTGGGGGATTTGTCCTCGATCTCGTTTTTCATCCGTTTTCGATGGATCGATTATGGTTAAATGATGTTGTTAAACATATTCTATAGATTGTATATCCATATTTCAACTTGGAATTCCGTTTTCGTGTTTTGTCGGGACGAATCGTGTTCTTGGCCGTTTTGGGGAAAACACTTGAACTTTCGTCATTCGTTCTTTGAATTCAGCGGCTTTGGGTCGTAATTTGGAATTTATTTTCGTTGTTATTGTTTTTGTTCGTAGTTCATTGTTGCGGATTGTCGTTCGGTGGAGTCGGTGAGTTCGTAGTCGGTTCGTGCCAACCTACTTCGGCCGATTCTCTGCGTTGTGGTTATTCGAGGTAAGTATCTTGCCCATACATTACGTGTTTTGTGGATATATTAGTTGGTAATTTACGATACGTGATTTATGAATGCCTATAATTAACTTTCAAAGGAATTGATATGCTTTTCAATACTTCCTTAAAAGATGACTCGTATGATTTCGTTGTTAAATATGCTTGTCTAAGTATGTGTGGGGTATCGTTTTGTGTGATTATGACGTTGTGGATTTATAGCTTAACCTTTCCTTGAGATATGTATGAAACATATGCCTATTGATGATCCTGTCTCATTGAGTCGTTCGGCGTGGTTGGATAGGTATTTTCCCTCGTTGCTATGCTATTTGTACTAGCTGCATCGTTGAAATTCTAGCATGAATCGTATCATTACTTGGTCGTGAGTATATGTTGGATGAACTGGCCATTCTAGTAAGGTACCTCGACTATATATACTGTGATTGACCTTCGAGGCTTGTGGTTTGCAACTGTGATTTTGAAACGTGTGTGTGTTGTTCCTTCCACCCGGAGTGTCCGACGGGATGTTTGGGGGTCGATACTAAGGGGTACGGCCACGGAAGTGGACTTGGGTGCGTGTGTGGATGAACTTCCACCCGGAGTGTCCGACGGGATGTCTGGGGGTCGATACTAAGGGGTACGGCCGCGGAAGTGGTTTCCCACCCAGAGTGTCCGACGGGATGTCTGGGGGTCGATACTAAGGGGTACGGCCGCGGGTTACCAGTTGTGGTTTTCATCTTGAGGATGACGTTGATGTTTTCGTTAATTGTGATATTGTCCGGAGTATCACAATGCTTTGTGCTCGGGGTCGAGAGACATTATAGATCGAGTCTTGGTGCTTGTCTAGAATGACATAAGAATGATGTGTTATGTGTAATGTGTCCTTGTAAGTGAATTGCAGTGGATGATCGGGTCGTAGGCCCTGTGTTTTGTGACCGGAATGGTTGGGTCGTGGACCCCGTGTCTTGTTAACGGATTTGCATTTTGGAAAATGAACTTTGGGGCTATGACCCTAAATGACTTTCGAGGAATTAAGAACTTTTCAATTTCTAATGTTTTCAAAACTCCCGAGATTTGGAAATGTTTTCAAAGTGCTTACTTGCTTCGTTTCTACTTTCAAGACTTGAACTATTTTTAACTAAATATATCTCGGGAAGTCTTTCGTTGTATTCTCGAAATGTGTTGTGTATGGCTCGTATTTGCACTTTATACTTGCACTAGCGAAACAGTGGAGTTTTGCTAACCCCCGAGTAATCGGGGGGTGGATATCTGTATTGTGTCCAGGTACATGCAGGTTTTTGGGAGCAAGACACAGGATCGGTGCAAGGGATGATGAAAGACGAATGATACTAATCACACGAAGGCCAGTTTTGACTTCAGTTAGTCGGAGTCCATTATATTGTCTTTTCCGCTGTCTTATTGTTCGTCGTTGCAAGTATTTTACCCTTGCATGTGTATGAGTCTGGATGAGTTTATGTATTTTGATTTGTAAGTCAGTGACGGAAGACCAAATCGGTCTATTGATTCGTTATTTTGATTCGTCAGTATGTAATGTAATGTCTTGTGTTGATGTCTAGCCTGGTGGATCCTCACGGAGAGGGTCTGCGGCGTGTAATATTCCCGGTTTGATCTGGGGGTGTTACACTCCTTGCCCAGGCCCAACCTGTCCCAGACCGTTATATCAGTCGACCGGTCCTGAACCTGGGAACCTCAGCCCGGACCACTTCGGATCGTGAGCTGGCCTGGTCAGGCACCCCCAAGAAACACACTTGTGGCAGTGCTCCAGAATCGTTTAGGCATCCAGTATTTTCACACTGGGGATGCTGCTGATTGGTGGGAGGTTGTCGGGCGTCGGGATCATTTTGCTTCTTGGGCCGAGTTCAGAGACCTTATGGAAGCGGAGTACTGTCCGTGGCCGGTTCGTCAGGCGCGGATTCATGCTTTTTATGATGCTCAGCCTCGAGATATTCCGGTTTCTCAGGCCATTGCAGATTTCAACCGGAAATTGGCTATGTGAAGACCCCGGTTAATCCTTTTTCTCCCCCGCCCACCACTTCTTTAACTTATATATATATATATATATATATATATATATAGAGAGAGAGAGAGAGAGAGAGAGAGAGAGAGAGAAAGAGAGAGAGAGAAAGAGAGAGGGGGAGAGGGAGAGAGAGAGAGAGAGAGAGATTTAGAATCATATGAGAATGATATTTATATTGTGAATTGAGAATAAATCTGAATCATTGATCTGTGTGATGTACGGTCCAGATTGGCTTATGCATGCAAAATATGCATTTCGTGCATCAAACTTGCAATGCATAAAAACTCTGCATTATATGCATCAAAATATCGATGCACTAGAATATTACATTCTATGCATACATTTTTGTGAGAATAAATCTAGGCCATGCATTTAGTCAAGATCTATGAATCAGATTCATTCTTATTTCTTAACTTAAGATCATTTTCTCCAGAATCCACCTATATATATATATATATATATATATATAAACTTTTTTCAAAAATTTTTTACTGATAATTCTTTGATATTTTTTTACTATTTTATATTTATTTTTATTCCTTTGTGAAGTATTATTATGACTATAATTTTTCTATATAATATATTTATATTTAAAAATAATATTTACATAGTCATCTATACAAATAATATATATTATTATACTGATTATATATTATTATCTTGATATATATTATTATTATTAGCTGTCAATTGAGTTGTCATTTCAAAATCTTTAAAAAATTAGTTCCCTACTTATATCTACATATTAAATTGTCATTTCAAAGTCTTTCAACAAAATAGTTCCCTAATATATATTACCTATTGAATTGTCATGTCAATAATTTTTGTTATTAAGTAGTCTAAGTATAAATAGGCAGTGTAGAAGAAGACTAACTCATCATCTCTCTACATTTTTTTCTTAAATTTCTCATGTAATATCACTTATATGAAATACTATTCTGTTTATAATAAATGGAAAAATATAATTCAGCAAATGCTGGGAACATGTCGTGTGAATTTACCACTGATCAAGTCTGATTTCGTGTAAATATCCTTTTTTCGTGTTTCGTCATTTTTTTTGGTATATATATATTGCTCTTTTTATTTGAAAATAAAATAAAAACATTATTTAAAACGTATTTTGTTTTGTTCTGCTCTTTTCATTTAATTAGTTTAGTCTCTCTCTCTCTCCCTCTATATATATATATATATATATATTGCTCTTTTTATTGGAAAAATATAGTAAGTGAAGATTGTAAATGATGGGATAATGTGAGTGAAGATTGTAAAGGATGGGCTGATCCATATGGAGAAAGGATACAATTTTGGTTAAATTTGATGACGAGATAATGTAATCGAATAGTTTATTTATCAATGTTGATCGTATTTTCCGTATTTATTATTTATTATATTATTTCGTAGTTATTTTTAATCATAAATAAAAATATACAAATAACAAAAATTATTAATTTTGATAATAATAAAATAAAATAAAAATTCAAATAAGAAAAAGAATAAATAATTTTCATAAGAAATAAATAAAGAATGCAAAAACAAAAAAAAACAGATAAAACTAAAATATAAAGGACATATTTAGATATGACATGCAAATTAGGCTTCATCATTGGTAGATTTTAGAGGACTTATATCTACTGTCTAAACTTAACTTGAACCATGATAAAGTAATTTCATTGGTCATCTTCAATAAAATCGAAAATAATTTTGACCATATCTTGGTTCTGAAAAATAATAACCCTCCACATGAAAATTTTATCATGGAAAGTACTCATGATATACTGTGAAAACTCATTTTTCTTTTTTTCTTGTCTCAAGATAGCTGATCCAACTCGTCCTGAATTTGACATCTTGGACTCAGAAGGACTTGAGTACCATAGATGGGTTTCGGACGTCGAGACCACTTTTGTCGCTAAGGACTATAGTGCTACTATCTTTGAAAAAGCAGGCGAAGTACCGTATGATAAAACCAAAGCTAGTGCATTAATGCTCCTTAGGCGACATATCGACCCCAGCCTAAGATGGGAATATCTGCAATTGAAATCCCCGAATGAACTGTAGGATTCCCTTAATGGCCGTTTTGGGAACATCCACAATACCTTGCTCCCAGAGTTGACCGTGTAGTGGAATGAAATTAGCTTTGCTTGATTATAAACGGATCAATGATTTCAACAAAGATATGCTCCATCTGAAGGCACGCCTTAATTTCTGTGGAAAGGACCTCACAGAAGATGATATGATCCAGAAAACTCCTTCCACCTTCCTTACTCCTGCCCTTATACTAGCGAACCAGTATAGGTTGGAGTATGACAATAAACGCATCACTACCTTCAATAAGCTTATCAACATACTGCAAGTGGCTGAGAGGCATAATGAAGTGTTAGCGAGCAACAATGCCAGGCCGGCTAGGACAAAGAAAGTTCCCGAGGCCAACTATGGCAAAGTGAAAGGTGGAAAGAACCCCAATGCACAGGGGACTGGTCATGGCAACTCCAAACCACAACGTGGAAAAGGGCACAATGGTCGAGGACGTGGGGGTTCTTCCAATGTAATGAGAAGACTTGGTGCTCCCGGCTCTTCTAGCCAAGGAAACAAAGCACCTACCCACCATGTCGCTCCCAAAGTCAGAGTTGGCGATGAACCGTGCTATCGATGTGGAGATGCTGGACATTGGTACAAGAACTGCCATGCAAGCAAGCAAGTCGCATCACATTACAAGAAATATAGAGAGTCCAAAGAACGGGAGGCTCACTATATGGAGGAAGATGCTCTCGACGAGTCCCCCAACGTCAATTTCACAGTCACCGATAATCGCAATGAGCCATACGTGTCACAGTCATTAGAGGCACCCCTTTATGACCGAATGTCATCATTATGTTTACTTTCTCGTTTACATTTGGCATTGTTACCTCAGAACGATTTTATCGATGTTTTATTTTCAGTAATGGTGTGATGAAACTTTGATTTTCTAGAACAAGATATTATTATTGCTTACGTTATATCCTTAGCTTTATTTCGAAGAAATGAATACTGCTTGCTTGTTTATGGTTCGAATTTTTCCCTCTTTTTCGTAGGAATGAATCGAGGAGAACTTGAATGTTTGGTTGATAGTGGGACCACCCACACCATTCTTAGAAATAGGCTTCTATTCACTGAATTAATTGCATGTCAATCCTCGGTAACCACGATGACTGGGTCCTCCCAACTCATCCAAGGGCGAGGCAATGCCCGATTTTTATTGCCTAACGACACTCTTCTCTGAGTTACCGATGCTCTATACGCACCTAAGGCCCCTCGAACCTTACTAAGCTTTAAAGATATACGTAGCAATGGTTTCCACGTCGAAACCCACTGTGAGAATGGAATCGAGTTCCTTTATATTACATCTAATGAATGTGGACGTAAACGCATATTAGAAAAACTTAAGAGTCAAAATAGTGGACTGTACGCCACAACCATTAGGGTATTCGAATCCTATGCTGTCACAATAAATGAAATTTGGGACAAAGACTCATATAGGCTTTGGCATGATAGACTAGGTCATCCTCGCCGAGATATGATGATCCGTAACCTAAAGAACTCGCACGGACATCCTTTCTTTCGAGCAAAAAAAAGGCAACAACTCAACACGAAGAACAGTATTGATGTTAATCATGCTATGTCGTCTAAAGAGATAGAGACATATGTCCCTTCTAAGCAATTGACTATGTCAAAAGCACATCGCTCATTCTGCAAAGCCTGCTCTTTAGCTAAAGTAGGAGCGAGACCTTCCTACACTAAAGACACTAAAGCGAACATCCCATTCTTACAACGTATACAATGAGATATTTGTGGACCCATCCACCCAGAATCCGGACCATTTAGGTACTTTATGGTATTGGTGGATGCTTCGACACGCTGGTCACATGTCGCACTCTTTTCCACTCGAAATGCTGCATTTGCAAAACTCCTAGCTCAGATCATTCGTCTAAGGACTCACCATCCTGATCACCATATCAAGTCTATTCGATTCGATAATGCAGGAGAATTTACATCTAAAGTATTTGATGGCTACTGCATGTCAATCGGAATCGATGTAAAGTATCCTGTTCCCATGTGCATACACAAAATGGTCTCGCATAGGCAACCATTAAAAGAATCCAAATGGTAGCATGGGCATTGGTTTTGCGCACCAATCTGCCCATCTCTGCTTGGGGATATGCGATCTACATGCACTGCATTTATTCGTTTCAGACCCACCGTTGGCCAACCATTTTCTGCGTACCAGTTGGTAACTGGATATGAACCGGATATCTCACACCTACGCATATTTAGTTGTGCAACATATGTGCCGATTGCGCCCCCACAACACAATAAAATGGGTCCTCAGAGACGTTTAGGTATCTACGTTGGATACAAATCCCCAACAATCATCCGCTACTTAGAACCCTTGATAGGTGATCTCTTTACCGCGCGTTTTGCGGATTGTCACTTCAATGAGTTAGAATTCCCATCATTAGGGGAGAGGAGAAAAAGAAATTTCTCAAGGAACGACAGGAATTGTCCTGGTCCATCCCTAGTCTGTCTCATTATGATCCCCGTACCTCACTATGTGATCGTGAAGTAAAACGAATCCTCAATCTTCATAACGTAGCAGATTCGATGCCTGATGCGTTTACTGATATCGCCAAAGTGACAAGATCACACATTCCAGCTGCAAATGTGCCTGCAAGGTTAGAAGTCCCCAATAAGGGGCACATCACCAATGCACCGAGTGATGCGATTGCACCAAGTGGAAGCGCGATCGAGGCCGTGGCTCCCAAAAGGAAAAGGGGGAGGCCACCCGGTTCGACAGACACTCGCCCAAGGAAGAAAAGGTCAAGTGAGGCACAAATCAACCCATTAATCATCAATACTGGGAATCCTTCCCACGATATCTCTGACTATAGCTATGTCCACGAATCATTAATGGGGGACGCCCCGGAGATTGATTTGGCATTAGAGAATAAAGAGATCTCGATCAACTATGAAAGTGCGTCTGATTTGATGGAATGATCGACCACTCATATTGATGATGTGTTTGCATATACAGTTGCTCAAGAAATCATAGAGCACGATGATGTCGAACCGCGCTCTGTTGAAGAATATCAACGAAGAGCTGATTGGCCTAAATGGAAAGAAGCTGTCCAGGCAGAGCTTGACTCTCTGACAAAACGCAAGGTATTTGGCCCAATAGTGCTAACTACGCCAAGTGTAAAGCGTGTTGGACACAAATGGGTTCTTGTCAGATAGCGTAATGAGAATCACGAAGTCCTAAGGTACAAGGCTCGCCTTGTTGCACAAGGTTTCTCACAATGCCCTGGTATAGATTACGAGAAAATGTACTCCCCCGTAATGGATGTTATTACGTTCCGCTACCTAATCAGCCTAGTTATTTCCGAAGGATTGGAAATGCAGCTAATGGACATTGTCACTGCGTATCTCTATGGGGATCTAGATATGGAGATTTACATGAAAGTGCCCGAAGGCATTTCATTACCCAAATCAAGTAACTCCAGATCACGGAGTGCGTATTCAGTTCATTTGAAATGCTCACTTTACGGTTTGAAACAATCCGGAAGGATGTGGTATAACCGTCTGAGTGAATACTTCATTGGAAAGGGATACAAGAACGATGAACTGTGTCCTTACATCTTTGTAAAGAAAACAAGTTCCGGATTTGTGATCATCGCAGTGTATGTCAACGATATGAATATAATCGGCACTCTTGATGAAATAAGAGAAACCACCAGATCCTTAAAAACTGAGTTTGAGATGAAAGATCTTAGTAAGACTCGTTTCTGTCTTGGTATTCAGATAGAACATAGAGTCTGTGGAATTCTCATCCACCAGACCGTTTATGTCCAGAAGATGCTTAGACGCTTTAACATGGACAAAGCACACTCGGTTAGCACTCCCATGATCGGTTGTAGCTTGGATGCGAAGAAAGATCCATTTCGTCCAAAGAAAGATGACGAGGAGCTTTTGGGAGTTGAAATTCCCTACTTAAGTGCAATAGGCGCTCTATTGTACTTAGCTCAATGTACGCGATCGGACATCGCCATCTCAGTAAACTTACTAGCTCGATTTAGTTCAGCACCGACGCAACATCATTGGAATGGTATCAAGAACATATTCCGATAACTAAAAGGAACCATAGACTTGGGACTATTCTTTCCCTACAAGCAGGCAAAAGAAGCTGCTTCCGTAAAGGCAAATGCTGAAGTAAATGCTAATGCATAGAACCTACCCCGAGAACGTATTGGTAGGATTTGCTGACGCAGGGTATCTCTCCGACCCACACAAAGGTCGTTCCCAAACTGCTATGTATTTGCTATTGGGAACACCGCTATATCTTGGAGATCTACAAAACAAACCCTTGTAGCTACCTCATCTAATCACGCCGAGATTATCGCTTTGCATGAGGCGGTACGTGAGTGTATTTGGTTAAGAGATATCATTACACATATCCGAGGTAACAGTGGACTAAGTAAATGTCACTGGAGCACCCATATGCATATATGAAGATAATGCAGCTTGCATCGAACAAATGAAGCTTGGGTATATCAAGGGGGATAACATAAAACACACATCTCCAAAATTCTTCTATAATCAACAACAACAGGCTCTCCTCAATATTCAAGTAAAGCAAGTCAGATCTGAGGAGAATGTGGCCGATTTATTCACCAAATCTCTGCCCAAGGCCTTTGAAAAACATGTGAGAAGTATCGGAATGCGGAGAATTTCCGAACTCCCGAAATCGATGTAGAGGTTGAGGGAGAAGGGTGAGTCATAAAGAAACTTACTCACCGACGTTGTACTCTTTTCTTTGACCAAGGTTTATTTTCTCCCATTGGGTTTTGTTACTTGGCAAAGTTTTTGATGAGGCAAACGACACATGCATAAGTTTTTCAAAATATCCTTGATTGATGTAGTCAGTGGGAGATGTATACTTGAGAGAGAGTCTTACATCCACACCATACGTTATACTCTTTTCCTTCCAAGGATCATTTTTCCCAAAGGGTTTTTATCACTTGCTTTTGCTGGTGCATCTGGCACCACAAGAATAATATTTTTCATGGCAATCCAGTACAGGAACCGCCTCAGCTGCTACAGTTTGCGCAGGAATTTTTACTTAGGTACAGGGCGACTAAATCTCAATTCTCCTCGCCACGGCCACCGGATTTTGTACAGTAATGGAAGGCGCCGACTGGAACCACAATTAAGATCAACGTTGATGCTTCTATTATGCAGTCGATGAAAGCAGCTGGTCTAGGTGTTATTGCACGGGATTCTCAAGGCCGGACTTTGGCATGGAGACGCAGGAAGGTGGACTACATTACTTGTTCTCTAACAGCCGAAACTCTTGCTGCTGTGTGTGGAATGGAGTTGGCTTTGGCGCATGGTTGGCAGGAGGTAATCATCGAGAGTGACTGCCTAACGTTAATTAATGCACTGAATTCGACTGGAAACTGTCTTTTGGCTTGTGGCAGTTTCCTGGAAGCAATGAAATTCAATTCTAGATGGTTTCAGAATATTTCTTTTACTCATATATTGCGTACTGGTAATCTGATGGCGCATAAGTTGGCCAAGAACGTAGATGTAGACAGTGATGGTTTCATGGATCTACCTATCTGATTTTTAGGAGATCTTTGTACTCTTCTTGATTATGAAATACAACCATTTGTTTCTCATAAAATGTAGATTGAGATCTATTGTGATAATGGGGAAAAAAATGTAAATCATAACAAAAACATCAAATAATTTTTAATAACGATTAATTTCTAGAAAATCATTTAATATGAAACGGAGGGTCTCTCTCTCTCTCTCTATATATATATATATATATATATATTGTATGAAATTGATTGGTTATTCATTTATATTATCATAAGGCAGTTAATAAGGACTTGAATTTCTTAAAGTCACTAATATATTTATCGAGGTTACCCATTTTATCCTCTTTGTTCAAGTGGGGGTCGGAGAAAATTTTTCGTTTGACAATATTTATTAAACATTCCCTTGTCGAAGTTTTACAATATATAGTTTGTTTGCTTCATCTTCATGCCGAAGGGATAATAAATTGATTTAAGAATGGAATTTAGCAAATTTAACATCATGGAGAAAATGTACTTTTAACGTGTAAAATAATATAGATAAAAGAATATGTAATTTCGTAAAGAATTGAACATGCAAAAGAATAGAAAATTATTTCATAAAAAATAGTTAAACGTAGAAAAAACTGCATATGATGATGATGATGATGATGATGATGATGATGATGATGATGAAACGTAGAAGCAAGATATCGATCACTGGCACCAAATAAAGTATATGAAAATCAATTTATTCCGATCGAGCGAATAAAAACAATCACATTTATTTCCAGAAAAATTTAAATCGAAACATAATAATGTGTGTGTGTGTGTGAGGATATGAAAAGTCAGAAATTAGGCGGCTTGTTTGAGCTTCTTGGTGATGCCGGCGATGTACTTCCCCTGGTGGAAAGCTTGAGCGAGTTCAACGACGGAAGGCTGTCTGGATCCATCTCCGGCATATGTCCCAGCACCATAAGGACTGCCACCCTTAATCTTCTCCATCTCAAACATGCCGGCTCCAAATGTGTAACCAATTGGGACAAATATCATACCATGATGAGTCAGCTGTGTAATGGCTGTTAACCTGCAAAAAATCATTAATCAAATTTATTTATATTTAATTACAATATACAAAGCAACTTTTTATTTTATTTTTTGAATTACAGATTAATAACCTTTTTTTTTTAAAAAAAAAAATTCAACTCACGGAGTAGTTTCTTGTCCACCCCCTTGAGATCCAGTGCTGAAAAAAATGCCGGCCGGCTTCCCGGCTAGCGCCTGAGTCTTCCACAATCCTCCAGTCGAATCGAAGAACGCTTTAGACTGAGCAGCCATCATTCCGAATCTTGTCGGGAAGCCAAATATGATGCCATCCGCCTCAACAAGCTCATCTGGGGTTATAACCGGCACATCACTCTTCGGGGGTGCACCCATCTTTGCAAGAATCTCATCCGAAAGAATCTCCGGCACCTGTTAATTCATTAACAATTTAAATTTTATATACATATTATAGCTAGGGTTTATCAACAAATTCCACACAAGTGATTAGATAACATGAATATATACGTACCGCTCATAAGATATAGTCCCTCAGTATATGCACTTTTTATCATTTTCGTTTGTCCACAAAGAGTAATCACACTCTATTATCACTAAAATCACTTTTCCCATTTTTTCTATAAAGTCGTACTTTCACCCCACTCAACACACCACTTATATCTATAAAGCCATACTCTCTCTACTCAGCACACCGTTTATTAAAACAGTGTCACTCAACCAGATGTCTATACTCGGGGACGAAGGGAGTATTTGTATTTTGGTCGTTCGAAAAAAAAAAAAACAAGTTTGATTAAAAACCTGCCAGAGTGTAGCCTCAACTCCTTGAACAGATTCTGCTCCTTTCTTGATCTCTTGAGCGAGACTCTCAACATGTCCGTATGTGGAATAGTAACTGCAAAACAAAACAAAATAAATAATTAAATAAATAAATAAATAAACAGAAAAATTCAGACTGGATTTTTGAAAACTAAAAAAGAAAAAGAAAAGACAATATAATTGTATTAAGACTCATTGAATATATGTCATAAAATCAAAGGATAATAGTAAAGATACATACACAATATAGACTTTGGTTGCCATTTGAATAATTAAACTCTCTCTCTCTCTCTCTCTCTCTCTCTCTCTCTGCTTTGGTTTGCTATGAAGTGTTTGTGAATGAATGAAAGTTAAAAGGGTGGATGTCTTCCTTATATAGACACACACTGCGATGGAGAGGAGATCCCACTTACTAACAATATTGTCAATTGTCAAGTTTTTCGGCTTTGTTAATTCAACAATTAACAGAGTTTTTTTCTTTTTCTTTTTTAATTTCTACAATGAATATCGTACGTCATCGTTACCTCAGATGTTACAGATTTCGTACTTTTTTATATAATAATGCAAGTAATATTAGTATAATTGTTTAATCTTGAGTAATCTTTTATATATATATATATATATATATATTCAATATATGGCAGCGGAATGTTTCATCCGAGTACGTCAAAATGACGAGGTTGTGACATGGTCGTTTGAAAAATAAAAGAAATCACATAAAGTGAGGATGATGTTTACTCACCATCAGACTAGTCCTGTTGTATTTTTCATTCAAATCTTTAAAAGAAATTTTCAAGAATGTCCTTAATTGATTACAGACTATTCAACTTTAAAATATACGAACATATTAATTAGTATAGCTGATTTACTGAATTAATCTAATTAATAAGAGCAAATATGAAATTAGTTAATTATTATTAAATTTTCTTAATATTTGTGTAATTTTGAAACAAAACTAATAAACTAATATTAAGGAACGAAGGGAGTAGTATTAATGAGGACCTGCACACAGTTCTCCCACGTTTTTTGAGGATTTTAATTAAGGTATTAAAATGTTAAATTATGTATTTAATTATCTCTCAAATTCACATGTCCATAATATTTTTTGGGCCGTGATTATTCACTTTTACTATTGGGAAAATTATAATAACTAATACATTGTATTTAAATATTACAGTAATAATATCACTAAAAAATAATTACATAAATAACAAACATGTGTATTTTAATTACATAATTATATATACATATATATTCTCTTTATTTCCTTTCTGGTTCTGTCTTCCTCTTATTCCTCTCCCCCCCTCTCTTTATCCTCCCTCCCTCCCTCTCTCTCTTTATCCTCCCTCCTTCTCTCTCTCTCTTTATCCTCCTCCTACTTTCTCTTTATATCTCAATTTTTCTTTTAAAACTCCATGCCCCACATATATATGGATTCTTAAACTTTGCAGATTTATTTTAATTAACTTTTAAAAATAAAAATACAGGTCTGCTTTTTAAAAAAATCGGACTTTAAAGACATGGATTTCAAACCCAACTGTTCATTGTGAACGACAAAAGGATTGGGGCCTCACTTTTAGTTAGCAAAGCACATGCATAGTGTCCAGCAGACAAGACAGAATGGGTGGCAACGTGAAAGGGCCGAAGAAGGCAATTTCCTGATGTAATCCCGTAAGTCGAGCCTGTGTCCGGCTCTTCCCGTGTGCCGGCTTATGGTTGCGGAGTATAAAGCCGTCGTGTGTAAGGCGACGACTAGATGGCAGCAGCACGACGTCTGGTTGAAGGTGAAAATTGAAAACCCTAATTTCAGATCTGAGAAGTGGGTTGTTCTGTGTTCGAAATGTATGCATTTTCGGATATCAAGGACTATTTAATGTACTTTGTACTTTTTTACTCGAAATTAGGATGTTCTCTGTTGGAAATATATGTCATTATGCAGTTGGGTACTAAATGATATATGGTTGGTTACTCGGTTGGAAGATGATGGATTATTGGAAATAATTCAATTTTCCGTGTGGTATTACAATTGAATACTAGTCCTTTTTTCTAGAAAAAATGAATTACAAATTTAATGTTTCTCTATTTTGTCCTTTTCTTTTTATAAAAAAATCAGATCTCAGATTTAGGGATACTCTTTAAAACATTTTTGATTACTTATTCATATATAAAAGATTACTGTATTCTTAATACTGCAGTTGTTCTATCATCTTGTTATGATGTATTTTTTTCAATTTTTGTTTGGTACTCTTCTAGCTTTCTCGTACGACGACGGTCATGACTTTCGGTTGGTTTTCAAACATAAAAAGTATCCAAATACAATATCTACTTAAACAAGCTACTACATGCACATATCCGCACTGCAGTTCTATAATCTGCATTCTAAAATTGTACAACTCAATTTTCAACAATAACCGATAGCAAAAAGTGATTATTTAAGTAACTAAACTATGTTTGACATTATTCATAATTTTATACCACTACTTTTATTATTCATTATAAATAAGTTAATAAACTCGAATAACTGGTATTCAAATGCAATATTCAGGTAACCAAACTATATTTGCGAGTATCCAAAAATTATTGTTTGTGTTGAAAATTTAAATAACTCAATATTCAACAATAAATGGTATCCAAATGTTTATATTTAGTACACAACTACACTTGATATTATCCATAATTTTGTACTTTTATTTTTTATTGTTTAATATAAAAAAATTAACAAACATAAATACTCGACTTTTAAATGCAATATGCAGGTAACCAAAACACTACTTGCAAGTATCTTCCGGCCTCTAGAATTTTTAGTTGATAAATATTGGAGATATCCTAATATAAAAATCATATTCATCTAAATATTAAATAATGAGCAGTAACCAAGATGTTGTTATAAATAAATAATCTATAATACAAGCATTTACATTTATATTCAAAACTTATCATATAGTTTAAACTAATGTAGTAACATACTAATAGGAAGTATACATCTACATATATTCCAGTAAACAATCTCCATTCATAAAGTAACCACACCTAATCTTTAATCCAAAAAATAGACTCATCCAAACCAAAACAGAATCAATCGATGACCTAATTCTGACCAACATCAAATCCATCTCTCGAACCAAAACATCAAGATTAGTCCATTGTCCCTCAATAATTTGAAAACGCAAATTCATGAAAAGGGAACTGGCGCAAATTTCCAGTGCCTCCCAGGCCCCCAGTGATTGAATCCACCTTTGTGATGCTGTTCGGCCATAGTCACAAGAAAAATTAAAAAAAAAGGAATAGAATAAAAGGAAGTATAAATCGTATCCATGTTCCTAAAATTTTGAGAGGAAAAAAAGTTTTGGGAATAATTTATGAACTGCAGGAACATATTTGCAATGCCGTGTTGCAAAGAAGAAAAGATCGTTAGGGGAATAGGGGGACATATCTGCAGAGAAGAAAAAAGAAAATGGTAGGAGAAATGACAGAAGGAAAAAGAAAAAAGAGAAAAAAAAGAGGGAGAGGGGAGAGAAGATATAAAGGATATGTAACGTGGCTGATTTTTAGGGATTGAGAGGATGTGTTTTTTTTTTGTGTGAAAAAAGATATAGTTATATGTGTAAATATTTTTCTTTTATTTTATTTTTGTAATTAATTTATATAAGTTGTATATATGTGTAAACTTCCCTTTACTATTTTTGTTCTATAATTATTTACCTTTTTATTTTGGTCCAATAAGTACAAGAATTACTTTTTTAAAATTAATTTTTAATATAAAATATTAAATTGTTCAAAATTAATTACATGCTAGTAACGTGACCTTTAAAATTAGGAGAATTATATTGACGTGGCATAAAAGAGCTAATATGATTTATTTTTATGTTCAATTATCATTTAAATAATCAGTAAATTAAAATTATTTTCTTACTCATCAAATTTAATAGGGATATTATTAATGATTGGTGTCGCTAAGTTAACCAACAAATAAATAAAATGAAATTATAACTCAAACAAAAATTACGTAGCTTTTTTTCTTTTTTTTTTTTTTTTGAAAAAATTTTAGAAATCATGGTTTACTTCTAAGGGTGGTGGCAATGGCAGCGGTTTGAGGGAGGTTTGGCCCCAAACCGGCAGTGTACACCGCTGCCACATAGTAGGTTTTATTAGCGGTTTGGACATAGCGGCAAGAAACAATTGAACGGTTTGAAAGAAATGGACAAAAATATGACCGTTGGCATTTAATAATTTTTGACCTTTTGGGATAAAAAAAAATTATTTCATTTTGAAATATAGACGTTAGGAGTTTGAATAAAAAAATAAAAAATTTCTTTATAAATTACCTCAGGACCGGTCCTGACATTTCGTTGGCCCTAGGCGAAGGCTGATAAATAGGCCCCTAACTTAATCTAATATACGTCCAAAATTTTTTTGAAGTAAAACAGAGTAATGTATAATGAGTCTCATTAAAATTTTGTGGCGCAAAAGTGAAAACAATCTTGTCGAACTTTAATATTGTTTTTCGTATGCAGACACGCTAATCTTCAATGGGTAGATATCTTTTTTTCAATTTTGGGTCGTGTATTGAGTAGAGGTGGTAAAAAATTATTTTTGGGCCCATGTTTGAGCTGGGCCCTGGGCCTACCCCTAGGACCGGCCCTGAATTACCTACAAATCACACAAACAATTCACATATTTTCACACACAAAAATTTCCTTTATAAATACTAGACTTTACCAATTCAAATAACCACTTCCTCCTATATCTCATACTTTAAGAAAAAGTGTAGCATGGATCAAAGAAAATCAAGAGGTGTTTCAACGTCAACAAGAGGTCGTGGTCGGGGCTTTCGTGGACAACATGTTCGTCCGCAAGTTCCACCAATGAATCAACAATACCTTCAACACCAAATGAGTCCTCAATCGGCCTACTATCCCCAACCTCCACCACCGATGAATCCACAATACCTTCAACAACAATATTATACCCAACCTCCACCACCGATGAATCCAAGCCAATATAATATATCAATGACAAGTGAGTTCAACCCGTTTAATGACTACCGTGAAGGTCCTTCGCGTCGTGAACCAAGTGTTGAACGCGAACTACCTCTATATGGTGACGATGATGATGATGTTGAGTTTGTTCCCGAAAGGCAACCACAAACTCAAATCGGTATTAATTGTTAATTTTATACGTTACAATTTTATTTGTTACAATTTAATACGTTATTATTTTATTTGTTCATTTTATATGTTCAAATTTTATACGTTATTATTTTATATGTTCTAATTTTATACGTTATTATTTGATATACTAGATGAAGATGTTCAAGTCGTTAAAGGAAAAACAAAAACTAAAGCGGATAAAAAGCCTTGGACGGCGGTCGAAGAGGTGGCTTTGGCAAAAACGTGGGTTCATGTCTCGACATGTCGAAAAGTCGGGAATGCACAAGGTAGAGATAAGTTTTGGGGTAGAATTGTTGAACATTTCACGAAAAACGTGAAAGGTAGTGTTCGAACTCATCATAGCTTGAACACAAAGTGGGGAACTATGAATGCCGTCATGGATGTCTTTAACGGGCTATACATCCAACAAGTAATTTTTTAACTATATACTTGTGTTAATTTATATACTTGTGTTAATTTATATACTCTTAATTGTATAATTGTAGAAGCGTATTCGGGAGAGTGAATGTGGCGATGTGGATGAATTGAAAAATGCCTTGGCCGATTATGATAAGAAAAATAATGGCAAATCTTTTACTCATATTGATGCATGGGAGGTTGTAAAGAAAGAAGCAAAATAGTTGGAACAACCATGTTTTGTTCAAGCATATTCGGCATCTAATTCCGACAAACGAAGAAAGTCGTTGGAATCTATCTACTACGAGTCGGGAAGCAATGAGAATGTCGTAACTGTTATTCCCGATCTAAATGACGACACAACTCCTACAAGAAAAAGAAAAGGGAAAATGACCGCTAGCGAGGCGTCGACAAAGAATAGTGTTGTTGAACAATTCGAGAGCTACACGTCATAGAAAACACAAATGTTTGAGGATGCGATGGAAAAAAACGTGCAAAGGATGAATTGTCCGAACAGTTGATTGCGGCACAACTCGCTAGTGTTCAAGAAAAGGCTATGCTTCGGGCCTTGAAGTTCTTTAACGAACCGCATGATCACATAACCAATTCGGTTATGCGAGAGATCCATCTTGCCAAAAAACGTGAGTTCGCGGCGAAATATGGATGGCCTAACGATTTTTAGAAATAATTGTGTTTTTTTTTCAAGTATTATGTAATTTTCTTTTTAAGTATTATGTAATTTTCTTTTTATTATTAATGAAATATCATGTTTTTATTTAATTGTTTAATATAATTATGAAAATAAAAAATAAAAAAATAAAATTAGTTAGATGTATGGAAGCACCCATTGCCATTAACAAAGTATGTAGAGGTATGAAAAAAGTATGAATGATGTGTAATGATATTATTGGTGGGTTGAGAGGTATGGGAGAATTTGAGAGTTATGATTGCCACCACCCTAAATAAATTTATGTCAGTTTTGATTTTAGTTTATTTTATATTTTTAATTAAATGGCAATTTAGTAACTTCTCTCTCAATTTGACGGTAAGAATAATATTTTTAATTTATCAATTATTTAAATAATACCTGGACTGAAAAAATAATCTACTTTCCTTTTATATCACATCAATAATTCTGGCCGGTATCTACCAATATTAGAGGGTACGTGACTAGCACGTGACCATTTTAGTTCAATATAATATCTTTCTGCACAATTAATTTTAAATTGAACAATTTTCACATTTAAGGGGCCAAGTACTAAAAAATTAAATATTGGCCGGATCAACATAGTAAAAATAAATAATTCTGGGATCAAAAGTAATTTTTGGCCGACTTTCTTTTGATTTTTGATTCCAGTGATGTTTATATCAAACTATTGGTCTAAAAATATGAATCAAACAAGATCATCGCACACATCATTTTATAGAAAACATGTTTTAAATTCCACCAAACAACATTATACTCTGATGTTGCCAACCATATACACACCAGTAAAATAAAAGATTATCGACTTTAATATTGGAAATTGGTTTATTAAAATGGGTTTGACCCAAATTTTAATCAATTATTTAAGGGGATTTCATCTTTCGTAAATAGAAATAAATCGTGAAATCACAATCTACATTGTTAGTAGATGAAATTAGATGAAATTAGCACTGAATTTTTCTCAAAATCAATTTCGGGTGAATGAGAAATTAATGCATAAAGTAAGCCACGTAAAATGAAAATGTGAATGTGAAGAGTGACATCACACATTGGAAAAAAGATTGCAATTATAACTACTTTACAAGGAGTTTCATCAAAGTAAGGAGTAATAATCTGTTACTCCTTATGGTGTACCATAGTGGACCAAGTTTGTTTTGACTAGCTCAAGGCTAACTCAAAATGCACCGAGCCCGAGCATGAGACCGCGACGTCGCACTTGTCGCACTTGTCTCATTAGAGGACGCGTCTGTCCACTAATGAGATCTAGACCAAGGGGTGCATCCAGTTCGAAGAGGCACCTGAAACTCTATATAAAGACCCCATCTGAATGATCAAAATACTGGAGAAAAATATCTAATCCGAAATTAATATAGAAAATATAGAATCCGAAAATCATATAGTATTTTAGAATCTTGAGTTCTTCAGTTCCTTGAATATTTGAAAGTTCAAAACACAAAGTTGTTCGCTGGAGGTTTAAATTTAGCAAGTGCTGCTAACTACTACTACTACAAAAATATGAAAAGAAACCCCCTAAAATTGGCCTAAGAAACCCCTTTACATGGGGTCTTTAACTCAGCGGTGTCTTAGATTAAGAGACCACTTTTTTTAGGGGGTTTGCTTGCTTAACTTAAGAAACCCTTTTTTGAAAAAAAAGGGTTTCTTAATTGCTTCTGAAATTACTTAAGAACAATATTAAAGGAACCCTTTTTTTCTGAAAAGGGGTTTATTTGGTTTGATTAAAGAAACCACTTTTGGCGAAAAGAGGTTTCTTATATTATATCTAAGAGACCACTTTTTAAAAAGGGGGCCTTTTTCATTGAGTTGTATTTATATATAATTAAATTAATATACAAAATTAAATACATCTATTTTTTATGTTATTTTCATTTAATTAATAAAAATGTAATATTTATTACTTTTTTCCGAAGAAAAAATAAATAAATAATTAAATAATTTAATTATTCCATAGTGTTATGGTGAAGGAATATGCCCCCGGGCAAAGTGTACACCAAGTTCCCATAAAATAAATAAAAACTTCAAGAACTTACCCTATTGCAACAAAAAGGTTATCAAATGTATTTCCATATATGTACAACGCTCACCAAAATGAACAGGTAGTTTGTTAGCTAAACTCTCCACCAAAAGCACAATATTTGCAACAATGCACCACGTGAAACTCATACGCACTATAACCATCATGCTTGTTGTTTGAGTCGAGGTTGCAATGAGAGTAGGATTTTCTTCCTTGGTCCCATAGGTGTTCCCAACTCTTTCAGATCTCTCTCAGCCATGCGCTTCAAAGAATACATATCCACTTCTTCAGCCTTAAAAAGAATAGCATATTTTTCAAGACCCAATGAACGCAAAAAGCTGTCAACAGTAACTTGATCAGCCACCACATATGAACTCTTTTGTGTGAGACTCCCAGGCAGAGGCAGTGGGGAGGTCACTGGTGCAAAGAGCTTCATCTGTCCAACAGGTGGAGCCATTTTAGTCAAGTGTGAAGAACGCATGGGCCTTGAAAACTCTAAAGCATATTTATTCATATATGTGCTTGTCCTAACATCATCATATGCCCCAACTGCTAATTTTCTCTGAATTATTTCCTCTCTCTTAGGTCGTACAGGACCTCTAGAAGTTGCCAAAGACTCGTCAGGCGATCTTTGCCTTAAACGATCCAACGTCCATGGAGAATAAGGATTAATCACCGACTCCATTCTTGTCATGGAATTTGATGCTCTGGGCTCCGGCACATGATGCCTAACATCTTTTGCTTCAGGAATGGCCCGTCCATTTCCTCTGGATTCTAAAATGGGCTGTTTCCAAGGATCAGTGGATTGCTCAAACCGGAACTCAGGTATATGCTGGCTAGAATTCCTGGTCATAGGCAGTAAATGTCTACCATCTCTAGTTTCTGTAAGGTTCCGTCTGCCATCCGCTGGTTCTACATAACGAAGTCTTGTATCCTTTGACTCAGGCAGTCTGTTCCTTGTTTACAAGTCAAACAAAAAATAAGAAAGAAGTGTATTCTAATCTAATGCTACATACAAAGTATTAAACAAGTATATAAATTCACATAATTCGCCAAAAAAAATAATCCAATACCGACTTCATCAATATAACCATCTTTCTTTCATCCCCTGTCCAACCTGAATCAAAATAAGATATTTGAAAATATTCATATCCTATAACCATTATAGCTTCAGCTTTGAAAAGGGATGGGAACTGTAATGGGAAATAAATGCAAACTCAACCAACATAACAAATCCAAGCTGTTCCTAACAATAGCATATGCTAATTCTAAGATATTTGAGATATTAGCAAGAGCTCTTCGGCATGCACTGACCCAAACTGAACACAAAACTACCTAACTAAAATCAGCATGTGAGGCAGGTCTATTAGCAGGTAATATTCACAAAGAGACAGTAGAAAAATACAACCTCATTTTAAAAGATGGCAGCAGCAACAGACAGCTTATTGTCGTTGTAATCCTTGAAGTTCATAAAAAAACTTGTGCACTCTATTCCACATAAACCTACAAGCAACTGCAGCAACAGAAGAACATGTAACAACTCATGCATCAAGAACAACAATGCAACAAAACCAACAACCATCGACACACACAGCGACAAAACAACAACTGTTGCACAACAACATGACAAAACAACAACAACAAAACCTCACAAAGACCGACAGCCTAGAACCTACCAAACATGAGCATATCTATTGAAAAGCAAACTCAAACTAAAGGAAGCACTCATTTATAACAACCCCTTCATAGAAACAATTCATACAAAGTAATATACACAAACCCAAGTGTTTAAATGCGGAGGACAAATGATCAACCAAATTGTTAGCTATCATCCATTAACCAATCACATTACTTCTGACAAAATCTAAAACTATGACTAATTCATAGAAATAAATCATATTAACAGAGCATAAAAAATCAAAATGTAACAACAAAAAAGAAAAGAATCAATGACTTCCTCTAGCAAACTTGGTTTTCGTACTCCTTTGCATATTGCTCGTCTATTTTGAAAATGCGCTTCCTGGTTTCAACTCTTTTTGATCTTCTCAACATGCACCAAGAACATTATACACTAGTACAAAGTAATCATATCCAAAGCTAAAATTGTCTAATTTGTTGTAATAAATATAGCCCAGTATTAAAAAAATTAAAATTTCAGAATCAAATGAACAAAAACAAAATCCCTAATACTTAAAATTTTCCAGTCAAAAGTAACAGAGAGAAATTATCGAGAAAATAAAGAATGAACAAAAATAGATCTGTGAAGAATGCCGTAAAATCGGAATTCATCCTCGAGCTCGCATTCTGTGACATTTGGAACCATATTACCGACATAAACTCATGCCATTGTTCCCTTGATTGATACACCTGAAAAATTCGAAAAAAAAAATAATATTAGACAATTAAAAAATGAATAATCAAAAAATAAATGAATTAACTATGAAGTGAGGAGAGAGAACCTGGAATCGAAGCTCAATAACCCTAAAATCCATCAAAATCAAATCTTAAAACACTAAAATTAATTAAAAATCATTGCTTTTGAAACCCTAAAATACCCATTAAAATAAAAACCTAAAAAAAAGAATACATTCAAATCAAAGCTTAAAACCATATAATAATTTGAAATCGACGGAGAAGGAGGAGATGAAGATAGAAGAAGATAGATAAAATCACCATTTCTAAGGAATTTTGAGTTGTAGTCGACGGGAGAAATAAGGAAAGAGGGGGAGTGAAGAAAGTGGAGAATAAGCTTGGACGGGGTATAATAAGGCTATTATGCTGAGGGAGAGATGGCCGGCGGCGATCTTGAGGAGACGGATCTGATAGAGGAGAGATGGTCGGGCGAGTCGAAGGGGATGAAATGATGGAGGAGAGAATGAGGTGTTTGATTTTATGTAATTTAATTTTATGTAATTTTAGTGCATGGTGGTTAATTAATTTTATGTAATTTAATTTTATTTTAAAAAAAAAATAAGAAACCCCTCTTTATAATAAGTGGTTCCTTAAATCTTAGAAAAATGGTACAATCACAACCCTTGTAACGGTTGTGTTTATTTTGAACCATTGATGATGTGGGTGGTGGGATAGGTGATGGAATAAATAATGAATTTAGTGATAAATGTATGGTGAGATGATGTGTTGTAAAGTTTGGTTGTGTAAATTTGTTGTGCATATAGCATTGTTGTAAATCTTAACAGATTTATATAAATAAATAAGGAATCTTTTTTTATTAAAAGGGGTTTCTTATGTATATGCCTAAGAGACCTCTTATTTATGAAAATAGGTTTCTTATAATAAGAGACCCCTTATTTACAAAAAGAAGTTTCTTATTAGGGGTTCCTTTGCCATTATTTGTAGTAGTGCATGCAATGTAGTGAATTTTATTTTGGATTGTCGGCGTAAATACGTTGGTTGTTCACACTATTAGTTAGTTGGAATTGATCGTGAATCTGCTGGTTTTCTTGAACTGGAGTGATGAGAATGAAGTCGAGGATAGTATTGGATACTATCACCGTAAGACGAAATTGCCCCGTACAAAGTGCTAACGGTTCTTGGCAATCGTCCCTAAAATACAACGACTTCCTAATTGAAAATAATGTAGTATGTCATATAATTGTAGGTTTCGGATAAATTAATAATAAAACGCTTTTAGTAAAAATGTTGAATAGAATTCAATAAAGTATGTTTATAGTCACTTTCTACCGGTCAATAAATCAGTATTTATACTTCACACTTCAAGAGGACCTAAGAAAATATTCATCTTGCCATATAGCTAGAGGGTGATGTATAATGTACAAGTTGAGAGTCTATATAGATATTAATCACTATCAATATGGTAAGATATACTCTTTCCTTCCATCAAAAATATCATTTTGATTTTGATCGGTCTCTCCAAATACACTTTTGAACATTAATAATTTTAATTATATATAAATAAAAATATAAAAACTAATATTTGAAATATACATATTAGGACAGATTAAATAAATACTTATATGAATATAATTTTTATATATTAATTGTAATTTAAGATCAAAATTCTTATTTGTTGAATTTTACTGGAAGGACTTTCACATTGACAGTTTGGCTTACGGACAATATCAATTTGCCCTTTTCACCTCGACCCGTGAGCTAATATAAAATTGACTACATATATTGTATTTGTAGACATTAATTTTATTAATTTGACAACTTGTAAGCTCCATTAGATATTTTATATTTTTGGGTTCACAATATACCTCGAAAATGCGTTTTTAAATTATATTCTTAAATATATTTTTGGTTTTATTTACTTCATAATGTTCGAATTTTTCTAGAGATGAATAATCAATTATTGTAACAACTTGTATATAATTATTTAGATCTATTATATATTTAATGAGTGTGGATAATTAGCGGATATTACTATATGTTTGAGATGAGAATCGGCGGAAAATTGGCAGCATGAGATTCTACACATATTTTAGGTGGGTTTATTGGGCAAAAAATTTCATTGCATTGAATTATCTATTTGGAGGATATTTGGATTGCTTGTCTTTTGTGTGATATATGTTTTCAGGAAAAATACAAGCAAGATGGATGTATTGGCCCAGGTCGTCTCGGCTGCTGCATTGTCTGTTTTTTCGCTCATGTCAACCATCATGCACCGTTTAGTCATTTTGACAATTAACACGATCGTGACCGACGACGAACTAGTTTTGATAAAACACGAATTTTGATCTCTTGACATGGAAATAAGGCTATAAATAATGGAATTATCACAAATTATGAAAAGAGGTGACCAAGAAGGCAAAACAAAGTATGCAAGTAGCAACTACAAAACAAGAAGAGATTCATCAACAAGGAGTAACACGAGAGTTTCTTCAATTCTACTAGTTTTTCTTTCTTTCTTTCTTTGTTGTTTATTTTTTGAATATGAGAGAGTAATATGTCTATGTATTCTTTCCTCCATGTCCAGCTAGATCATTAGAGTCCAAAATATGGGATTAGGCTTTTACCATATTTTTTTGAATAATTAATTGTTTTTACTTGTTTTTTATGCCTTATTCAGGTATTTTGATTGTTATTCAGATATATCACATGGTCTATGATATTACATGTTAGACAATATTATTCATAATTCGAGAGATAAGTTCAATATTAGATCTTAGGTAATAGTTACTTAGCATAAATTATCTATTAATTTGAAAAATCAATAATTTTTTATAAGGATATTTGATCTTATATGCTTTTATAAGCCGAATTATATATATTGAGTGGAGACGCTATATATTATTTAAATGACCAATTTAGTTTATATCAAGAGAGATAATAAATTATTTATACGATTATCCTATATGGTAGATTAAGAACAACCACTAGCAATTTATTTGAAGAAAACTTAAATATCAATTGAAACCATTGCCTTAGAATCCCTTTTATCTCTTGATTTTCACTCGCTTATCATTCTATTTTTTCTATTTTCTAATTATTTTAATTTAATCGACATCTAAATTACCTTGTCCAAATAAAGTTGAATTGCAAGACTATATCACTCAATAAAGTAACTACTTAGTCTATGCAAAATACGAACTTTCTCAAACATATACATTACTATTTATGCGATGGAGAATTATTTATGAGATACTAGAAATATATTGCAAGAAATATTTGAAAAAATATTTTCACGGTATTTACTATATATATATATATATAATTACGAATAAAGGCATATAAATCATTGAGTAGTTTAATTACTTGTAGTCGCATATCTTGGTCAAACTGATTTCGGAAAATAAAAAATATGATACCAATCAGAAGACCCATTTTTTCTTTGTCTTCAAAATAATTTATAAAATTATTAAAATAGAAAACCAACCCAAAAGCGACAAAACAACCACAAATATGAATCCACGCAAACTAAAAAGATTCAAAGAGGAAAACACAACAGTTAAAATATTTTATATATATATATATATATACTTAAAATTACACATGGCTTATTATTAGAATTTAAGGAAAAAGTTCTGAAACATGACATATGGAATATTGTAAACGATATTCCCTCCGTCCAATCGATTTTGGTTCATATTCCTTTTTTGACCGTCTCAAAATACTTGTTCATTTTATTTTTAAGACACTTTTATCTCTCACAACTTTAAATAATATATATTCATATCACCACTTTACAACGTGTTGGTTGTTGTATGATACAAATCTTGTCAAATAATATTATAATTACTACTTCATACATAAAAATCTATGCTTGATAATACATTATTCAGAATATTTTTAGTTTTAGAAAATAGTTAAGTATATTTTAATTACTTATAAAATTTCTTATGTATGATAATATTTAATTATTTTATCTGATGGAGTCATATTACTGTAAAATGCCTTCAACGCGAAGACAATTGGGTATATATGATTGTTTGTGATTGAGAATGTAAGAGGAAATAGTGTACGTAATGTTTTTCTAAATGAAAAATTGTAATTAAATGATTGTTTTTTTACGACGGGGAATCCGCAGTCGCTATTTCAGTGTGCACTGGCTAAATTTTCCGATTCAGCATAATAGCCTGCATAGTGCATATTATGCCAATTAATTAAACCGCAAGTCTTGTTTGACAAGTTTTAACGAGAACGTGTTGGTAGAAGAATCGAACACAACCGTCATACTACATTTTTACAAATTTCTACGAGGAATATCAACTTTTGTCAAAAGAAAAATAAAACATATAGACTTTGAATCAACTGTCTCCACTCTCCAACGTGCTTAAATCTTCAACTCTTTGATTTTATTGTCCCAACTAGACCTGACAATTTGTTCGTATCGTGTATTTTTGTGTCGTGTACTTTCGTATTTTGTGTATCAAAAGTCCAAATCCATACACGACACTAAATGAATTTGTGTCATATTGTGTCGTGTACTGCGCAAATTCGTATCGTTTCGTGTCGTATTTTCATGTCAGACACATAATATAAAATAAATATTAAAATATTATAAAAAGTAATAATTTTAATAATATAATATTATTTCTATAGGTTTTAGTAGATGAAATGAAACGAATGGCAACGAAATTTACACGAAATTTATGAAAATTTACATTATATTTTCAAATTTTAAAGTTTAGTATAAACAGAATTTATAAAATATATATTTTTATTAAATTAAATATAAAATATTATATTATATTTATTTATTTATTTATTTATTTCGTGTACTTCGTGTCGTGTCGTGTACCCAAAGGGTAAACACAAAACCGACACTAAATCTCGGTCGTGTATTTTCGTGTTCGTGTATTTTCGTGTCGTGTACTCAAAATGTAAATCCAAACACTAAATTTTCGTGTCGTTTTCGTATCGTGTTTTCGTGTCGTGTGGTAAATTGTCGGGTCTAGTTCCAACTCACTTTCTAGCTTTTACTGTTTTACATGTGATTTTTAAATCTATGATTAAAATTATAAAAGAACTATATTGTGAAATACAAAAGTATACAGTAGGTCATTTTTTCCGGTAGTGTTTTGACTTAAAAGAATAGTAGTGTTTGGTATAATTAGTGGTGGAAGTAGCAATTAACTTTTGAAGTATTATTTACAAAACTAGCTTTTGGATCAGAATTTGATAAACTTTAAATACTATTTTATTTGTTTATTTTATTATTTTATTAATTAGTTTATGCATAACACATATATAATATATTAAACAGCTACGTTAACAGCTGCCTCTAACAATTGCTAGTTAACGACTAACTGCTATTTAACAGCTGACAGCTACTGCAATAACTAACAACCAACATCTACATCTAGTTTTGTCGAACAAACCCTAGAGAGCCTTTTAAATCTGTTCAGTAGCCTGACCCATACCACTGTGAAGGTGGACCGGCTTTTGAATTTTTTCTAATTCGAGCTCAATCCTCCCCATTCCACTACCCAGACCAGCCAAGCCCAAGAAAAGCCCAGCCCCCACAACCCCCTATTAGTTATTAATTTATAGAATATTTTAAATATAAATTATAATAAAATATAATATAATAACATATAATATTTTATAAAAAAAATAGTATTTTTAATATAATTTTAAAAATTATTTATTAAAATATGTTTTTTTTTGTAAGAAAATATAAGAGACATATGAGCTAACGTGGCTCAGCCAGGCCTGGGCTCGATGCCAGGACCTACCCAACCCAATATATTATTAGGTCTGTCCCGGTTCAATGTTCTCCAACACGGCACTAGTTCGCTTTGCTCGATCCAATGGCCAACTCTACCCTTTATATAATGGAAGGTGTGCCCGGTTCACTCAAGGAGTTGATAATTCGTTGTTTACCTTATTCACAAGGACCCGTCATAGTCGCATTCCCGTGCTTACCCAACTTGGACCCCAGTAGGTGCAGGCATAGCTCTGCTAGCTAAGACGGGTTTACCTGAGCTCCTCCAGCCCTTTCCAACAGATTGACTCGAAGCTGTAAGGCAGCTTCCAAGCTGGCTGGGTCACTGGCCAGTCGCCCGATTTTTGGTTACGCCATTTGTGATGCCATATCAGAGTACAAAATTAATGCTACAATTCTTTTATTTTGTTTAAGTGCCTTTTTCCGTTGTATAGAGCGTCAATGTTTTTGGCTTTAGGCACAATGTATGATATCCAGCCTTCTATACTTCTCTCGTCATGTACACAACACTTGCAAGCTATGGGAACTCGACTATGCATCCTATGCGCTTCCAAATAGGGATGGCAATGGGGCGGGTCGGTTGTAATATCCTAGAATTTCGCTATGATTTTTTGCATTATTTTATCTGAGTTGTACTGTACAGAGTGGGACCGATACAGCATGGGTGAATAATTTTGGGAACTGTGACAGACGTGCCAGTATATCTATCGAGGCTATATTTAATTCTAGGATATTACATGCTTGATATATTTTTCGATGTCGGATATACTGTATGAATATTTGTACAACTATCGTACTTGGTCGACAATTGCACTTGAGGATATCGTGCATCAGATGTATCGTATGAGAATGTTATTGGTACGAGCATATGTATTCAGTATGTGAGTATATGTATCCAGTATGTCGAGACGGGCAGGAACAGTTGGAATTTGGCCAAGTATAGAAGGTCATTACGTATGTTAAGGTTAAGGACTTACGTATGTTAATGTCTATGCTTTACGTACGTTATGCATAAGGCATTACGTACGTAAAAAAGGGATTCAGACAGGACCGACCTGTGGTCGGCAGGTGGTGCCCGGTGTCGGCAGCTTTCGGCGCGGATGTGGACAGACGAGTCAACCTCGAGTATTACGTATGCTATGCATGGTGTATTACGTACGTAATACGGGTATGTTACTGTAGCAAGTCAGCGTACGTATTACGTATGCTACGGAGAAGGGATTACGTACGTAAGTCTTTGAACGAAATGAGTCAGTGACCCCTGGACTATCATTATGTACGCTACCAAGGTGAGATAGCGTATGTAAGAGTGTGTTATGTACGTTAACCTTGGTATGTTACGTGCGTAACGAGTTGGAGGTTTATATAAGTGGACGCCCGCCATTTCATTTTTCTTCAGAATTTCATTTCGTTTTCGCCTTCAAACACTCAGAGATGGAGCTTTCAGTCCTTCTAAGTCGATTATGAGCTTGGAAACATGGGATTGGAGCTTGAGATATGGAGATATCATTAATTCTTGAGGTGGTTACTTCTATATTTCATCTTCTAAGAGGTATGTCGGTTAATCCTCTCTTTCAATTCGGGATTTTGATGTTGTTGTTGATGATTAGTTCGTATGATGCTAGTTTATGGAGTTATTGTGATGATTCTTGGTATTCATGGGAATTTTGTTAAGGAGAGTTATGATATGATGATTTATACCTTTGATTATGTTAGTTATGACGATGGAATCATAGTGTTCTTGATGTTAGGAGAATTGTATATTGGAGAATATGACAATATACACCATGAATTGCGAGTGAAGATGGTTTAGATGATAGAACCCATCAGATTACGTTGTTTTGTTGGTTACAAACATGATTATGGATTAATTCATGTTCTTAGAGAACCCTTGAGTAATATATGTCGTGATTTTACGGAATTTGGAAGGATTACGGTTAATTTCAGTACATTATTCGTGATGAAACCGGTAATTGGATTTCTATAAATTTACAAAGATGAGCCGTGTTAATCCAAAATTAAGATTGAAGTCGGAATCAAGAATGTTGAGACACTTGTTAGAATTTATTTATTATCGAATTGCGGCTTGTATTCATATTGTTTGAATTGTAATGGTTGGTTTCGTATGATCGAGATATCATTGAACCGCTGAGTTTGATTGGTCGGTTATATCGGTTGTTCATTGTTATCGAACGTATTGTTAATTGATTATAACATTAGGTTGCGTTAAGTGATCGTTGATGATTAACCGTTGTGCTGCAGTTGAGATTGGAGAATGCATGGATCGCCTTGGGCGGGGCTGAGGAGCTCGTAGATGAAGACGGCGGGATTGATAACGGCTTCGTCGTCTCAGTATCGAGGCAAATTATGCTTGCTCAGTTCATAATGTTTAATAAATGGTTTCATTTTCATTTCATTTATGATTCATATAGCAATGGTATCATGGAATATAAATTGTCGGGATGATGGTATGTATATTATGCTTGGATAGAGATAAATCATAATGTATATGATTTTAAATATGTTTAGTGGAAATGGAGAAGTGAATTATATTTGGTCTATTGTATAAGAGGTTAGATATCAAGGCTAGTTATCATGCCGACATTGAACTCGAGATGGTGGTTTGGTATTAGTAATGGACTGTACCTTATTTTGGATTATTGGGATAACTGTGTATTCATTCAGGGACGTTGGTCGTGGAAAGGTTAGTATCTCCAGCTTGAGGTAAATTATTATTGCTAGATTATGATAATCATCCTCTTGCATTATTGCATGTGTGTGTTGATACTTCATGTGGTGAGTGTGCATCATTGTTTGTTACGTTTTGTGATGTGCTCTTTCTTTGAGTTGTAATCTGTTGGGCTGATGTGTTAGGGGATAAGACCTAAATGGCACCTATATTCCGGGGTATTCGTGTGTGGATACTTTCGTGACCCTTGGTTGTGACCTTGGGGTATTTTGTGATTGCATGAACTGTGTTGCGGGATAAAACCTGAATGGTACTCATATCCGGAGTATTTCTGAGTAGATGCTTCCGTGACCCTTGGCTGCGGCCTTGGGAGTTTATGTGCTAATATCATATGCATTGTTGAGCATGCTGTGAACTGTTGTCTGACGGAATACGACATTGTGGTCGTGTCGGTCTTTCATGATCGAGTTATCATTGCTCACTTGGAAAGTCTTCTGATCCTTGTTGGATATGCGTTTCTTCGATATTCGTTGTCATGTTGTATCGTGATATATCTGGAGTCAGATATGTTCTGATCGGTCATGTGTAGGATTTTCATGGCGGGCACGTGTAGCATGTATTGGTTTCGACCTCATATTGAATCGTGCACACGAGACGTACTTCGTGAGGCTCATTAGGTATGAGACCAGACGTGTATCTGGTCAATACCCGTGGTTGGCTTGTTCACGGGCACATTTCCTGATCGGGTGTATCGTGACGTCCATCTTGAATCAGATTGATTGGTCGTTCACAGTCCATGTATAATCGGATCTGTTCGATAGTCGGGATTATCTTTAGATCCCATATATGTGATTTCTATACGGTTGACTATTTTATTCTCTCGTGTATCTGCCCATGTCGATCCTTTATCTATCTCGTTTGGAGTTACCATATCGTTGGTAATCTTGTTTGTTGTTGATTCCCTAATGATCTCGTTTGAAGTTGATCCTATCGTTGGTAATATCATTCGTTATTAATCCTTATTGATTCCGTTTGGAGTGTGCCTTACTGTTGGTATTCTCGGTTGTTGATCCTTCATTGATCTTGTCGGAGTTTACCATATCGTTGGTATTCTCGGTTGTTGATCCTTTATTGATCTTGTTGGAGTTTACCGTGTTGTTGGTATTCTCGGTTGTTGATCCTTTATTGATCTTGTTGGAGTTTACCATATCGATGGTATTCTCTATTTTTGATCCTTTATTGATCTTGTTGGAGTTTACCATATCGATGGTATTTTCGATCGCTGATCCTTTATTGATTTTGTTAGAGTTACCACATTCTGGTATTCTCGTTCGTGGTTGATCCTTTGTCAATCTTGTGTGGAGTTATCATGTCATTGATTTTCTTGTTTTGATGCATTGGTGTTAGGAGTATGCCCTCGAGTGCCACTCAGAGGATGTTGAGTGAGGGCATTGTACTTGTAATTATGTAAATCATTTATATAAGGCAATGAATATTTCTTTATTTACTGGTAGTTATTGGCATTCTTAACTCGTAAATATATATATAGAAACTAGTCCTTGTATTTGAGAGCAAAACGTTCCACTCCTTATTGGATAAGGGGGTTGGCACTGGAAAGGTTTATAGCTCAAATACTTAATCGTTCGCAAGTCGATGAAACTTGACTGGGCGTTAAGTTTATGTGAAGACTTGTATGACGTGTTCTTTGACAATGAGAGTGCCTGTCGAACACTAATGGTTAGTAGGAGCACACGTTATAAGTATGCTAATTGGATTAGTATATTTGAACCGACTCACCCTCGATTCGTCACACGGATTTCACTCCGAGACAGTCAATGACGGAATCGAAAGGTTGTGATAGGTATTCGTGAACCTTCGACTTGAGGATTTAGTAGGGATGTGCTTGTGACATCAAGATTTTCATTAGAATAGTTCGACCCTGTAAACCGGAAGGTGTGGGTCAACCTCGACGTGCATCTTGACGAACAAGTAGCAGGTCCTAGTGAATACCAAGACAGAATTCTTTCTCCCGTTAGTGAGCGGGTTATATATCCTATGCGGTTATTGGCAGATGAGATCATAAGTCTTTGGACAAAGCATTGGAGCTAGTTGTATTGGATACACGAGAGCTCGATGATCTCGATTTGCATTAACACATGCATAGCGTCAAGTATAGATAGGGTTTGACTGACCGTGACCCTATAACTTGATTGGGACATTTGAAAGAAGGGTTTATACGTATACTGGTATTCACGATATAATGGTTCTTGAATGATCCCAATCATTCGTTCTCAGTTAGGGTACGGTGTAGGCCGCCAGGCTGGCTAGGTGGTGCTACTACTCTTTGGTTCCTCCCATTGCTGACTGAGACGGACCTACCGAGTCGCGCAATAGGATTGACGACGGAATGAATCAAGCTTATTCTCTTATTATTAATATTAGATATTGAATATCTAATTTATTGGACATTGGGTGTCTAATTATTTTGGGACATTGGATGTCTAAATTAATTTATTGGATAAATTAATTTAAGGCCTAATGAATTAAATAAATTACTGGTGATTAATTTAACTCATAAATATAATTATTTCTTGGAAAAATTAATTATGTTATTTTGTATTTGATATGATTAATTAATTGGATTAATCAATTGATATAAATACATCGGAACGGAATCGGAGTTTATCTGTTTGAACTCACGGGAGTCCGAAACGAACCGAACTCGTCTGATTCCTTATAGAGGCCGCCCCACCTTATCCCTTCCATATTTGTCTTGGTCTTGTCCTTAGTAGGAGGAAGACTAAAGACCTTAGAGATATGATATCTCATAAAATAAGGAAAAGGTGATTTGTTGGGTGAAAGGTGTGATTTGAGTGAGAATAAAATAGAAGACTACAATCTCTCTTGGTGCACTTTGAACACACGGTTCATAGCAAAGAGAGAGAGAGAGAAAGAGAGAGAGAGAGAGAGAGAGAGAGAGAGAGAGAGAGAGAGAATCCTTTTCTCAAGTCTTCCTCATCTTCTACACCTTTTTCTTGAGTTTTCTTGGAGAAAATTCAAGATACATTGAGAGATATATATTATGCACTTAGAGTGTAATAATAAAAAGCTTCATCACTTGATTCTAGCCGTAACCTTAGAGGTTAATCGGGTATTGTCATTCCGTTCGTTTCTCCGGCGCGTGGCAAGTAGAGGCATTGTATTTTCGATGTTGGATCATCCAAGGGCTTGGAGCACATTAGATCGTAGAGATTTACAACTAAAGCTTGGGGAATAGCTCAAGAGAAGGAATCCATTTAATCAACAGACTACAAGGGTGAGTTTCTTACATCTCTTGTGTTTTCGTTTATATATTCGTATATACGTAGCTCGATCGATCCTCGTAGGGATTCGGATCGAATTAATTTTCATTTTACCGCTTCCGCTGGGCCTTCGTTTTAGGCACTGAATCCCAATAATTAGTTGGTTATCATTATCGATTGTGTGAGCATTCATGCTTTGTATTCATATCCGGGACTTGCCATTGTTTCGGGACAGTTGATCTCCAGACGTATCGTGTGATATCGGTTTTATCAGGATTGGGATACGATTGTGCGATCCAGCGGACAGAACCGGGCATGGCCAGATTGTTCCATATGGAGATATGTTTATGTCTGAGAATCTTGGTATCGTTTTGGATACAGTATAAATGGTTATTTTCGAATTCATTCGTTACTTGAGAATGCTATGTGCGAATTGAGGTAAGGGTTGAATTGATTTCAGATTCCACAGATTAGTAAGGTTGCTACGGTGAGGTTATACTGTAAATATTCTTACCTTGTAATTACATTAATATGTAATTGTATATGATGATATGATCGTTATCATTGTTGAGTATTGTGGCTGACCCCGTAGTGGGCTTTATCTTTTAGGTACTCGGAGACCGAGCTAGTAGCGGTCGTGAAGGTATGAGCTTTCCGGTGATACTGGATATGGCATAGTTATTGGGATTTGAGTATTCTTTTCTGGTTGTTATGATTCCGCTGCAAATGTATTTAATCATGTCTATATCCGCTGCGTGTGAAATTTTATTATGGCTTTCAGTATTTTTTCCCAACTCATGTATACTTTCTAAATGCCCTTTTGGCGTCTTTGCCTTGTGCTTTCAAATGGTATGCTCTGACGGTAATTGGGAACAATGTTTTGATAAATATTTGATTATTTAAAGCATTACTGTATTCGCCTCTTTGGAGTATTTGAAACGTTTGCGAAAATAATTTTAGCCTTGTGGTTTAATGTGGGGCCCACGGCGCTGTAATATTACCGGTTGGTTTTGGGGGTGATGCCAGTGTGTTTTTATTGTGTTGAGACTTTGTATGGGAGTCGTATGCTAGTATCACGGGAGATCACCGACTTCACGGACAGGTAAGTATGTTCTTTCAGTTATTCAGTTTTGATGATGATTATTTGAGCATGGTGACATGATTTTGAGATATTTCGGGATTGAGATACTGATTATGACAGGATTTTAAGTTTCGAGGACGAAACTAATTTAAGTGGGAAGATATGTAATATCCTAGAATTTCGCTACGATTTTTCGCATTATATTATCTGAGTTGTACTGTACAGAGTGGGACCAATACAGCATGGGTGAATAATTTTGGGAACTGTGACAGACGTGCCAGTATATCTATCGAGGCTATATTTAATTCTAGGATATTACATGCTTGATATGTTCTTCGATGTCGGATATACTGTATGAATATTTGTACAACTATCGTACTTGGTAGACAATTGCACTTGAGGATATCGTGCATCAGATGTATCGTATGAGAATGTTATCGGTACGAGCATATGTATTCAGTATGTGAGTATACGTATCCAGTATGTCGAGACGGACAAGAACAATTGGAATTTGGCCAAGTATAGAAGGTCATTACGTACGTTAAGGTTAAGGACTTACGTATGTTAATGTCTATGCTTTACGTACGTTATGCATAAGGCATTACGTACGTAACAAAGGGAATCAGACAGGACCGAGCTGTGGTCGGCAGGTGAGGCCCGGTGTCGGCAGCTTTCGGCGCGGATGTAGACAGACGAGTCAACCTCGAGCATTATGTATGCTATGCATGGTGTATTATGTACGTAATACGAGTATGTTACTGTAGCAAGTCAACGTACGTATTACGTACGTTACGGAGAAGGGATTACGTACATAAGTCTTTGAACGAAATGAGTCAGTGACCCCTGGACCGTCATTACGTATGCTACAAAGGTTAGATAGTGTACATAAGAGTGTGTTACGCACGTTGGAGATTTATATAAGTGGACGCCCGCCATTTCATTTTTCTTCAGAATTTCATTTTGTTTTCGCCTTCAAACACTCAGGATGGAACTTTCAGTCCTTCTAAGTCGATTATGAGCTTGGAAACATGGGATTGGAACTTGAAATATGGAGATATCATTGATTCTTGAGGTGGTTACTTGTGTATTTTATCTTTTAAGAGATATGTCGGTTAATCCTCCATTTCAGTTCGGAATTTTGATGTTGTTGTTGATGATTAGTTCGTATGATGCTAGTTTATGGAGTTGTTGTGATGATTCTTGGTATTCATGGGAATTTTGTTAAGGAGGGTGATGATGACGATGGAATCATAGTGTTCTTGATGTTAGGAGAATTGTATATTGGAGAATATGAAATATACACCTTGAATTGCGAGTGGGGATGGTTTAGATGATAGAACCCATCGGATTACGTCGTTTCGTTGGTTACAAACATGATTATGGATTAATTCATGTTCTTGGAGAACCCTTGAGTAATATATGTCGTGATTTTATGGAATTTAGAAGGATTACGGTTAATTTCAGTATATGGTTATTCGTGATGAAAACCGGTAATTGCATTTCTATGAATTTACAAAGATGAGCCGTGTTAATCCAAAATCAAGATTGAAGTCGGAATCAAGAATGTTGAGACACTTGTTAGAATTTATTTATTACCGAATTGCGGCTTGTATCATATTGTTTGAATTGTAATGCTTGGTTTTGCATGATCGAGATATCATTGAACCGCTGAGTTTGATTGGTCGGTTATATCGGTTGTTGATTGTTATCGAACATATTGTTAATTGATTATTACATTAGGTTGCGTTAAGTGATCGTTGATGATTAACCGTTGTGCTGCAGTTGAGATTGGAGAATGCATGGATCGCCTTGGGCGGGGCTGATGAGCTCGTAGATGAAGACGGCGGGATTGATAACGGCTTTGTCGTCTCGGTATCGAGGCAAATTATGCTTGCTCAGTTCATAATGTTTAATAAATGGTTTCATTTTCATTTCATTTATGATTCATATAGCAATGGTATCATGAAATATATATTATGCTTGGATAGAGATAAATCATAATGTATATGATTTTAAAGATGTTTAGTGGAAATGGAGAAGTGAATTATATTTGGTCTATTGTATAAGAGATTAGATATCAAGGCTAGTTATCATGCCGACATTGAACTCGAGATGGTGGTTTGGTATTAGTACTGTGTATTCGTTCAGGGATGTTGGTCATGGAAAGGTTAGCATCTCCAGCTTGCGGTAAATTATTATTGCTAGATTATGATAATCATCTGGTTGCATTATTGCATGTGTGTGTTGATACTCCATGTGGTGAGTGTGCATCATTGTTTGTTGCGTTTTGTGATGTGCTCTTTCTTTGAGCTGTAATCTTTTGGGCCGATGTGTTAGGGGATAAGACCTAAATGGCATCTATATCTCGGTGTATTCCTGTGTGGATACTTTCGTGACCCTTGGTTGCGACCTTGGGGTATTTTATGATTGCATGAACTGTGTTGCGGGATAAAACCTGAATGGTACCCACGTCCGGAGTATTCCTGAGTAGATGCTTCCGTGACCCTTCGCTGCGGCCTTGGGAGTTTATGTGCTAATATCATATGCATTGTTGAGCATGCTGTGAACTGTTGTGTGACGGAATACGACATTGTGGTCGTGTCGGTCTTTCATGATCGAGTTATCGTTCCTCACTTGGAAAGTCTTCTGATCCTTGTTGGATATACGTTTCTTTGAGATTCGTTGTCATGTTGTATCGTGATATATCTGGAGTCAGATACGTTCTGATCGGTCATGTGTAGGATTCAGGGCGGGCACGTGTAGCATGTGTTGGTTTCGACCTCATATTGAACCGTGCACACGAGACGTACTTCATGAGGCTGATTAGGTACGAGACCAGACGTTTATCTGATCAATACCCGTGGTTGGCTTGTACACGGATACATTTCTGGGTCGGGCCTATCGTGACTTCCATCTTGAGTCAGTTTGATTGGTCGTTCACAGTCCATGTATAATCGGATCTGTTCGATAATCTAGATTGTCTTTGAGATCCCATATATGTGATTTATATACGGTTGACGATTTTATTCTCTCGTGTATCTGTCCCTGTCGATCCTTTATCGATCTCGTTTGGAGTTACCATATTGTTGGTAATCTCGTTTGTTGTTGATTCCCTAATGATCTCGTTTGAAGTTTATCCTATCGTTGGTAATCTCGTTCGTTATTGATCCTTATTGATTCCGTTTGGAGTCTGCCTTACCGTTGGTATTCTCGGTTGTTGATCCTTCATTAATCTTGTCAGAGTTTACCGTATCGTTGGTATTCTCGGTTGTTGATCCTTTATTGATCTTGCTGGAGTTTACCGTGTCGTTGGTATTATCGGTTGTTGATCCTTTTTGATCTTGTTGGAGTTTACAGTATCGTTGGTATTCTCGGTTGTTGATCTTTTATTGATCTTGTTGGAGTTTACCGTATCGATGGTATTCTCGGTCGCTTATCCTTTATTGATCTTGTTGGAGTTACCACATTCTTGTATTCTCGTTCGTGGTTGATCCTTTGTCAACCTTGTGTGGAGTTATCATGTCATTGATATTCTTGTTTTGATGCATTGGTTGGTTATCATTATCGATTGTGTGAGCATTCATGCTTTTTATTGATATCCGGGACTTGCCATTGTTTCAGGACAGTTGATCTCCAAATGTATTTTGTGATATCGGTTTTATCAGGATTGGGATCGGATTGTGCGATCCAGCGGACAGAATCGGGCATGGCCAGATTATTCCATATTGGAGATATGTTTGTGTTTGAGAATCTTGGTATCATTTTGGATACAGTACATATGGTTATTTTCGAATTCATTCGTTACTTGAGAATGCGATGTGCGAATTGAGGTTAGGGTTGAATTGATTTGAGATTCCACGGATTGGTAAGATTGCTACGGTGAGGTTACACTGTAAATATTCTTACCTTGTAATTACATTGATATGTAATCGTATATGATGATGTGATCGTTATCATTGTTGAGTATTATGGCTGACCCCTTCGTGGGCTTTATCTTTTAGGTACTCGGAGATCGAGCTAGTAGCGGTCGTGAATGGATGAACTTTCCGGTGATACTGGCTATGGAATGGTTATTAGGATTTGAGTATTCTTTTCTGGTTGTTATGATTCCGCTGCAAATGTATTTAATCATGTCTCTATCCGCTGCGTGTGAAATTTTATTAGGGCTTTCAGTATTTTTTTCTAACTCGTGTATATTTTCTAAATGTCCTTTTGGCATCTTTGCCTTGTGCTTTTAAATGGTATTTTCTGACGGTAATTGGGAATAATGTTTTGACAAATATTTGAGTATTTAAAACATTACCGTCTTCGCCTCTTTGGCGTATTTGAAACGTTTGCGAAAATAATTTAAGCCTTGTGTGTTCTAATGTGAGGCCCACGACGCTGTAATATCCCGGTTGGTTTTGGGGTGTTACATCGGTCCGGGTACTTGAAGACCCAGACCCATCCCACGAGTTGAACGAGATAGGACAGATTGACCCACCGCGGGTCGCGGGGCGGGACAGGTCGACCCGCATAGGAATTTTTTTTACAATGAATAAAATAAATATTCTTCAATTTTTATCTAGTATTTTATTTCATAATATATAAAAAAGTATATATATATATATATAGTGGCGCGTTCTATGCAGTACCAATATTAGATGCAGTACTTTACAGTACTAATTTATGCATGAGTTTTGTACTAATTATGCATGAAATATATGCATTTCGTGCATCAAAATTTCAATGCCTTAATTCTCACAAAAAATTGATGCATAAAATCTAATATTTTAATGTATCGATATTTTGATGCATATATTGCATATTTTAATGTATTGAAATTTTGATACACGAAATGCATATATTTCATGCATAATTAGTACAAAACTCAGCATAAATTAGTACTGTAAAGTAATGATTGAAATTTTGATGCACGAAATGCATATATTTCATGCATAATTAGTACAAAACTCATGCATAAATTAGTACTGTAAAGTAGTGCATCTAATATTGATACTGCATAGAACACGCCACTATATATATAAATACTACATATATAATATATATTAAATATATTTACAAATAATTAAAAAAATAATGCAAGGCATGTACCCGCGGAGCAAAAATGATACCCCATCCCGCCTCGCCCCATTGTGGGTTGCAGGGCGGGACGACCCATACGCCACCATGATCAGGGCGGGGCAGTGTGGATGAGACTAACATTGCCAGCCCTACTTCCAAAAAGGCAACGCATCATCAATTTTTTAGAGAGAGAGAGAGGGAGAGAGATATTTAAAAATGTTTCTAACGTTAATTAGAAATTCACTAATTCAGCATATCAAAAAGGACAACTTCTATCCAAAATGAAAAACGGAGAAATCCATACTGAAAAATTATAAAAAAAAAATTCGGAAAAAAAGAAGAAGAAAATCATAAATTTTGATTTTTAACATGTACATAATAGCAGCACTAGTCATATCCTCCCCTTAGATGTGGGGGATGGATGGATTATGTTACATAACCCCCCCAGGTATTGATGGATGGATTATGTTATATCCTAATTTAAAGCAAGTAGGCGTTTTAATTAATGAAAATCCATATTGTTGACCATTCCAAAAGTCAAAACAATTGCAACCAAATAAAATGTTAATTCCAAAAATACCCCACGAGCTTGGTTGAATTTTTTAACGGTAGAAAAATCAAACCCGCAAGTCGAGCGGGTGGTGAAGTGACACCAAATCACGAACACCCATTTATAGACCGCTTTTGTGGATCGAATCACAGGGTAGCCGAGTGGTAGAGGAAGGGATAGATACCCCACGCTGCACGCACGCTGCAAGGGTTCTATCCCATGAGGGGAACAATCTATGTGCTCCCTTCCTAAAAATGACCTAGTCCGGCGGTTATAGGCCGTCTTATCTTACCCAGACCACTTCCGGCACATCACGCAATTGAACAGGGGATGCGGTAGAGTAGGTGGTATGGCTTCAAGGCTCGGATGTTCCCTATGGAACGGCTGTTCACTAAGGATTTGGCATCAATAGGTCGTCATAAGATTCGGAACATCTCAGTATTCTGGAAATTATAGATTCACGGGATACAAAAAAGAGACCAAGCAATCAGTGCAAAAAGAGAGAAGACGTTGATACTAAGCAAGTAGTTTGGAGTTCGACATAACAATTATGTCGTCACGCAGCTGGATTTGTTATGCTGATTAAACACCAAACCCACTTTAATTTGGCGTATACGAACATCCGTCTTTCGTGCTACATTGCATCAAATCTAACATTTATACGACAAATTCTGTCAAAGTACAAGAAAAGATTCTTGCAGCCTCAGTTAACAGGAACTGTGGAAGCCATTTGCCCACCTGATATAACTAAAACAAAACACCTCGAGAAAAAAAAAAATCAAACCGGGCCGGTATCGTAATTAGGTATTCTAGCTCAAACAAAAACAACGAATACCAACAATCAGATACCAATGAAATGTGTTCCGAAAATGAAAAAAGTCAGTCCAGAAACAAAATTTTCAACACCACTTGCTAGAACATCAAAAATTGAGAATGTATTTGTATGGTTATTGAGAATGTACAGTAAAAGAAGCAGATTTCTTACCATGTCATTCGTTATACAAACATTCTATCCAACAACAGTGAAAGAAAGAAAAAGCTACAAAAGCTACCTACTCACCTTCAAGATGCAACTTTTTTTTTTTTTTCATTACAGATGAGATTACCAACTGGTTTCTGACCTGAACTATCTTCATCTTCAATCATCAACAATAATCATACATTTTCTCTCCTACCTTGCAATACCTGAATCAAAGTCTTAGCGTTACGCCTCACTTTCTCATTGTCGTCCTCCAACAACCCGCCACACGTCTCGGGCAACCCTTCTCTCAGAGCCTCCAACCCAATCCTTTCACTATAACAACACAGAGAGCTCAGTGTCAGCAGCGCGTACTGCACGCCCCTTGAGCTCCCATTCCTCACAATTCCTATCAGGATACCCAACAACCCGACAAACCTCACCATCTCATCTCGCGCAAGTTTGCATTTTGCCAATAGGCCCAAGACCTCCACGGCGCGTTCGAGGCCTGAATTAGCATTCTGGATTAAGATCGGGACGGCCCGACATCGGGTAGCCCGAACCCGATTATCAGGAAAAGAACAGAGCGTGAATAGTGCGGTGGCCGCTTCTTTTCTCTCCCTTAAATTCCCCATCTGGAGAAGGGAGACCAGACCCGGGATCGCATCTGGGTGCGACCCGATTGTGACGTTGTTGACTTCCAGCACGGCGAGGCTGGTGAGCACAGTCGCCGCCACCGCACGAGAGTCCCCGCCGCCCCACCGGAGCGCGCAAACCACCCTCCCGACGACCCCCTCCGCCACCAGCCCCACCTTGCTGTCGTCATCCAGGCTCAAGTTCAGAAGCAAATGAAGGGCCCTTTCCTGGAGCCCCGGGTCGGCCGAGTCGATACAGTTTAAAACAGCCGACGCGGCCCCTGACTCGGCGAGACGCCGCCGAACAGCCGAGTCACGCTTAGAAACCCGGCTGAGTTGGTTGAGCGAGTTGAGCTTATCTTCCAACTGGGACGACGGAGAGAGCAGAAGCTGGATCAGGGTTTGCGGGTCGGGGGGGTGCGATTGACGCTTGGGGAAGGAGACGAGGGCGTAATTGGAAATGAGGCTGCGGAGGGCGTGGTTGGGAATGAGGGTCGGGGGTTCCGGCAAGGGCAGTTTGGTAACTGGACAGGTCCGGTGGCCGTCGTCCAACCACCGTTGGATGGAGGCGCGATCGAAGGTGTGACCCGAGGAGAGGATAACCGGGTCGGTCATTATCTCTAAGGAAATCGGACATTTGAAGTCGACCGGTAACTGAGTGGCCATGTTTTCCTATTTCCTCTTATTCTCCTTTTCTTGCTTCTTTCTATATTCTGTGTTCCCTTTGGACTTTTCTTTTCTTTCTTCTTTTTCTTTTATTCTTTTTCTGTGTGAGTAATAATTAATTAATTAATTAATTAATTACAAAATGTGAGAGGGTTTATATGAGGTTTTGCTATTTTACTTTGGGTGTTTTTTTGGAGTAGTTAGGGCGTATACCCATATAAAGGTAGAATGTTAATACTGCTATTCAAATATTGCAGTTGTACGTAAATAATATTTTAATTTATTGTTATTATTTCTAATAACATAGATAAATAAAGAACTCTGGAATTACCAATATAATACCTTGTAATATTAAATTGTATTTCCCATTACTAATATAATTAAAATTGTATTTATTATTTTGTTTTCTTAATTTCCAAGAAAATCATTTTTAGCTACATTATAATTATAATATTATCAAATCCTCAACTGTAAAAGAACTAAAAAATTAATCATTTTTTAGCTACATTATAATTATAAATATTAGTATGTCACATTACTATTATGTTCATTGTCCAACCCTAACTCCACTTTCCATCTCAAAATCATTTTTTTTTTTCAGTTTCTAAGATAACCAATTTTTAATTACATAATAATTACATTATTAATTTCAAACAGCAACGATAAAACAACAAAATGAATGAATTAACATAAAAGTTAATTGTGAAAGGAATTAAAACAACAGGATTCTTAATCATTTACAAAAGGAATTGCAAAAGAAATTAATTACGAAGGAAATTACAAAAAAATAATAATTATAGAAATCTAATTACAAAAGGAATTACAAAATGGACACGTTAATGGAGAAGATGAATAATTAGAGTTCTTGTCTTAACTCTTAAGCCAATTAGTTCATTCTCCAGTTTAATTTATTTCATTAATAATAGTACTTTTATATATGTATGTTGATTATCTGTGATGATTTAGTTTATTTTTATTATTATGATTATCAATAGATTAACAATGATCAAAATAAATACAGTATTATTTTCTTATTATTCAATTATTTATTAAAATTGAGTCTATTTCTGTAATTTATTATTTTTAAAATTTATATTATATTAATTTCTTACTGTTGTTTTATTTAAGGCCCAAATAAATTGTTTTATGACTAGGCCCAATAATAATACATTTTGTGTATGCAGCCCAGATTTTTAATACACCTAACCCAGACCCGGATTTCAGCGTGACGAGGAGTAACCGCAACCCTTATCAACCCGATGATAAGGATGGTTGCGGTTTCCTCGGTCGATCGTGATTCTTGTTACGGATTATGGCCTTATATATATTCTGGAGAGTTTCTTGAGACGAAATATCCGAAAAAATTAAGGGAAGTTTTCAAAGCAAAAGCAAGTTTGATCTTTCTAAGTGAAAAGCATCGATTTTCTGTGTGAAATTTTTGCTTCCGAAAGTTTTTGTGTGAAAAAATTTTTAGGGTACTTGGTTATTGGGTGATTATCTTGGATTCCCTTTGTTTCTTTGTGAAACCGCTTGGTGTTAGTGTATTTTCTCTGCTGGTTGCCGTTCGTTTTGAGCCTTGGACGTGGGTATACGAGACTAGAGGACTGAGCCGACATTTAATTATTTCTCAGCAACTTCATCTCTCGGGCTTTTAGATCTACACTGATCTGCTCGGTTTGAATTCTTGAACTTTATTATTTAACTGTGTGCTTGTGTTTTCAATTCTGTTCACTTTCATTCCGTGTTATTTATTCGGTTTTAGGATTATTGTGTAATCCCTATTCCCCTATACCATAGGTTCTTTATTTGTGATTCGTTTATTATTGTGTTTTGTAACCTTATGTATTTCGAATAGATACCCAACAGTGGTATCGGAGCCACTAATAGTGGTTTCGGTAATATGTTTACTTACATTGCTTCTGTCTGCTTTTATTTACTGTGTCTTGTCTGTGTGACTGTGACCGCTTCGATTTATTGCATTTGTGTTGAGACTGTGGTAGTCGTGATCTCCGAGCACACCAAACCCTCCTGTCTGGACCGTAACTGTTCCTCGGATCTTGTAGGGGCTTGGGAATACGATTCCAGCTCGTTTAATTTTAAAATCTCTTGTGATTTTTCGCTTTGTGATATCTGTGTGATCTGTGATTGTCGTCTCAGTTTTTACATTGCTAGTAGTACCGTGGTGTTCTGGTTAAAATCTTGTGTGATTTTTACAAAACTTTAAAATTGCTTCTCTTACTGTCTTTACTCTGGCACCTTTCGATGGCAAGGGAGATTTCAGAATCTCGCAATAGAAAATGAAACCCATCATTGTCCAACCAAAATATTTTAAAGCAATCGAAGGTACTTTGCAGTCAAATATAATTCCTGAGAAACGTGAAGAACTGATTGAGTTTGCTCATTCATCTATAATCTTGAACTTATCTGATTCTGTGATTAGACGAATAGGCAAAACTGATAATGCTAAGAAACTTTGTGATAATACCAAAAATATTGTGTCGAAAAATTTCGAAAATATCGAAATTTTCGATATATCAATTTTTTGGGCCAATACTTAAGATGGGCTACAGAAGAAAATACTTAAGGCCTTTATATTTAATTCATTTGGGCCAAAAAAAATCCAACGGGAATATAGAAAAAAGATAGTAAAGATCCTAGGAGATTGATATAGACTTGTCATTAAGCGAACATTTGGCGTTTAGCCTGTCATTGCCGTAGAGAAGGTGTGAACCTTAACTGTTAGTAATTAGTAATAACTTGACATCTTTTGATAATGACGTCTTCTTTTTTCAGGAATAAGGCCGGGTGGGAAGGGTCCATGTCGGGGCTTACCTTAGCTATTATGATGTGAGTTCGAGAAATATTCTGACGAGTCGGTATCCAGCTGGCCCAGGTTCCTTGAGCAGAGTGCGTTTTCCCTCTTTCAGTTGGGGTCCGTTTACTTTGACCGATTAGGACTGAATGTGGCTGAAACGCTGGCCTTATCCGTGCGATTGGGGGGTTTGGTTGCCTCTTTCAGTTGGTGTTGATGACTCTAAACATCAACCTTAAGTTTACGGGCCTAGAGACTAAATGCGTCAGGCCAACCACTAGGGCCGTCCCAAACAATACAGAGGTCTGTGTGTGTCAGACACAACTCATTCATATCATCAACATTGTCGGTTGCACCTTAATACAAATTATTTTGGGTCATTTAATTGTCCAAAAATCAATTAATACTATAATTCATGTAAAAAACAAATCGACAAAATTTACACTGAACGCCCTTAACGTCGCAACCTTCATAAGAAGTAAAAATTCCGAAACAATCAACATCAAAAGTTTCCCTCAACTTATTTTAATTCGAAGTTTTTTATTTCGAGAAACATAATGATTTCGTTAATACCAGAAGGTGTCGTGATAGCAATTATATCTCATGAATAACATGCACAAGTGTGGCTAAACATAGAAAAATACACACAAAAGAGAGAAGGAATAAATGAAATCTGTCAAATGTACAATGAACAAAAATCGATTAGAAACATCCACATCTCCAACATGAACCAGAACCACCAGGGATATATCCGATTGTACGTTTTGAATCGAAAAGATCGAAGCAGGTATTCGAGCAATTTTACAGCCAATATGAGCATGAATAGAATACTTGATATGTCTATGAAAACGACCCCATCTGGAGAAGGGTGGAGTTGTTGGGAATTTACGATCGAAATATTTATTTCAAAGTCGGCCTATTTTACATTGAATCAAAGAAAAAGAAGGAAAAAAAATTATTTCTACAACTATTCCTACCTTTATTATAATTATTCGACACGAAAGAATACCTACACGTACCATTTTTTGATCTAACGATTTAAACCAAAAAAATAAATAAAATAAAAATAAAGAAAGAATACACAGTTTTTCTCGCCTACAAGAGATAGATATCGTTAAACAAACAAAGCATGCAGGATTCATAAGTTGGATTGCTATCTACCATCTAGCATGGTGACAGTGACTTCATTCACAGTGAATGATTCATCTTGCTTACTCGGAGATGACTCGTGATTTTCAACAGGCCGCCTCGGCAGGCAATACCCTGGATGTTTAGGCTGCTGCATTGATACAAAATGGCTGCCTAACATCAAGACAACAGCCGACATTTTGGGTCTGTCTTCTGCGTGCTCCTGAACGCATAGTAGGCCGACCTGTATGCATCTCGTTACTTCACTGGCCGAGTATGATCCCCCTGCTGCTGAATCCAATAGCTCTAACCCTCTTCCTTCTCTGTATAACTTCCAGGCCTGTACAGAAATTAATGAGTCACACTCGTATCAGACCAATATCACGTATCTGAAAGTTAGCGGGCGTGGATCCGGTGTTTCAGGCCTTCTGGGTTCAAGAATTGTCAATATAATAGTACTCATGTGCTCGGCAAACTGAGTATTATTGTACTCGTATAACACGATCCCTCTTGTAATATGAGTAAGTGTATCGGAAACAAATACGTCCTCTGTCAAATGAGTACTCTTCGGTAGAGCAATATGAGTACTTAAATATATTTATGCGCGACTTAAGCACGAAAGGACTTGAACACAAGATCCGTTTCCGAAAAGAAATATTTAGATTATAATATTGCTGGTAAGAGAAAAAATTAGCATACCAGCTCCTCATAATACTTACATATGCAAGAAGATTAAGCTCGTTATTTGTTTGATAGAATCCTCTGTTCTTCGTCCCACTCACTATCTCCAAAACCAAAACTCCGAAGCTAAAAACGTCTGATTTTACTGAGAAGAGGCCATCCATTGCATATTCAGGCGACATGTAACCACTGCCCAAAAAAAAAAAAAACAAGTAAAATTCAGTTATAACTGAATATTTCACTTTCTTGCATTGGTAGTGAAGGATATTTTTTTTCTTTTTTTTCACTTTTGTACTCACTATGTTCCAACTACTCTTTTGGTGTTGGCTTCTGTCTCGTCGCCTCCAAATATTCTAGCCATGCCGAAATCTGATATTTTCGGGTTCATTTCCTTATCAAGAAGAACATTGCTCGCTTTCAGATCTCTATGGATAATCCTAAATCTCGAGTCCTGGTGAAGATAGAGAAGCCCTCTTGCGATCCCACAAATTATGTTGAAGCGCGCTTGCCAGTCGAGCATTGAACCTTTATCTTTCTCTGTACAAAAAAGAAAGTGGAAAAATATTGACACAATAGAATACCGGCAAGTTATAGAAAATGCCGACAGGACTTACTGAACAATACAGAATCTAGGCCTTTATTTTCCATGTATTCATATATCAACATTTTCTCATCCATTTCGATGCAACAGCCGAGCAGACGAACAAGATTCCTATGCTGGAGTCTGGCAACTAATTTCACCTCATTCATGAATTCGTCGATTCCTTGGCCCGAACTTTTCGAAAGGCGCTTCACTGCTATTTCCTGTCCTTCCACCACCACACCCTAATACCACACACACAAAAAAAAAATACAGAATAAAAATTCATAATGTATTTTACATGGGACTCACATTTGATACTTTTACCTTGTATACACTGCCAAAACCACCTTGACCGAGCTTATTCGCATCAGAGAAATTGTCCGTGGCGGTTATCAAAGTAGCGAAGTCGAATAATGGTAAATCAAGCTCTTCATGAGCTGCATTTTCGCCCGAGTTATCTCTTTTGCTTGGTGTAGTTGGCGCGGTTAAGAGGTCCCGACTTCTTTCCCTCGGACCTGTACGTGTTTTAACACAATGTGATCAGTTAATTAGCCTGAAGATTCATTCTACTAATTTTTTTCTTTACGTACCTCTTTGCTCAATGATATTTCCTTGTGCAGCTTCTGGTTTCCTCCATATCCTCCATACGAAGAAAATGGCTAATCCGAAGAGAGTAGTCCCGACAGTAATTCCAGAAATCATGATGGTTTTACCAGTCTTGTTGGGATGATCTCCAGATCCTGAGGTTTGAGCTTGGTCTACAAAAATAAACAAATAAATAAAAAAAAAATGATTGTGACATTGCAAATTTGCAGATGATGATCCTTTTTATTTTTTATTTTTGTGTTGGAAGAAGTTTTGATGATTTTCATACATTTAGTTCATTGTTGTTACTACAAAACTGTTTTTTAAGGTTATTTTACATTATTAATTAAATGTATTAACATGATAAAAGTAGTGTCAATGAAGAAAAACAACACAGTTCTTTTCATAATTAATAACTAAAATTTATTTTGTTTGGGGCATCCACTGAAATTCAATATGGCAGTGGAAAATTTTTACTTTCTCTGCAGCAGTCTCATCAGAATAAATTTATTTTCGACCGACCGTTTTTCTTTCTAACGGCAAGCCCGCCAGTCTGCTTTTCGGCTGGAGCGTTGCCGGTAGGCCTCCGGCACCTGCCAATTTTATTTTCTCTTAACGGCAGGCAGCTGACCTACATTTCGACAACCGGCCGTTTTTTTTTTTTGGGGGGCTGCCGGCATGCTTTTCGGCGGTCCATCAACTTTCTTTTCCCCTTTCTTTAATGGCAGGCCAGTCGGCCGCATATAGATTTTTGGAAACCCACGTATTTTTTTCTCTAGCAAGATAATTTAGTAATTTAGTTATTCTAATTCAATTATGGCACCGTCATTGTATCATTATGGCACGGGTAATCTTTGGTGTTATATATACGATTGGATCTATCGAGTACTTATCTTAAAATTGGAACGTAGGGCCCGATCACAGCTGTTGATGGAGGGAATCTGACGTTTAGAGAGTAGTCCCAAAAATAATATTTAGTTTTCTAAATTAACAATGTTAAAGGCATTAATTTTTAATTTTTTAAATTATACTATTAAAAATTAATCTTAATAATTCCTTTCTGTTCATCTATAATTATAATTTTCTCTGTATTTCTCATTATAAAAATAGGTTCTCAACGAATGCAATTTTATGTAGGGTTATATGTCAAAACTCAAAACCCTACAGAAGTTGATAGCTTGTGTGGCCCATCTAAGGCCTTCCAGAGTAAACCAAACATATAAATGTTGGGCCAATTTGATGGCTAACACTTGATGCAGAAATGTGGTCGAGAACAGATGATATACATATACACATGGTACATATTTCATTTTTAATCATCTTTTGTAATTTATACGTAAAATAAAATACGGATGCATGGAATTTTGTTACATTCTTTTAAATATAAATTTTAAAAATTTCAATTTTTTTTATAATTTTCAGTAATAAATAAATAAAGATATTAATAATCACATTTATGTATTATCAAGCTTGAAAATCCATTTGGTGCAATTATAGAAGTGGGTTCTCAATCTCACCTAACAAAAGAAAATTATTCCACTGCTTTGAGTTCTCTTAAGTGAATTCAATTAACCCTAATTTCAGTTGAAAAAGACATCAACTCTTAATAAACCCAAAAGTCCTGCCTAGTTGGTGACAGATTTTCTGTGTAGCGATAAGATACGAGTAATACCCATCGAGTACGGGTACCGAAGGTAAACGTGTTACGCGTTCAAGTTTAGTTTTCCAAGGGCAAATCTACTCTACCTACTATACCCGATGCTATCGACCTTGCACTACCCAAAAAAATCCTCATAGACCGTACTTTTTATTTTTTTTTTTTTTGAAAAGGAAAATTTCATCAATAATAAAATATTAATAAATAATATTATTTAATAGGAAAGAAAAATCTGCAATAAATTAAAATAAAATCCATAATATATAAGATGTAATTACTAATTAATTGAAAATTTTAATTTTATTTATAAATAATATATTATATACATTCACTAAATAATACTCTCCGTTCCACAAGTATAAGTACTTTTTACTATTTTCATTCGTCCCAAAAAATAGACACACTCCATTTTTAGAAAAATCACTTTACTCTTTCTTTCTATAAAGTAATACTCTATCTCCACTCAAAACTACTATCATTTCACTTCAAAAATCTCGTGTCATTTCACTAATATGTTTAACGGGTAACCGGAATAGGGTAATCGAGTCTGATAGACAGGTAAAATGCAAAATCCATCTACCCTTACTCTAAAAGAATTTAGCGGGTATAGGCATTGCCCTACCCGTTACTCAAATTTTTGAATAGTATCCTACCCGTTTAACCACGACTAACATGCCCTCTGGGTGAAAGTGACTTAAGCTACTAGTTTGATAGGTATATTGTATATTTAAGATTTAGGACATGTATTATTTCAACATAAGTTAGCATTGTGCCTATGCACTAGAAATATTATAATCTCTAAAAGACTTTTACATCGTATTCAACACAAATTAGTGGGCATCTGTGTATTGCATTATGACTAATATATACAAAGGGAAAACTACAAAGTCAGTCATATCCCATCTACATTTTAACAAACTAAGAATAATTCTCTCTAGACTGAATATATATTAATATATATATATATATATTATTCACACAATTGAAAAAATATATTATCAAGATGGGGTTGTCCAGTTGACTCAGCCATTTATGATTTATTCTGTTATTAAGAGTAATAAATTTTTTTGCTTATGCTTCTCAGTTCTCACAACCTATTGCCCTGGCAGTATCACTTCCGACAAAGATATTATTGTTGGTTTTGAGGTTCATTCAAGCCTTTTCAACTAATGTAGTTTGGATGCCTTAAATGGTCTTCAATTAATAGGTCAGTCCAGAATTTGCATCGGACCAGTACCTAGTACAGTTAAACCTCAATAAATAAATGTTCGATAAACGAATAACCTCGTCAAATGAATAATTTGGCTAAATGAATATTTTTTTCCGATCCCGATCATATTCATTTATCGAGATTTTACTGTAAGATGATCACTTTGCTATATATATATATATATATATATGTTACATTTATATAACATTTAAAACTTTATATATACTGTATCACTCTAAATATGACAAGAAGAATATCTTGCTAGCTACTTCTAGAAGTGAGGTAATAATTGTCTGTGGGTCCCGCTCAATCGTAATATTTGAAAGAAAAATTAGTGTATTTAAATGAATGATTAAATTTAATAGACATCCAACTTTTTGAAGTACCGATGATGAATGTGTGACATAGATTAAGAGCTAAAAAATATTGATAGTTACTGTTTTATGTCCCCATACAGTGCATTCCCTGCCGGATGCACTACAGGTAGCGTGGATGGATGGTGCATATCGATGCTCCATCTAGTGCATCAATCTGCACCGTCCGTGAATGTCATGTGTAGTGCATCCGGCAGGGATACACTACATGGGGGTAGGGGTGTTCAAAACTGGATATCCGGAGTTTCGGATATCCGAAATTTCGGATATCTGAAAATTCGAATAGTCAATTTTGATATCCGATATCCGTATCCAAAATATAAATTATATTCGGATATTCTTATATTCGAAAAAATATTCGGATTTGAATATCGGATATCCGAAAAAACTTCGGATAAAGATATCGGATATCCGAATATCCGAATACCTTCTCTTATTTAAAATATAAAAAAAAATAAAAATTTTAGAATTTTTCGGATATTTTGGATATCCGAATATCCGATTTTTCTGAAAAGTACTATTCGATATCCGAATCCGAAGTTCCGGATATCCGAACTTTGGATATCCGAATTATCGGATATCCAAATTTTCGGATATCCAAAACTTCGGATTTTCGGATATTTCGAATCGGATATCGAATATTTTTAAACACCCTACATGGGGGTGTACCATGGAATGTACCGTCCTAATGGATGAATAAGCATTAATTATGTGTATTAATTGCACCGAATTTTTTATTAGTTACTCTAAATATATTGTTTGTAGTTTCAATACATTCAAATATTGTTTGAAGTATTGATGACTCTTATTCCTAATTATTAAAAATTACAAATAATATAAAATTCTGTGTAATTAATACATATAATTAAGGCGTATATAGAGCTTTTAAAGGGGTATATATCATTTGTCGTAAGTTTTTATATCATCATTGTCTAATTTATGAATAATGTATGTCCCTCTATTTACAATTGACAAAAGCAGTAAAAAAATAAATTAATCGGATCCTTTTTCACATACCTAAATCAGCGGCGGGGACCCGAAAGAAAAAATCCTGCCCGCCTTCCGCCACCGCGTACTGCCTCATATCATAAATATCCTCCGCCCAAATCACACACCCACTACCCCCACCGGTGATGTCCGCACTCGAATAACCCCGACAAGAACAATTTCTCCAACACATTTCCCGACACTGATCGATATTCATTTCCTTGTCCACAAACGCCGCCCCGCTCTCCGGCAACTTCACGTTCTTCAACCGCAAAAAACCGTCGGTCTCGCAGTCCAAATTTCTCTCGCGAGAACACCCGTCGGACCCATCCCGCAAATTCCACGCCTGTGGGTTTCTCGGCCCGAATCCTTTCATGCACTTGCAGACCGGCGATGCATTCGTGTCGCATATCCCGTACACCCCGCATTCCCTGTAATCGTCGCACTGGTCTTTCGGGGCGTACCAGAATAAATTCCAGATTCTGCTTGTCGGAATCCAGGTGAGTCTATGCAGAGCGCCCGTGTGGCTCACGATCAATCTCGAGTAAACTGATTTATTATTCATCTTGAAAGAATAATATATTTCGTCCGGGTCCATCACGAATATAAATGTGAAAATCGAGCTTGCTTTCATTTCCGGGACGCCGCTGAATCTCAGCCCGTTCCATGGCCCGCTCCGATAATCGATCACATGCTTGTTCTTCAAGTAAGCTTCCGGGAATCCACTGGTGTTGATGTTGAAGCTATAATCACCAGAGGATGGATCGTCGGGGCCTTTCCAGGACGTTAGGTAACGATTCAGGCCCGTTTTCGAGTCCCAGCCCAATTTCATTCCCGGCAACAAATTGTCCGTCGGATAATCAAAGCTCTGCCATAAATAATTCTCCGGGCTCTCGTCGTCTTCTCGGCGGAGTATTAAATTCCCATTGTCCAGTAACTCCGCAACAGTGTTTTCGACCCGGCCCGAATAGTTCGCTGACCATACCGATTTCTTTCCTGTTTCGTCTAGCAGAACTAAGTTGCCGTTATCTGGGCTAATCCTCAGGATTCCGGATGAGTTTATTAGAGGCGAATCTCTGTTTGCGACCCAGACAATGGTTCTCTCTTGGATGTTCTTGTACCAGATTCCAATGTACCAGTTGTCGTTCGACCTGCCGGCGGAGAAGAAGCCGAGCTCGAACTCTTGTTCCGAGACTAAGGTCTGGTGTCCGGTGAGAAATTGGGTTTGAGTGATGAGATCGATCGAAACGGCGAGGAAAGGGAGGAGAGCACTGAATGTAATGTACAAACAGAGAAAAGGGTGGTGGTTTGTCATTTTTTTTTTCAGACAGTCTTCGCCATCTTTATTCTGGTTGCTGATATTTTAGCAGTAGGGTACATTTGTTGGTGTGGGGTGTTGACTGTTGAGTTGGTTTAATTCAGACACATGGAAGGCTGCATTTCTTCTTCTTCCTTTTTTTTTTTGTGTGTGTGTGGAGGCCGGGGAATGGAAAGAAGGTAAACTCTATTATTTTAAAATTTCTATTCTTTTTTTACATGAAAGGTTGAGAATATTTTCTATTTTTATTTTCAAAAACCCTAAAAACGTGTTATTTTTATCATTTTCGAAAATACATTTTGGAACACAAAAATATTTTTACACAAAACGCAAAATGCCAAAAACCTCGTTTTGAGCGTTTTGTTTGTATTTCAACAAAAAAATCTTCAAAAATGCTCAAAATGAATTTTGAATTTTTTTTGTATTATCCTAATTTAAAACTAAGTCTAAAATAAAGATTTATGAATTTAATATTAATATTACAAAAAAAAATATTTTGCAAAATAAATTTAACAGAACGCGTTTTCAACAACTTTAAAAACAAAAATAAAAATAAAAAACATAAAATATTTTGCAAAATAAAAGTACAAAATAAAATACAAAGAGAACTCAATGAAAGTTAAAAACTCGAACTTAGGACTGAGGATTTAGGGGGAAAAACTTGAATCGGATCGGTCCGGGAATTATTCCAATCATAAACTTTTTGCTAACATTCTCGGATGGTCCCAACTGCAATTGGGCCGGTCCCTGCCACAATATTTACACAAAAGTTACTACTAGGACAGCGTAACTAAATCAAATTTAGGAAAAAAAATCCGAAGTGGGCCGATCTGATCATTATTCTGATCCTAACTTTTTTGTTAATAATCGTAGAATTTTATAAAGTTGATGGAGAATCTTTCGGATTTACAATTGGATTTTTAGAAATCCTTCAAACATTGATTTTGGTGAGATTTCAAAACTTACAAAAAAACAATAACAAATTTATCAAAACCCACCATTTTAATGAATCCAGAAAAATTCATTGATTTTTGAATATCCTCAGATTTTAATGGATTATTTTAAATCCAGATTGAATACACCAAGATTTTAAATGACATTTTGAAATCCTAATTGAATACACCAAGATTTTAAATGACATTCTGAAATCCAAATTGAATACCTCAAGATTTTAATGGATTCAAAACAATCACAATTGAATACCCTAGGATTTCTAAAATCCAAAAAAAATCCCACAAAATTCGAATTGAATAAACCCCTCTAAATCAAATTTGGGAAAAACAATCTGAAGTGGGCCGGTCGGACTAATTGGGCCGGGCCAGCCTTTATTCCGATCCTATTTTTTTTGCTAATATTTCGGATCGCTCCCAACTACAGCCAGTCTCGGACCCGGCCCTAGCAAATAATGTCATGTTCTGGGGTCGAGCCCAACCCTACTCAAACCTTACAAATAGTATATAATTGAGCTTCAAGGTCGTAAGAGCACTGTGTTGTTACCCAAAATATTATCCGGAGATGATATGCTGGAATGGACGAGTAACAAACAAAATGCGAGAGCACGTCCGTGGGGAAGTAAGTAACACAAGATTTGCCGGGGTTGTTAGTCCTGGGCTTGAATGCTCTCGCGAGACATTATTAATATGAATACTTGTGAGTACAAATATTAATGTTAGAGTATAATTACAATGAGTGTAAAGACCCTAGTTATCTAGCTCTTGAGTGTTGTTGTTTGCCGGAAGAACCAGAGTTAAAGCTCTGTGAGTTCTTGTTACAAAGATGAGGTGTTCTCTGTATTGTTTGCTGTGTGAAATCGTGTTTACGTTGTCACCTCCTTTTTGCCAAGGCTGGAGGCCTCCTATTTATAGGATAAGAGGTTGTTGGGATGTCCCTGTCCTACACAGGCGATCGCCGTTCCTGCATTAAATAAGGCGGGCGATCGTCCCAGCACGTGGGACTGTTTCCCTAAAGTCCGTAGCTGCAGCTGGCAGCCGGATGCGCGAACCAATGAGGAGGCGCCATGTGCCTCACGTTGCTGTCTTGGGAGGTCCCACCTAGGACCTTTCGGCGGGTCTGTCGGTAGGTGTGGCCGTCTTTGTCACTGGCAGCTGCTGATGGGCTGGAGTACAGCTTGTTCTTGCGGCGCCTGGAGGTCCCACCTAGGACCTTTCGGCGGGTCTGTCGGTAGGTGAGGTCGTCCTTGTCACTGACAGCTGCTGATGGGCTGGAGTAAAGCATGTTCTTGCGGCGCCTTTTGCGGATCTGCAAGTGGGCCTTCATCCCGAGATTCGGTCTTCGCAGATTTTGACGGATGTTGGATTTACACGTGGCATGGGACGGTCGTCCCCGGTTGGATACTAGAGGCGATCGCCAGGTGCCAATAGACGATCGCCTTGGACGTCGACTGCTAGGCACTTGACCAGCATCTGTCTTCTTCGGTTGGCATCCGACCATTATGCCGATCGCCTTCAAGGCGTATAAATCGCCGCACAGCACACTGTCGATACACGGGAAGTCTTTGATAAATAGAGTTGTTCACAAGGTTGTAACACCCTCAAGATATTCAAGAAATATTATAGCGCCGTGAATTCTTTGTAAGAATTTATCTAGCTTGCTGTAAAATAACTGCTTGCGAATCCCTCCTAATGACTTCCTTGTAAGAATTTATCTAGCTTGCTGCAAAATAACTGGTTGTGAATCCCTCCTAATGACTTATAAGGCACAACATGTACAGTACATGACGACATCGGCCGATATGACAAACATATGTCAACTAGCAAGATCTAATACATAATCGATGAACGACGTGGTTAATTAAATACAAATACATTTACTCGATGGCTGGCTTCAATACAACTCGAGGGTATAACATGGCCCATGTGCGTGTAGGAGTAATTTCCGAAATATAGGTTTTTTCGGAGTCGTCCGGACTCCGGGCCACGGCACAAACCCTCCGGTCCGTGGCACTACGCTCGAAATGACGTTTTCCTCATTTTGCACTACCGGGCCGCGGCACACAGCAGCCGGGCCGCGGCCCCCGGATTTTTCTTCAGCATCGGCCGAGACTGTACTCTGGGCCGCGGCCCCTGCCGAGCACACCCCTTCCGGCCCCTGCCGAGCGACCCATACCGAGTCTTGCCGATCACCCTGGGCCGCGGCACATCCCTGTCGAGCCGCGGCCCCCAGTTGTTCCTTCAATTCGCCAAGTCGCCTGTACTACGGGCCGCGGCACCCTCCTACTGGGCCGCGACCCCTGCCGAATATACTGGGCAGCTTTTTTGAGGTGTGCCACGGCACATATCTCCTGGGCTGCGGCACAGGAAGTCAACAGGCCATTTTTATGCCTTTTATCAGGTTTCATACGGGAGAAAAATACACATTCATCATCTTCGCACCTAAGAACAAGAGAGAGAGATAGAGAGAGAAACAAGAGAGAGAAATACAAATTTTCATTTTCCCGGAGATTTATCGATCGGATCGTCGTGATCTTTTGACAAGAGATTGGTAGTTATTGGGCAAATCTTTTCACTGGTGTAGATCGAGTTTTTGAGTCCGGAACTATGGGTATTTCGTTAGCTCTTTGTGTAATCTATTTACAGTTGTTTCTTTTCTCGATCTTGTTGTTGTTGTTGTTGATTCCAAATACTTGAAGAATATTTATTACCAAGTATTTGACGATTGGTGTATACCCCTAGTTTGTATTAGGGACGATTGTGTATTTGTGTGTATTGGTGATAGTGGATTTTAAGCGGCTTCGGTCCCGTGGTTTTTACTCTCGTCTTGAGGGGTTTTCCACGCTAAAATTGTGTCTCGTTGTTTATTGCTTTCGAATATCATTTATATTATTTTATCGAGTTGTAATTGGTGCTCTACTCGTCGGTAACCACGAAGTTATGATTGAAGAGTGGGAATTTGTCAAACGAGGTTCCACTTTATTCGTTGTGACGTGACGTTAGTCGGTATTTTTTCTCAACAAAGTGGTATCGGAGACACGGGATTTATTGTTTCGTGGTGTTTAGTATCTCAATCGTAAGATGGAAGCCAACACGAGTAGAATGGTTAACTTGAACGGTTCAAACTACCACGGATGGAAGGGGAAGATGGGAGACCTTCTATACATGAAGGATTATTATATGCCGGTTTTTAGCAAAGATAAACCGGAAGGGAAGTCCGACGCGGAGTGGACTATTTTGCATCGCCAAGTTTGCGGATATATTCAACAATGGGTGGATGACAACGTTTTGAACCATATTAGTGGAGAGAAGGATGCTCGAGAGTTATGGCACAAGCTCGAGCAATTGTATGCTCGGAAGACGGGGAATAATAAGTTATTCCTCATTAAACAAATGATGAATTTGAAGTTTCGAGACGGGACTCCTCTATCAGATCATTTAAATACATTCCAAGGCATAATTAATCAACTTGCCGGAATGGGAATTAAATTCGAAGAGGAGGTGCAAGCTTTGTGGTTGTTAGGCACATTGCCGGATTATTGAGAGACGTTTCGAACGTCGTTGTCTAACTCCGCCCCCGATGGAGTCATTTCGATGGAACTAGCTAAAGGGAACATGTTGAATGAGGAGGTCCGAAGAAAAGCACAAGGATCTTCGTCACAGTCGGATGTTCTAGTTACCGAAAGACGGGGGAGAGGTCAAAGTAGAGGTCCGAGTAATAGAGGGCCACAAAGGAGTAGTTCTCGGGGGAAGTATGCCAACATCGAATGTTACCATTGTGGTAAGAAAGGGCATACTAAGAAATTTTGCCGACAATTAAAGAAGGAGAATCGCCAAGACCGAGAAAATTCACAAAAGAAGGAATGCGGTAGTAATGATAAAGCCGAAGTTAATACTACTACCGAAGAGTTCTTTGTTTGTTGTGATTATGATATGGTCAATCTTACTAGAGATGATTCGAGTTGGGTGGTCGATAGTGGAGCTACGTGTCATGTTACATCACGTAGAGATTTTTATTCCTCTTATACTCCGGGCGACTTTGGTATAGTCAAGATGGGTAACGATGGGTTATCCAAGATTGTTGGAGTGTGAGATGTGCATTTGAGATTCGACACCGGAATGGAACTTGTTTTACGGAATGTAAAACATGTTACGGACATGAGGCTAATGTTATGTCCGTTGGTTTACTCGATGATGACGGTTACCATAGCGGTTTTGGCAAGGGGTTGTGGAAACTCACTAGAGGTTCCTTGATTGTCGGGAGAGGACAAAAGGAAGGAAAATTGTACGTGACACTTCCAAAGGTCACGACTAATTTTGTGAACACAATCGACAATAATGACATGGCCGAGCTATGGCATAAGAGGCTCGGTCATATGAGTGAAAAGGAATGGCACTATTGTCGAAGAAGGAGGTTTTGTCCGGGGTTCACAAGGTACACCTTAAAAGATGCTCTCATTGTCTAGCCGTGAAGCAAAGGAGAGTTACTTTTAAGAACTCTCTCTCTCTCTCTCTCTCTCTCTTTCTCTCTCTCTCGGAGTAATTTCCGAAATATAGGCTTTTTCGGAGTCGTCCGGACTCCGGGCCACGGCACAAACCCTCCGGTCCGTGGCACTATGCTCGAAATGACGTTTTCCTCATTTTGCACTGCCGGGCCGCGGCACACAGCAGCCGGGCCACGGCCCCCAGATTTTTCTTCAGCATCGGCCGAGACTGTACTCTGGGCCGCGGCCCCTGCTGAGTACACCCCTTCCGGCCCCTGTCGAGCGACCCATGCCGAGTCCTGCCGATCACCCTGGGCCGCGGCACATCCCTGCCGAGCCGCGGCCCCCAGTTGTTCCTTCAATTCGCCAAGTCGCCTGTACTACGGGCCGCGGCACCCTCCTGCTGGGCCGCGGCCCCTGCCGAATATACTGGGCAGCTTTTTCGAAGTGTGCCGCGGCACACATCTCCTGGGCCGCGGCACAGGAAGTCAACAGGCCATTTTTCTGCCTTTTATCAGGTTTCATACGGGAGAAAAATACACATTCATCATCTTCCCACCTAAGAACAAGAGAGAGAGATAGAGAGAGAAACAAGAGAGAGAAATACAAATTTTCATTTTCCCGGAGATTTATCGGTCGGATCGTCGTGATCTTTTGACAAGAGCTTGGTAGTTATTGGGCAAATCTTTTCACCGGTGTAGATCGAGTTTTTGAGTCCGGAAGTACGGGTATTTCGTTAGCTCTTTGTGTAAGCTATTTACGGTTGTTTCTTTTCTCGATCTTGTTGTTGTTGTTGATTCCAAATACTTGAAGAATATTTATTACCAAGTATTTGACGATTGGTGTATACCCCTAGTTTGTATTAGGGACGATTGTGTATTTGTGTGTATTGGTGATAGTGGATTTTAAGCGGCTTCGGTCCCGTGGTTTTTACTCTCGTCTTGAGGGGTTTTCCACGCTAAAATTGTGTCTCGTTGTTTATTGCTTTCGAATATCATTTGTATTATTTTATCGAGTTGTAATTGGTGCTCTACTCGTCGGTAACCACGAAGTTACGATTGAAGAGTGGGAATTTGTCTAATGAGGTTCCGCTTTAATCGTTGTGACGTGACATTAGTCGGTATTTTTTCCCAACAGTGTCGGCCTCTTCGAACACAATCGTAGAAAATACTCCTCAGCAACTGTTAAAGTTGTATACTGCAAATCATACTTTATGCTTGAATTACCTGATTGTCCTCCCTGTAGCTATCTATGAGATTAATAATTATGTTTTCATCATATATTTTGCATGTTAATTCACGTTATGATTATACAAATATATTATCTATTTATTTTATATTGTAGATAATGTGGTGTGTTAGTGTCACATGAAGAATTATATTATCGGTGCCCTATCAAATAATATACCAGTTCACAAAATTTATATAATTATTAGACAAATTATGTGAAATGTTGTAGTGTATGCTTGAGATTTACAAACCAATACTTTAAACCAAGGTAATTATTACTTGATCTCAAAATTTAGATAGTAATAATATACATATAAGACCAATATAGATTACGTGAATACTTAGTTATTTAAAATATTAGTAATCGATTAATTAGCAAGTCTAAATAAATCTTATGCTCTTGGATGCATAAAACGTATTTTATTTCCAACAACAACTGGGGAAGAACTCTCTTGCTCTTGAATGATTAGTGTCATTGTGGTTCTTCATCTCCACGGGATCCTTTGGTTGCTCCTCGACCTCAATATATCTGGACACATAAAAATCTATTTATCCCAAAGGGGTCCGCAATTGCTTTTACATCATCGACATCAATATGCAACTATCACAATAACATATTAAACGTCGCAAGACTAAACGTTATCAATAAGCCTTCATTCAATACACAAGTCGATCATTTGAAGTGTTCTTTCAAAAGATATTCCCCAGAGGTTTCTGAATTTGTGCAAAACAGTTTTAAATAGAGTTTCATTTTTTCTTTTTCAAACGGGCACAATGGAAATAACTTAAAAAGTAATTTGAAACCTTGGAAATATCATACGTCAGAACTTCCAAGATTTTCATTTTAGATTTTCTAAAAACATACTTCAAAGTTGTTTAGGGCCCGGGACTTATAAAATAGTTCATTATCATTTTCAAATCAATCATATCTATAGAACCCAAAAATTTATGCTTTTCGCATCAAGGTAATATAGGGGCCCATGACCGAGATTATTTACCATAGGAAAGCCCTTGGCTTTCGTATGTCACATTACTTTACGTCAATCTTGTTCTAACATCATGTTCCACTGTCATGGGTTCTCGTAGGCCTCGTCAGGCCGGCACATGTGAACAAAAATACTAAAACAAGTTCTGGCTCCCACGTTCCACTATCGTGGAACCTCGTAGGTCTTGTCAGACCCACATCAGTGACTTAGTAGCTAAACCAAGATCTGATTCTCATGTTCCACTATCGTGGACCCTATTAGGTCTTGTGAGACTTGCACACATGAACTCAATACTTTATTAGTTTAATCGCATATCTTGCAAGCACATCATCCACGCTACGATAATTCCAACACAAGTAACGATTATGTATAAATCACAATTACTCAAAACACCTGGCCAGGGTAAGTGCACGTCAAGGAGTAATATCATAAACAATACCTTTGTCACCCATACACAACAACATTCATTATCATCACGCACCAACACCATGATAGCACAAATATAATTTATCACAATTTACATACAAACATCAATCACATAGATACACAATATCATTCCCGAAGTCGATCGTATAACCTACCTATTCAGCACAAACTACACAATGCATTCACCTGACACGACAGAGCCTGCACACTCACACATATATATATATATATATATATATATATATATATATATGTGTGTGTGTGTGTGTGTGTGTGTGTGTGAACCTTATGACAGAAGGTATTAGTACAGTTAAGCATTCATGATACACATACGATAGCAACATCACCTGCGACTTACTATTTCTCACATGAATTACACGATATGCACATAACATAAGCATATAACTTATCTCGCATAAAATATAGAAAGGATGTTCGTAAAACTTGCCTTATTCGATCATATCAGGAAGATGATTGGCGAAATAAGCTTCCCAAATCAACTAACAAAGACTGCAGTTCGTGACTCACGATATGAGCATCAAAGTAAATAGTTCCAATCGATGAAATCTCAAGAATATTAATTTAAACTCATTGAGAATTTTTATCGAATACCTTGTAATCAATATTTGATTTGAATGATTCAAATGGAAATTTATGTTCTTGTTCTTCTAGAATCGATAAAAACAACTCAACAAAGCTCTGCAATTCAATATCTACCAACTACAATCAAGAATTAGGGCTATTTTTAGAAAATCATTAGAGAGAGTTTAGTATTTATACCTCAATCCAGCGAAAACCAACTAAATTGGGTGAAGCACGGAGTGTAGTTCAGCCACACAGAGACCGCGCACGAAACACAAAACTTGGCTGAACTCGGTGTGCGGACGCCCGTTACTTCTCCTTGCAATGCACTAGAACAAAACCCCACCTCTACTTTGACTTCTTCTTCCCATATTTCGATCTTCGTGTAGGAATTGTTTCCAAAATTATAGGAAAGAATAGCATTGGGCCGCGGCACATCTCGGCCGAGCCGCGGCCCCCGGATCTTCCTTAAAAGCTGCGAGCCTTACGTACTGCGGGCGCGGCCTGCCGAACACCCCTGTAGCCGTGCCAGAACACTCCTGTAGGCGTTGCCGTCACACAGGGCGGCACATCCTGTAGAGCCGCGGCCCCCGTCCTTGTTTCATATGGCCGGCACGCCTGTACTCTGGGCCGCGGCCCCTGCCGATATCCTGGGCGCGTTTTCTGTGTGTGTGCCGCGGCACACTTGGGCCGGGCCGCGGCATACGAGTCAACCCAGCTAAAGGGGATCTTTTTATGCAGACTTTCTTGTGGGTTTTTCTTCACTTTTCATTACACACCTTTGAAGAACAATAGAGAGAGAGATAGAGAGAGAAACAAGAGAGAGAAATACATTTCTTCATTTTCCTGGAGATTTATCGGTCGGATCGTCGTGATCTTTTGACAAGAGCTTGGTAGCTATTGGGCAAATCTTTTCACTGGTGTAGATCGAGATTTTGAGTCCGGAAGTTTGGGTATTTCGTTAGCTCTTTGTGTAAGCTATTTACGGTTGTTTCTTTTCTCGATCTTGTTGTTATTGATTCCAAATACTTGAAGAATATTTATTACCAAGTATTTGACGATTGGTGTATACCCCTAGTTTGTATTAGGGACGATTGTGTATTGTGTGTATTGGTGATAGTGGATTTAAGCGGCTTCGGTCCCGTGGTTTTTACTCTCGTCTTGAACGGTTTTCCACGCTAAAATATTGTGTCTCGTGTTTATTATTTTTCGGACATCATTTGTATTTTTTTTTTGTCGAGTTGTAATTGGTTTGCTCTACTCGTCGGTAACCACAAAGTTGCAATTGAATATTGAGAATTTGTCAAACGAGGTTCCGTATTTTTCGTTGTGGCGTTAGTCGTTGTTTTTTCCAACACTTCATAATTTATATTTCACGGTACTATAACAGTTGTTCTATTGTATTAGCAATTTTATTGTTTAACATTACTGAAAGTTTGAGAATCAACAAACAACAATCATTCTTCATAAAATAACGTAATCGCTCTGTCCCGCTTAAAACTTGTTAGATGGTGTGACTTTGCTGTTTTTAGGTGAAAAATTGGATGTGATAGATTGGTTAGTCGTGTAAATAGTGAGTATGTGTGGGTGGTGGCGATTGAAAAGTAAAATGTATTAATAGTAACTGTATGTTGGAGATTAAATAATGTGATTACGATTATAAAATTTCGAACGAAAAGAAAAAAAAAATATCTGCAAAAACAAGCACGACCTAATTGTTCCAACTTGCAAACCATCTCCCATTTTCTTGCAAAAACGAGTACAACCCCGTTGCCCCAACTTGCTTGGTTTTGTACCTAATTTGCGCGGTCGGAAGACCGAATGGATCAACAAAAAGTTCTCGTGAGCGTTGACATTTGACTGAATAATCCTCGAACATGAAAATCCCATTTCTATATAATATACAGATATTCAGTTGAATCGTGTCCATTCATCGTTTCTTTATCCTGCTCCAAGATATTGATGTAATCAACTTATTCTGCATAAACTATATTCAAAGGTACCAAACATTCTCTCACTACATCGTGCAGGAATGTTAGTCTGTAGGTGATATATGTAGCTGACGACAATTAAATGGTCCTTCTGTCCCAATCAAAGATAGGGGCGGCTCTGTCCTGGCAAATCTGGCATTACAACCGCATTAAGTAACTAAGGTTCGGGGGTCCAAAAAAAATTATACTCCTCAAATCCATGGCCTTGGTTCGTATTAAATTTGTTGGCCAAGATACCGAATCTTGGCATTCTTTTAAAAACACATTTATCTCTCACAACTTTAAATAATATATATTCATATCACCACTTTACACACTACTTTTCAGCTTTTCTTAAATCCGGTGTCGAAAAGCAAATGCTCTATGCTCAAGATGTGTGAGACGGAGTAAGTAACTAGTATGAATCCTTTTTTATTATACATTTGATGACTGAGTGTCCCACTTGGAAAATTATATCGTGCAGCATGATGTATCATGCATGGTATATCAATTGTGATTATATTCTATATCAGTTGTGATTATGTTGTTGCGTCATATTTTCACTCAAGGCTGTCCATGGGCATGTGCAAGTTGTGCCACTGCACAGGGCCCAAGCTCAATGTCAATTTTTCAGGGCCCAATATATAAATAAAACATTGTATAAAAGTGTTTCCAGCAATATAACAAGTGCTGGGCGAGTATGAGGTGTGGTAAAATAACTGAAGTTCAATACCCACCCTCCTCATTTTCCTTTTTTTTCTAACTTTTTTTTTCTTTTTGGGTTTCACAATCTCTTCTTTCCTTTTACTTTTTTTAGTAATAATTTTTCCTTTGTTTTTTTACAGCAGGGCCTCTCAATTGTTTGGGAGGGCCCTGTTTTCACTGTAATATATTATATATAATTATGATTATGTTATATATCAATTGTGATTATGCTAGTAATCATAACAGATGTGTATCTTGCACTACGCATCATGCTGTGGGATATATCAACTCTCCTACTTTTGTACACTAATATGACAAGTTTTTTCATGTTTATTACAATCGAATAAATGGTGGTTATAATTTGATTGTCGTCATTTCTTTTTTATTTTAAATAGTTATCTTTATGATTGGGCTTTTATATTTCTTGATTTAGGAGTTTGGAAAAAAATGTCTTTATATATAAATGGTTGTCTGTTGAAAATTATATTATATGAAATAGACATTATAAGAGTCGCGTATAAATTAATTAATAATTAACATATAGAAATAAATATAACAAAAGGCCCCCAAAAAATTTCTCGGGCTGTGCCTACAAAATTTTAGGACTGGTCCTGGCCAAAAGTTGACAGATAGTATATATTTTGTATATAATTTAGATAGTTATGATATAAGTAATGATGGTAAAATTATATAGTGGAGATAAAAAAGTAAAAACTCTTGATGATGAATGTGTGTTGGAAATTAGAAAATAAAAAATGAATGTTTGATTTAATTGTAAAAGGTGATATATACAAACTTACTAAAAATACATCTTCTTGAGAAAAATCTAAATTCTTAAATGCAACAGAAAAAATAATTGGATGCGGAGTTCGTGTCGAGAAAGATACACAGAGCTAGAGATGTTATACGGGTTGGACCGTCCCTCCAAAAAACCGGGTTAGGACCGATATTTTCGAGTCCGTTTAAATCCAAGTTTATTTGGCCCGGACTGATTAACCCGCGGGCTTAACGGGTGGGCTGGCCCGCGGGTCAAAATTAAAAAAAAATATTGACACCATCTTACTATATTTTACATATATATAAATATAATATATTAATATATTTAATATATGTTATTAATTTAAAGTTATGTTAGTACTATATATAATATATATTAATATTATATATCTAATATATATTAGTGTTTTATATTGTTACTGTATTTGTTAATATAGTACATATATATATATATATATATACATAAAAGCGTATTTTTTTGTTAGTATATATTTATTATAGTATATTTGTTACTATATATATTGTTATTGTTCTTTTTGTTGTTTATGGCTTATGAAAAGTAAAAAATAGACTTTTTAAATATTTAGCCCGTTTAGCTCGAAGCGCGCTAGGGTTAGGGTTAGGGACGATATTTCCTAGTCCGTTTAAATTCAAACTTTTTTGGCCCAGACTGTTTAGTCTAAGGCCCGCTAGGCTAGCCCGTTTAACATTGTACACAGAGCTGCTCTATTATTACTACGAGTCAAAGCACACAACATTCTATTTAGACGTGTTCGGCGGTTCCATTTGAACCAGCGAACCGCCGTTTTGAATCGTTGACCGCATTTCGGTTAACTGTTGACCGCATTTCGATTCAAAAGATGAACCGTCAATCATTTTAAGACGGTTCGGTTTCGGTTCGTGATATTGACGAACCACAAACCGTCGGTTTTGAAAAAAGAAATCAAATTGGATCATTCTTTATTATTATTACTATTATTATTATTATTATTATTATTATTATTATTATTAACATAACTGTTATTTTTAATTTATTTTGGAAATTAACCTTCAATTGGACTTCTATTACTTTTATTTTATACATATTCCACTTAATTTTTTAATATATTGCATTAACATAACTTCAAATATATTACATTAAATATTATTATCACTATTTTTATTATTGTTATTACTTTTATTAGATTTTGGAAATTTTAAAAAAATATAAAAAAATAAAAAAAACACCTAACCGTCAGTTCGGTTCCGGACTTTCGGTTCTGAATTTCGGAGAACCAAAATCGGCAGTTCAAAAACTGCCGATTCAAAAAATCACAGTTTTTGAACCACCGAACACCTCTTATTCTACTCAATGTTCGAGTGGCACGATGTTTCCTTGATGTATAACATATACTCCTTAGATTTTTTTTTTTTAATGATCCAAACGCACAGTCGCTACTCTTTAAATGAGTGTTAGATAAATTTTCGGACTGAACGTATTAACGTGCAAATTAGGCTAATTAGTTAAATCATACTAGGTAAATCCTCTGTGATAGGACCAATCGAGAAAATATTGGCGAATGAAATCGTATCCGTGACCTTTCAGCTTCGTGCTCGCCTAGTCCACCAATTTGACTACACTTGTGAGTCACTCCTCAACTTTTTAATATTAGAAATGGTTTCTGCATTTTTCCCCCATCGGTAAGAAGGAAAAATGCGATTTTATATTTTTATTTATTGGTTAATTTTTAGTTGCCATTTTTAGCCTTCAAAAATATTCTCATGTGTTTGGTATGTTGTTAGTTCCAATTGGCATGATTATTTCATGATTGATATATTTGGAACTCCGTGTAAAATTTTTAAAACTAAACGTGCCTTTTTAGAATTGATACAGCAGCATCTCATACCATATCCTCATACACACATCGTACTTTATAAAAATCATATCGCATGCTTTATAGATAAAATAATTAATAAAGCATGCAGTACAACACCTGTAAAACACGAGTTTATATGAAATATGATTCAGAGTGTTGTTGTATCATTTCTCATCATAAAGATCGAAGGGACTATTAAATGTGAGGGAAAATACATTATAAAAAAAGAAAGTGGGGGAAATTTTCATAGATATTTGCGGACCCTACCTATTAATATGACACATCTATTGCATTGAATTTTTGGCTCAATTTTTAGCTTTTCTCCCTAAATTTAGGGATAGGAAGGTTTTTAATTATTTTCGTGTGAGTGCTCCATCAATGAATGATGCTTCATAGGAAATTGATATAGAAATTTAAGAACTTTCAACAATCAATGTGTATTTTGTATTGAGCATTCATGTCAAGTTTGTGAAGCTGTAACGGGGAGGGAGTGGTACCCTAGTACCCGAATTGTCACATCATCTCTATCCAATAAAAACGCTTCAACTCAAAACTACCCAATTCTACCCTAACACTACCCTAAGTGGATGGAGTGGTACCCTAGTACCCGAATTTCTTTTTTTTTTTTATATATATATATTTTTAATACATAAAATCACATACAATATTAAAATAAAAACATACAATTTCATTAAAAATAAAAAACATTACATAATATTTAAAAAAAAAAACATTACATAATACTTAAAAAAAACATTACATAATGTAAATGTAAATATGTATATATTATAAGGTTTCAAATGTAAATTATATATTATAAGGTTTAAAATATAAATATCTTATAATAAAAAAACACTACTTTCAAAAAATCACCCCTCTCAACGATCGGCTTCCAAGCCCGAAATGGAACCCGATTTGCGCTACCCAACCAAGAGGGGGCGGTATTACCGATCAGGTAGGCGAACCCGATTAGGTACTGTAATATCCGCATTTTTCTCTCTTATATCTTCATTTTTCGGTGTATTTCTCGGTCGTAGTGACCCTCGTGTATCTCTCAGTGTATCCTTCCTGTCATCTGCTGAACTGTATTCTCGTTATTGTTGTGCGAAACCGCCATTTTGGGGTTGTCGTGGATCCATTTCGTGTTATTGGTTCCCAAATATTGATTCCTATTGCTTTTATTCTCTTCCCGGATTATTTTTCATCATTTAGGGCCCAAGAGGGGGTGTGCGCCGCGGCACACACATTTCTCCAGTAGTTGGCCGAGCGGACTGTACTGTGTGCCGCGGCTCACCCGTCCGGTGCCGCGGCACACTGCTTGTCGATCTTGCGCGGCACACCGTCCGCGGCACGATCGTGTGGCATTTTCGGCCAAAAAACCCGATCTGCGGTGCCGCGGACATCTCGGTGAGCCGCGACACCGCCGAACCACAGGAGTAATTTTTGGCTGTCTTGCGCGGCACACCTCAGCTGAGCCGCGGCACACAATGCGGTCAACCCTCTATAATTGTGTTGTTTTGAGCGTGAACAGCTCATTTCCTTCTTCTTCTTCCATTGACGCGAGAGAGAGTGAGAGAGGAGGAGAGCTTCTCATCATTATCAATTGGGGGTTGATTTTCATCATTCTTCTTCGGTTGTGAAGCCCGGACAATCAATCCAACGCGTGTTCTACGAATCTAAATACTTGAATCCTCAAGGTAATATCTCTCGAAACCCTACCTTTTGGATAATTGAGGATTTTGGGGTTTTTGTCCGATTCTTTCCGTTTTGTTGATGGATTCTTGATGAATATGATTAATCTTGTTGATATCATTAGTTTTCCTACGGATTCATGGTATATTTTCATAGTTTTACGGAATCGAGAGGGTTTGGTTGTGGTTCGCCCTCGTTGTTATTTTTTTGCGAATATACATGAATCGTAGGCGGGTTTTCGGGTATATTCCATTTCCGTATTCGGCTAGAGTTGGTTATAATTATGTTCTTCGAATCGTTAGGTTCGGTTCCGTTGATTCCTAGTGTTCGTCGGTGATTATCCTTTCCGTTCGTTGCGTCATCAAAATATTCAAGGCAAGTAATTCTTGGAAACCTTTATGCTTAACGTGAAATGGTAATGTATATTGTGTGTGCTTTACTCACCTCGGGAGGGTCCGACGGGGCCTCGAGGGAATCTATGGCTTCGTCCTGGATTCATGAGTTTGATTCGCTAGCCAGCTCGGGAGGGTCCTTAGAGGCCTCGAGTGGGATTCGTGGCTTCGTCCCGGTCCTAGGTGACGTGTGGTGCTTGATTTGTTTTGTGAATGTGGCCAGCTCGGGAGGGTCCTTAGAGGCCTCGAGTGGGATTCGTGGCTTCGTCCCGGTCCTAGGCAAATTAATTGTATTTGTTTGTTTAGGAAAAGACATGTCTAGTTTTGGTTTTTGAAATGATATTGGTGCATGTACTATGAAATGTGTAAGCGATTGGTTTGCCTTGATTACTTGTACTAGCGTAATTGCTAACCCCTTTGGGGACCCGTTTTGGGGAAATTCTTGTTATGGATTTCAGGTTATGATTATCCGGACGAGCGAGCACCGGGACAATACGAGGATGTCGGCCAGGGTCGTTGACATGTGCATTTGGGTCGTCTTATTTCCTGTGTCTAATTCGATATGGTTGTTTCATATATTTATAAACTGATAGACTGTACTCGCGAGTACTTAGGCTTTTCAAATTCAAACTCCGTGTTGTATTATTTTAAATTGCTATAATGTCGATTGTTACTCTTTTGGTCGGTTGTTCCGGGTGTATTTTCATGTGATGTCTATTTGATTGCGTTTCCTCGCTAACCGAGATGGTTAGTCGAGGGGTGTTCGATATTGTAGCCTGGTGGGTCCCATGTAGGGATCCACGGCGCTGTAATATACTCTGAATATCTCGGGGTGTTACAGAAAATAGTATCGGAGCAAGGTTTATGGATACCTAGGCTTATTGGTTATTTGGGTCTAGTCGTGTTTTGTTTTGCACATTGTCACACCGCTGCAAGCGTCCCAGTACTTCCAGTGCTCGTAAGTTTTCTTATTCGGCTCTTTTGTTTCTTGCATTGTATTTCCACTTTTGAATCGTAGTTGCTTTTCCTCCCTTACTCATCATCGATATACTTTTGTTATCTCTCAACATCAGTATGGATGCCGGAGGAAACCGTGGTCGTGGTCGTGGTCGTGGTCGTGGGCCGGCCCGAGGACGTGGGGCGGCCGGTGGGCGGCCACGTCGCATTCTTCGGGAGCCGGCGTCACGGTGGCCGTCACGGTCATGCTTCTTCTCGGGAGCGCGCCGATCTTGGTATTGCGGGCATTATGCGGCAAATGGTTAACCAGATGGCGGTTATAGCTCAGTGGTCAGGAACCCCGATCAGGCCCATGCTAATCGGGCGGAGCGGATCGGCGCTTCGAGTATGTCATCAAGATGCATCCTCCTCAGTTTTCGGGAGCTTCGGACCCGATCGGCTGGGAAGGGTGGATCAAGGAGATATCCAAAGTCTTCACTGCTACCAACTGCCCCGAGGACCGTAAGGTCCCTATTGCTCAATACTTTCTCACGGGAGATGCTACGGATTGGTGGGAGGCCGTTGGTCCCAAAGATCATGTTGCTTCATGGGCCGAATTTCAAGAATTGATGGAGACCGAATATTGTCCGTTGCCGGTCAGACAGGCTTGAGTGCATGCTTTCTATGATGCTCAACCACGGGATATTCCCGTATCCCAAGCTATTGCCGATTTTAACAAGGAGTTGGGCTATGTGAAGACCCAAGTTGTCGAAGAGAGCGACAAAATTTTCCATTTTTCCAGGAGGATGAAACTGTCCATTCGGGACTATATGTCTGGGCTCGTCTGTACTACCTTGAAGGATTATCAGAGTAGAGCTCTTGCTTATGATATGTCGGTGACGGCTAGCGATTTGGTTCGTGAGAGCAAGAAGCAGAAGTCGGTCGGAAATTTTTCTGGTCCCAAGAGTGGAGGCCAGCAGAAATCTCAGGCTGCAAATATTTTTACGGGCGGTTCGGCTCGTTTCTCTGGGAGCTTTCGGAGTGCCGCCGGAACCGTCGTCCGGGACCCCAGATGCTTTAACTGTGGCAAGCCAGGCCACGTGAACCGGTATTGTCCTCGTCCACCTTTGACTTGTCATACTTGTGGTCAGTCGGGCCACAAAGCTTCTTTTTGCGAGAAGCTCAGACAGTTTCGCGGCGCCCGTTCTTCTCACCCAGCACCTATGGAGCCGAGTGTGAACCAGGGCTCATTTGCTCCGCCGCCTCCACCGAGTGCCGGCCGAGGTAGGGTTCGGGGTCAGCCCGCTAGAGGAGGAGCTTCCAGTGTCGGCTCTGCCCAGCCGCGTATCTACGAGATGAGGAGGACCGATGATCCAGCAGCTACTGTGGCGACATGTACCGTTCATATCCATTCCCATCCTGTCAGTGTGCTTTTTGATTCGGGTGCTAAGCATTCATTCATTTCTCTAGAGTGTGTACGCCGTTTGAGTCTCGACTGCTCGTCACCTTGCGAGCCTTTCATCGTTAAACTTCCTAGCGGTGATAGAATTGTCGGTGATCGAGAAGTCCGGGACTGTTCTGTGATTATTTGTGAGAGGGCTTGGCTCTCTAATCTTATTGTCGTGGGTATCGAGGGTGAGGATTTGATTCTCGGGGATGATTGGCTCGAGCGGCATGGCGCAATCATGAACTACCGCACGAGAATCATCACTATGTTAGCCGAGGACGGCACCAAACACTCTTTCGCAGGGCGAAAGAGGGGAAACCAGAAGTTTGTTATTAATGCCTTGAAGGCGCTGAGTCTCCTGCGAAAGGGGTGTACTGGTTATTGGTGCTATGCCTTGAATACGGAGGACGGTGGAGTCGAGCTTTCGTCGATTCCAGTCGTTAGTGAGTTTCCTGATGTATTTCCTGATGAGTTGTCGGGATTGCCACCGGATCGTGAGGTTGAGTTTGCTATAGAGTTAGAGCCGGGTGCGGCTCCGATTTCGAAGGCGCCGTATCGCATGGCACCTTCAGAGATGTCTGAGTTGAAGAAGCAGTTGAGCGAGCTTCTTGAGTCAGGGTATGTTCGACCGAGCGCCTCGCCTTGGGGTGCGCCGGTCCTGTTTGTGCGAAAGAAGGATGGTTCACTACGTTTGTGTATCGACTATCGCGAACTAAACAAAGTGACCATCAAGAACAAGTATCCTTTGCCGAGGATTGATGACTTGTTCGATCAGTTGCAGGGAGCTGCGGTATTCTCGAAGATTGATTTGAAATCGGGGTACTATCAGCTCCGGGTGAGGAAGTCCGACGTGCCGAAAATGGCTTTTCGGACGAGATACGGACATTATGAGTTTGTAGTTATGCCTTTCGGGTTAACTAACGCGCCGGCGGTGTTCATGCAGTTGATGAACAAAGTCTTTATCGAGTATTTGGATAAGTGTGTCGTCGTCTTCATTGACGATATTCTTATTTATTCGAGGAACGAGGAAGAGCATGCCCATCATTTGCGGGTAGTGTTAGACATTTTGAGGACCGAGCAACTCTATGCAAAGTTCTCGAAATGTGAGTTACTTTGAAAGAAGTGATGTTTTTAGGTCACGTGATTTCAGTAGAGGGGGTTCGTGTGGATCCGCGAAGATTGAGGCGGTGTTAGATTGGGCACCGCCAAGAATGTGAAAGAGATCCGTAGTTTCTTGGGATTGGTGGCTATTATCGTAGGTTCGCGAGGGTTTCTCGGAACTAGCTCGACCACTTACACGTTGCTCCGTAAATCCGAAGTTAAATGCGGAATGACGAGAGATCGAGTTTTGAAGAACTAAAGCGTTTGACTTCAGCCCCGGTTTTGGCGTTGCCATGTGGCAACGAGGATTCGCCGTTTATAGCGATGCTTGGGCCGTGGTCTTGGGTGCGTATTGATGCAGCACGGCAAGACCATTGCCTTTGCGTCGAGACAGTTGAGGCCGTATGAGCTTAACTACCCTACTCATGATTTGGAGTTAGCGGCAGTCGTTTTTGCGCTCAAGATTTGGCGTCACTATCTTTTTGGCATGTCAGATTTTTACCGATCATAAAAGTCTGAAATATATATTTACTCAGCGGGAGTTGAATATGAGGCAGAGGAGGTGGTTAGAGCTGATTAAGGATTATGACCTCGAAATCCTTTATCATCCGGGCAAGGCGAACGTCGTGACCGACGCCTTGAGTCGGAAACCGATTGCGTTGCGAATGCTTGAGGTCCTTACATCTCAGTCTGAGCTTCGGCGGGCTTTGATTGAGTTTGATGTTGAGGTTTTGTTGCCTGGGGCTGTCGGCAACTTTGTGCTTTAGAGGTTTCGTCGTCCTTGATCGATGAGATTAAGCTGAAGCAGTTAGAGGATCCGATGATCACTCAAATCCGAGAGAACGTTCTTAGGGGAAAGTCCCCTGGGTTTGTGATTCATGAGGATGGTGTTTTGAGATTCCAGAGTCGGCTTTGTGTGCCGAACGACTCCGAGATGAGACAGAGTATTCTGCGCGAGGCCCATGCTACACCTTACTCCGTTCATCCTGGTTCGAGTAAGATGTACAAGGACCTAAGGAGGAATTTCTGGTGGAATGACATGAAGGAAGAGGTCGCGCAGTTTGTGGCGAGATGTTTGACTTGTCAGCAGGTCAAAATTGAGCATCAGCGACCGGCTGGATTATTGCAGTCACTTCCCGTTCCGGAATGGAAATGGGAAGACATATCAATGGACTTCATTACGAGTTTGCCGAGATCGAGGTCGGGCATGAATATGGTATGGGTGATTGTTGATCGTCTGACCAAGTCGGCACATTTTCTGGGCATCAAGGACACTTGGGCCCCGGAGAAGTTAGCTCGTGTGTTTATCGCGCAGATTGTGAGGCTTCACGGTACTCCGAAGTCTATTGTTTCGGATCGTGATGGCCGTTTCGTATCGCACTTTTGGCAGGCGGTGCATAAGTGTAACACCCCAAACTAGGCGGATATCACAGTGCCGTGGACCCCCGACTGGGACCCACCAGGCGAATGAAAATGAATGAATTACACAGGTAAATGTAGTACCGAACCACATTACAACATCAATTACTCCGACGAGGAGTTTTATACAACACACCCAGGATAAAATAGAATACATGTGTATTTTATATGACGATAAAATACACAACACTGAATGAAATGAACACTCAAACGGAATGTCTGCAGCGGAATAAATAAAGGAAACACAAATGACTGAATAAATGATCGAAGCAGTAGGGCCCCTACTAGTATCACAGGACTCCTCGCCGTCACCGTGCTCTCCCGTGCCTTAGCCTTGCCATGACTGAAACAGCAGATCCCCAACGGGCCGATTACGTAACAACAATCCTCAAGGGTTGAAAATACACAATCATGATATATACGAAATTATGAATTATTCTCAAAACATACGCAATCAAACATGCTATATGAATCGACTAATCGATGCGGCTCAAAGGAATGGCGCCACACTACGCCCGGGATGGAAATGTGTCCGTGCACAAGCCACCAACGATCAAACACGCGTGGTCTTGTACCTAATCGGTCTCACGAGCAATCGACTCGTGTGCACACCCAATGTGAGGCCAACAACCAACACACGACCATAATGTGCCCGACATGAAAATCCTACACATACCAACTGCACGCCAAGATATGACCCGGAATGCCACAATATGACAAAAGTGACAACGAAAATGAATGATGACTCACCAAGATTTAATGATGGTGAAATGAATGATAGCTCAATGAAATGATCGGAACCGTCGTTCCTTATGGTCGAGGTGATTAATTGACAATGACGAGTTTTGATTCGATTAATACAATGATGAATGAGTTATGATTATGAATGAACAACGACAAAAGGAATGAATATCCTTTTAACCGAGTAAGAATTAACTTACAAAATACCGATGAAGAAAGTCCTTCCACGAACAAATGTCCTAAATGAAGTGTCGCACGAACAACCTTAATTCAATACAATTACCGACAATCCGATCAATATACGAATTAAACATGAATATAACGAACTCAAAACGCCAATACGACTAAACTAAGTCCATTGAGGCATTAAATCAAACACGTTGTATCCAAACTCCGATTGTTTACAACCAAACCTCGATATACCAATATCAAAATCCCCAAGAAGTGTTTCAAACCCACAAAACATCTTCAATACGATTAATAATCCAAAACGAATATCCAAAACGTGATTATATCGACTATTAATCTTATAACCCATATTTCAACTCGATATTCATAGTGTTCTTGAATAATCCTTCAATAATCAATGAATCTTTATACAAACTCATAATCATATACATATCCCTTCATATAACATGATTATAACGTCAAAACATCATATCTCAACACAAAATCGAAAACCAAGGTGTTGAAGAATATTACCTTTGAAGATCCAAACACTTCAATCCGAGGAAAACGTGTTAAATCGACTATCCAAGCTTCCCAACGAAATAAGATGATGAAATCCGAATACACAAGTGATTGAGGATGGAAAAATACCTCTCTCAAGTCTCTCTTTGAACAAGAAGAAGAAGAGGATGAAAATGAGTAAAAATGTCCCCGAGTACTTAAATATCGCCGGAAGTTACGGCCGTAACTCGGCCCTCTTACGGCCGTAACTTTACAAGTCAACGGCCTTACGGCCAGAATCGCCAACTCGTGCGGCCGTAACTCGCTACGTCAAAGCTGCCGACAGACTTACGGCCGTAATCGTTCCTTAGTTACGGGCGTAACTCGCCTTCGTCAAAACACCCGCCCGGCGGCCTTACGGCCTACGCACACCTTACGGCCGTAACTCGGATGATACGGCCGTATCCGGCCAAATCTTACGGGCGTAAGCCCTCTTCGTCGAAGCGCCGGGCACCTGCCACTGCAGACGGCCGTAATCGGCCAACTCGTGACGGCCGCACTGCCTCGACTTACGGCCGTATGCCGCAACCCTACGGCCGTAAGTCACCCTTGGTCGACAACACCCAAAACTTACGAACACCACTTACGGCCGTATCTCACCTTCCTTACGGCCAGTAACTCACCTTCGGCCAAAATGCCCGGCACTCTTTGGACCACTTACGGCCAGAATCGGCCAGCCTTACTACGGCATCCGACTTACGGCCGTATCCCGAACCTTACGGCCGTAACTCGATCTTGGCCAAGGTGAATCAATCCGATAATTCCGATTCCTCGCTACGACTGATGAATGATCCGACAAATCATACGAATGTGGAAATGAACAAGTCTAACACATGCCAAAGAATGATACTCCAGCACAAGACTACCAATCACGATGATAATGATAATACTCCCGTTCCGACACTCAAACGGAGATGAAATGACGATCGGTAACTAATACACGGTGACAACATGCCAACGTTAAACGCAATTGAGTGATTCAAGAATGATGAGTGATTATTAATGAGTGAGAATTACTGAGTGACAAATACAGACTGATAATTACCGAATGAAAATGAATGAATTACAACCGGGTATTACATACCCCCCCCTTAAAAAGAGTTTCGTCCCCGAAACTAAGGGTCAAACAACTCGGGATAACTCTCCCGCATACTATCCTCGGTTTCCCAAGTAGCCTCTTCGACTCCGTGTCTAGACCACTGAATTTTAACCAAAGGAATCGTCTTATTCCTCAACTGTTTGATTCGCCGCTCTAGAACTCGAATAGGACGTTCCTCATATGAATGATCGTCGGCGATCTCGATTTCGTCGAACTGGAGTATGTGACTCGGGTCGGCAACAGAGGTAAAGCCAATCGATAAGCTAACTTGCTTACTCGATTCAAAATCTCACACGGTCCAATGAATCTCGAACTCAACTTTCCCCTCTTCCCAAAACGGAAGGTATTACGACTCGGGATTACCTTGACCAACACATGGTCATCCGTCTCGATCTCTAATGGTCGACGACGATTACCTGCATATGATTCCTGTCGACTCCGAGTGGTCATCAACGACTCCTGATCAAGCTACCTTCTCACGGGCGGCTAATAAGCATATCGGGTTCGGTGCTGATTGATTCTGATGGGTCGTCCAAATACAAGGGAGATCGACAACGACGGCCGTACCGGGCCTCGTAAGGTGCTACCTTCATCGCAGCATGCTAACTAAACTGTACGTGGACACAAACAACAGTAATTGGGCGTCCCAATCCTCTACTAATCGAGGACGCATGCCCTCAACATGTCCTCCAATGTCTGAAAAGTCCTCTCTGATTGTCCGTCGGACTGAGGATGAAAAACGGTAATGAGATTCAGCTGAGTTCCCATAACACGATGAACTGATTTCCAAAATGAGACACGAATCGTCGTCACGATCGAAACGATACTCTTAGGGTACCGTGAAGTCTCATTATCTCCTTGATGAATAACTGGCCAGTCTCTCGGGACCCCACATATCCTTGATTCCAAGGAAATGAACTAATTTAGTAAAGCAGACCGCGATCGCTCAGATCGTATTCATGCCACGACGACTCGTCGGCAACTCGTGATGAATTCCATAGAAATGTTTTCCCACTTCCATTCTGGAATAGGGAGCGGTATCAGCATACTCGCCGGTCGCTGATGTTCCATCTTGACTTGCTGAAAGGCTAAAAATCTCGAAACAAATTCCGCGACTTCTCGCTTCATAATACTCCACCAGAAATTTCGTTTCAAGTCCTTGTACATCTTACTAGACCCCGAATGAACCGGATAAGGGGTAGCATGAGCTTCTCTCAAGATCGAGTTTTTCAACTCATCATTCGTCGGTACGCACAACCGATTCTCAAATCTCAAGAGTCCATCCTCGTGGACCACAAATCCAGGGCTTTCCCCTGTACCACATCCTCGCGGATGATCAACAAAATGAATCTGAACCCTGATTCTCCCTGATTACCTCTTCGAGTGACGATGAAATCTCTAACATACAAAGCTGTCCCTGAACTCGCTGAAGTCAGACCTCGATCTCGGGTCTAAGGAATTCCTGCTGAAGTTCCTTCTGAACTGTTAGACGAGCAAGCATCTGCTCCTGAACGGACTTGCGACTCAAGGCGTCGGCGACAACGTTCGCCTTGCCCGGGTGGTAAAGGATCTCGATATCGTAATCTTTGATTAGTTCCAACCACCGTCTCTGTCGCGTATTTAACTCCTTGAGAGTAAATATATCCTTCAACTCTTGTGATTGGTGAATAACTGAAAGGTGACGCCATAAAGGTAACGACGCCAAATCCCCAACGCGAAAACCACGGCTGCTAGCTCCAGGTCGTGGGTTGGATAATTAATCATCTAATCCGGGGGAACTTCGGATTTACTTAACATCTTTCGGAGGTTGCCAATCTCGGATAGCCTCCGTCTTCTGAGGGTCGACACGAACTCTGTCAGATGAAATTACATGCCCGAGAAAAGTCACTTCGGACATCCGGAATTCACATTAAGAAAACTTCCATAAAATTGCTCGCGTCTCAACACGTCGAGAACCTGAAGAAGATGAACCTCGTGTTCCTCTCGGCTAAGAGAATAAATCAAAATGTCGTCGATGAAGACAACAACAACTGATCTAAAAAGTCGATGAAAACCCGATTCATTAACTCCATGAATACTGCAGGTGCAATAGTTAGCCCGAACGGCATAACTACGAACTCATAATGACCATAGCGTGTATGAAACGCTGTCCTCGCGATATCCGATTCTCGAATCCGCAACTGGTGATATCCAGATCTTAAGTCGATCCTGGAAAAATACTGAGGCTCCCTGAAGTTGATCTAAAAGATCATCAATACGGGGTAAGGGATACTACTCTTGATCATCACCCTGATCAACTCCTGGTAATTAATACACACACGAGACGAGCCATCCTTCTCCTTGACAGATCACACTGGTGCTCCTGACGGGGACGCAATCGGTCGGAGATAACCTTTCTCGAACTACTCCTCAAGTTGAATCTTCAACTCTTTCATTCTGGTCGGGGCCATCCGATACGGTGCCTTCGATAAAGGGAACGTACCGGTTCCAACTCACTCCTGAATTCCCTTACTCTATGCGAAGGCAACCAGATAACTCGTCTGGAAATACATCGTCAATCGATGACAATGATACCACGAATGATTGAACATTTCGATTGCCCTAGAATGGTCAATCGATAAAAAGAGATACCAATAATGATTGAACAACTCGATTGCCTTAGAAAGGTCAATCGATGAAGATGATACAATGAATGTTTGAATAATTCGATTGTCTTCGAAAGGCCAATCGATGGAAATGATACAATGAATGATTGAATAACTCGATTGCCCTAGAAAGGCCAATCGATGAAAATGATACAATGAATGATTGAATAACTCGATTGCCTTAGAAAGGCCAATCGATGAAAATGATATAATGAATGATTGAATAACTCGATTGCCTTAGAAAGGCCAATCGATGAGAATGATATAATGAATGATTGAATAACTCGATTGCCTTAGAAAGGCCAATCGATGAGAATGATACAATGAATGATTGAATAGTTCGATTGCGGAATTTCTCTGCTTTCGCCATAATAGAAATTCTCTTTGGAACAACGGGATTACTTCAAACGCACATTCGACAACCAACGACGGAAGATAGCGACCAAACGCTAACAAACACTGAGGATAGTATCAAGACGATCAGACCAACTAATACCGAAAATTACATCGTCCTAAGATAAGTTCACCACGATTAGATCCATCAACCAATCGCGGTCATTAAGCTTAATTCGGTATGATTCCGAAAATTCTTCCATCGTCAGGTAGACCGATGGTATGAGGTCCACAAGCAATAGAACTATCCCGAAATAAGTCTATTCAAGCATGATTCGAAAATGAATGAATGCGGTGTACCAGACCAAAAGGTACACACAAGTTGAAATAAAATTACGAGTATACGAAATCATTCGGACCACCGGATCGTCGATCCTCCTCAACATATGAATGCAGGACTTGCGGTCCCGAACCAGACGCTCCGTCGATAAATACGAGTTCCAACTCTATTCGCTTCCATTGTCTTAAACGACGTTGACAAAGCGATCGATTCAAACGCTGGTTGCTTGGGGCTGAGATGCCGCGGAGCCGACTTGGAGTCCTTTCGGCAAAAGCGGGCCTTATGTCCAAAATTCCCACAATTATAGCACGTGATAGACGGTTTGAGCACTCGGTCTGAAATGACCAGCGTTCCACAATTGAAACAGTGATGGCGAACGGCCGCTCGGGAATGAGGTCCGCACGATTATGCGCCGTAGAAGGTCGCTCGAAGCGATAGGGCTCACCACGAGGCTTCTTGAAGGTTGATCGACCGCCTTCGGATTGATTACGCCGTTGATTTATTGTTGACAAATGAAGGTTGTTGTTCAAGACTTTCCTTAGCGGTGGCTCATACGGAAGAGTCCTCTCGATTAATCCGGTCAGTGGCACAATGATGATTGAGCAAGCGCACATGGGTCATCATGGCTGCATAAAAGTGAGTGGATCAACCCGAACATCTTCTCGATCGAGCCGAGTCACAGGCACGATTTCCCGGCCAGTGATTATTCCTCGGGTTTCGGCCCGCACGCGCCTCTTCCGTGCATCCTCGACTCTCTCCATCCAAGTAGGAAGGTCGCATAATGATTATATTACCCGCATGATTATCACGTTATGATTACGTCATGAGATGATGAAAATGAGTATACATGCTCTAACTTAGTGATTATATGAATGATTGACTGAAGTGAGATGAATATCTGATGAAATTCTTGAAATGATTATTTTGAATAACTTAACAAGATTTTTAATATGATCATCTAGATCGGCAACTGAGTAATGAAATGAATTAAGTGATTAATGAATTAACATGGTCGTCCTGATCATTAACTGAGTAATGAAATGAATTAAGTGATTAATGAGTTAACATGATCGTCTTAATCATAATAAATGATGATGTTGAGGATTGTGAAATGATAAATGATGAATGAATGACTATTGCCAGAAATTATACCATGGCGTTAGAAATCTTACAGTTCTTCCGGTCTGATTGGCTCGGCATTTGCACAGGTCACACGTGACGCGAAAGTCCAATGATACTAGTCTGATGACGATGATTTCAAATGAGACATGACTCGGAAGGTAGTATTCAAAACCACGCTCCGATACCAACTCTGTAACACCCCAAACTAGGCGGATATCACGGTCTGGTGGACCCCAGGACCCACCGGGCGAATGAAAATGAATGAATTACACAGTAAATGTAGTACCGAACCACATTACAACATCAATTACTCCGACGAGGAGTTTTATACAACACACCCGTGATAAAATAGAATACATGTGTATTTTATATGACGATAAAATACACAACACTTGAATGAAATGAACACTCAAACTAATGTCTGCAATGAATAAATAAAGGAAACACAAATGGATGAATAAATGATGAGCAGTAGGGCCCCCTACTAGTATCACTGACTCCTCGCCGTCAGTGCTCTCCCGTGCCTTAGCCTTGCCATGACTACAAAAGATCCCCAACGGGCCGATACACGAACAACAATCCTCAAGGGTTGAAAATACACAATCATGATATATCCAAATTATGAATTATTCTCACAAAACATACGCAATCAAACATGCTATATGAATCGACTAATCAATGCGGCTCAAAGGAATGGCGCCACACTACGCCCGGATGGAAATGTGTCCGTGCACAAGCCACCAACGATCAAACACGCGTGGTCTTGTACCTAATCGGCCTCACGAGCAATCGACTCGTGTGCACATCCCAATGTGAGGCCAACAACCAACACACGACCATAATGTGCCCGACATGAAAATCCTACACATACCAACCGCACGCCAAGATGACCCGAATGCCAAAAAATGACAAAAGTGACAACGAAAATGAATGATGACTCACCAAGATTTAATGATGGTGAAATGAATGATAGCTCAATGAAATGATCGGAACCGTCGTTCCTTATGACTGAGGTGATTAATTGACAATGACGAGTTTTGATTCGATTAATACAATGATGAATGAGTTATGATTATGAATGAACAACGACAAAAGGAATGAATATCCTTTTAACCGAGTAAGAATTAACTTACAAAATACCGATGAAGAAAGTCCTTCCACGAACAAATGTCCTAAATGAAGTGTCGTCATACGAACAACCTTAATTCAATACAATTACCGACAATCCGATCAATATACGAATTAAACATGAATATAACGAACTCAAAACGCCAATACGACTAAACTAAGTCCATTGAGGCATTAAATCAAACACGTTGTATCCAAACTCCGATTGTTTACAACCAAACCTCGATATACCAATATCAAAATCCCCAAGAAGTGTTTCAAACCCACAAAACATCTTCAATACGATTAATAATCCAAAACGAATATCCAAAAACGTGATTATATCGACAATTAATCGAAAACCCCCAATTTCAACTCGATATTCAAAGTGTTCTTGAATAATCCTTCAATAATCCAATGAATCTTTATACAAACTCATAATCATATACATATCCCTTCATATAACATGATTATAACGTCCAAAACATCATATCTCAACACAAAATCGAAAACCAAGGTGTTGAAGAATATTACCTTTGAAGATCCAAACACTTCAATCCGATGAAAACGTGTTAAATCGACTATCCAAGCTTCCCAACGAAATAAGATGATGAAATCCGAATACACAAGTGATTGAGGATGGAAAAATACCTCTCTCAAGTCTCTCTTTCGAACAAGAAGAAGAAGAGGATGAAAATGAGTAAAATGTCCCGAGTACTTAAATCTGCCGGAAGTTACGGCCGTAACTCGGCCCTCTTACGGCCGTAACTTTACAAGTCAACGGCCTTACGGCCGTAATCGCCAACTCGTGCGGCCGTAACTCGCTACGTCCGAAAGCCTGCCGACAGACTTACGGCCGTAATCGTTCCTTAGTTACGGCGTAACTCGCCTTCGTCAAAACACCCGCCGACAGCCTTACGGCCGTACGCACACCTTACGGCCGTAACTCGGATGATACGGCCATATCCGCCAAATCTTACGCGTAAGCCCTCTTCGTCGAAACGGCCGTGCACCTCGCACTGCCAGCGTCGGCCAGAATCGGCAACTCGTGCGGCCGTACACGCCTCGACTTACGGCCGTATGCCGCAACCCCTTACGGCCGTAAGTCACCCTTGGTCGACAACACCCAAAACTTACGAACACCACTTACGGCCGTATCTCACCTTCCTTACGGCCGTAACTCACCTTCGGCCAAAATGCCCGGCACTCTTGGACCACTTACGGCCGTAATCGCCCGACCTTACGGCCGTACCGTGACTTACGGCCGTATCCCGAACCTTACGGCCGTAACTCGATGCTGGCCAAGGTGAATCAATCCGATAATTCCGATTCCTCGCTACGACTGATGAATGATCCGACAAATCATACGAATGTGGAAATGAACAAGTCTAACACATGCCAAAGAATGATACTCCAGCACAAGACTACCAATCACGATGATAATGATAATACTCCCGTTCCGACACTCAAACGAAGATGAAATGACGATCGGTAACTAATACACGGTTACAACATGCCAACGTTAAACGCAATTGAGTGATTCAAGAATGATGAGTGATTATTAATGAGTGAGAATTACTGAGTGACAAATACAGACTGATAATTACCGAATGAAAATGAATGAATTACAACCGGGTATTACAATAAGGCGTTGGGTACCCGTTTGCATTTGAGTACCTCTTTTCATCCCTAGTCAGATGGACAGTCGGAACGCACTATCCAGACGTTCGAGGATTTATTGCGTGCTTGTGCTCTCGATTGGGGTAGTGACTGGGAGGAGCATTTGCCATTGATCGAATTCACGTACAACAATAGTTGGCACGCGTCGATTCGGATGGCACCGTACGAGGCACTTTATGGGCGGCGATGTCGATCACCGATTTGTTGGAATGAGGCGTCTGATTTGGTCTGGACCGAGCCGGATGTCGTTTTAGAGACGAGGCGGAAGATAGAATTAATTCGGGAACAGATGTTGACGGCCCAGAGTCGACAGAAGTCATATGCCGATGTCCGTCGTCGACCTTTAGAATTCGAGGTGGGAGACCACGTTTTGCTGAAGGTGTCGCCGACGACAGGAGTTTTCCGTTTCGGGAAGAAGGGGAAGTTGAGTCCGAGATTTATTGGACCCTTCGAGATTCTCGAGCGAGTCCGTGGGTTAGCATACCGTTTGGCGTTACCCCCGGCCTTGTGTCATGTTCATAGCGTTTTTCATGTTTCCCAGTTGAGGAAATATATCCCGGATCCTAGTCACGTCATCGATTATGATGAGATTGATGTCGCCGAGGATATTACTTTCGAGGAACGTCCTTTGAAGATTTTGGAGCATCGTGAGAAACGACTGAGGCATAAGACCATCCCTTTGGTCAAAGTGCAGTGGTCGAGACACGGTGTCGAGGAGGCAACTTGGGAGACCGAGGATAGCATGCGTGCTAGCTACCCCGAGTTGTTTGTTTCTTAAGTTTCGGGACGAAAATTATTTTTAGAGGGGTAGAATGTAATATCCGCATTTTTCTTTCCCTTATATCTTCATTTTTCGGTGTATTTCTCGGTCGTAGTGACCCTCGTGTATCTCTCAGTGTATCCTTCTTGTCATCTGCTGAACTGTATTCTCGTTATTGTTGTGCGGAACCGCCATTTTGGGGTTGCCGTGGATCCATTTCGTGTTATTGGTTCCCAAATATTGATTCCTATTGCTTTTATTCTCTTCCCGGATCATTTTTCATCATTTAGGGCCCAAGAGGGGTTGTGAGCCGCGGCACAAGATGTGTGCGCCGCGGCACACACATTTCTCGATGGTGGCCGAGCGGATCAGACTTGTGCCGCGGCGCACCCGTCGGTGCCGCGGCACCGCTGAAGTCGATCGCGGCACACCCGTCGATGCCGCGGCACGATCGTGTGGCATTTTCGGCCAAAAACCGATCAGACGGTGCCGCGGCACACCTCGGTGAGCCGGCACACCGCCGAACCACAGGAGTAATTTTTGGCACAGTGCGCGGCACACCTCAGTGAGCCGCGGCACACAATGCGGTCAACCCTCTGTAATTGTGTTGTTTTGAGCGTGAACCTCATTTCCTTCTTCTTCTTCCATTGACGAGAGAGAGTGAGAGAGGAGGAGCTTCTCATCATTATCAATTGGGGTTGATTTTCATCATTCTTCTTCGGTTGTGGCTTAGGACAATCAATCCAACGCGTGTTCTACGAATCTAAATACTTGAATCCTCAAGGTAATATCTCTTGAAACCCTACCTTTTGGATAATTGGGGATTTTGGGGTTTTTGTCCGATTCTTTCCATTTTGTTGATGGATTCTTGATGAATATGATTAATCTTGTTGATATCATTAGTTTTCCTACGGATTCATGGTATATTTTCATAGTTTTACGGAATCGAGAGGGTTTGGTTGTGGTCCGCCCTCGTTGTTATTTTTGTGCGAATATACATGAATCGTAGGCGTGTTTTCGGGTGTATTCCATTTCCGTATTCGGCTAGAGTTGGTTGTAATTATGTTCTTCAAATCGTTAGGTTCGGTTCCGTTGATTCCTAGTGTTCGTCGGTGATTATCCTTTCCGTTCGTTGCGTCATCAAAATATTCAAGGCAAGTAATTCTTGGAAACCTTTATGCTTAACGTGAAATGGTAATGTATATTGTGTGTGCTTTACTCACCTCGGGAGGGTCCGACGGGGCCTCGAGGGAATCTATGGCTTCGTCCTGGATTCATGAGTTTGATTCGTTAGCCAGCTCGGGAGGGTCCTTAGAGGCCTCGAGTGGGATTCGTGGCTTCGTCCCGGTCCTAGGTGACGTGTGGTGCTTGATTTGTTTTGTGAATGTGGCCAGCTAGGGTCCTTAGAGGCCTCGAGTGAGATTCGTGGCTTCGTCCCGGTCCTAGGCAAATTAATTGTGACTGTTTGTTTCCGGAAAAGACATGTCTAGTTTTGATTTTTGAAATGATATTGGTGCATGTACTATGAAATGTGTAAGCGATTGGTTTGCCTTGATTACTTGTACTAGCGTAATTGCTAACCCCTTTGGGGACCCGTTTTGGGGAAATTCTTGTTATGGATTTCAGGTTATGATTATCCGGACGAGCGAGCACCGGACGATACGAGGATGTCGTCGTGGTCGTTGACATGTGCATTTGGGTCGTCTTATTTCCGTGTCTAATTCGATATGGTTGTTTCCTATATTTATAAATCGATAGATCAGACTCATGTACTTAGGCTTTTCAAATTCAAACTCCGTGTTGTATTATTTTAAATTGCTATAATGTCGATTGTTACTCTTTTGGTCGGTTGTTCCGGGTGTATTTTCATGTGATGTCTATTTGATTGCGTTTCCTCGCTAACCGGGATGGTTAGTCGAGGGGTGTTCGATATTGTAGCCTGGTGGGTCCCATGTAGGGATCCACGGCGCTGTAATATACTCTGAATATCTCGGGGTGTTACAGGTACTCGAGCCCCACTCCCTCCCCCTAAGGAGTATTCCGAATTTACGGGTTTAGAATAGA